>JANHMN010000023.1:31044262-31058214 GCA_030674055.1 Rhabdomys pumilio | reverse complement strand
CCCTGCTGTGTCTACACCATGTGTCCACTCAGTGTCCACGGGCTCCCACTGTGTCTACACCATGTGTCCACTCAGTGTCCACGGGCTCCCTTTTGTGTCTACACCATGTGTCCACTCAGTGCCCACAGGCTCCCACTGTGTGTCTACACCATGTGTCCACTCAGTGCCCATGGGCTCCCTGCTGTGTGTCTACACCATGTGTCCAGAACAAGCTACATATCAGCTCCCCTGCCTCGTCCATGGGGCATCAGTCCTGGCATGGGCCTCTAGAGTATCCTTATTTCCCCATCTGTGGGGGGTGGGAGGGTGATAATACCTGGGGCGGGGGGAGCTGGCCATGAGGTTCACAGTGCTGAGCCTGAAGGCCCTGAACAACACATGGCATTTTTTCTCTCTACTCCCAAGTTTCATACAATGTTTACTTGAAAACAATTGGACAAATTATGGCTCTTCTGGGCATAAAAACTTGCCTACAGACACGTGGCTTTCTGTCTTAAAGGCCACAGCAGATATTCAGAGAAAGAAGTGTATGTTCATTTCTATCCTAAATAGCCAAAACCTAGCTGCAAAATCTACATTTATGGTGGTTTAAAAACAAAAACAAGCGAGCACGTTGTGGCGCAGCGGCTTGGACATCCGCCTTTAGAGATTGGGCACTGTCCCCGTGCCGGTTCAAATCCCATCGGGCTCCTTTGCGGAGTCTGATGGGGAAAAAAACAAAAAACAAAAAACGAAAAACCTGAACAGTCCAGCCACGGTGGTACAGGCCTGTTACCACACCATTCTGAAGGCAGAGGTAGTGGCCAACCTGGACTACATAGTGAAATCCTATCTCAAAATAACAACAACAAAAACGTGACTGATGAGGAAAGCTTCACTCATTCCTGGACTGGCTCAGCATACGAATAAGACTGTAGGAAACCAAAACACCCCTCACATAACCATATACTCTGCTGTGGTGACCCTGGGGCAGTCTCCATAAAGGCCTATGTGGGAAGGGACTGGCTTCTGAATGAGAGTGCTGGGAACAGTGTGTCACATCTGCATAGAGAACAACTTGACCCCTGAGCCCCTCAGTGAAGACAAATTATTAAAGGAAACCAAGCTGGGTTGTCACCTGCAGTGAACCACGACAGGGCCTGCATCCATGATGCTCTCCTGCTTGTGGTGGACTTCCTCCAGGAAGTCCAGCACACCTCCAGGGTCACTAGGCACGCCATGGTCTGGCCAGGTCCGAAAGTGGTACTGCCAGACGGTTCTCTCTGTGTTTCCCTGGAGTAAAGCCAAGAAAAGCCAGACCAGAATTAAATAAACCAAGGGCTGAGGAATCATGGCCACTGAGCTTTCCGAGCATCTTCCAGAATGGAAAGCCAGTCTCTGGCTCCCAGGAGTGCTTCTCTGAGAATCAATGGGTCAACCTGGAAGGAGCATCTGCCTGTCAGGTGATCTAAGACATCTAGGCAATCTGTTCTTCTGGAAAAATGTAGCCAAGGCGCAGCCCTGAGTCATCAGAGCTTCCTCAGTCAGGTAGCACTCAACTTCAGAGGCCACCAAGGCCCTAAGGACTGCAGTCTGTCTCCCCAGCTAGCAGCTTGGCAAGCACTAGCTCCCTCAAGCGTCTGCTCCTCTGTCGTCTGTGACCTTTGCCCGTGTGGCCTCATGCAGGCACTCACGCCATTACAAGTACTGTCACAGCCAGACGATGGGCTTTGTGAATTAGATGGTGAGACTTGGGCTCAAATCCCAGGCAGCCCCTACTGTAGTCACTGCTGCATAACTCAAACCCCTAAATGCATTTGCAAAGAACTGTTTCTCACACAGAGGGATTCAAGGAGCTGAACAAAGGACCCTCCCAGCTAACGAAAGTAATGGTGGGAACTGAGAATATTCTGGCTGTTCTTAGTGATAATGACCAGGGATCAACAGAGGCACCAGGACCACTTCGACCACAGAAATGCAAAGCTGGCCCAGAGGAACAGAAAGGAAGAAGAGAGGGCGGGAAGAACAGAAGCTCGAAGCTGGCCCGGAGCAGCCACCAGTGATTTCTCCATGGAGACAAGCCAGGAAACACTAAGGGAAGGGAGGCTCAAGAGAGAGGAAAGGAAAAAGAGAGGGCGGGAAGGACAGAAGATGTGAAGGGGAGAGGAAGAGAAAGGGAGGGGGTCAGAGGAAGGAAGGCTTCAATATCAACCAACACTGGTTAACTTCCTGACATCCAAGGACTCTTACTGTGATTTAAAAAATCTCCTGTATGCTACCTGCATTTAATTTGCTGATGTCATGGAAAACTAACCTTGTCGTTACTAACAGACTGAAACCCAGGCAGCTTTGTGGGTCACAGACAAGCCAGCAAGAGAAACAGAGCATGCACAGTTTCACTGCACAGCAGCACCCCTTCTTAGCCCAGGCACCTCTGTATACCAGTACTGTGGAGAAGGTGATTTGTCACAGCAAGGTGGGAGCCGGAGGGATCCATGGTAGCCTCTATGCCAGGGTAAGAGTGCAAGTGTGCCATCATCCCCCACACCTCCCTCTCAAAATCTCCTGGTACACAAGATAGAGCAAGACCTGCAGCATTCTCTGTACCCAGACACAAGCCATACAGCACTCACTCCTTCCAAAGGAAGATGGATAACTTCTCACTAGCAGCACAAGAAAGAAACTGCCTGTCTGCTACTCAGGAACACTGACAAGCCTGGTAGTTCTTCATGAGATGTCACAAGAGGGCTGGCAAGGCAGCTCAATGGGTAAAGACACCTGCCACCAAACCTGACAACCTGACAAGCCCTGTTCTATCCTCAGAAACCTCACGGTAGAAGAGAACCAACTCCTGAAAGCTGTTCTCTGACCACCACAGGTGTGTCAAGAGGAACACACCTCCTGTTGCTTAGACACACCGTGTACACACTCCTCAGGGAACACACGAAACAGAGCCCTTTCTGCTCACTATCAGCCCTGGGCTCTGTTCCTCCTGCCCTCCAGCACTACAGGGGAAAACTGTGGTCTGGAACCAGCCTACCACAACACACTGGGTCACAGCCCTCTGCCCGGCCTCCCCGATATCTGCACATCCAAGGCTCAAAGACATTTCCACAGGATCCCTGCTGCCCTTCCTGCAGCAAGTCAGGAGACTACAGGGTCATCCTGTGTGCATCCAACCCATCGCTTCCTCCACGAGGATCCCAAGCCAGCAGCCTCTGCTGTCCAGCTCTCCTGCACTGCCCCAGCCGATTCCCAGCATCTCACCTCAACGCTCCAGGCAGCAGCCCTAACTGCTCCTAAGTTCTCCCTGCACTGGCCTCATCCCGTCCAGTTCTGCCAGTCAGAGGGTGAGTGCTTGGCTCCTGCTGTAGCTGCTTATGTCACTAGGGTAACTGCACTCTAGTGACCTATCAGGGCACGTGATTCAGTGTAATCTGGAGAGTGGAATGTGGAGTGTTGTCTTTTGTCAGCGAGTAGCACAGTGCTAGGAACACGTGTGTACTCCTAACTCTGCTGACACCCGATGGAGACGCCTGCTCAACAGCTCAAGACACAGCAGCTCTGCTTCTGGCTTCTCACACTTGCCACACCAATGCTGTCCACTCAGACTCAAAGCTCTGGGAAACCTTTGGTCTCTCTTTTCCCTCCAATAGCCTAACTGTCCCGACCCCCTGGAAACGCCTTTCCGGGGGGCCTGACACTCAATGCTTCCATTCCATTTCATTCCCAAGCAAAGGAATAAGTACAGCAGGACAGACCACTGCTGGAGACATGGAGAGCAGGCCACAGGCCCGGACCTCCTAGTAGGCCCCCTGGCCAGGAGTCCCATCCCATTCCATGGACACAGAGACCTCCCAGAACACAGCTTTACACATGCTCACTGGGTACAAGAACCGAGACAAGTCCCCAACGGTGGATAAAGCTCAAAGCTCTTAATACAACATCCTCAAACCGTATGGCAGAGAGAGAGAGAAAACCAATTCCCACAAATGGTCCTCTAGCCTTGCATACACACAGGTATGCATGTACACACACAATAAATGTAAAAATGAGTAAGTAAGTTTTAATCCCGGAAGCCAGGCATTGGGGGCATGCCTTAATTCCAGCACACCGAAGACAGAGGCAGGTGAAGCTCTGTGAGTTTGAGGCTAACCTGGTCTATATTTTAAGTTCCAGGCCAGCCAGACAATCAAAATAAAATAAAAAATACTCAGACAGTCATGGTGGCACACATCTTTAATCCCAGCACTAGGGAGGCAGAGGCAGGAGCATATCTGTGAATTTGAGCCCAGATTGTCTCTGTAGCCAGTTCCAGGCCAGTTATGGATACACAGTGAAACCCTGTCTCAAAATAATAGCAGTAGCAGTAGTAGTAATCTTATTTATAGTATTAGTAAATGTTACAAATAATAATTAATTTATTTATTTTTAAGGCTATTTCCAACAAGACCTAACCAAGAATATTTTTCTGCAACACCCTCCCCACCCTCTCCTACCCAATATCCCATTTTCCTGCAGTCAGGGTGTCAGTCGGGGCTCAAGCAACACCTGTGCCCAGAAGGCCCACTCTCATCCAGCTCGAGAAGCCATGCCAGCCTGGACCATATCCATCCAGGTGCAGGGCTTCTCAGCGTACCTGGCCTTAATCCACAAGGACAAACGTGGTTTTGTTCATCCAGGAGTCCCGAAGAAACCAAACAAGGCCCTTATAAATGTACAACAAAGTGACCACAAACCGAACCTTGTTTTGTTTTAGAGTCACAAGCCATGGAAAGAGCTACAGCACTAACCTTGGTCACAGACAGGCCTGGGACAATTGCTGTTCCCCCTACTTGGAGCCTGTTCTTCTGCCTGCATGCATGGTCCCTCTGGTTGGCAACTCAGCAAGTGTCACCTCTCCGAGGCCCTCCCTCCCTACCCTGTCTCATGTCTCAGTCACTTCTGAACATGTCACAAGAGCTGAAGGCCAGGAAGCTAGTAGTTACCCTTCCCCCATCTCTCCAGGCTGTGAGGGCAGGACCCACGCCTGCCCTGCTCACAAGGCACCCGATGTGGCACTCAATCAGTGAGTGACAGGACACAGGGCAAAGGCTGGATGCGGGCAGAGCACCACAATGACTGCGAAGCACGGGCAGCTAGAGTCTAGAATCCGACAATATACTTACTTGTCCGACCTTAGAGAGCTTGAGCTCTCGTAAGGTGTAGTCATGAGCGGCACTCTCTTTGACGTTCCTAACACGCATGACCCCGTACTCTTTGAGCGCATACTCATCAGGCCAGTACTTGACACACTTGCTCTGGAAGAAACCAGAAGGAGCCTGTTAATGTCTAATTAGTGAAAGCTAAGAAGTTAAGACCTGCAATGAACAATCTTCCCAGGCCTTCTGGTGACAGCAGCAGGGACAGGAGCCTGCCTCTGTCCTCTAGAATGGCAATAAGAGTAATGCAAATAAGCAAGGCAGGCCACAGCAGGGGGGGGGGGGGTAAGGATAGGAGGTGTCACAGGGTGGCCTGATGCCCACCCCATCCCCCACCTCCACCCTACCCCACCCCACCCACTAGCTGCCAGAGCAGAGTCAACACCTGCTTATTCAGCTCTGAGGATGAAACAGGCAAACTGGGAGGGACCAGCCAATTGAGAACTGTCTCCAGGCAAGCTGAACTTGCAATCCCGCCACTCCACCAGTCGTTCTGAGGGGCTAACACTGTCCTATCACTGTGTGCCATGATTTCTCTGACCCAAGTGTGAACAGCTCACTCATAGCAGAACCCAGGATTCTGAGCCAGCTGCTTTCTCCATGTCCAGACTCATCTGATACCAGCCACACACCAGCTTCCCAGAACAGAGAACACAGTCTGCAATGGCTGCTGGCATCAAGAACAGATGGGACAAGCATGCACCATTACTAGTATTGGCACTTGGGAGGCTGAGGCAGGCAGGTCTCTGTGAGCTCAAGGCCAACCTCGTCTACATAGCAAGTTCCAGGCCAGCCACAGCTGCATAGTGGGACCCTGAACAGATGAACTGAAAGCTGAGTGTGCACACTTGTAGCCCCAGAAGGCAGGGGCAGGAGAATCACTTCAAGTGTAAGTCTAGATTGCTCTACATAGTGAATGACAGCCCAGTCAGCTATATAGCAAGACCCCAACTCAAAACAAACAAACACACAAACAACAGGGCAGGCAGCTGAGAAAGACAGTAACCATGACATAAAGGGAAGAGGTCTTGTCCATCCAAGGAATGAGCCTGTGTCATCTCCAAGAGAAACGGTTCCATCACCTGACTCTGATGAGTCCAAGGCAGAGCATGCTCTGTCTTTCCAGAAGTTGTCACCTCAGACACTCACTTTCTAAAACCGCCCATGTGAACATCAGAAAGGGGACTAGAAATACAGAGCAGCTTACAGGTAATGAGAAACAAGAGGACAGCTAGCTACAGAGCCCAGTAATTAACACAGAGAGGACCCCCAAGGCAGAAGGAGCAGCTGATGGAATGGTCTGATCTCTTATTTTATTCAACCATGCCTCTGTGTTTGACAGTCTGGTAGGATTTCTAACATTGCCAATGGAATGGTGCTGTTTTCTGGCCAATCAATTTGGAGGATTGCTCTGGTCACTACAGAGACCTCAACAGAGAACACAAAATCACCATGCCTTGAAAAGGGACATTTTAGCTGACTCCCAACACCCGCAACCCTCTGCCCAGTTTTTTGTGTGTTGCAGAGCTGCCACGTAGGAGAGCTGCCACAGTCTGGTTTTCCTTCTGTGCAGTGAGGGACACAGACTGTAAACAAAGGCTCTACAGAGACTCCAAGCCTACTGTGTGTACTCCCAGGGTGACAATGGAAGATTCCAAGCCTACTGTGTGCTCTCCCAGGGTGACATGAAAGACTGGGCCAAGGAGGTGATGACTGGAGCAGAGCACAGGCACCAAGCACCACTCTGCCCAGTCTTTCTGCTCTGGAGTTTCCAACTGCACTTCCATTGGTGGCTAACCTGATTCCTCTGTTACAAACCCATGTCCTCTATGCCAGATGACCTCTGACATCTCCATCAAGCAGGAAGCAGGAACTGTGGAGGGCTGTAACTGGGAAGAGCCCGGGAACTCAGGACACCTGACATCATTGCTAAAGGCATGCAGAAGTATGCCAATCAAAACCCTGTACCCTCACTTGCCTCTCAGCTGCCAGGCTCAACTACCAAGAGCCCCATCAGGTTAGCTTCTATATGTGACAGTAACATTACACTCAATTTTTATATAAGCCAACAGAGGATATCCAAACAAAACCTCTAACCAGAACACAAATTAAATCCAACTACTAAAAACCTATAAACTGCTTTCATTTTGGGATGATGCGAAGATAGCACAGCCCTTCAGGAAGACGTCTGATTTCCTGGAGGTGGGACACACCAAGAGTTCTCGGAACCTACAGCATCCTAAGGACGTAGGAGCTCAGCTCAAGGCTATGGGGTGTGGAGTGGAGCGACAGAGGGAGGCTAGGCGGTCGATGCGAAGCAACACACACACACAGTGGCTGACTATCCTCCACATCCAATCTGAACAAGCATAGGCCACAGCCTGTGGAGAATTAAAGGCAAGAACAAGCCTCTTCAGCCGAGCAAAGCCACAGCACAGAACACAAGCTCCAGGCCAAAGTGTACTGACAGTGGAAGACACTACCTATCTAATCAAGCACCACCAAGAGGCAGAATGAGGCTACTGTGGGAAAGCATAGCTGGGGGGCGAGCCTAGTACAGAAGAATTCACATCAAAGTGACAGCAGGGTCTCTACGCTAGAGAGTGGCTGGGTGGGACAAAGGCAGCTGTAACCTTCACTATGATGACTCAAGAGCCCCAGCCGTGCAGTGTGGATGGTGCACACCTGTCACCGGAGGGGCTCACTGTGGCATCAGTGTGCTCTGCTCCCATAGGTTCCTCCCTCCCCCCTTCTGCTTCTGGACCCAGCTAGGTAATGCCTTATCTAATATGAGACAAAGTGTATGACACAAACAACAGAATTAGCACACGCGGGTGTTAAAACAGTGACTGTAAACATAGTCTCTGTGATCAAAACAGAAACATCATGTCAAAAGGAGACAGAAAATATTAAAACACCCAAGCACCACAGAGGTGGCTGTGAACATGTACCAGGCAGGCCTGGGAATAGAGCACACTCCACAAAAGACACGGCTGAGCAAAAGCACATGTCCCAGTCAGACAGAGGGAGAGAGAACCAAGATGAACACCACCATGTAGGGAATAGGGGACTGGCACTAAGCAGCCTTCTGTATGGGTTCCCTCAAGTGGGACTGAGTGAAGCGGGGACATGTTTTTTAAAAGTCAAAAGTGAACAATAACTAAAAGACTCTGCAATTCCACAGTGCTCCATGAACTCCAATCGGAAAGCACCGCTAAGCATGCTGGACCCATGGGTGCTCACCTGCATCCCAGCACTTAAAAAGGCAGGAGCACTAAGGGGTTCCTTTAAACACCGGCCTTTTCTATATAGAGTTCAAGGCTAGGCTGAACTATAAGATACTGTGTCTTTCAAAAGAAGTCAGAAGAGGAGGAGGAGGAGGAGGAGGCAAATAAATACACTGAGACAAAGCCAGGCAAATAAATACATACACTGAGACATAGCCAGGCAAATAAATACATACACTGAGACATAGCCAACCAAGTATTTTTTCGAGAGGGTCAGTCAGACCGATCTGATACATTCAATAGTTTGTTGTTTATTTGCTTTCTGAGTCAGAGTTTCTCTGTGTAGCCCTGGCTATCTTATAATAACTGCTCTGTAGATCAGGCTGGCCTCAAACTCAGAGATCTTCCTGCTTCTTTGTCCTGAGTGTCGGGATTAAAACCACACACCGCCACTATCCAGATATTTTAAGAATACTTTATCAGATGCTGACTACACAGATCCCAGAGCTGCATATGGGGGAAGGGTGGTGAGAAAAGATAAGATAACAGTGTGTACCTTCCCTCTCTCCACTTCCTTTGTGGTCATGACAATGACCCGAGAGTTCTCTTGGAACACCATCCGCCAGAAGTCATTCACCGTGTTCTGCAGGCAGCCTTGAGTGGCAATGTAACTCTTCTTGGGTTTTGAATTGTTGCACTTGGTTTCAAACTCAGGCTAGAAATTAGGAAGGAAAGCCTTCAAGCATTTAAAGATGGTGTCGTGGGTAAAAGAGGCTGGCAACGCACGGGCAGAACACACAGGGAAAGCCGTGCTTACCATGATGATATTCGCATTGATGTAATCAGAGACCGGCTCGTTGGGATCTCCATCATGCAGGACGACCCTGGTATGATCAACTGAGGGAAAGAGACGACAGCTGTCGGCCCTCAGAGCTTCAGCAGACCCGGCTGGGCTCAGGCCAGGGCAGTCTAACAGGGACTTCCACGAGGTCAAATGTCCAGTTAGCACATGTGCAACCCGCCCAGGACACACATGCCACCACGCTTTCTCAGCAATCCCTGTCTCAGTGACACTGGGAGGCAGGCACTGGGTATGAGAACTGTCTATGCTATCTTTATAGCATCTTATGGATCCAAAATTATTTCAACCCAAAAGGTTTGGGCTCCTGTTTTTCTTCCCATCTGGGTTTTGGTGACAAAGGTAGGGATTGAACCCAGAGCCTTGCCCATGCTAGGCAAACAGTGTGCCGCTGAGCTATATCCCCAGCTGGCTTCTGGTTTTAAAGAAAAGATTAAAGTGCCAACAATGACCTCTAAGATCTTCAAAATCACCCAGGAAAAGAGAAGTGGGCCCGAGTACAGACACAACAAGACGGCACACAGCTGGCTGTTCCTGAAGCTGGGCACCACTATGTCGGCTGTTGTATGTTAGTATAGCCCGCATTTTCTACAACAAAGGGTTTCTTAAAGGAAGCAGAGTAAAATATAGAATCTGTAAGACAAGATTTATAAAGTATGAGTTGTCTTAATTCTGTACAAAAATATATTATCCGTATAAAATTCTGAGTGCTCTGTCAAAACCAACATATTTTACAATGGGAATCAGCCACAGGGCTGGATGTGTTTCATGGGTACAATTTTAATCTTCTGCCTCGTCCTCTCCCCCATCTTTAAAGAAATATGATGTGCACCTCAGGATAGTGCAGGCCTGGAATCTCAGGATTACACAGAAGGATGAAACAAGAGAACCACAAGTTCAAAGCCCACCTGGGCAACTTACAAAACTGTCTCTAAAAAAAAACAAAAAACCAAAAACAAAAACCACGTTTTTAAGAAAGGGTTGGTGACCTGATTGATGTTAGCACAGCAGCAGGCAGGTCATTGAGACACGGTAAGCAGCTGCTCCCTTCAGTCATTCCTACAGCTGTATCTTACAGTAAGAACCAGTGGAGCTCTGAGAGGGGGAGACTTAGAATAATTTGGTCCTCCAAGGCCTCCAGGACATCTCTTCAGCTCCACATGATTCTCTGCAAACTCTGGTTTGCTTTTCTCATGAGAGCAATGCCTTCTCACCGACACAAGTCAGATAGCCATGTGGAGCTCGCACACGCGCGCGCGCGCGCACACACACACACACACACACACACACACACACACACACACACACAGAGCGTCTCTGACCAGTTGAGCCATAGGGCCAGTGCAATCCAACTCTGCTCCAGCACCCAACAGCAGAAAGCCTCGCATCCGGAGCCCGAGTAACCCAATTATGTATGTATATAAGTATGTATGTATATAAGTATGTATGTATATAAGCACACCACCTATCTGCATCCCCCATGTACCACCCTGCAGCCCCACCCTGAAGACCCTGCATCAGCAAAAGGTGGCAAGAACTCTGCCCTTAGGGCTCAAGCGTCCACCTCTCCCACTGACAACACCGCTAAACTAATTTGTGAAGTGAATTTGCAAGCTCTCATGCAGGTAGTGCACACACATGCAAGCAAAACACCCACACATAAAATAAGATGGGGAGGAGGGAGCACCTACTTCAGTTGGCCCTCGTGGTGCATATCTGCCATCCCAGATACTAAAGAGGCAGAGACAGGAGCATGGTAAGTGCAAGACCTGCCTGTTACCAGGTAAGTTCAAGGCCAGCCTGGGCAAGCTCATAAAACCCTTTTTTATTATCAAAATAAAAGGTAAAAAGAGGGCTGGATATATAGGTTCAGTCTCCGTGTTCTTGCCCTATAAAAATGAAGAATGAGTTTGATCCTCAAAACCCACTTTTAAAAGCTGGCCACTGTAGCAGCTTCTAAGCCTAGTCCCTGCAAAGTGCAGTCAGGCAGACTCTGGGGCTCTCTGACAAGCCACCCTAGCCTAATAGGGGAGTTCCTAGCTATGAGAGACTGTCTCAAAAAACAAAGCAGGTGGCACCTGAGGAACAATGCCCAAGGCGATCCTCTAGACTCCACATGCACACACGTATCCACATACATGTATACATGAACACAAAGGCACACATTAATTAATTAGTGAACAAACAAGCAAACAGAAAAAGGGTAGGAATGGACTCCATAGGCATGCACATGTATCCACACACTAGCACACATGAACACAAAGGCACACACACATACATGAATATAAATAAACGTACAATGAGGGTACCCACACACGTGCCAGCACACAAGTATACATGAACACAAGGGTACACACACACACACACACACACACACACACACAAATCGATCAAACAAAGCAAGGCAAGGGTTTCGGAACTGCAGAAGCCTACAAAGGAGGAAGGGCTGGGGATGTAGCACGGTGGCAGGATGCTCACCTTCAATTTCCCAGCACTCCAAGACAAAACAAAGCGCCTGCTTTGCGTCTACACAGTTCCAGATTAGGGCACATCAAAATGTGAAACAGCGGAGTGAGCTCCAGCCTGTGTAGTCATGGGGTCCTCACTGAAGGCCCTGCTCCCTGCCACCGTGTGTATATTACAGGGGGCCAAGCTTTGGTGTTCACAGCTTTCCTGGCATTGGGAAGGCATCAGTCCCATTACCACTGGTTATGTTAGCTAGCATGTGACCCCAGCATCCACTGACTGCTACTGAGGCAGGAGACTGATACTCACAGGGCAGGATGTTTTTGTATCTGTTTTTGTTTTTGTTTTCTTGTCTCTGCCCTTCTTTTCGGCTGTAGAGAAGTTTGCACTCCTGTTGTTGTAGCGTCTAGAAACAGAGAAAAGTCAATTTTAGCATGTACCATGTGTGCCCAAAAGAGGGGAGTGAAATGGCTCAGTGGGCAAGGGAGCTTGCTGCACCAACGACCTGAGTTCAGTCCCCACAAACCACATGTGAAAGAAAAAAACTTCTGAAAGTTATCCTCTGACCTCTACACACATACCTCGGTATGAGCTATCCATGCGTGCACGCACACATATACAAGTAAACCAACAAATGCAAAAATAAACTTAAATATGAAAAGTGACTCCTAAAAAAAGAAAGAAAAGGAAAAGAAAAAAAAGAAAGGATGGAGATGAGGGAAGAAAAGGGAGGGGAAGAGGGAAAGAAGGGCAAGGACAGGGAAAATAGAAAAGAGAAGCAAGCAGCCTGGCCCGTCATCTTCTTTAAGGGTACCCTCTTGGAATGCGAGTCAGGACCATGGGAACAAGAGCGCCCATCCCCACAGCACAGCACCTGACAGTGGTGCTCACATATGCCAGTGAGAGAAGGCTTGCTAATCATCACGGCCTACCCAGGAGCAAGCTACATATCGGCCAGTGCCCAAGACAGTGGATCACAGGGATGAGGGCAGCCTGGGCCACTGTACAACTCTGGGAAGAAGCTGAGGGAGGAAGGGAGGGAGGGAGAGAGGGAGGGAAGGAAGAAGAGAAGGAGGGAGGGAGGGAGGGAGGGAGGGAGGGAGGGAGGGAGGGAGGGAAGACAAAACTCTACCTAGTCACACAGAACAACTCTGGCTCTGCCACTCTATAGAGTGGGTCTAGAGACTACTTAACACCTGGAAAGATGGTCACAGTTAGTCACACTCCCAGAATGAGATGTGAGCCGCACGCTTACATTGACCAGGCTACCCGCCAACGGCAGCAGCACACCCACCAGGGAGGAAACACAGACATGAAGTTCAGTAATCCTTGCCTTTTTGTTTGTTTCACTAGTTTGGCCTATTGACTTTGTGCTAAACTTGCTACAGTGTGTGTAAGAAAGGCCTTTTCAGACACCAGGGCAGCTCTAGTGAGAGCCAGCACAGGATATACAAGCAGCATATGGCCGTGGGCTTCAGCCCTAGAATATGGACACTAGAAAAGGCAGAAGCAGCTTGGTGTCACCAATGACAAAACACCCAGTCCAGCTTTGGGGTGCACTTATGTCATGCCAAGTCGGCATCTCAATGACAGCTGTGTCCAGAGCTACTGCCCTACATTTCCCCCAGGAACCCTGGACAAAATGCAAGGAGCTGACCCAGAAGGAAAAAAGCAGGGAGCCAGACAGAGTCCAGAAGAAAGTGGCAGACAGCTCTAAGGGGCAAAGAACTGGGGACACCATCAAAGAAAGAGCTGAAGCAGGCAGCCAAAGGAAACCGGCCCAGTCAGAAGCGGGGAAGAAGCAAGGACAGACCAGAGTGGGAAAGCCAGGCTGAGGCAGACGGGGAGGTTCATTTCAGAAATGAGAAAAAGTGTCTCTTCAGCTCTCAGCAAGCCTGGCTTGTTGGTTCTGTGGTGCTCAAGATGGAGCCCAGGGTCTCTGATATATGTTAGCTAGGCAGCGATCTGCCACAGAGCCCCTAAGCTGGTTTTTGATAGAAAAATCACAGACAAATGAAGGTGAGAGGCAGATCCATCCAGCACAACACAGCCTGCACCCCTTCACTTAGCTGACATTTCAAAGATGGGGAGACATGCTGAGGATTTAAGACAAGTCCTTGACTCTGAACTCAACATACAAAGCTCAGCCTTGGCACATGGCTCCTAATGCCAGCTTTAGCTGGTGAGCCCTTAGCTGGTGAGCCCTTAGCTGGTGAGCCT
>JANHMN010000023.1:31029722-31044252 GCA_030674055.1 Rhabdomys pumilio | reverse complement strand
CTTAGCTGGTGAGCCTTTAGCTGGTGAGCCTTTAGCTGGTGAGCCCTAAGCTGGTGGGGATCTGAGCAGAAAGGAATAAGATCTGCAGAACTGGACAATGCAGTGCTCATATGAGGCTTGAAAATGAGTTCAGATCAAGGAATTAAGGTCATTTGCCTTCTGGGAGCTGCCGTTCCCTGACCTTGAGCTGACCACAAAAGCAATGAGGTGGACAGGTCACTGAGATAATATTCAAAAATAAGTGCAAGCATTGAAGGGACCCGACCTTCAGAAGCAGTCAGAGCAAGGAGCTGGGGGCCTGGGCAGTGTGACAGGGTTACGGTAAGGGCCTGCAGCTTTACTAAAACTTGGCAGTCACTTATGATCCAAACTTCATGTGACATTTATTCATAAGGGCATGTTGCAGGTCATCTCTGTGAAAGGTAGGGCCCTGCATCTGCCTGGTTTATCTTAGCTCCTGCAATAGGAGTGCTAACAAGAATGACCTTGCCAGAGTAAACTGAGAGTTCCACATCAGGGCACCTTCGTCAACACAACCCTGCTGTGAGTTTGCTGGAGCTCTGGCATATGCTGTGGAGATCGTGTCAGGCTGTGAGCCCTGAAGGCCCCCAGGGGTCAAGCCCAGGCCCTGCATCCAGGCAGTCGGGTGCTGACTGACAGCAGTGAGCAGCCTTCAGGGATAACAAATGGATAACACCTACCCCAGCTTTCCCTCCATTACTCTGCAGCCCATCCTTATGCCATGTCCAGGCCCCAAACTGCTCAGACCTTTCCATTCCCACGATGACAGCAGCTAGCTAGCCCATAAGAACTCGGGAGTTAAATTGTCTATCCTATGTCTCCAGGGGCAATCCAGCTGTAGCTGAGATTAGCAGCTAGCCTCTGCCAAGACCACTTCCTTCTGGACACCAGGCTAATGGGGTCAGAAGTCTGACTGTATCCAGTAGCTCCGCCCTACTCCAAGGTTTGTATTCTGCAGTGTCCCACTCACCAGCAGTCCTGTGGACCTGCACTGTCACTCAGTGACTGCACTGAAGACAACGCAAACCCAAGCAGCAAAAAGCAAAACTGGAACACAGACTGGTGACACCGTTTCCCCAGGAATTACAACCAAACCATGAGCTCTCAAAAGACCAGAAGTCCAAGCAGAGGCAGAGGTGGAGAGGTGCCGTCCCACTATGCAATCTCAGAGAACGTTAGGAGGGGCTGGAGAGACGACGCAGCAGTAAACGTTCTGCTCCTCCATAGGACCTGGGTTTGGTTCCCCGCACCCACCCAGCAGCTCACAAAGTTCTTTCTATGACTCTAGTTCCAGGGATCCAATATCCTCTCCACAGGTACTGCATGCATGTGGAACACACATTTATGCAAGGAAAACACCCATCCACTCAAAAAGCTTTGTGAAAGACAACATTCATTCAACTGTGCTGGGCCTGGGACAGCTCTTCTGCAGAAGTCACGGGGCCACACAGAAATGAAGGGAGCACTGGATATTCTAACGCCAAGAAGGGCGGGGTGAGACTGGGCAGCACGTCTAGACACATGAGGAAGTGGAAGGCTGAGGAGAAATGGAAGTCAAGAAAATGGCAGAGGACTGACGGGGCAAGGCAGGGCAATCTCAGGACAGTAGAAGAAAACACACATGGCCAACTTGGAATGGAACATGAAACAGAAGTCTTGGGGAAGCTGAAACCATCTGTCATCCACCACCCATGAGGACATCTTTCTGACTTTTCTTGAGAGTCAGATTCTTGGTTTTTCAAAATGAAAATGCCATGTTTCCAAAAGGAAAAAAAGGAGTCACTGAAGGTTCCTGAATAGAAAGGCACATGAGAAATGCTGAGACTAGCACGAATGGTGCCACAGCATCGAGGCAGGGGCTGCGATGGAGTAGCTCAAGTCTTCTCAAGTAGGAGCCCTGAACATCAGGCTGAAATCCTCCACCCCTGCTCCTCTGAGCCATCCCACACAGGCACCATATCTCCATGCATCTGGAGATGGAATTGGATGGCCACCTAGCTCAATGCTCAGAGAGGCCCACTGCTCAGCAGGACACAGACAATAAAAAGGGGCCCCTTCCCAAGAAAGGCAGACATGGAAGGGAACAACAGGACTTCCAACTCTAGCCATGGGAGAAAGACAAGGAAACTGCATCAAGGGCTCCAAGGACTCAGCCTTCAGCTCCAGAGTAATGCGGAACTTCCGCAGACATGGAGTAAAAGGAGCACTCAGTCTCTAGAGGAGAATGACCTGCTTGGAAGGCATGTCTGAAGAGCAAAGACGGCAAGCAGCAGAGTGGAAAGCCGCCCAAATCACCAAGTCAGAGCAGTAAAGCAGCAAAGCTTGTGGGTGCCAGGTCAGTCAGGAGAAGAAGGCAGGGACAGCAGGACAGTCAGCAAGGAGGGAAAGGAACAAAGCAAGGGTGTGCCCCTGCCGAAGATCAGAAAAGTGCAAGAAGATGGAGGGAATGGGGAGCTGGTCACAGAGGGGAACAGAGGAAGACAGGGGCGGAGAGAACCTGCCTCAGAAGGAAAGCAAAGGATGGTGTTGGATGCTTGTGAACCCCGTACTTAGCAAACTTGAGGTCACTACAGGCTTGCCCCAAATACTGAAAGAAAGGGAGAAAGGCACTGAGGGTGTGCCTCAGTTGCAAGTGTGCTTATGCACACACACAAGGCCCTTGGCCCAATGCCCAGTACTGAAGAAACCGGCTACTTAGAAGGTAGAGACAAGGAATTCAAGATCTCTCCCGCCTCACAGTAAGCTCGAGGCTAGCCACCTGAGCTAGCTCTATGTAACCTTGTCTCAAAAAACAAAAAACCTCAGTGGCATCTTTCCAATGTGTCACCTAGGTCCACAGGAAGATGCCACACTAAAGAAGGCAAGAAGTTAAGGAGCTAAGAAGAAACAAGCTGCAGAAGGAAGGGCCATTGCAGCCGAAGCAGCAGCAGTACCGTCCTCCACAGCACAGGGTAACACAAGGAAAGAGCCTAGGGCACCTGTCATTCCAGAGCCAAGGCCAACAAAGCACACGGGGAGAGCTGTGCTGTTAGAAACAGGAGAGCTCAGACTGAGCAAGGAAACCTCAGAGCCCGACATTGCTCTGTGGGGAGATGGTGCTCGTTTCTCAAGCAGGGGCCTCCAGGGAAGGTTCTGGTTTGCCACTAGCCTGTGACTTGGAGCATTTGGAGCCTCCAGCTAGAGCCTGACTGGGGGCTGTCCTTCAATGTTGACTGCTTAGTCACCAGGAGAATATGTCCACTAGAGATCACCAGGAAGAATGATCACTCTAGACAGCACCCTGGGTGCAGCTAAAGGCTCGTTTCCATAAAGCATGACCACCTCTGAGGAGAGGCATAGTGCCTACAAGCAGGACAGAGTCCCTATAGACAAATCATGGGGCAGTAGCTGAAGGCCCTAGGGTTCCTCCCAGCCACAAGCCAGGAGAGCTATCGGCAGGACATGACAGGAGCCCTCTGAAGGGAAGAAACTTCACTGTAGAAAACTGAAATCATTAAGGAAAAGGAATTAAAACACTGGGGAAGTAACCCCAGTAAGTCAAACGTTCTATGGTTCTGTCTGTTTGGGATTTGAGGGGTTTGTCTGTTGGATTTTTTTCCCCTTTTGTCATATGTTACAGATTTAATCAGAAACACTGAGTTTAGAAACTAAAATCTTTCTGAAATCCAGCCCTGTGAGCCTGAATCAGAATGCCTGAGGCATGTGTGTGTTCAGGGAGTTTAAAGTCTCAGCTGCACACACCCCAGGGTTCAATCCGGGACTCAATGAAAGCAAGCTGTCCACCAGTGAAGCAAAGCCCAGCGCACTGCTCCACGCCACCAAAGCATCAGTGGCATCCCCTCTGTTGAGTCTGGAGCGAGCGTCTTAGCCCAACACAGCTTTCTGAAGGAGCTCAGGTTCAATGCATCCACAGTACTTTATTTGAAGCCTGCCTGGGAGTCAGGGGGTTGGAAGCTGTCTGCTGGAGTCTGAGGCTACACGGAACCAAATGGAACTATCTGGGACCCTCACTGCACTAGGCACTTTCCTAGATGACACACACCCTCTTGTTCCCTCAGCGGTACATCTGGGCAAAGTATTCCCTTCCCCTAACAGACTCACAGAAGTTACCTGCTTCTCTGGCTGTGTGGTGCATTAAACCAATAGCCACATACATTATTCACAGATCCCTATGCACACATACAATAGGAAGGAAGTATCCAGCTCGAAATGGGGATGGGGAGTGGGGAAGGCTCCACTGAGAAAACTCCCAGAGGGAGAAGCTGAAGACTGAAGAGGTGTCCAAAACAAAGAAACCTCTTAATGTGTCTCAAGTAAAAGCTGATGGGTTCACAACCTGCTCCCTCCAGCCTCCTCCTAGTGACAGCACCCAGCAGCAACTCAAGTTGCAGAATTCAGATTGCACTGAGAAAGGTGAGATACATCCCGCCACCCCCATCAGAGCACACTGTGGAACACAGGATGCTGCACTGATCCTCCTCCAGGAAGCAATTCTGATATGCTCCTAACAGTGTCCTGAAGATGAGACTCACACTTAGCTTCTCGTGAACATCCAGCACCCTGCAGCAGCCTTTCTGTCCTTAGCCTCATGGCCCCAGCTCCAGCCTGACAGGCGGTTTCTTAAGGCTGACTGACATGGAGAGGCAGGGACAATCTGAGATCTCCTCTGCAGGGCCCCTCAATGCTCTGACTTACAACTCCAACAACACACATGGGACCTTGGCTGGTTCTACCACACACAAAGCCACTCACTTTTTCCTTTTGTGTTATTATTGGTGTATAAAAGACAGACTGAATTCAATGTGTCACGAATAGAGGCCATCTACAATTTGTTTTCCATGGCCACTGAGTAAAGGGTGAGCCAGGGAGATGGTACATATGATGGAGACGAGGGACTAACAGCTAGGCAGATCCCAAACAGGGAGGCAGATCGGGAAAAGGGCACAGATAGATATGGAGGATGGCAAGCTCCCAGCTTCTTCCTCACCTGAGACTAAGGCCTGACGGGCTTTGGTTTCCCATCGCAGGGCCAACTTCTGACTGAAATGGTACAGACTGTGCTCAAGGCAAACCTGTACTGTCTACCTGAAGCTATAGCCTATCATCTCCTGTGTTTAAGGGAGCCTGCTGTACACTTAGAAAACTCGGGGCTGGTGGCTGCAGAGATGGCTCAGCGTCTCCCCAGCTCCTCTTTGTCTCTTAACCCTCTGCTGAAGTTCGTGTTAAAATACCCTTCATTTTATAGTAATTAATACGCTGGAGAACAGTATTTTATTGGCGACCAACTATGTACTGGCAATGCACTTAGGACAAAAGGCTCATCTTTATAGAAATATTCAAACTTGAGAAAAGAGAAAGATGATCTGGATGGGTTACTGCTAAGTGGAACAAGGTCCTGCATTTGATCCACAGGAGCAATAACTAAATAAATAATTTAAAGATGGCCTCCTGGCTCCTCTGCTCTCATCAGACCTTTATTGACACATTCATCCCTCCCTCTCTCAACAAGAAACTTTGGAATGGTGTTCAAAGGGTCCACCCTAATGGCTCACGAGACCAGACCCAAGTTCTAGTTCCTATGCATCAGTGCAGAGCAAGCACCAGGGATGTTCTAGCGTGGGCCCATCTCCAGGGCTTAGGAGGGTGGACAATCTACTTGACCTCTCTGACCTCACACTCCGCTGTGGAATGGAACTAGCACCTCTCTCCGAAAGCAGTCTGGTACATGGTGGCACAAATAGCTGTGAGTCCTCAAGTCCTACACACAGCATGGACTAAATAGTCCTGTAAAACAGAAAGTAGGGAGGGGAGGGGGAAACGGAGGAGGGTAGCTGTCAGCTGCATATCAAACTTTCAAAGAATAAATTGAAAACATTTTCTAAAGTGGGCATGGTGGTGCATGCTCTTAATCCCAGCATTGGGAAGGCAGAAGGAGGCAGAGCTCTGAGTTGGAGGCCAGCCTGGTCTACAGAGAGAGTTCCAGGCCAGCCAGGGCTACAGAGAGAAGTCCTGTCTGGAAAAATTAAAACAAAATATAAACTTAAACAGTGAGCAGACATTTGAGGGTTTGTTCCGTGACTGTGAAGGGAAAGAGCCAAAGGTCTGTCTACAAAGCTCTGGTCAAATGAGCAGGAAAAGTCAGACACACGGTCGGTAGCACACAGGGCCACAGACAGGCTCACACACGAACACGGCTCGGGACAGAAGTGAGCCCCTTAACTTCCCTGCTATGGTGTGAACTCACAGCCAGGGCCTTTCTCCTGGCCCCACTCACAGCAGTGAAGTTGTAGTTTGTCTGAAGGTCCCCGGATGCCAGAGGAATTCTATCCTTTCATTTTCCTGGGGTCCTGCCAGTGGTCTGAACCAAGAAGTAAATGGAGCTGCTGGTGCATCTGTCTGAGACAAGCTACCAACCGTTCCCAGGAACACAATGCCCCTCTGCTTCAAAGAAGTCCCCTCAGCAACTTGCCACACACAAAGGAAGCCAGGCCTCAGCACAGGGCTTCCCCCTCACCCGTTCAATCACCATTCAATAGCACATGTAAAACCAAGTTGCCAGTGACTTACCTCAAACTCTTCCCAAAAGCCCTGCTTGACTTTATCTGTGGTCTCAGCCAGCTTGCTTAACTCTCGGACCCGGCTCTCGATTTCAGCAGCGTTAATACGAGTTGTGTTGAGGGGCTGTTGTGTTCAGCAGTGGTGGGAAAGGAAGAAAACATGCTTTAAACAGTATTAGCACAGAAAGAAAAGACTTCACAAAAGCAGAGGCAGGCGGTGTATCATCCCAAACGTGTGTGCACTTGTGTGTGTATATGGTGGTTGCTGAAACAGACCAGGGTCCCTTTCTGCCTGTTTCTCAGTCACGTGGTAATCCCATGCGCCAAGTGTGCTCCCACCATGGTGAACATGCCTCCACAGGTCCAAAGCCACGGGGCCACATGGCTGGAGTGACCCTTGCACCCTTTCCTCTATTAGCCTGCCCTCATGCATTCTGTCACAAGGAGGGCAGGCTGACCGGTACACACGTGTGGGAGATGCCATGGTAGAACTCTCTCAACCCGGAGGAGAAGCAGCTTCAGTTTCCTAACCTGCTTGAGCTGCAGGACTGTGCCCAGCGTCTCCACCATGGGGTTCTTCTTGTAATGCTCCACCAGGTCTGTCAAAGAGTCAAAGCGCTCTCCCCCACCAACGTCGTATTTCAGCTCCTTTCAAGACCAAACAGATGGCACCATTACCTCATGCTAGTTACTGTCTTCCCACCCGTCTACAGCCAGAGTTCTTAGTGACACGAACCTGTATTCAGAAGCAAGCCACATGTCTGACTAGAGAGCATGATGAGAACAAGATACACATGCATCATGTTAACATACATCGTGTCCACGTCATCACAGTAAAGCCACACTTGATCTTGACAAGAGAACCCTGTCATCGGTGGCAAGTGGATGAGACAGGAGAGCCTCCCAGTAAACCAAACAAGCCGTGCAAAAGGAACATATAATGTCCCCTCATTTATATGTAGCATCCAAGAAAAAAAAGTTCAACACACAGTGACAAGAGGTCAAATGGTGACTATGAAAGACTTAGGGGCAGGGGACAGTACTGGTGACACACAGACACACAGGTGCTCTGTATGGTGAACAGCATCAGGAGCCCCAGTTAGCAGCAGATGACAACAGAGTTCCAAACACTGGAGATGTGATGGGAGGGCATCTAAAGTGGTATGCAGTGACGGGTGCACTTGATTGGCTGACTGCAGAAACCTAAACTGTATTCAACTGAAACCTAGAGACTGACTCCCAGGAACAGAAAGCCTACCACCACCATACTGTGAAGGACAGGAAGCTTCGGTGCTGAGGAGGCAGGGGAGGTAGGGGACTGCAGCTCAACGGTAGAACAGGTGCTAGGTTCCATCCCAGCACCACAGATGACAACTGACATAAAATGCAATTAAATCAAAATCAAATGTAAACTCCATCATGAAGCAAAACACTTTCCATCATGTCCAGACTCCTCAGCATGCCTCAGCCCGACATCACGTGATGTCACATATGCAGCTGTGATGCTACACACTAGGGAATGTGACAAGAAAGAAGTCTGACGTGTTCAGATAGACACAGGATGCTTTTCTGAAGTCTGCTAACCCAGAGGTGCACCCACAGACATGGGAGGGTAAGTGCAGTGTCCCCAGGCAGGTGGGCTTCAGGACAGCCATGGATACATACAGCCTATCTCAGACAAACAGAAACAAAACAGCCAACAGAAAAACACAGCAACAACAAAAAGGAAAGAAACAACAGAGCTTCAAAATGAAGAGACGCACACGGGGTGTAGACGAGCAAGGACAGAAGGACAGCGGATGTGCTGCTCCCTATTCCTCTCAGCAGAAGCCCCCCAATGCAGCTGCAGCGGGCTCACAGTCCCCATGATACTCTACCTGACAGCGGATCATGACGTGGGTCACTTTGGACTTGCCGTCGTTGTTCTCCCCTTTGTCATCCCCGGTGCGCACGGAGAGAACGAAGTCTCCAGGGTGGCTCTGGCTCTCTCGGACGAGGAAGCTGCCATGCTTCCCCTTCTCCGTCAGCAGCTTCTCTGCTTCTTTTCCAGACAAGTGACCGTGGAACCATCTGTGTCCATGTTTGAAAGGGAACAAGCTGAGTTGAGCTGCTGTGTGCGCACGTTCTCAGGTACCACACACACTCAGCTCTCCTCAACACAGGCTCCTAACAGACAACTTCCTCCAGGGGGCAGTGTCTGACAGACAGAATCTACATCTCAGACAGGAAAAATGACAAAAGATATGTTAAAAATGACAACTGAAGTTCGCTTTTCTTTTTTTAAGGCAGTTTCACTGTGTGACCCAGGTTGGTCTTTAGCTGTAGACCATCCTGCTTCAGGCTCCTAAGTGACAATACTGCCAGCACTGCCAGCACACCTGGCCTCCCCTAAATCTTTCTTTAAAGGAGCCCAGAATCATTGGAAAACAATGTTCACAAGACAGTGATGATACACACCTTTAATCCAAGCACTGGAGAGACAGAGGCAGGTGGATCTGAGTTCTAGGACAGCCAGGGCTACATGGAGAAACCCCATCTCAAAAACAAAAACAAAAACAAAAACAAAACAACAACAAAAAACCCTATTATTTTCAACACTTCCTATTTCCTTTTAAATCTTCCATCTTTTGAAAACACAGTTCACCTTTTTTTTTTTAGTGCCTAACCCTAACAGAGCCAGCTGTTGCATTACAGACATTTAGTGAAGAAGTAGGAGAGTTACAAGGCTGGTTGTGGTGGTACATGCTCATGATTCATGTGCACTGGCTAGTTCTATGTCAACTTCATAGAAGCTACCATCATTTGGGAAGAGACAGCCTCAACTGAGAAAATGCCCCGACCAGCCTGGTCTGTGGGCAAGCCTACTGTGCATTTTCTTAAGTGATGACAAATGGGAGAGGGCCCATAACTGTTGGTAATGCCACCCTTTGGATAGTGATCCTGGGTGCTGTACAAAAGCAGGCTGAGCAAACCAAAAGGGCAAGCCAGTAAACAGTATTCCTTCATGGCCTCTGCGTCAGTTCCTGCTTCCAGGTCCCATCTAGAGTTTCTGCCCTGACTTCCCTGGGTAAGAGACTATAAGCTGTAAGATGAAGTAAGCCCTTTCCTCCCCAAGTTGCTTTGGTCATAGTGTTCCATCCCAGCAACAGAAACCCTGACTGAACACCGCCCACGGGGAGTGGAGGCAGAAGGAGGAGCACAAGGCCAACCATCTTCAGCTCCACAGCCATCTGGAGCCAGCCCAGCCTGCATGAGACCTAGACTCAAACAACAAACAAATGACCAAGACAGGACCCCATGAACCTGTTCCTGCTGTGCCATTAGACACGAAAGGGTCTTTGTTATACGTTAATTCAACACATTTTAGATTTTTCCATGTTTCTAACCTAATCGTACATATCTCTGAATCTGCCTGCTGTCTGGGTTTTCAAACTATACTGGGCTACCCCATCAAGCTTTACTGGTGCTCCATCTTGGAGCAGGGACAGGGGTTTCCCTAATAGTGTGAGTTCCCACAGGCAGAGAGAACAGTGTATACATGGGACCCAGGTATCTGTACTTTAGCTAGTGTGCATGAGAGTCCTGATACAGGCTGCCCAGGGCCATCAGGTGGCAGGCTAAGACCAAGGCTCTTAACTTAAGTTGCCACAAAAACATCCTGACACAGTGACTCAAATGCCATGGCTTTCGGTAAGGAAGAAGCTACCCTAGCAGGTAACACTCATGCCCACAGACCTGGTAGCATCCTTCCATCCACATGCCCCTAGAAAGGTACTTGCAGATCTAAAGCAGGTGGAGATAGCTTGAGGCTACAGTAGTAGCCAGGGAAACAAATTACTAGCAGGAAGGACAGAAAGCTGGGAAAGGCAAGACCCAGGATCTGCAGTGAGAGAGAGAATGCAGAAGTCAATACAGGGCAAAAAAAGCAAGTACCGGCTCTCAACTCCTGGCCCCAAGCATGTGGAAAGAGCTCCACAATATGGCAGTTCTCTATAGACAAGGACATGCCAACATTTGGGAGATAACATTAAAAAGCTGAGGAAAAGCTGGTCCTTCAGGGTTCTGCTTTTCCACTTCTGGGATTAGCCTGACCTCCGTTGGTACTGCTGCTAAGTAAGTGTCAGAACCACCTTGTAGCGCCGCTGCTATTTCGGCATCTCAAGCTCCATGTTTTCTGCCAACTCCCAAAGCTCATAAGCTATTGATAAAAGCTACAATTAAAGCACATACCACATCTATATGGAGAAAATGCAGTCCTATAGAATCTGTGTAAGGAGCACTGACCGCAGCTGCTGCACTGAGGGGTTCTGCCAGTCCTCTGACCCCAGCATTCTTACTTTGCTAACACTGCGGGCGGGGGATGCAGCTCAGTGTATAGAGTGCTTTGCTAGCATGCACCAAGCACCAAGCACCAAGCCTGTGTTCAACCTCTAGGGCCATACAAGGCAGGGTCAGGAATTCAGCCTTCGGAGTCACACAGATTGTGTGCACCCCACAAAGTGGGCTTACCCCCACAGCCCTGGAGTGCAGATGTGTGTCACTAAGCTGTCACTGACCTTTCAGAGGTAGGGTCTGCACAGTTCAGAGGGTACTTGAGCTCGATGACATCCCCGTTCTTCTCCTTCAGCTGCCCGTGATGTTCCATGTAATACTGGACCAGCTCAGCCAAGGTGGCAAACTTCTCCCCGCCATAGAGGTCATAGTAATCCCCAGTGTTCTGAATCTTGATGTGGGTAACAGCTCCATTTCTTCTAAAATAGTCCATTGGGGGAAGGCGCATCAAAGAGCAATAGTTGGAAAGAGACCTCACATTCAGTAGATTTCACCCAAACACTGGAACTAACCCTAAGGAAAGATTTAACCCAGCCGTGACACTGGAGGTCACACAACCCCATCAATGATGCCAACCCACAGCACTGTGTCTACGCCTGGGCCCTGTGGGGCTTCTACTTCGAATGGCTGGCCTATTTTATAGTCTAGGTTAAGTGACAACACTTACTGTCCTTAACAATCAAAGATGCACAATTAGTCAAAATAAACCCACTCACCTTGTCACCCAGCAAAGACGCTCTAACAATTTTGCTCAAGGCAACAAAGTTGAATAGGTACCAAAGGGTTTTTAAAAACAGCAAAATAAAAGATGGAAACTCAAAATATTTACCATAAAAATATACCAACAGCCAGGTACCTGGGAGGCTGCAGCAGGAAGGCACTGGGCTACAGAGCAAGACCACGTTTAAAATAAATTGTGAAAGCTTGCTCTTAATTAAGTAACTACTGTCTAAAGTATACGATGACACACACCTATTATCCCAGCACTCGAAGGCTGAGGCAGGAGGGAAGAAGTTCACTACCTTCAGCCTCTGCTACATGAGAGCATGTCTCACAAAAACACAAAACAGCTGGGCAGTGGTGGCACACGCCTTTAATCCCAACATTTAGGAGGCAGAGGCAGGCGGATTTCTGAGTTTGAGGCCAGCCCGGTCTACAGAGTGAGTTCCAGGACAGCTAAGGCTACACAGAGAAACCCTGTCTCGAAAAACAACAACAACAACAACAACAAAAAAAAAAAAACCCCACAAAGACACAACAACAACAAAAAATCAGCAGGGCCCAGTAGATGGCTTAGTGGGTAATGGGGCTGACCAGCAAACTTGACCTGACCTGACAACCGGAGTTCATCCCCAGTCATGCCTGCACAGGAGAGAACCAACTCCCAGAGCTATCCTCTGACCTACCTGACCTGTTCATTCTTGCACATGCACACACACACACTAAATAAATGTTTAAAAAAACAACTTTTTTAAATTAACACATTAAAATTTGTTAATGTTTTAACAAACCAAAGCCTGGAGGTGGTGGGCTGGCTCAGCAGGAAAGCCTGGCTCAGCAGGAAAGCCTGGTGACGAAAGCCAGGTCCTGGCAGCCGCGGACACTGATGTAGGAGGGAACTGACAAGCCCGCAGAGCACACACAACAATGAACAAGTATTTTCAGGAACCGATGAGTAACAGAAGTCTCAAATGCACTCCCTGGTCACTAACACTGCCCAGCCAGTGCTGACATTTCCTCTACCAAGGTCAGAATGTGCTTTTATGGCCGCCCTTATTCTCAGAGACAAATGTCATGGTCCTGCAACCTTCTTTCAAAGGACTCAAGGAGTCCATGTGCTAGCATGTGCTTTTAGTCCTAAAACAGAAGCAAGTAGATCTCTGTGAATTCAAGGCCAGCCTGATCTATACATCAAGTTCCAGGCAGTCTCATCTAGTGAGGCCTTGTGTCACTCATGGATGGATGGATGGATGGATGGATGGATGGATGGATGGATGGGTGGATGGATGGGTGGTGGATGGGTGATAGGTGGATGGGTAGATGGGCGGATGGGCGGATGGGTGAATGGGTGAATGGGTGGATGGATGGATGGATGGATGGATGGGTGCTTCCCAAGTCTCAGTGAGATTCTAAATAAACTCTCAAGGACATGATTTACTCATCTGTTTATGTGAAAAGTAAGGTCTATAAAATCAGATGCATTTACTGCAGTTTGAACAGCTGGAATGGGCACACAGAAAACATCCAGAAAGCTTTACCACATCTGCTGGAAGGGACGGTAAGACCGCACCACACTGTCCACTGGGATTTAAAACAAACCAAAGCTGCCCAATGTCCATCACTGGAAGAATGAAGAAGCCAGTGTGGTGATACCATTTGACCACCAAGGAGCCATTACAATGAACAGCAAGATGTCCCAGCATACACCTCAAACAGCTCTTCAGTGGATCCATGAATTAGAACTATTAATGCACCAGGGACACAAGAGCTCACTGTCAACAGTGCAAACAGTGCAGTGTGTAACACATCAGCATGAGGAGCCATGCCAACTTCTGCACAGTGGAGGAGGGAACAGGTCTGGGCACAGGACTCAAGGGGACCACAACTACCTCACAGAGGCTTCGTTCTGGACAAACGAAAGTGATGTGAAGAACCTTACAAAGCCTGTTCCCCGTGACAAAATCCAAAGCAGGAAAGAAAAACACAGAAAGCAGGTCAAAGGTGAGGAGCCAGGACTCAGCCCTGGAGGCTCCTGGTGCCTCTCTGCCCAAGGCATTCTCTCTCAGTCCCCGCTGTGAGCAGAACACCCAGCAGTCCTTTCCAGTACTTCCCAAGGCTGTGACTCCGGAGACCACAAACAAAATAGAGGCTGGAGAGATGGTTCATCAGTTAGGAGCAGGGGCTGCTCCTCCTGAGGGCCCAACAACACCCACACAGTGGCTCACAACCATCTAGAACTCCATCTCCAACGGCTATGATGCCCTCTCTTCTAACCTCCAGACACACAGGGTACACATACATATGCAAGCAGAACATTCATACACATGAAGTAAAATCTTTAAAAAATAAAATAAATACTGCACATTGGTGGCACACACCTGTAATCCCAGCACTGGGGAAGGAGAGGCAGGCGGATCTCTCTGAGTTTGAAGCTGGCCTGATCTACAGAATAAGGTCCAGGACAGCCAGGGCTACACAGAGAAACCCTGTTTTGAAAAGCAAAAAGAAAAGCCAAGCCTCGAGCAGGCCAATGCCCTGACTGGCTCCACAATGCTGCAGACAGGTCAGGCCCCAAACTCTGGGGGAAGGAGTGAGGCAGCCACATGTGGCCCCACATCTCCTCTGAAAATAAATACCATGAGTGCCTCTCTTTACCTTTCAACTTACCGAACAGACAGAGTGAAGTCTCCAGGGTTACTCTTACTGGGCCTTGCTAAAAAACTGCCATCGACTCCTCTGGTCAGCAGGAGATTCTCTGCCTCCACACCAGTGATGTTGGGGTGAAACCATCTTGAGAGAAAAAAAAAAAAGACAATGAGAACCAGAGCACAGCTGAGCACACTACACTGTGCAGAGGCTGTGAGCACCCCAACCCCACTGTGCGGAGGCTGTGAGCACCC
>JANHMN010000023.1:31008293-31027071 GCA_030674055.1 Rhabdomys pumilio | reverse complement strand
AGGGAGGAGGGGCACAGGCAGGCAGGCACGCAGGCACTCCCCAGTGAATGAAAAATGATTTGACAGCAAAGCTTCACAGGTAGAGACCCAGAGCCTGGTGCCACTGTCGTGGCTGACACGACAGCTGAGTGACCCGAGCTAGATGATTAACCCCTCTTAAGCCAACCATAAAGCAGACAGAGTGATTGTCCCCATGGCACAGAGGGTTGAGAGCGTGAGTTCATGGAGTCCCTAAAGCACACAACAGTCTAGAACACTGTCTGGACATCCCTGTGGCAGACCGCGGTGCCTACCTTGATCCTCAGGAGGTGGAGGCAGGAGGATCAGAAATTCAAGGTCAGCCTGGGCAAGCTCCTCAGTCCCCGTACCTCCGTTCCCTTCATCTTTATGTGGGTAACTGGGGGGCAAACAGAGGCTCCCACGGACCCCAGCCTCTCTGCCTGAAGGTTACCAGATGCTTCCGGTTCAGCACTCTTCTTCCACAGCCTGGCCTGTTCTCAGAAACTGACGGGACCAACTGACCCCCTTTGCCTGTGTTTGTGCGACTCAGACGTCGTTGCTCCCCCTGTGCCAATCTGTCTTCTCTAAGCAGAGGCTTGAACTGTAAAGTCCTGTCCAAATCAGCTAGATGGGGCACAGCTTTTGACTTTGGAGACATGGTTTCATTTTGTAGTTCAGGCTAGTCTCACGCTCCTGATCCTCCTGTCTCAGTCTGGTGCTGGGGTTCCAGGCGTGGCACTAAGCCTGCCTCTCGCCATCATTTTCCAACTTTCACTTTTGCTCTTAGGTGATCTGTAGAACTTTCCTGTTTATAGCAAGAATTCAAATATCTTTACATTTTTTGTGTGGGGGTGTGTTCAAGCCATGTGCAGATTATAGGACAAGTTGGGGTGGGGGCAGAGGGTGTTCTCTCTTCCACCATGTGGCTCCTAGGGATGGAACTCAGGTCATCACGGTAAACAGCAAGTGCCTTTACCCACTGAGCCATCTCACCAGCCCTTAGTTATCTTTAAACTATGATAATGGATATCTAGTAGTGTTTGAAAACTTACCTATAAGCCCATGCCCACAACCACCAGAGTTTTTTGAAGATTTATTTTTATGTGTGGTGTTTTGCTGGTGCATCAGATGTATGCAGTGTACTCAAAGGCCAAAAAGGACATCAGATCCTCTGAGGTCAGTTGTAAGCTGCCACATGGATGTTGGGAACTGAACCCAGGTCCTCTGGAAGAGCAACAAATGCTCTTAACCACTAGGCTATCTCTAGCCCCCAAACTATCAGGCTATGAAAGGGGAAAATGGTGCCTCGTCTCTATGGACAGTGACGCAATCCCAGCCTCACACTCTAGAGTTGAGGCCCTTATTAGTCCTCCTGAGATGAAGATGGTGGTGGCTTCACTGTGCAGTTAGCTATCCAGCCTGGGGCTCTACTGTCCCCACTCTCCTCTCTTCCTATTTTAAAAACAAAAACCTTGCAGTGTTTGAAAAGTTACCCTTAAGTCTACAATCATCAGGGTTTCTTCTTCTCCTTCTCCTTAAGACTTATTTGTGTTTTGATGTGAGTTTTTTGCTAGTACATCAGGGCTAGAGAGGTGACTTATTAAAGGGCCTGCCATGCAAGCACGGGGCTCTAGCCAAACCTTGTGAAGATGGCTCTTCTACTCACGTGGGCTGTAGATGCACTGAGAAACCAGCTCTCAAAACTAAAGAGAAGAGAGCTGGACAGTGATGGTACACGTCTCTAATTCCAGCACTTGGGAGGCAGAGGCAGGCGGATTTCTGAGTTCGAGGCCAGCCTGGTCTACAGAGTGAGTTCCAGGGCAGTCAGGGCCACAGAGAAACCCTGTCTCGAAAAACCAAAACAGAAAACATAAAAACAAAGTGGAGAGCAGTGGAGGAGTGCGCCTGATGTCAGCCCCCGCCCTCCATGTGCGCTGCACACACACATATGTAGACACTGCACACCAGAGAGAAGAAAAGTCTAAAGACTAAAAAGGAACAGATTCTCAAACCTGTCACTGACCAGCCAGATCCCTGCAAGCTGAAGGTCAGCCAGGTCTACACAGCAAGTTCCAGGCCAGCCAGTGATACAGTTGAGACTTTCATTCTCAACCTCCTGGAGGGTGGCAGCCTTACCTGCTGCTGGCAAAGTTCATCCTGTTTTCATCCCCAGTCAATCCGAATTCTCATCTCACCTGGCTACATTTTATGGCTGGAAGAGGTAGGTGCGTGTGTGTGTGTGTGTGTGTGTGTGTGTGTGTGTGTGTGTGTGTAAATGTGTGTGCACACCTGTCTGTCTGTTACACACACGCAGGCATACCTGTTATACACATTCAAAGGTTGTTCCTTGAACACTGCCCACTTGTTCTTTTGAGGCGAGAGCTCTCCCTTGCCCAGGTTACACCAAAAAGGTTAGCAACTAACCTGCCGTCAAGCTCCAAGGATCTACACTCCACCGCTTCCGGCTTCTTTTAACTTAAAAGATGTATTTATTTTTACTTTATGAGTCTTTTGCTTGCATGCATGGATGTGTACTGTGTCTGTGCCTGGTACCAGTGAAGGTCAAAAGAAGGGGTTCAATCTCCTGGACCTGAAGTCATACAGTTGTGAGCTGCTGTATGTGGGGACTCGAGCCCTCTGCAAGGACAGCCTAAACCCTTCACCACAGGCCAGCTCTGCAGCTCACCCCGCTTTTGTGTTAACATAGGTTTGGGGAGTTGGACTCAGGTCCTGTGCTCATAAAGACGGGCAGTTTAGAAACTGTCTTTACCCACTACTTTTTTTTTAACTATGCCTCATTGGCAAGCTGTCCCTGAACTCTGAGCTCCAGCACTCCTCGCCTCAGCCTCCTGAGTAGTTATAGGTACCCAGCACTTGCCAGATGTTTTTTATTTATGTGTGTATGCGATGCTAGAACTGAGCTCAGCCTCACCCACACGCCACAAGCTCTCTACAAGCCACTGAGCCAGCCACAGCCCTGCCCCTCTGAACTTGAGACTCAGTGTCTTTAGGGATCTTTTTTTTTTTTTAAAGATTTATAAGCCGGGTGGTGGTGGCGCACGCCTTTAATCCCAGCACTTGGGAGGCAGAGGCAGACGGATTTCTGAGTTTGGGGCCAGCCTGGTCTACAGAGTGAGTTCCAGGACAGCCAGGGCTACATAGAGAAACCCTGTCTCGAAAAACCAAAAAAAAAAAAAAAGATTTATTTAAGTATGAGCACACTGTAGCTGCCTCAGACACACCAGAAGGCATCGGATCCCCATACAGATGGTTGTGAGCCACCATGCAGTTGCTGGAAATTGAACTCAGGACCTCTGGAAGAGCAGTCAATGTTCTTAACCACTGAGCCACCTCTCCAGCCCCTCTTTGGGGATCTTAATGATCTACCAAGCTGAGAATCAAACCCAAAGGAGGAAAGAGAGCCCACTCCTAACGGCTGCCCTTTGACCTCTATACACAAATACATAAAAGTATGTAATTTTAATTGGGTTTCACAGAATCCCAGCAATCATGATGGAGAGTCTTTAGCAGCCTGTGCACGTATATCTCCATGGTCACAAAAGATGAGATTGTATGCACATGTGTTGGACATGCTTCTTCCATGTCACCTGTGAGAAACTCACACGCACGAGGGAGTCCAACCTTTTAACCTAAAACTTGAAGGTCTTCCTGTAGGAGTCCATTCTTTCTCATGAGTATACAATATTCTATTGTATAAATGTGCCACCATAGTCAAACCCTTGCTATAAAAGGTTTGTGCAGTTGCTTATGGTTGCTCATATCTGTAATATCAAGGCTGAGAAGGCTGAGGTAGGTGAACCTCTGACACATACAGGCCAGCCTAGGCAACACAGCAAGACTGTCTCAAAAAACCGAAAGGACAGCCAAGCATGGCAGTGTGCATGTGCAACCCCAGCATTCATGAGGGAGAGTAGGGGAACCCAGCCTTGTCTACACACCAAGTTGCAAGCTACCCAGGGCTACAAAGCCAGACCTTATCTCAGAAAGGATGGAAGGAGAGGGGGAGGCGGGAGGGAAGAATGGAAGGAGAGAAATGGAGGCCAGCCACCTTCACATACTGGATTCTCAGGAGGTAAAGTGCTTACTTGCCATTCAACCTTGGCCCTCCAAGTCTGATCCCCAAAGCCTATGTAAAGGTGGAAGAGAGCCAGCTCCATAAAACTACTCTCTGAGCTCCATGAGCCGTGGCAAGCACACTCTCCCCACTGTAATAACGTATCAACGAGGCTAATCTACATAAGGAATTTTCCAGTTCTGTTTTATCTTGAGACAGGGCTGCTCTATTGCCAGGCAGCACTGAGCTCAAAAGATCCCCTGACTCCATCTGCCAAGCACGTGCCACTAGGCCCCGCTTTAAGGAATCCTTTTCTGTGTAAATGTGTGCAACTGGACTGACACAGCCTGGCACATGCTAAACTCTGAGCTTTCTCCCCAGCCTCTAACTTCTATGGTGACAAATTCTGCCATTGCCTTGGGAAGGCACACCTTCCGCTGAGACTCATGTTAAGCAACACTGCATAAATTACCAGGCTGTCTGTGCCTCTGACCAGTGGAAAGTGGTTCCATCTCAATTTGCATCTCTGACACCTTTACATGTTTCCAGTCCACCAATTTCCTTTCTGAGCTGTCAGCTTCTCATCCAATTCTGTGTTTGTCTTTTAGTTTTTTGGTTTGTTTTTTTTTTTTTTCTTAAGCCAGGGCATCACGAGTTCAGGCTATCTCTGAACTCCATATAGCTGAAGATGACCTTGAATCTTGACCCTCTTGCTGGGACTTTTCACCTTCTGAAGTTTTTCTTACTAATGTGTGGGAGCTCGTGGTATCACCAGGAAGAGTCCTCAGCTGCAGGTGTGGCAGCCATCTCAAGCTTTGTCCCCTCTTCCCCGGCTGTTTTTTCCTACAGAAGTTCCTCTTGATGGAGTTAAATTTGCCAGATTTTTCCGTTTGGGTTCTAAGTTCCTACCATGCTCACAGATGAACCTGAGTGAGCACTGTCATGCGGTGAAATGAGTATCATGCACAGGCCAGACCAGAGACTCAGCTTTGGAAGCAGGGCACTGACTTCAGAGAAGAAAATACAGGCCGGCAAGATGGCTTAGTGCGTAGCTGTTTGCCATCCCAGCTGGCCATCTGAGTTTGGTCCACAGAACCCACATGGTAAAAGGAGAAAATAGAGACTCCTACAAGTTGTTCCAAAACATGTACGTGTACACACACACACACACACACACACACACACACACCAAATAAGTAAACAAATCACAAGGCCAACGAACAGCTCAAGGGTAAAAGCACTTACTGCTGATCCTGGCAACCAAGGTTAGAGCCCTGGAACCAACACGGTAAAGGAGAGAACCATCTCTTGAATGCTGTCCTCCAACCACACCCAGGGATAGACACAGACAGACACACTCACTCTTATTCGTAAAATAAGGAAGCAAAATTTTAAAACAAAATAAAAAATTTTAATAAAAATTTTTAAAAAGCTCACAGTAAAATCTCAGATTTTATTAGGACCCTTCCCCTGGGTGATGTACAATTCATGCCTAGTCCAGACCTCAAGGCTGGACCATCAATTCCACAAGGGCAGAGGACTGAAGATGTGTCTATTTCTTTCTCAGTGGAACCCAAACTCCTGCAAAGGGCAAACACACAGCAAGATATCCTCAAGTCAGCCCAGGAGGCTCTAGAGCCCCAGTCTCCCTGCCTCAGTCTCCCCAGTGCTGGAACACACAAGTGCACTACTCAGTGCAGCCAGCAGTTAGTTCCCCAGCTACAGAGAATGAATATTCATTCTAGGACATCCCTTATATTAGACATTTCAGCTGATGAAGCAAGCTCCCATCTACAGGGATGTGAAGGAGGAAAAGATCAGGAATTCAAGGGCAACCTCAGCTACATAAAAAGTATAATAAGGCTAGCCTGAGCTACATGACATCCTTTCTCAAAAAGCACACATTTAGACAGTGGCTATCTAAGGACTTGGTGTAAGCTACAAGCTTGTTCCATATCCTCGCTCCCACGGCCATCTCTGCGCTGCTGCACTGCATCCTCACAGCATTTGTCCCAGTTCTGCCCAGCCTCACACAGCAGTGTATACGCACAAACCCACACAAAGTCAAAACAGCAGGGGCCAAGGCTCTTCCCCCACACCGGCAGCTCAAGTGGACCACATGGTGAAGAGCACCAAACAGATCCAGGCAAAGGCCCCAAGTTTTTCCGACATAACTGGGAAGGTCCACTGTGCTCAACTAGGCAGGAAAAGAGCCAGTCATAACAGCTCTCCAGAGGTCAGTAGAGACACAGGAGATAAACTTCACCTTTGACCCTGAACTACAAAAAGAAAGCCATTATTTCTACTAAGTGCAACTAACAGTTAAAAAAAAGAGAGAACACATTTTGAAATTCCCTTCCATAAAGCCAACAAGGGCATGTATATATAGATATAGATAGATATCCATTTTGTATTTTTATAAGATTCAATATGCAGAATAAGGCTGAAATGCTATATTATCCTTCTGGGCCTAAACATTCAGGAGAGAAAGGAGAAGGAAGAATGCAGGTCTGGAGTTTGAGTTGGTTTTGTTTGGAGGATTTGTCTGTTTATTTGTTTTTGAGATTTTATTTTTATTTTATGTAAGGGATGTTTTGCCTGCAGTGCCTGGAGACTCCGGAGAGGGAGCGTCACAAAAAGGAAGTTGACCACCTCGAACTGGAGTTACAGACGGTGGAGTTGGCCACCATGTGCGCACAGTCCTCTGTAACAGCAACAAGTACTTTAAACCACTAAGCTGGCTCTCTGGCCCCAAGTCTTTTCAAAGTCCAATTTAACTGGGAAAGAGATATTTTAGTATGTATAAAAGTGGTATACACACTAATGCCATGGGTTGTTTAATCCCAGACAGCTGAGGAGCACAGAAAGTCACCATCAGGAGGAGGAAATGTACAGCCGAAGGCAAGCATGTGACATATTCCTGTAATCCCAGCTATTAGGAAGTTGAGGAAGGAGAACTGCAAGTTCAAGGCCAGCCTGGGCTACATAAAGTTAACGGTCACCCTGGGCTACATAAACTGTTCCAAGACAGCCTGAAAAACATGGTGAGATCCTGTCTCTAATTAAAATGTAGAGCTAATAAATAACCATCTGTAACACCGGTCCCAGGAGATCCTACGTCCTGCTCTGGCTTCTTCAGAGGCACACAGTACATAGACATATGTACAAACAGAACACCCATACACATAAAAATAAATAACATTGTGTAAACCTTGCTAATGGTAAGCTCCTATAACCCCAGCTCCCAGGAGGGAAAGTGCAAATGCCCACGGCTTGTGCCAGGCAGGCTACCCTGTCTAATCAGAACTACACAGAAATATACCCATAAGTGAATGAAAACTGCTTTCACGAAGACTGGCGGAGGGCCTAGGGAGACGGCTCTGTGGTTAAAGCCCTTGTTACCTTCACACCTGTGCTCACCTTCATACACCCCACATTGAAGACACACACACATAATTTTAAAAAGTAAAAATCTTTAGGTTCAAATTTAAATCCCAAAGAAAAAAATACAGTTTTTAAAACTTCTAAATTATACTATAATTTTTAAACTTTAAAAGGTTTGTGTAATTTTAAAACACTATAAAGATAACTTTTCTGGAGGCCAGCCTGGTCCAGGATAGCCAGGGCTACGCAGTGAGACCCTGTCTTGGGGGGAAAAAAGGAAAGAAACAAAGCAAGAAAGGAGGGAAGGAAGACCAAAAAAAAACCAAAACAACAACAAAAACACAAAACTTTTTTTGAGACATGGTTTCACTATATAACCTAGGCTAGCCTCCAACTTGCAATCCTCCTGCCTCAGCCTCCAAACTGCTAGTATTATATAGTAAGCAACCATGTGCAGTCTAAAAGCAAGTTTACCCATTGGTCTGTTACTTATTTCTAACTCAGGGCTGGCTGGGTCCCTGGCTATCTCATATCTCAGTCTCCTCTCTTCCCGAGAGCATCCACTATGGAGAGAGATATAGGTGTAAGAAGTACTGTGAAAGCCACCTCCGTGCCTCAGGTGAGGTCCAGGAAATATCCCTTTACCCCTCAGCAGTATCAGAAGCAGGCGACAGGGAAGGTGGCCCTTGCCTTACCCTTCTATTAAACAAACTGCAGTATTTTGTTTACAACTTATAATTATGCCCATCCTGTTATTGAGAGTAAGAACAGAGTGATGTTTGGGAGAACCATAGGAACCAGTATTTAGTGCAGAGGCCCAACACAGGCAAGGCTTGATAAGCATTAGTTTCCCACCCGCTGTGGATGTCCGGAGGGACAGAGCTCTCCTGTGTAATTAGGATCGTTTCCCACAAGCCATTTACTGTGTCATTTCAGTTCCACTGCCTTTCCAGATACTTTGCTTCTCTGTGTGGCTCCGGGACTGTCCCCATGGTATTTCAAATAGATCTTTACCAATCGAAGTTTCCATGCTATATGCCATCCCCTCTAGCCTGAATATACATTCAACTCTGCTCTTAGCTAATTTTTAAAATAGCATTTCTGATGAGCAAAGCCTTTCCCTAGACTCTGTGGATAATAAGCTAGCTCTGCAGACAGTAGCATGCTGACTAGGAAGAGCGGTGCTGACAGATCCAGCCACTGAATGTTAGTTGGGAGACTAATGAGAGGATGAAGAGGAAAGTACGTCTGCAGGACTAGCCTGGAGGGCTCTGTGCACTTATGGAGGTTTTTGGTTTTAGTATCTGATTTATTATTATTATGTGTGTGTGCAAGCCACAGTATGCTACGGAGGTCAGAGGGCAACTCTGGGAGTCAGTGCTCTCCTTCATGGTGGGAGTCAGGACTGAATTCGACTGGTTAGGCGCGTACACTTGTTTTTTGTGCTGGGGGATTGTTTCTGGTTTTGTTGTTATTGTTTTGTTTTGAAACAGGGTTTTATGCAGCCCAAGCTAGCCAGTCTCAAACTCCTGATCCTCCTGCATCCACCACCCACATCTTATGACTCTGAACATGGACATCCTGAGTCTCTGGAGCAAGTACTTCAGACACTGGGTATTGGAACAAACACCTGGTACTTAGCAGAGTTTACCACAGCAGGGACTATCCCACAAACCAGCCACAGTAGCACTACCATGGAGCACAGTCCATGCTAGCAGAGGAAGAAAGGCACACACAACTCCATTTGAGTTTACCAATGAAGTGGCTGATACTTACTGACCAACAAGACTCTGAAGGATGGGATGGCTGGGGCATGATGCGCATGCATCCAAGCATCCCCGGCAGAGGTACTTATGAAAAAGAGCAGCGCCGGGTGGTGGTGGTGGCGAATGCCTTTAATCCCAGCACTTGGGAGGCAGAAGCAGGCGGATTTCTGAGTTCGAGGCCAGCCTGGTCTACAGAGTGAGTTCCAGGACAGCCAGGGCTACACAGAGAAACCCTGTCTAAAAAAACAAAAAAAAAAAAAAAAAAAAAAGAAAAAAAAGAAAAAAGAAAAAGAGCAGCAAGTCAGCTTCTAAAAGAGGCTTTAAAGCCTACTACCCAGAAGCCCTCTGCTGGGAGACTTGAAGAAATAAAGGGTATAGCCCTGCAAGAGTTACACTCAAGCCAGGCAGAAGCCCAGCAATTAGGACCGTAAGTTCAAGGCCAGTTCTGCTACACAGCAAGTCTTGGAGGCCAGCCTGGGTACAGGAAACCCTATCTCAAAACACCAAACAAACAAAATCTGGCATAGGAGTCCGAGTCTTATCATCCCAGCAAGCTGAGGGCGGAGGCAGATGGTTTGAGAAGTCCAAGGTCATCCTCCGGTCCATAGAGGCTGGTGAGTTACAAATACAAATTAAAACTATTAAGAGTATTCACAGATTACTAATCCTGGATTAGAGACCAGGCACATAGCTCAGTGGTAGAGCACTTGCCTAACATGCAGGAGAGCCTAGGTTCAGTCTTAAGGATTGCATTAATTAATTATCAATCAATCAAAGCTCTGAGATCAAGGCTGTGCATCACCACACAATGATAGATAGAACTCAGTAAAACTCAAATGCTGATGTAACAACAGGCGACAGTGCTGACATCTGTTCAGAGCTTCCCGCCCCAGGACACAGGAAGAGCAGCTGCAGCGAGGAGGGGTTATAGCTGGAGGTCCATGGTCTCCCTTCAGCTCCTTGCTGAAGTGACCCTGTTCTACCCTTCTCACCTCTAGCCCCGGAAAATTCACATGTCTTGCAGGGGGAACACCATAGCCTGATACTCTCAGCAAGTGACAACAGTCCCCTCCCCCTAGTTACACATGAGTATAAGAAAGGCTAAGTCAGGAAGAAAAGCAGTCATTAGGGACAGCAACCTAAGCTACAAAAGAGGCAGACGCTCTGTCCAGATAAGTGAGTCTTCTGGCGTCTCAGCTCTGATGACAGGGCAATAAAAGAAAACGGCCTCCAGAAGCCAATTTCCACAGAGTGCTTCTCCCCCACTTCAAAGCCTCACTCTGTCTGATCTCGCTGAACCCCCTCCTGCGCTCCTGCCTTCCCAGGAGCCAGAAGGATATTTTTAAACAGATCAGCTCGCACCACTCCCCATCACATCCTTCTAAGGCTTTTCACTGCTCTGGGGTGAGCGTGACACTGAAGACCTCAGGAGCACCCACAGGGCTGGGGGTGTGCAGCTCAGTGGCAGAGCACGAGCTGAGCTGTAAGAGGCCCTAGGTTCCATTCCCAGCACAAGAAAGAAAAAATTAAAAACAAAAAAGGATTGCTGTATGGTTTAATCCCCACCCCACATGCACCCCTAGTCCCACAGGCCCTGCTCCCTCCTACTCACCAAACACACCTGAGACTTCCCCCAGCTCAGCTCTTTTATACCACGGATTCCTCAGACCTGGAACACTCAGTGCCTAGCACAGGAGCTGGTATACAGCAACCCACCCTGAGTTCAGTGAGCCAGGAGTAGAGTATGCCTCTAATCACAACACTCAGGAGGCTGAAGCAGGAAGATGTTAGTCCTAATAAGCACGGGTTAGGTGAGACCCTGTCTCTGAATAAATAAATGAGCCAGGCGTGGTGGCACACACCTATAATCCCAGCATTATGGGGCAGCAGGGGCAGGAGGATCATGAGTTTGAAAACATCCTCAGCTAACTGTAAGTTTTAGGCCAGACAAGCTACATGAGATGCGTCACAATGAACAAAGTACACTCAGTGACCGGACAGACGTTTCATTACTGTGGGCCGATACAGTAAGGACTTGCTACTGCATTTGTTTCTGGTTTTGTTTTCAAGTTCATGTCTTCCTACACCCAGGCAGGCCTCAAATTCACAGCAATTCTCTTGCCTCGGGCTCCTGGGTGCTGGGATTACAGGTGTGCACCACCAAACCTAGAATTATCTTTAACCAGATAGACTTGTAGACTACATCCTCCGTAGACCTGAGGATGTAGGCTGATGACAGTGTCTGCCTAGTATGCTAAGGTTCTGGGTCCAAGCCCAGCGCTAGGAACACTGAAGTAGAGTGTGGTAGCACAGGCCTGTAATGCCAGCACTCAAGAGACACTGAAGCAGGAGGGTTCTAAGTTTGAGACTATCCTGGGCTATACAGAAACACCCTGTCTCTAAATTAATTCATTAGAACAGACTATATGTGTAGACAGTGAGGGGACTCTAGCCAGCTCTGACAGGCCTGCCTCTGGCAAGTCTTGCCCTTATCCAACCATTCCCTCTGACTTGCTAAATAACTGTTAGATTATATTCCTAAAGCCAGCCACCAAGGTCTATTTCCTTATTTGGCCACTTCCTCCTCCTGAGGCTGACTACCAAGGTCCAGCTAGCAAAATATTGTAGTCCAGCCATCAAAAGCTGCCTTTGTCTCACCCAATTAACATGCCTAATTAAAATTAAACATCTCACCTTAACACATGGTTTCCCTTTTTACCTTTACAAAGCAGCACTTTCCTATAGGCCACGGCTGCCTCCTCTCTGTCCAGAGGCAGTTCCAGGGGACAAATACCCCGGGCCCCTCTCTCTTCTTCATCCTCTATCTCCTGTCTCTTATTTCTTACCCTCTGTCTCTCTAGGGCAAATAAATCTCCTTGTGCTGAGCACTTGCTCTTAGAGGTCCTGAGCCAATACCACACACTTATGTTACCTAAGTACATATGAACATACATAATTGCACTTAAGTGCACATTACAATGTATTCAAACAAACGTATTCTACACGGTATTATCACACAGTGATCAGCTGCAGATCTCAATTGGTATCAGTTTATCCAACTCATCTGGTGTTAGTAAAGAAGTCAGGCTCCTCCATAAACTCAATGCCCCTTGCAAAGAAGCACAGTCCACAGCCCTTTCCCATGACAGCACCGCCAAGAACCACAGAAGCTCTGCTAAACACACAATACTCTCCAAGTCACGATAATGAACTGGGCTGCACTTTAGAACATCTGAGCCCATTTGAGGGGTTTTAAGCCCTGGTACAATCAAAAACTCCCCTAGTAGCTGCCCAATTAACAGTGTATGCCCTTCCCCTAAAAAAGCCATTCTCAGATGGCAAGTGCTGCCTGTGTTTCCTAAAGCAAAGAGCACTCAGCTCAGTGTCCCTATTGTTCTGTGGCTGCCGACATCCACCAGGGCCTCCAAGTGACAATTGCAAACAAGAGTTGGCTCTGCCTTTCCAAGATCATGTGCATCTCCTAACAGTGTACACATTGAGCACGATCAAGAATGGAAAGCAATTGGTACAGCCTGTGCCCTTGGGCAACAACAGCCCAAACCCCGACTCTCTGTAGGGCCACACCATGAATAAAGACAGTGAGGCGCTGAAGAGGCCCGGGCACTGCTGGTTCTCCCCGGGGATATAAACCAACGTGGCTACCAGGGAGCACCAGGGACAAAATGCACTTGCCCTGCAATGACAAACCAGAACCCTCCAGTCTGAGGAAGACTCAACATTCCACCCTCAGCTCCAGTCATCACTTGTATCTTAGAGTCAGCTGGGTGAGAACAAGGTAGGACACAGGACAGCTTTAACATCTAAGTTCATTATCCTCTCAGCTGAGTGGCTCAGGACCAGCCATTCAATTACTCCAGGCTTTAGTTTTCTTACCTTCAAGGCTGAGAAGCCAACACTCTGAATATACCCACATGTTGGTTACTGAATGCTCATGAAAAGGTAAAGTCTGCAATACTAAGCAAAATGAACTGTTTTAGGACTAGAGGTGGTAGCTCTCACAAAGTAGAGGCAGGTGGATATCTCTGTGCACTCAAGATCAGCCTGGTCTGCAGAGCAAGTTCCAGGCCAACCGGAATGACTTGGTGAGACCCCAACTTTACTATGCTAAGTAAAACAAGCATCAATATGGTGTTTGCCGTCCAAGTGTCAGTTCCTATGATCACTTCCTCAAAAAGACCTTCCCTGAATCCCCATCAGAACTCAGAGTGTTCTCAGATCCTCAGGCCAGCACGCTGGCTCAGTGTGTAACTGTACTCTGCCTAACAACCTGAGTTCCATCCCTAGAATGCAACTGTTTTCTCACACACACACCACTCTTTAAAGAGTCAATAACTGAGATGATGGGAAAAACAAAAGACAAAACGTGCACCGGTTATAAACAGTTGCTGCTCTTGCAGAGGACCCAAGTTTCATTCCCAGCACTCATGTGAAGCGACTTAAAACTACCTTTAACTACAAGTCCAAGGAATCTGACACATTCCTCTGACCTCTACTCGCTTGCACGTTCTCTCGCTCTTGCTCTCTCTCTCTCTCTCTCTCTCTCTCTCTCTCTCTCTCTCTCACTCGCGCACACACACACAAACACAATTAAACAAAAAAATTCTTAAAAAAAAAAAAAGAACCAAGCCCATTAGGACCTGACATGAAGATACAGAAATATCCATGGAAGAGAATCAAGTCAAGAAAGAAACTCACATGAAGAACAAGTGTTCTTCAACAATGGAGCAGACTCTACCTATGGAGAGGCTCCCCCACAGCATTGCTGGGACAACTGGACAGCCACAGGGAACAGATAGCAGGTACCCACACTTCACACAGTAATCAATGACTGGCCCCAGTGGGAATGAGGCACCCACATGCTGCCCGTGTCTGCAAGATACCCGTACATGCAAACTCAAAATAAATCTTTATAAAACAAGGAAACCAGCTCTCAAAGACACAGACAAGCTGTCTGCAGCTCTCACAGAGCAAGACTGGAGAGTAAACAGTGACAGCCCCTTTGCAAACAGGCTGCAAGTGTCTGTACACAGGAAAGTCAACCATTCAACTTGTAGATGGCTACTGAAGAGGTGAAACCACGCCGACGCCTCTGCAGGAGCAGTCACAGAATCACATGTGAGTGACAAACTCTAGAGACAGCCAGCCAAAGGTCCCTCAGAAAGGATAAGTAAGCAGTCCTACAATGGAATGCTGAACAAACAGCAGCAGAACAGTACGGATGGATCCCGGAGTGTGTATGCTATGGCGGGCTGTGGTGCACGTGTTACCAAGCCTGACAACCTGAGTTCAATCCCTGGAACCTGTGTGGCGGAGAGAGCAGATTTCTACATGTTGTCTTCCGACCTACAAACACGTACCATGACACGGGCCCACACACAATGAATAGATACATGTTTAAAAAAAAAAACTTTCAATAATGAAAATCAGGACTCTTCCCCCCCACACACCAAAAACAGTCCCTATTTGTATAATGCCATTAATATAAAATTCTAAGAAATGTAACAACAGAAAGGAACAGAACAGTGGTCGAGGGAGAGTAGAGGGCTGCTAAGAGCTCACCAGGAGTGGTGGACATGTTCATTATCTTGATTGCTGTAATGGTCTCAAATATATACAGAAGTCAAGGTTTATCGTCAAATTGTCCGATGAATCGGGTGCAACTTATCTCAATAAAGCTGATTTTAAAACTAAATAAAACAAGCTTTTATAGTGGTCCAGCCTGTAACCACAGCACTTAGGAGGTTGAGGTACAGGGAATGTAAGTTGGAGGCTAACCTGGGCAACACAGTGAGAGAGATTCTCTTTCCATCTCTCACCAGGATTAACATACCACAATGTACTTAATTTTGAAAACTCAATTTGGTCATGTTTAGGAAGGGAGACCACTACCCACCTCGTACCACTGCGGTACATGTTAAGCCGGCTTCAAGTAAGGGCAAAGACAGTGTCAGTAATTGAGTCTCGTTCCCCTGAAGTTGAAACTCACTAATCCTCCTCCTGATCTTAGCTTCAAATCCTGTCCTGTGACGAACACGTTATTTTCGAGCCTCAGTTTCCACACTCGTAAAACGGGAACGCACTCGTTACCCGAGGGAACAATTCCACGACCAGACATGGTTCCCTTCCCTCCCACCTTTCAAAGCAAAAACCACAGTGCGGAGGGAACACTCCCGGCGGCTGCCGACAGCTTCAGTTTTCCCACTTCTGGCACTTGGGAGCGAGGACGCGAAAAGAGGGCACCTGAAAGGGTCCTGTGTGAAGGCCCCACGGTGGCCCGGGCGCCTCCCGGAGCGCGCGGGGTTATTTCGGAATCCCCAGGAGGCGACGCTCATGAGGCAATGGGTCAGGAATGCGGCGGCCGGCCGGGCCGCGGGTGTCCCCACGGGCATCCCGGGCCGCGGGAGCAGGAACTCGGGGCGGCAGGAAATGAATGGGGACCCGCGGGCGGGGCGGTGGGACGGCGGGGACGCCGGGCCGAAGGGGAGTCCGGGTGTAACCCCCGGCGGCCGCGCAGCACAGAGGCGGCGGGGACTCAGGCCGCGGCCGGGCCCCTGCGGGCGGCTCACCTCCGCGATGTCATGTTCCTCCCGCCTCCGGCTCCGCACGGACCCGCTGCTCGCTCAGGCTCCGCGGGGCACCGTCACATGGAGGGGCCCTAGCGAGGCCCCGCTCGGGAGCCGACACGGGTGCGGGCAGAGCCGGCGGGCCGCGCACACAACCCCTGCCAGGCCTGGATCCCGGACACTGCGCGGCCGCCCCGCCGCCTGAGTCGCTCCGCCCTCGCCCCCGCCCCCTGCCGCCGGCGCCCGCGTGACGTCATCACGCGCGCCGCTACAACCATTTCTGCTTCCGGTTTGCGGGGCCCTGACCAGTGCTGGAGGTTGGGGGAGGGCTTCCTCCTCTTAATCTTTGTGGCTACACACCTGAACGCCTGGGAGATTCTTCTAAACTTGGACGCCTCACATCGGTGCGAGTACACAATAAGCATCCAGTGCGGGTGCACACATGAAAGGAAACAAACAAATAAGCAAGGATGGAGGAACCCGAGTTTGGTTCCCAACACCTGTATGGGGCGGCCCACAACCTCCTGTAACTTCAGCTCTACCGGATCCGCTGTCCTCTTGTCCCTACGCGGACACTGCACTCACGTGCACATACCCATACATATACACATAATGTTTTATGGTTTATTCCTTTTGCCGGGCAACGTGGCATATGCTTTTAATCTCAGCACTAGGGAGGCAGAGCCAGGTAGATCACTGTGAGACGGAGGCCAGCCTGGTCTATATAGTGAGTTCTGGGACAGCTAAGTAGGGAGACCCTGTCAAAAAGAAAAGATTCGTTACTTTTTATAATTTTTTAATGTTAGTGTATTAGTAGTCGCCTTGCATGTAAGTATGTGTGTAACTACCTGTGTGCCTGGTGCCCAAGGAGATCTGAAGAGAATAACAGTTCCAAGAACTGGAGTTACAGGCAGTTGTGGGTCGCCATGTGGGTGCTGGGAACCAAACCCAAGACCTCTGATAAAACATTTAGTGTTCTTAATTGCTGAGCCAGCCATCTCACCGTTGATTTTTTTTTTTTTTTTTTTTTTTGGTTTGTTTTTGAGAAAAGAAACAACTCACTCCATAGACCAGGCTGGCCTCAAATTCCACCTGCTTCTGCCTTCTGAATGCTGGTATTAAAGGCATGAGCTACCATGCCTGGCTGTGATCATTTCTTTAATTTCATTTATTATTATTACTGGGAAGAAGGGGCATCAGGACATGTACATGCCTCAGCATGTGTGTGTGTAGGTCAAAGAACACATTTAGAGTCAATTCCAGGGATCTAACTCAGGTCGACAGTCCTGTGCTGAAAACACCGTGAGCTATTGAGGTATCTTGCTGCCCTTGTATGGCCATTTTAAGTGTTAGTTAGCATAGGCTTCACTGAAATGACAGATGAACTCTAAAAAGACAAATCTGCAGGGATAATTTAGAAGAATATCAATGCAAACAAAGAAAGAGGCTACTGCAAAGATCCTGAGGCAGAGGTCATCTCCTTCACTTGGAAAGCGATGGAAAGGTCTCTGTATAAAATGGAAAGACAGTGAAGAAACACAAAGAGCTGAGCTTAGAAAAGAGGAGAGGCAGGTATGGTAGTATGTGCCTTTAATGCCAGCACTTGGGAGGCAGAGACAGGTAGCTCTCTGAGTTCGAGGCCAGCCTGGTCTATGGAGCAAGTTCCAGGACAGACAGAGCTATATAGAGAGACTGTCTCAAAGAAATAAAACAAAGCAAAATAAGAAGGAGGGAAGGTAGGAATGAGACTGAGGTTACAGCTCAACGGTAGAGTATTTGTCTCGTTTGCATGAGAACCTACACCCAATGTCCACTTATTTAAAGGGGGGAGGGGCTGGAGAGATGGCTTAGCTGTTAAGAGCACTGACTGCTCTTCCAGAGGTCCTGAGTTCAATTCCCAGCACCCACATGGTGGCTCACAACCATCTGTAATGGGATCTGATGCCCTCTTTTGGTGTGTCTGAAGACAGCTTTAGTGTGCTCATATAAATAAAAAATTAGCCAGCCTGGTCTACAGAGTTCCAGGACAGCCAGGACTACACAGAGAAACCCTGTCTCGAAAAAAATAAATAAATAAATAAATAAATAAATAAATAAATCTTAAAAATAAAAGGCAGCTGAGCCTTTAATTCTAGTACTCAGGAAAAGGAGACAGAGGCAAGAGGATCTCTGTGAGTTCAAGGCCAGTTTAGTCTATCTACAGGAAGAGCTCTAGGCAGCCAGTACTACATAGAAAGACCTTGTCTTAAAAAGATAAATTAGACCTCTCCTCCATCTTCATCAGACTCCTGAACCATACAGACAGGAGCCTGTTGTCCTCTGAGAGGCTCCACCCAATAACTGACTCAGACAGAGATACAGACACCCACGGCCAAATAGTGGATGGAGCTTGGGGACTCTTATGGAAGAATAGGAGGAAGGATTGAGGGCCCTGAAGGGGATAGGAACTCCACAGGAAGACCAACAGAGTCAACCAACCTGAACCCTTGGAGCTCTCAGAGTCTGAAGTACAAACCAAAGAACATATACTGGCTAGACCTAGGTCTTCCTGCATAAACGCAGCAGATGTACAACTTGGTCTTCGCATGAGTCCCGAACAACTGGAGCAAGGGCTGTCCCAAAAGTTGTTGCCTGTGTATAGAATATGTTCTTCTAGCTGGGCTGCCTTGTCTAGCCTCAGTGGGAAAGGAAATCCCCTAGCCTCGAAGAAACTTGAAGTGCCAGGGTGGGTGCGTGGGGGCACTTCAAAAAAAAAAAGAACTGTTCAAGCAGTTACTCATCCATCTGAATCCAAGCCACAGAGGTAACTTTAATACTGTGACTCTTAGATTTATAGCTGCACCATTCTTAATCCTTTATACAATAGCCAAAATCCAGGTGGCTTCTTCTTTTTGCTCCTTCTTCTTCATCCTTTTGTATCCTCTTGCTTGCTTGCTTGCTTGCTTGCTTGCTTGCTTGCTTGCTTGCTT
>JANHMN010000023.1:30969666-31008283 GCA_030674055.1 Rhabdomys pumilio | reverse complement strand
CTTGCTTGCTTGCTTGCTTGCTTGCTTGCTTGCTTGCTTGCTTGCTTGCTTTTGAAACAAGGTTTCACGTGGTAAGCCTCAAACTCAGTATATAGCCAAGGCTAGCCTTGAACTCCTGATCCTCCTGTCTCTGCCTCCCAAGGAGCTCTGGGATTATAGGCACACATTTCCCATGCTTAAATAAACTCAAGCCAGAGCTTCTCACATGCTAGTCAAACACTCTCTCACTGCGCTACAGCCCCAGCCTCAGTTTCTTATTATATCTCCTAAACAGTACAGCCAGACAACTGTATTCATTGCATCAGACACTATACACTGTCTGGAGAAGAATCAAAGTCTATGGAAGCCGTGTCTAGGTTTTATATTTTACATTTTACATACAGGTTATAAAACCCCTCATCCTCATGGACACTGCGGAGTACATGGTTTGATCTACAGCGCAACCCCAGTACAGCTTATACGGAATCCTTCAGTAGCTTATCACTGCCTTTAGGGTACAGTCCAAATTTTTGGATCAAAAGCATGGTCTGATCCCAGGTCACCTCTCCAATCCCTCATCTCCCCACTACTTACCTCACTCTCTGTGACACTCCTCCCATGTTGAGAGACTTCAGTCTCTACCCCCACACACTATGAAGTAATCTACTTCCTCCCCCTGAAGGGTTTTCCCCGTTGCCTTCCATGAAGACCCAGGTTTCTGCCTCTAACCTCAGACTAAAGGCAACTTCCTCTGGGATAAGAAACCTCCTCTATCTTTGAGGTCCAAAGACAGCTGTCCTCCCTGAGAATCAACACTCCGTCGGGAATCTAAGAGGAAGGGTCACCAGACAATCAAGTCCTGCATCTGCTTACCTGGATGTCACAAACAACCCAAAGGCCTCCTCTACTTCAGTTTCCCACTCTGCCCTACAGAGTATGTGAACCATTGAGAATGGTGTGCCTGTTAAACCGAGTCCTCAGTAAACACTGTGTCTGGCCAGTTCCTTTCCAAGAGATTGGGAGCAGTGGAAGACACTCTAGGCTGTGTGCTGATGCTGTGTGCGCTATCTAGAACTCTGTAGACCTATCTAGAACACAAATGGAATCATATCACTCTTTTGGTCTTGGAAGGAGGTCCGAGGCCTTGAATGTTAAGCTTTACTAGTTCCATTTGCACCAGACTCTGTCACATGAGGTCAAGGCCAAGACCATCTCATAACCCAGCAGTTGTCAAAGGCATCACTGGTCTTCCTGTTTCTGGCATCATTCTTATTTAAAGGTTACTTCCTTGGGGCTGGAGCAATCGTTTCATTTAAAAAAAAATAACTTAGTTTTAAAATGGCAAGATGTCTGTCTATCAAGGACCACAGTCACATAAAGTAACCTGAAACCCACCAGGCTGGCCCTGAACACACAGGCAGCAATCCTTCCTCAGCCTTCCAAGTTGCTAGGATTATAGGAATGCACCACCAAACTCAGTGGAATATTCTTTTAAAAAATATAGATTTGCAACCATAGCCTGGTGAGGGTGGCACAGCCCTTTAATTGTAACTTCAGGAGGCAGAGACAGGTGAACTCCCTATAAGTTCAAGGCCAGTCTGGTCAACAGATCAAGGTCCAGGACAGCCAGGGCTGCACAGAGAAACCCTGTCTCAAACCCCACCCCCAAAAAGATATATAGAGAGAGACATTTATTTTATGTTAAGTTGTGTGTACATGTGTGTACTGAGGGAGAGGGTACTTATAAGTGTAGTGCCTGTAGAATTCAGGATTCAGAAGGTGTATCAGATGCTCTGGAGTTTGGAGGTACAGACAGTTGTGAGTCACCCTATGGATGCTGGAAAACAAACCCAGTTCATCTGTAAGGTCAGCAAGTGCATTTGATTTGTGAGCTATCTTTCCAGCCACCCCACCCCCTTTTACCGCCTTTTATTTGAAACGGGGTCTCAGGTAACCCAAGCTGACTTTGATCTCTCTCTGTGTAATTGAGTATGACTTCAAACTTCCAATTCTCCTGCCTCTACTTCTAAGTTCTGGGATTCCGGTCATATACCATCACACAAGATTCATGCAGTGCTGGGAATCAAACCCAGGGTTTTATGCATGTTAGGGAAGTATTCTGCCATCTGGGCTATATTACTAGCCGAAGTCTGGAACACTCGTTTTGTTTGTTTGGTTGGTTTGTTTTTTCAAGACAGGGTTTCTCTGTGTATCTCTGGCTATCCTAGAACTCACTCTGTAGACCAGGCTGGCCTTGAACTCAGAAATGCGCCTGCCTCTGCCTCCCAAATGCTGGGATTAAAGGCGTGCACCACTTCCACCTGGCTCTGAAATAGTCTTCAAAGCTTTGACCAGCTAGAAAGATAATGGTCAGGCAGTACTAAGTTCCACTTAAGTAGGGCTAACACTCCGGACACACCCTTGACCACTTTCTGAAAATAAGTAAAAGCCTCTTTCCTGTGGCCTCCCTCAACAATGCTTGCTCACGCCTCTATCAGCCCCTAACACACTTCAGTGTCACTAGGGCTGAACTTTCTTTGTCTTCCCTCAGACCGTAAGCTCCTTGAGTGACGAGCTCTCCCTCCACTACATGTGCACAGAGCCTAACACAGTGACTGGTTTATAACAATGTATTCATTTAAAGATACTTTATCCGGGGGCCCAGCAAGATGGATCAAGGGTGTTGCCCTTTGACCACCACATGTGCTCTGGCATGCGTGCACAAGATACACACACACACACACACACACACACACACACACACACACGGGAGAGAGAGAGAGTGAGAGAGAGAGACAGACAGGGACAGAGACACAGAGAGAAAGAAAAAGAAGGAGGAGGAGGAGGAGGAGGAGGAGGAGGAGAAGGAGAAGAAGGGGAAGAAAAGTTGTTATTTTAAGCCACACCGTGGAGCACATGCTTGCTCTCACCTTGTTTCTAGCACTCAAGAGCCCTTATCACCTTTGATGGCTATTCCTGCTTGTCAGCTTGACTACATCTGGAATTAACAAAAACCCAAAGATGGCAGGACACACCTGCGAGGGATTTTTGCTTAGTTAGATCGTTTAAAGTGGGAAGATCCATGTCTGATCCAGATCTTTGAGGTGGGAAGACTCACCTCTAGTCTGGACCACACCTTCTGTTGGCGGTTTATGGAAGAAGGAAGCTCTTATTCTGCCTGCTTGCTCTCACCTTGTTGGCAAGTCTGTTCCTTCACTGGCATTAGAGACTAGTTCTTGAGGAGCCCGGCATCTTCTGAAGACCAGCTGAGACATCCAGCCTCATGGATGGAACAACTACTGTGTTCTTGTACCTTTAGTTCATAGGCATCTGTTGTTAGATTAGCTTGACTGCAGCCTGTAAATCATTCTAATAAATCCCCCTTAGATAGATAGATAGGTAGATAGATAGATAGATAGATAGATAGATAGATAGATAGATAGATAGATTCATTCTATAAACTCTGTTAATCTAGAGAACTCTGACTGGTATACTTCCCTTTCAGAAGACCTGGGTGATCTTCCCAGAATCCACATGGTGATCCACAACTGTCTGTAACTCCAGTTCCAGGAGCACAATACTGTCTCCAGGCTTCCTTGAGCTTCTACACACATACAGTACCTACATATATGTATATGATGATGTATATGATGTATATGATGTATATGTTATCTCTATCTACATATCCATATCCATCTATATCTATATACATACCTATATCTATCTATATCACTCTCTCTATATATACATACATATCTACCTATCTACCTGTTATCTATCAACTGTATTTTTGTTTATGTATATTTATCTATGTATATTTATCTCTATATATCTACCTATTGTCTGTCTATCTGTTTATTCATCTATCTCTATCTATCATCTATCTATCTATTCACCTCTCTCTCTCTCTCCCTCTCCCCCTCTAAGTATCTATGTGTCTATCCATCCACATACATACATTCACACACACACACACACACACACTCAAGTACACACACATAAAAATAAACAAGTGAACCCAAAAATAAACAACAAAAACCATGGACCAGCAAGATAGGTTGGTTCAGCAGATACAGGCGTTGCTTGCTGCCAAGTCTGATGATCATTGTTCAATCCCCGAGACCCACAGAGTGGAAGCAGAGAGTCAAGTCCTGTAAGCTATCCCCTAACCTCCACAAATGCTCTACTTTACATACATACACACACGTGTCTGTACATTCACATGTACACATATACAAACACCTGCACAATACACAAAATAAATAAATGAAAACATAAGGCAGTCACTTTCTCCCATTTTTCACTCCTATGCCCCCTTATTAAATTATTTTATTTGAAAAATAAATTTTTTATTTCATGATGTGCACGAGTGTTTTGCATGTAAGTGTGTATGTGCACCTGCATGCTTGGTGTCCATAGAGACCAGAAGAGAGAACCTGATTCCCTGGAACTGGGATTAAAGATGACTGTGAGCAGCCATATTGGTCCTGGGGTCCAAACCCGTGTCCTCTGCAAGAGCAGCCTGTGGTTTTAATTGCTGAGCCACCTGTCCAGCCCCCACTTCCCCTTATCTGCAAGTTAAGTGCAATTCCTGTGCCAGCCCCCACCAGTGTTACCTGGACTGGAACCCAGAGTTTCAGGGCTTCGTAGGTGAGAGGAAGTGTTCTATTACCAAGATACAGCCCCAGCTCCCTTCCTTTCCTTAGATTCATTTTTTATTTATGTATATATGTGTGAATGCATGCTGTGTGTGTGAGTGTGCATTGTGTGTGCGAGTGTGTGCTCTCTGTGTGTGCAGGTGTGTACTCTGTGTGTGCGAGTGTGTGCTCTGTGTGTACATGTGTGTATGTGCTCTTCGTGCATATGGATGTGTGCTCTGTATGTGAGGGTATGAGGACATGCTTTGTGTGTGAGTGTGAGTGTATGCTCTGTGTGAGTGTATGCTCTGTGTGTATGTAGGTGCATGTGTTTACGCTGTGTGTGTGTACTTGTGTGCTCTCTTTGTGTGTGCATGTGAGTGTATGCTGTGTGTGGGGTAGTGTATGCTGTGTGAGTGTGTGTACGTGTGTGTACTCTCAGAGGTCAGAGGAGAGTATCATATCCACTGGGGCTGGGATTACAGGCTGTTGTTTGCTGGGTTCTGGTAGCCAATGTGTGCTCTCTCCAGGAGCAGCAAGTGCTGGGTCACCTCTTCAGCAGCCCTCTCTTGCTTTCACTTTGTTTCTTGAGACAGGTTCTCACTCTGTAGAGCAGGCTGGCTTCGAACTCAGAGATCCGCCTGCCTCTGCTTCCCAAGTGCCAGGATTAAAGATGTGTGCCACCACAGCCAACTTCCTTCCTTTTACTTTTTCAGACTAGGTCTCACTAGGTTGCCCAGGTTGGCTTTGGACTTACTGTGTAGCCAGCCAGACTGGTCTTAACTTCCTAACACCAGGCCAGCTCTCCACCAGTGTTTCCTGTGTTGTTTTGAGTTTTGTTTTTTGTTTTCAAAATAGGATTCTTTTCTGTGCAGCCCTGGCTGTCCTGGAACTCACTCTGTAGACCAGGCTGGCCTCGAACTCTGGGATCCACCTACCTCTGGAGTGCTGGGATTAATGGCAGGTGCCATCACCACTGGGCTTTCTCCGCTAGTGTTAATGACTTGTTGTGTTCACTGTCACAGTTTTCTCTATACCCATAGAAACACATTCCCCAACACACAAAATTCGTAGCACATATAATAAACACAAATTCCCACCTACACCCAAAACGTACAGCATATTAGAATTTTTTACTTTATTTATTATTACTATTATTTGAGACAGTTACACACATGATAAAATGGATAAATACTAAAAAAAGAGAAGTAAAAACAAGTACTTACTGGGTGTGGGTTCACATGTTTAATTCCAGCATTTGGAAGGCAAATGCAGGAGCATTTTGGGGAGTTTGGGGCCAGCCTGGTCTATATAGAAAGCTCTGAGACAGCCAAAGCTAAACAGTGAAATCCTGTTTCAAAAATTTTAGAAGAATTTAATACTTTTTTTACCTTATAATCATGAGTTCTGCAATACCACATCCAAACACAAGAGGGAGCTCAGTTGTGCTTTTACTTCAGTATTAGATCTTTTTAAGAAGCCTCTGGAAATTGAATGGATATCAGTGCTGAAAGGCTAGGGAAATCATGTCTTGAGCAAATAAGGCAGAAAGTGCTAGGGTAGGTCACTCTCCTGACCTCCAGACACTCATGCATGGGTTCCCTGGGCCCTCACAAACACCTGCATATACACTCTTGCATCATACACGCACAACACACAGACACACCAGCTAGCTAAATAATGGGATAATGAAGTTTCCTCTTAAGACTGTATTTGGTCAGTAAATGAGACTCACTGCCACATATAAAATTCAACAGTTGATAATCAGACTGGAGCTGGGCATGGTACAGCATGCCTCTGATCACAGTACTTGGCAGGCAGAGGCTTTGTTCAAGTCCAGCCTGGTCTATATAGAGGGATGCTGTCTTGAAAAACCAGAAGGGCTGGGAAAAGAGAATTGGATTGGATTCTAAGGTCTTCATGGCGCTCTGTTCTCTGTGGCCTTCAGTGTCCCGAGGCCTTTAGAGGCAGTCTCGTCACTGACTTTTCACCTTAGTTAACCCGAACCAGAGAAAGCTAAGAAACTCCTGGAGACTCAGCCATGAAGAGGGGGTTGGGAGCCGAATAAATCACACTGAAGGGCCACAGACTTGGTTCTGTGGGTAAAGGTATTTGCCACAAAGCTCTGAGTTCCGTCCCCGGAACCCATATTGTGGAACTACAAACTTGATTTCTGTAAGTTGTCCTCGGACCTCTGCACAACACACACCCTAGCAACTGACAAACAGAAGACAACAGAAATTGTGTGTACATGTTGTTATAAGCACTAGGAAGTAGACAATAACTGTTATCTGGTGCTATTATCTGGTATAACTATAATGTGGCCGGTGTGATGACCCGAGTCCTCTTCTGATGAGGAATTTGATTTCTAGGCCTCATGTGGTTGAGAGAGCTGACTTCTCCAAGGTCTCCACTGACTTCCATCTGTGTGTGTGGCATGCATCCAGACCCCTCCCACATACTCACATAAACATCCAACATAAAATAAAGTGTCCGAAAAAACGAGGAACTGGCCGGGCGGTGGTGGCACACGCCTTTAATCCCAGCACTTGGGAGGCAGAGGCAGGCAGATTTCTGAGTTCGAGGCCAGCCTGGTCTACAGAGTGAGTTCCAGGATAGCCAGGACTACACAGAGAAACCCTGTCTCGAAAAAACAAAAAAAAAAAAAAAAAACAAAAAACAAAAAAAAAAAAAACGAGGAACTGTCACATATACGGTGTCGTTTTTCCAAAGAATAGTAGCTTATTTTAAAATTTAATATGAACGAAAACTTTTTTTTTTTAAGATTTATTTATTTTATATATGTGAATTCACTGTCGCTGTCTTCAGACACACCAGAAGAGGGCATCGGATCCCATGACAGATGGTTGTGAGCCACCATGAGGTTGCTGAGAATTGAACTCAAGTCCCCTGGAAGAGCAGTCAGTGTTCTTAACCGCTGAGCCATCTCTCCAGGCCCTTATTTTAAATCTTACTTATTTTTTCTATTTGTTTATTTTGTTTTGGGGAACAGGGTTTGTTTGTGTAGCTTTGGCTCTCCTAGAACTAGCTCTGTAGACCAGGCTGGCCTCGAACTCACAGAGGTCTGCCCACCTCTGCCTTCCTAGTGTTGGGATTGAAGGGGTATACTACCACTGTCAGACTTTTAAGTTTTAGTTTTTATTATCATTTTGATTGTGTGCACCCACGGAGGTAGATAGAGGACAACTCTGTAAAGTCCTTTCTTCCACCACATGAGTCGCAAAGCTCAAACTCTGTTCATCATTTTAGGAGAAAGCGCTTTTACTTGCTCAGCCATCTCAGCTGTTCTTACGTATTCAGGAGTAGGGAGGGGAGAACTGTTCTCTAGTCAGGATTAGTGACATTGGCCACGGTGTAAGAAAAACTACATTTCCCATAATGCCTCGTACGGGAAGGAAGTGATCTCGGACACCTCCCGTCATTGCTTATAGACCGGAAGCCGCTGCCTTAGTCCTCTTTCCCGTCTTGCAAGGTAGGAATGGCTGGCGTCTGTGTGGCAGCCGCTTTCGGGACCCCCAATCCTCGTCCATCCGAAGTTGGGGGACGTCCGGGGGCCACCACCCGGGGCCGCCTATGGTCGAGGTCACTCGCCAGGTCTCTCGGGAGCTTTATTTCTGTCGGCGTGGGTTGGCGGGGAGCGAAGGGCAAGCGTAGCGCCCGAGACGGTCGCTGGGCCCTGCCGGCTGCCGTAGCCTCAGGAGTGTTGGAGGGCCTGTGTGGCGGCAGGCGACCCTGAAGTCGGGGTTCCAGAACTCACTGCCGAGCCCGCCTTGGCCACGTTGGGCTTTGCGACTGAAGGGAGGAACCGCGTCCCCGGAAGGCGTCCGGAGAGCACCGCTGTTGGCTACTTTGCCGAGCTGGGGACACAGTGGCTTCGGGACTTAGGGCAACCCTAGAGAGAGGTCCTAAGTGTTCCGCGCTGGTGCATGGGTTTGGATTTATGGCAGGCCCGTTCCCCTGGGCCTCTCATAGTGTCCCGTGCTAGAGCAACCCGTGGCCCCGAACCATTGCCTGGCCTCTTGTCTGTAGGCTGCTGGCACTGAAGTGGGTCGCACAGTAAAAAGGGAAAAGATGTCTTACAAGTGGGAACTTCGAGGATCTGGGCTTCGTTGCTGTGTAGACGCTACCCAAGATTCTCTTCGGTTTTCTGATTCACAAAACGGAAGAATAAGATAACGTACCACAAAAGTTTTTAGCTAAAAGAAAAAAAACCTAATGGTGATAGAAACTTAGCATGCTGTGTTTGGAAGAGGGGTGGCAAGCGACAGAGGGTGGTTTTGATACCGGCTTGTTTCAAATGGCTGATGATATTGTTTATTTCGACTCACTAGATGGCGGGTGAAAAGGCAGAGAAGCCTGATAAAAAGGAGAAGAAACCTGCGGCCAAGAAGGCTGCTGCCCCTGGGTCCGGTGCCGCCGATGCAGCTAAAAAGGGTAAACCTAAGGATAAAAAACTCAAGAAGGTGAAGCCCCATTGCTGCCGGAACCCTGTCCTGGTTAGAGGGATTGGCCGGTACTCCCGATCAGCTATGTATTCCAGAAAGGCCTTGTACAAAAGGAAATATTCAGCTGCCAAGACCAAGGTAGGAAAGGACAGGAATGTCCCCACCACGATGCCTTCCTATTCTTGTGGTTAAGGTGATCTGCCAGGCTCCTTGATTGATGGGTTTGTCTTTGTAGGTTGAAAAGAAGAAGAAAAAGGAGAAGGTCCTTGCTACTGTCACAAAGACAGTTGGTGGGGACAAGAATGGTGGCACCCGGGTGGTGAAGCTTCGGAAAATGGTGAGGTTGGTGGGAGTTGACTGTTAAGTTTGAGTGATGTGTGGGTGTGGATTTATAGTACCTATCTAGTTTTCTGCCATGTTGCTGGGAGAGAAACTACACTGGGCTTTTTTAAAGCATGCTTGGTAGTTTGGGCCTCATTTCTTGGGGTTGTATTAGTTGGGTCTAGTTGGGAATGGGTTCTCAGGCTGGGAGGTGTCACTCAGCTTGGGAGTAGCACACTGAGGTTCATCTGGGTATTCCATTGCTGGCACTGCAAGTGGGAAGTGGGTATTTAACAAACTCTACTGGTGTCTAGTTTTGTGTTCATTTTCCTTCAAAAAATGGGTGTGTGTTTCTTCTGCTGAGGTAGAAGACGTTTGACATACTTTTTTATTTTTTTGTTTGTTTTGGGTTTTTTTTTTTTTTTTTTTTTTTTTTTTTTTGAGACAGGGTTTCTCTGTGTAGTCCTGGCTGACCTGGAACTCACTCTGTAGACCAGGCTGGCCTCGAACTCAGAAATCTGCCTGCCTCTGCCTCCCAAGTGCTGGGATTAAAGACGTGCGCCACCACTGCCTGGCTTGACATACTTTTTGAGAAGAAACGCTGTCTCTCCTGTTGTACCTTTGTCTCAGCCTGGTCGGTCTGAAACTCCCCTTTGTCCTACCTTCCCCGTATTTGGCGGTGACCTTACTCTGAAGTGTGTTAGAGTTCCAAGCCCCAAGGATAGCTTAGGAAAGGGGGTGATGCTGTTCCCAGCATCTTCCACAGGCTGTTCACAGCCACCTGGAACTCCCGAGGGTAGTTCAGTGGCACCTATATACACTCCTGGAAATACTTGGACACACGTACAGCCCTCCTTTAATTCTAGCCATCGGGGGCAAAGGTAGGCTGATCTCAGTGTTCTAAGCCACCCAGGGCTACAGAGAAACCATGTCTCAGAAAAAAAACAAGCCAAAAACTCTTTGAAGTTAGGTTAGAGTGTCTGTCTGGTGTGTATGAGAGGTTCCTTTCCCTGGTGTTTCTGGAGATTGACTTTTTGGGGTTTTTCAAGGCTGTCTCAGTGCAGCTCTGAGGTGGGCTGAGCAGATTGCTCAAGTGTGGTGCACTTGCTGTCTCCAGCCTAGGTACTATCCTACAGAAGATGTGCCTCGGAAGCTGCTGAGCCACGGCAAAAAGCCCTTCAGCCAGCACGTGAGGAGGCTGCGCTCCAGCATCACTCCCGGGACTGTCCTGATCATCCTCACCGGGCGCCACAGGGGCAAGGTGAGGAGGGTCTGCAGGGGCGGGCTGGGGGGGGGGGAGCAGGCTTGCTTTCTGTGGGCCCGTGTGAGTGCTGTGTGTTCTGAAACAGCCCTGTCCGCCAATGTCAGGTGCATCCATCTTGCTTTTCAATAGACAGTAAATCTTTTCTGTAACAAGACTCTTAGTAGATGCTGTGTTTGCTGTTTTGAATGCCATAGCGACGAGTCTGTCTGCTTCTTTCTGTCCCACTAGGACTAGGTGTCTGTCACCACGCCTCACCTTTCCTTTTGACAAGGTCTCATGTAACCCAGTCTAGACTTGAACCCATTGATTGTGCTTCTTCCTGAGTGAATGCTGGATGAGTTTGTGCTTGTGCTTTGGTTAATTCAGAATGGGGTTTGATTTAAGTGTTGTTTCTCTGTTTGACTTCAGAGAGTGGTTTTCCTGAAGCAGCTGGGCAGTGGCTTGCTACTTGTGACTGGTAAGAAAATCGTTGGTCTTTGTTTGGACAGGATATCACAGCCCAAGACAACCTTGAACTCTTTCCCTTCCCTGATGCACTTACTGATGCTGCATTGTACATGGTAGATAAGTGTGCAGTGATGTTACCATCTAACTCGGCTTGCTTCAGTTTAGCGAATATATTCATCCTGAGTAGCCTGGGGAACAGCTAGCGATGGCCGCGGGCGGGCGCTTCACTTCTTACATCTGCACTCCTGGCTTTATATAGGAGGACCCCATTTCTACCCAGATTTCCTGGTAAACTTGGGTATAATAGGGTTTCATGGGGACTCAGACATTTTTAATAAGGACCAAGGTCACAGAGCACCACCCCTGAACTTAGTACTCCTGCCTTGGTGCTGGGACTGCAGGTTCCTGTCACCTGCAGTGTGATATGAGACAGGTCTTGCTGTGTCGTCCAGGCTGGCCTCAGACCTGCAGCACTCTGCATCTCCTGGAGTTTAGATTCACCCCTAACCCCTTTAAGTTTTGCAGGTCAGAGGACAACTCAGGCCTTCTTCTGTCTTGGTGAATAGCCCTATTTATTTTATTTTTCTGTAGCTGTCAAGGGTTTAATTAGAGCAAGAATGTTTTTTATGCTGGCCTGATGTGCTTGAGAGCCAGAGTTTGATCCCTGAGACCTATATAATAAAGGAGAAAAGGGAGTTGTGCAAGTTGTTCCCTCGCCTCCACTGGTGTGGTGTGACGTGACGTGACACACAGATGCATTCTATCTACACAGAATGTCCTAAGCACAGCACTAAGGCAGATCTCAAGGACAGGTTCAGTCAGCCTCTGTAAAAGATGGTCCTTCTCTCCTGGGTCCCTTGAAAAGCCCTGGAGACCTTAGCAGGTGGCATGTTTTTTTTTGTTTTGTTATTTTTTCCACTCCTGTCAAATTAGTTGTGAGCCCTCTGGGTACTGGGAATGTAAAAAATGTAAAAGTGGCCTCATAATTGAAACTGTAAACTGTCTCTGCTCCATCCAGTTAACATTTTTGAGACAAGCTCTCAAAAGGACACAGGTCAGCTGGGCAGTGGTGGCGCACGCCTTTAATCCCAGCACTTGGGAAGCAGAGGCAGGCGGATTTCTGAGTTCCAGGCCAGCCTGGTCTACAGAGTGAGTTCCAGGACAGCCAGGGCTACACAGAGAAACCCTGTCTCGAAAAAACCAGAAAGAGAGAGAGAGAGAGAGAGAAGAAAGGACACAGGTCACTGTGTAGACCAGACTGGCCTCAAACTCAGATCTACTTTCCTCTGCTGCTGAAATAATAATAATAGTAACTGTTTGATGTTAATTCTTATTCCCATAGGTCCTCTGGTTATCAACAGAGTTCCTCTGCGCAGAACACACCAGAAGTTTGTCATTGCCACCTCTACAAAAGTTGATATCAGTGGGGTTAAAATCCCCAAACACCTGACTGACGCTTACTTCAAGAAGAAGCAGCTGCGCAAGCCCAGGCATCAGGAGGGCGAGATCTTCGACACAGAGAAGGAGGTGAGCTCCTCTGTGAACTCTGTTGATCTGGCCTCCAGTTAGGAATGGGTGGAGCAGGCTACAGTGATGATAAATAGTGTGACAGTCTGGGTTGCTGGTTCTTAACGTTTCCTTTTCTCTATTTAGAAATACGAGATTACAGAGCAGCGAAAGGCTGATCAGAAAACCGTGGACTCGCAGATTTTGCCGAAGATTAAAGCTGTTCCTCAGCTCCAGGGCTACCTGCGATCTCAGTTCTCCCTGACAAATGGGATGTATCCTCACAAACTGGTGTTCTAAACTGCTAACAACCTAATTAAACAGATTCCTATGTTTTTTTGCGTGTCCCTTTGTGTGTTGTACATGCACATGTTGGATGAGTGTTTGCTGGTATTCCAGTGTCTTCCTCTGGCCCTTTATGGAAGGAGGATCTCCTGCTTGGTCTGAAGCTCGTGAGCTGGGGTGGTCATCCACTGGAGCCATCCCCAGCTGGCGTTGGATTGGAAACACACATGCAGCCATGGCTGGCTTTTACTGCGGGGATAATTTTGCCTCTTGAGAGTGGGATTGCATGGGAGAGGTGTGTGCTGTGGGTCTGTTCCCTCGTAGCCTGGACCAGCATTCTTGGCTTAGAAATTATCAGTGTCTTGCTGTGTGACATTTTCTTGTACCCTCAACATTAAAACCTGGACTGCTAACTTGTGAACAGATCAAAACTATGAAAGATGACATGCCAGGCGGTGGTGGCGCACGCCTTTAATCCCAGTACTTGAGAGGCAGGCGGATTTCTGAGTTCGAGGCCAGCCTGGTCTACAGAGTGAGTTCCAGGACAGCCAGGGCTACACAGAGAAACCCTGTCTCGAAAAACCAAAAAAAAAAGAAAGATGACAGATCATCCTTTCTGCTACAAACGATGCCTGCTTAGTTGGGTCATCTAGTCATTGCAGTTGTGGGTTTTAGGTCTTGGCGCACAGGATACATTCATCATTGTCAGCCCAGTTCTTAGCCAGAAACATGCATACTATGTAAATGGCATTACATAGTGGATACATGCTATAACATTCATGAAAAGCCTCTTAAGCTAGGAATGGTGGTAACACTTGTGTAAATTTGAATACACCGTGTGTGTTCCTTGGAGGTCAGAAGACAGCCTTATCCTGTGGGACTGGAGTTGAGGATACCAGATGGTGTAAGCCATCAAAGTTAGTGCTGGGATTCTAACCCCAGTCCACTGGAGGAGCATCACTGAATGCATGCCTGGCATATGTATGCCTGGTGTCCACAGAGGCTAAGAGAAGGTATTGAACCCCACCCAACACACACAGCTACACTTGGGGATAGCCGTGAGCCAATACGGGTATTCTGTGACTGACAAGCTGTTGCGAATGCTGCTGTACTGAGGTCTGTCTTTGCTGGGTTAATGAATTCTGACTAGTAGGCATCCTAGATGATATGCCTGTTTTTATGCAAATACCAGAGTGCCCCATTTTTACATTGTAATTGGTGATTCCATGAGTGGGAGCTTTGTTTTTGGGACAGTTCATCTGTTGTCCTGGCTGCCCTGGACCCTGTAGACTAGGCTGGCCCTGCCTCTGCCTTCTGAGTGTTGGAAATAAAGGCATGAGCCATTCGCCTCCAGCTACAGAACCTAGTTCTACACTTGTTAGGTCAGTGGCTCCCAACCTGTGGGTCACAGCCACTTTGGGTCACATACCAGATGTTTACATTATGACCCGTTACAGTAAGATTTCAGTTTTCATATAAAGGAGGAGGGGAATATGCTCGAAGGGGTTTCCACAGCATGAACTGTTTTAAGGGATCATAGCATTAGGAAGAATGAGAACCACTGTCTAAGAATTTTTAGAATGTCACAAAGCATACAGCTTTTTGAGCTGCCTAGAAAAGCAGGTTACTCCTGTTACATGTTATCCTAATGTAGGGAATGTATCACTGTCTCTTAGTCATGAATAAAGCTATAGAGTCTGGACATGCTGATCTGCTGTGTGGTTAGCTGGCCACTGAGGTGCAGCCTTTCGTCCCTCTGATGCATTTTCTAGCTTGAGAGCCTTCTGATCCTCTCTTTCCCTGGGCTTTCTGAGATGTCCCCTTACGGACTGCTGATGGAACCTAGAGCTGCACGAAAGCTCTGTGAGCACTGCCCCGCCTGGACCTCTGCCTGTTAAGACTTACTCTATAGCTGGGTGGGGAACAGGAGGGCAGCTGCACTCATGCATCTCTGAAGCAAGCCTTCCTTTGTAGTCCCTGGTCTTGTAACCAGCTCTTCACAACTCTGCTTCCTTTTGTCCCTTTGCCATGCAGCAAGGCTGTCTGATGGGCCCACCTTTCCTAAGATTTATTTATATGAGTACACTAGCTGTCTTCAGAAAAAAAGGAGAGAGCATCAGATCTCATTACACATGGTTGTGAGCCACCATGTGGTTGCTGAAACTTGAACTTAGGACTTCTGGAAGAACAGTCAGTGTTCTTAACTGCTGAGCCATCTCTTCAGCCCTAAACTTCATTTTTTTTTTCCAAAAATTATTAAATTATAATTATTAAATGCATCTGGGCAGTGTGTTTAAAGAGGTCAGGGGACAGCTAAACAGAAGTCAGCGAGTATGGGGCTGAGAAGATGGCTAAGTGGCTAAGAGCACTGAGTGTTCTAGAGGAACCTGGTTCAATTCCCAATGTATGTATGTATGTATATACATATGAATGTTTTGCCTGCATGTGTATTTGTGTGTCACATGTTCCTGGTGCCCTTGGAGGCTCGAAGAGGACATCAGCTACAGCTACCCCTGGAACTAAAGTCCTTGGCAGTTGTGAGCTGCCATTTAAGTACTGGGAACAGACCCTCATCTTTTGCTAGAGCGTGCCCCCTCCTCTTAACCACTGAGTTCTCTCTTCAGACTCTTCATTGGCTTTCTGGTAAAGTTCCTCTTGTTCTGGTTTCCTGCTTCCAAGCATGGGACATACTTTCCAAACAAACGGACTACCCTTCCCCATGTTTCTCACTAGGAATTAGGCCAGGTCTATACTGATCAAAAATAAATCATAATAAAAACTCTGCTTCCCATAGTGCCTCCTTGGGCCTATCCCTATCCTAAACCCTACCCCTAACCCTAGGAGCAAGACAACTCCTTAGATCAATGCAAAGGCCACTGTCTGACACTATCCTTTAAAAAGCTTTTTTCATTTGTTCTGATGACACAGAAGGTAAGCTTACCAGTGTGAGCATAAAGAAGCTATATGTTTCTACTGCAGATTCACCCCAGCTCTTAGGTACATGGACAGATATGTCACTGAAGCACAAGGGTTCCATTGAGGTTCAAATACTAATAGAAAGAAGAAAGGATTATGAATGGGATGTATAAGGTGCTGCTTTGGTATTGAGAAGGTACTTAGTGAGGAAGAGCACTTGGTCAGCAGATGTGAGGACCTGAGTTCAAATCCCTAGCACCTATATAAGATGCTGGACATGGCTACAGGTGCCTGTGGCCTCAGGATTCATAGAGACAGTAGATCCCGAGAGGTCATTGGCTGACAACTAGGCAGAATAGCGAGTGAGCTTCCAGTTCAATGAGAGACCCTGTCTCAAGGGAATAAAGTGAAGGGTGATGGAAGACTTTAGTCTCATATGAGCAAACAGCTGTGCATCAGTGCATTCGTATGCATTCAGGTTTGAACAATCATGCATATACACAGACATTTACACACATGCACATAGATACATATATATACACATGTGTATACTCACAAATATATATAGACACACATATACTACACATGAGTATATCAGATATACACACATGTATATACAGATAGAGACTCATACAGGCACACATACAGACAGGCACATACAGACACAAGTATATGCACATAGAGACACTACTTTGCATAGGCCCTGTTTTCAAACAATATATTCATAAGATTTCGCTGGGCAGTGGTGGCACACGCCTTTAATCCCAGCACTTGGGAGGCAGAGGCAGGCGGATTTCTGAGTTCAAGGCCAGCCTGGTCTACAGAGTGAGTTCCAGGACAGTCAGGGCTACACAGAAAAACCCTGTCTTGAAAAACCAAAAAAAAAAAAAAAAAAGATTTGGTGGCTACAAATTCAGAGGAAACTTCAACCCAGAATAGTCATAGATTTAAAAAGAAAAAAAAAAACATGAATAGTTTTGCTTCATTTTTAAGTAAACTTTTTTTGCTTGTTTGTTTTTGTTTTTGAAGACAGGGTTTCTCTTATGGCTGTCCTGGAACTCTGTAGACCAGGCTTACTGTGAACTCAGCAATCCACCTGCCTCTGTCTCCCTGGGATTAAAGTCATGTGCCACCACTGCCCTGCTTTAAGTAAACTTTTTAGTTGACCATTTATGCGATTTGTTAACCTGTGGTGAGAAGTCTTCTCCTTATCCCCAGTCCCAGATACAATCTCATTGTGGTCCAGCTTTCAGGTGAGGGGTTGGATAGGTTAGAAGCAGGGCCATAGCCTCGAGCCTCAGGGCAGGGATCCCAGACCTTGGTGGTATTTGTACTGCATCTGGGACCTTGCTAAAGCCCTCGCACAGGGATAGGTCACTCTGAGTGATCAAACAGTCCAGAAACTGCTTGATGTCATAGGAACAGAACCCCACCTGCAGGGGATGTGGGGCTGGACAGATGGGGGGCCTGATGGACTGCAAGTTGGGAAGGCTCCAAGCTTTCCCGATGAAGGTGCTAGTCAGAGCACTAGCTATGTGCCTCGCAGCTGAGCCCATGGCTATGCATGTGGCTGTGGACATCAATGTCATCTTAACCATATGGCCCAGATGGCTCAAAGCAGCTAACGCTGGGGCTCACATCGAGGATGGTAGGTAGCAGGAGGGTGGACTGCACAGCTGGAAGGCTGCCAGCTGATCTTCAGCTTCCCCCAGGCATGGCAGCCACAGTGAGACCTGGAGGACTTAAGAAGAGACAATGACCAGATGCCCTGAGATGAATAGTTTTAATAAATGGGGAAGTGGGGAATTGAGAATTGTCTTAGTTAATTTTCTTTTTTGTTTGTTTATTTGTTTGTTTGTTTGTTTTTCGAGACAAGGTGTCTCCATGTAGCCCTGGCTGTCCTGGAACTCACTCTGTAGACCAGGCTGGCCTTGAACTCAGAAATCCGCCTGCCTCTGCCTCCCAAGTGCTGGGATTAAAGGCAGGCGTGCGCCACCACTGCCTGACATTAGTTAATTTTCTATTGCTGTTAAGAGACACCATGACTAAAGCAACTTAGAGGAGAGTTTTTGGGGACTTCTTTTTTCACAAGGTGAGTCAATGAACATCGTGACAGGGAGCATAGCAACAGGCAGGCAAGCATGCAGTCAGTCAGGCATGGTGCTGAAGCAATAGCTGAGAGATTACTTCTGATCCATAACCACAAGGCAGAGAGAGAGGGGGGAGAGAAAGGGAAAGAGGGAGGGGGGAGAGATAGAGAGAGGGAGAGAGAGAGAGAGAGAGAGAGAGAGAGAGAGAGAGAGAGAGAGAGAGAGAGAGAGGAGAGACTATCCGAGCCTGGTGTAGGCTTTTGAAAATCGAAAAGCCAGCCCCCAGTAACACACCTCCTCCAACAAGGCCACGCCCCAAATCCTTCCCAAACAGTTCCACCAACCAGGAACCAAGTATTCAAATACATGTGCCTAGGGGACCATTCTCATTCAAATTACCTCAAGAATCACGTTTTCAATTTAGCAGAGATTCAGCCAAAAATTTGGGTAAGACACAGTTGAAGTTAAAGAGCCTGGGAGCTACAGGGAATTGTGGGAAGTAACACTACATCTGAGGTAGGACATGCCCCTGGGGATTTTGTGAGGGCCCCTATGGAATCGGGCAGGCGCACTACAAGTTTAAACGTAGGCTAACAGTGCCATATTTTTGAATGATCACCGTGTGTGGAGTCTAGGTTAAGAGAGAGAGTGGGGGAACAGGAAACTGCTAAGGTAGAAGGCGGTCTTCTTCACTGTAGCCAGTATGCAGACTGAATGTGTGTCCGTTATTGGATGAAGAGGATGAGGCAGATCTCTATAATGGGTACTTGCTTAGCCTTGAAGGGGGAGTTGAGTCATCTGCCTGTACACAGTTGACTTGGGAGAATGTGATATCAAATGCGGTAATTAAGGCATAGGCTGACAAATGCTGCCTGATCCCTCCCACACAGGTGTGGACTCCAATAAAGGTGAAATCAGAGAAGGAAAGCTGACTATGGTCCGTCTTATTTGGTCCTTAGGCACACATTTTCAGACAGAAAAAAAAATGGAAAAATATGACTTTTTTTTTTTTTTTGTGAAGTACCATCATATGTACCTCTGGCTGTCCTGAAACTCCACTCTGTAGATCAGGCTGGCCTTGGACTCACAGCGATCCAAATGCCTCTGCCTAGGGTGGTAAGATTAAAGGTGCCTCATGTAATCCAGGCTGAAGTGTAAATTTAAGGATTCTTTGGAAAGTCGGTTGGATGACATTTTGCTGGAGCAAACACGTTGAAGGAATGCTTAGCTAAAGTAGACACAGGAGTGAAAGGCTAAGGCAGACTCGTGAAGGAACGTTTCGTTGAAGCCGACACAGGAGAGAGGATATTCTGCTAAAGCAAACACGTGAAAGGACATGTGATGGATTCTTTCCTACCGAGACACACGTGTATTGGTCCACCTTAAATTTTGTAGCTGAGCTGCATTTGTCGGGACACCCTAGCTGAGAAATGCACCAAAAAACTTGTGGTGGCGTGCTGCAGTTTCTTGCCACTTTCATGGACTCGGGCTGTTTGGATGTACGTGGACAGTGATGGAGGCTGAGCTTGGCTTGCCATACAGCAAGTTATGCAAGTCTTCGGTGATCTTCAATTCTCTGAGAGAGCCACAGCCGAGAACTCCTGGTTCCTCCTGCTGACTCAAGGCTAGTTGTGTGTCTGTCTCTGCTAGGTTGTATCACCACTGTTGCTAACGGGACTCTACCGAACTGGGCTGCTGGTGTGTCTGTGAAGTGTTTGCGAGTGGATCGAGCTGCCACTGCCCGACGGGATTCGAACCAGGACCGCGCCTGACCTCTAGAGGTGGACACCCAAGCTGCTGCGCCACAGCGCGGTTGCTCCGAAGAACCTTTCTAAACAGGTCCACTTGTCCGTACCCTCCCCATATCCTTCCTTTCCCACTACCTCTGGTGGGTGGTGGGCTATGAGGGAGGTTAAATCGTTTAAGAACCATTATTAAAAATTAAGTTTGAAAAAAAAATTAACATTACACCAGGCTCGATATGTAAGGTAGCCTGAGCTCCAGATGTTCTTGCTTCTGCCCCTCGAGTGATAGGATTACAGGCTGTGTACCAGCATGCTCGGCTTATCTGGTGTGCTGAGAATTGAACCCAGGGCGTGGTGCATGCTACACAAGCATTCTACCAACTGAGCTACATCCTCAGCCTCAGTTTTAACTTACAATTGTTTTCTTGTGCTAGTGAGGGAATCCCGGGCTTGCATATGCTCAGAAGCTCTCTCTACTGTGCAGCTAGATCCTTGGTGCCTGGATATTTACTAGTTAGAATCCCAGTATGTCTATAGTCATGAGCAATTACACCCCCTACAGATACCTGATGTTTTTTTTTTTTTTTTCTTTTTTTGGTTTTTTGAGACAGGATTTCTCTGTGTAGTCCTGGCTGTCCTGGAACTCACTCGGTAGACCAGGCTGGCCTCGAACTCAGAAATCCGCCTGCCTCTGCCTCCCAAGTGCTGGGATTAAAGGCGAGCGCCACCACAGCCCGGCTGATTTTTTTTTTTTCAAGACAGTGTTTCTCTGTGTAGCCCTAGTTGTCCTACAACTTGCTCTGTACACCAGGCTGGCTTTGAACTCATAGAGATCTGCCTGCCTCTGCTTCCTGGGTGCTGGGACTAAAGGCACGTGCCATCATGCCTGGCTCTGATGTAAATATTTTATAATTTTTTTTTAAGATTCATTTATTTATTTCATGTATATGAGTACACTGTAGCTGACTTAGGACACACCAGAAGAGGGCATCAGATCCCATTACAGATGGTTGTGAGCCACCATGTATGTGGTTGCTGGGAATTGAACTCAGGACCTCGAGAATAGCCAGTTGCTCTTAACCACTGAGCCATCTCTCCAACCCCCCTGATGTAAACTTTTAATAAATATTTAAACAATCATCAGGGGCTGGAGAATGGTTCAGCAATTTACAGCACTTGTTGCTCTTGCAGAGAACTCAGGTTCAATTCTCAGCACCCACGTGGTGGCTCACAACCATCTGTAACCCCAGTCTCAGAAGATCCATCACCCTCTTCTGATCTCTGACGGCACCAGGCACTTACGTGATGGATGCACATACATACATGTAGGCAAAACACGCACACACACAGAATAAAATAAATAAATACTTTTAAAAATTAAAAAAACAAAACAAAGAGATGTGAAATTAAGTTCTGGAAGCAGGCCTGGAGGTATCTGAAAATCATGAAGAGAAAGGAAGAAACAAAATCACCACATGATCTTTGAACCCTTCAGGATAAGAATATAGAAAAGCAGCTGAGTTCCTGGAGAGACGGCTCTGTCGTTAAGAGCACTGGCTGGTCTTTCAGAGCATCCGGTTCAACTCCCAGAACTCATTTCGCCTAGGCTCCGCCCCACAGTTACCTGGCAACAGCCAGATGTGCCTGACTCACTATAAAAGGGGCTGCTTGCCCCCTCTTGCTCTTGTTCTTCTCTCTCCTCTTGCTCCCTTACCCTCTTCTCCCTCTCTTTCCATTCTCCTCCCCCATTTCTCTCCACGTGCTCATGGCCGGCCTCTACTCCTCTACTCTCTCTGCCTTTTTCTGTCTCTACTCCCTCAACTCCCCTCCCCATGCCCTGAATAAACTCTATTCTATACTAAACCGCCTTGTGGCTGCTCCCTCAGGGAGAAGGGATGCCTCAGCACGGGCCCGCAGAGGCATCCCCTCCCCTCCATACCACCCCCCTCCCCCGACCTCGCCTCCACCAAACATATCCGTGGCCTCTCTTTCTTTTTATAAAACACAACAATAGCTGTCTGTAATTCCAGTCCTAGGGGGATCTGATACTCTCTTCTGGATTCCAGGGGCATTGCGTGCACGGTGGTGCACAGACGTACATGCAGGCCAAACATTCATACATGTAAAATAAATAATTTCAAAAGTAAAAAAGAAACATACTAGGCAAGCTGTACATGCCACTGAGAGGGTTGAGGCAAGGAGAAGTTTAAGGCCAGGCTTTGTCTATATCGTGAGTTTAAAGCTAATTTGAGCTTCAGGAGACCCAGTTTCCAAAAATGTGAGCCACCCACCACTGGGCTTGTTTTTGCAGCAGGAATGAATACTTCACAGATTTTCAACCTGGATATGTAACTTAAGGCAGCAATGCCTCTGCGGCCCACGAGGGGGCGCAGGGGGCACACAGCATCCTTCAGGTCCGAGGTAATGGCATCTTAAAGATAGTAGCATTCAAAAGAGGCTTCATCAAGACTGTCCCTTAGTTCTACTAATCCAGTGAGGGCTCCAAGAAGATTTTCTAGAATTTCTTTCAACGGATTTCTTTGCTTCTCTGCTTGCACACCCGCCCCCTCCCAAGAGCAGAGAATAAGGAGACCCCAAAATGAACCAGGCCTACTGGATCCCTTAGAAAGAAGATTGTTAGCAGAGGATTGTTTCCTGAGACCGCGATTACTGATGTGGAAATAATCTCCCTCTGCCGCGTGTTCGTGTGTGTTTGACAGATGCGTTTATAATATGCTTTCCCTGTCTTTGTCAATTCCCTTATAGATTTGCCTGGCAGCTCCTTCTAGAACTATCTTTAAGCTGTACTCAGCGTTGGAGCGACTCCTTATCTCCCTGCCACACTTGCATATTTGGGCACCCAATAAGGATTACAGACTCAGTTCAGACAATCAGCTGGAACAGAAATGCCAACAGAAGGGCGAGACATTGCAAAATCCCTGAGGGGCCCCGATGTGAGCCAAGGCCAGTCAACATTGCATCAGCAGCGGGAGCACTAGATGTCCATCGTTGAGCTCACTCTGTCTGTCTTGGGGAGTGACTGACAGGTGTCTTCCTGCTTGTACCGTCTTCCTCTGAGCTCTTGACAAGGGGCTGCCGGCCAACACGCCCCCTTCCCCATCTTGATTCTTTGTTCCCCAAAGAAAAGATACAGAGGGTGATTCCAGCTGGATGTGCAGGATCCACCCGTAATCCCAGGACTGGAGGTGGAGGTAGAGGACCAAGAAGTTTAAAGTCGGGCTGGAGAGATGGCTCAGCAGTTAAGAGCACTGACTGCTCTTCCAGAGGTCCTGAGTTCAATTCCCAGCAACCATATGGTGGCTCACAACCATCTGTAATGGGCATCCGATGCCTTCTTCTGGTGTGTCTTAAGACAGCTGCAGTGTACTCACATATATGAAATAAATAAATCTTAAAAGAAGAAGAAGAAGGAGAAGAAGAAGAAGAAGAAGAAGAAGAAGAAGAAGAAGAAGAAGAAGAAGAAGAAGTTTAAAGTGATTCTTGGCTACAGAGCAAGTTTGAGGCCAGCTTGGGCTATGAGCCCCCGTCGAGAAAGATGGCTGGAGAAATGGCTCAGCAGTTAAGAACACTTGTTGTCACAGAGGACTGGTGTTCAGTTCTCAGCACCTGGATGGTGGCTCACAGCTACCTGTAACTTCAGTTCTAGGGAATCCAATGGCTTCTTCTGAACTCTGAGGCCACCAGGCACACATGTGGTACACACGTAATAATAAAGTGAATAAATCTAAAAAATTAAAAGAAAAAAGACAGAAGGAGGAAGGGACAATTTTAAAGACAGAAGTCATAAGTCCCATCAAGGATGCAGCTCAATTGGTAAGGGCTTTCTTAGAGCTCTGTGACCTCTGATGCCACCAGGTTTGCACATGATGCACAGACATGCATGAGGAGAACACACTCATGCGTGTAAAATAAGATAGATACATTTGTTTTTCCACACAGGGTTTCTCTGTGAGGCCCTGGCTGACCTGGAACTTACTCTGTAGTCCAAGCTAGCCTAGAATTCACAGAGATCTGCCCGCCTTAAAGGTATGCATCACTACTGCCTGTTGTGTCCTGAGCTGCCCCACGCTTGGCGTCAAAACGTTGCAGACCACTCTGTCTGGCTTGGGGGCCAAAATGTCCCGGCCTGCGCTGCTGCTCGGGTCCATGGATCAGGGTTTAGCAAGAGAGAGAGTAGGGGGAATACATGAAGAATAGAGACAAGCCAGAGGTTTTGTTCAAGTCTCAAGTCTCCTTTTTTGACTCTCTTAACTCATATTCTCCCTGACTCAAATTCCCCTTGACTCATATTCTCTCTTGACTCATATTCACTCTTGACTCATATTCACTCTTGTTCACTCCTCTTAACCCTATTGACTCATATTGACTCTATTACAAGGAAATCCTGGGTATTTATAAACACACGCAGGAGAACACAGGTGAAGACATTTTGCCACGTGCACTATGCAGCTGGGGTCACTAAATAGCAAAACAAGCTATGTGGGATAAACAAGATATTTGTTAGAGTGTGCTCAGCTGTTGTAGGCTGTTGAAAACCAAGTCTCTATCAGGGTAAATGGTTCCAGATGGCTGCAAAGATGATAGCTGCTTTCTAGCCACTTTCTGCTTAAAGTTGGCTCCCAACAACTGCGTGTGTGTGTGTGTGTGTGTGTGTGTGTGTGTGTGTGTGTGTGTATGTGTAGGTTTTGTGAGACAAGGTTTCTTTGTGTAGCCCTGTCTGACCTGGAACTTACTCTGTAGACTCAGATCCACCTGCCTCTGTCTCCATGCTGGGATTAAAGGCATGCACCACCACTGCCCCCCTTAGATAACATTTTTAATGTAAAAAAAAAAATCATATATCTTCCTTGTTTATAAGGGGTTGTCTCTCTGTCTCTTTCTTTCTCTCTCTCTCTGTCATCATGACTAAGTAGGAATTCATTCTCTGTAGTCTGGAGCTTAAGTTCTTTTGAGCAGAGTTTTTTGTCTTGTTCCAAATTACAGGAAAAGAATCCATTCTAAAAATTCCTACCACATAGACTTATTTCCAGAGGAGGCTCTATAAATATTAACTCTCCAGCTGCCTCATCAAGGTATGCTGCTGACTAATTACCGTTGTTAAAATATTAAATAATCATTCATTATTCCGTCTGAAGACATTAAGACCTGGGCATGGTCTGTTTTTACTAACTGGGGAAGGGGACGATAGTTTCTGGGCCTCTTGATTCCTGATCTTCACCTATAAATATGAAATCTCTGAACCACTTAAGCTGGGCATTGAGAGTTTAATACCTGAACAGTTTACCTGTTTAGAAGATGAGAGTAAAAAGAATGAAGGGGTTCCCCTACAGTCCATATAAGGAAGCTGGGGGTGTGGAGAAATCACTCGGGCCTGGGTTCAAATCTAAGCTTGGGTGTTGCCTGGCTTTGTGACATTAAGGAGATGACACTGAACTTTGCTTTGCCAGCTGAAGATGGGACTGTGTCCAAGCTGTGACAAAATGGGGCTGGAGAGATGGCTCAGCGGTTAAGAGCACTGACTGCTCTTCCAGAGGTCCTGAGTTCAATTCCCAGCAACCACATGGTGGCTCACAAACATCTATAATGTGATCTGATGCCCTCTTCTGGCATGTCTGAAGACAGCTACAGTGTACTCATATAAAATAAATAAATAAATCATTAAAAAAAACTGTGACAAAATGACTTAAAGATTAGAGAGGTTTCAGTCTGTGCTCAACAGGCTCTACTGCTTTCAGCCCTCTGTTGGGCCAGGGCACCATGGTGATGAGAGCCTGTGGCAGAAGAAACTACTCAACATGTGCTAGCTAGCACAGAGGGAGGTGGGACAAAGAACTGGGGAAGTAGACACAGCCTTCCACTGCCGTATCTCCAGAGAAGACCCAACCATTTCAGCCATCACCTCTCAATAGCTCACAACCATCTAGGATTGAATTAATCAGTTCATCCCTAGATGAGGTCAGATCTCTGTTGACCCCAACACCTCCTCCAACTCCACCTCCAAACCCAGCCCTGGGGGCTGCAACACATGTGCCTTCCTGGGACACTTCAGATCCAGATTATAATGCGTTTTACTACCTGCCCCAGGAATCTGATGAAGCACCTACTGTGTAGGTGCCCCCACCACACTATTACTTTGTTACTTACTTACTTTATTTATTTATTTGAAACAAGGTTTCCTGGTGTAGCTGGCTTGGAACCTACTGTGCTGGTCAGGTTACCTTCAAACTCAGGCATCTGCCTCTGCTTCCCAAGATCTAGGATTAAAGGTGTGTGCCACCATGCTGGACATATTATTTTCTAAACCATGTGTATGTATGAGGGTGAGCATGTGTGTATGAACGCAGATTTCCATGCAGCTCCAGGCAGCTGTGAGCTGCCCAACATAGGTACTGGGCACTGAATTCGGGCCCTCTGTAGGAGCGGGAGGAGTTCTTCAGCACTGGGCCCTTTTTTTCTAGCCCGACACCTCATTGAAACACGGTCTCACAGTGAATCTGGAGCTCGTAAGTTCAGCTGGACTGGATGTGCAGTGAGCCCCAGGGATCCTCTGGTTTTCACCAGTGGGGGACACACTTGTAAGCCTTAGGGGGCCACACACAGCCAAGATCAGCTTTCCCAAGGAGGGTGGGTATCCAAACCCAGGTAAGCAAGTTCTTTACCCACTGAGCCATCTCCTTGCTTTTATTTTAAAGATTTATCTATTTATTTTTATATACGTGAATACAATGTCACTGTCTCTCAGACATACCAGAAAAGGGCATCGAATCCCCTTCTAAATGGTTGTGAGCCACCATGTGGTTGCTGGGAATTGAACTCAGGACCTCTGGAAAAATAGTCAATGCTCTTGACCTCTGAGCTATCTCTCCAGCACCCTTGCTTTTGTGTGTGTGTGTGTGTGTGTGTGTGTGTGTGTGTGTGTGTGTGTGTGGTTTTTTTTTTTTTTTTTTGAGGCAAGATCTCACTGTGTAGCCCAGGCTAGCCTCAAACTCATGGCTATCCTGCTGTCTTGGCTTCTTCTTCTTGTTTTTTTTTTAGATTTATTTTATTTATATGAGTACACTGTAGCTGTCTTTAGACATACCAGAAGAGGACATCGGATCCCATTACAGATGGTTGTGAGCCACCATGTGGTTACTGGGAATTGAACTCAGGACCCCTGGGGGCAGTCAGTGCTCTTAACTGCTGAGCCATCTCTCCCTCCAGCCTCGTCTTGGCTTCTTGAATGCTGAGATTACAGGCGTACTACTTGTTGTTGTTGCTGAGACAGGGTCTCATGTAGTCCAGGTTGACCTTGATCTTGCTCTGTTGCCAAGGATGACCTTGAGCTCTGGACCCTGGTGCCTGAATCTTCGGAGTGCCAAGATTACAGGTATGGGGGGGGCGATGTGGAACCAGGGGGGCCATGTGCATGTTAAGCAAGCACCTTGTCACTGAGATGCATGTCAGCTCCATTCCATCTTGTGAACTGCCCGCTGTGGTGTCTTCTTGCTTTTTGTCTGTTTCCCCCATCTGGCTGCGGGTTCCACAAGAGAAGGCATTCTTGCTGAGCTTATCTCTGTAAAACCCCACTCCAAGAACGGGGGTCCTATAGAAGGGATCGTGAACCACTTGTTGAATGAATAAGAAGCAGATAGCCACATTCAGATGCTTGTTTGCTTTTGAGACAAGGTCTCACTATGTTGTCCTGGCTGTCCTGGAACTATGTACCTTCGGCTAGCCCTGCACTCACAGAGGTCATCTTGCTTCTGCCTCCTGAGCTCTGATATTAAAGGTACCAGCAAGCCTGGCAAGTACTCACATTTAGAAAGGTGCGTGTCAGTCAGTGTTGAAGATGACAAAGTTTGTAATTTTGACTAACGGGAATACTACTAAGAAGCCAGGAGTCGGAAGGAAAGCATTGCTTTTGTTTAATTTTTAAATTAAAGTTTTGATTTTTATGTGTGTGAATGTTTGCTTGCATGTATGCCTGTGTACCACATCTGTACAGTGATCTTGGAGGCCTGAAGAGGATGTGAGGTCCCTTGGGACTGAAGTTATAAATGGTTGTGAATTGCCCTCTGAGTGCTGGGAAGAGCAACCAGTGTCGGCAACCTGTCAATCATTTCTCCAGCCTAAGGCCAACCATTGATAGATGCTTTATCTTCATCGGATGCCAGTTGTTTCTCCATATTCTTTTTTTTCCCCAGTAAATACTAACTATCTGCTGTGAGTTTTAGCAAGTTCTCATGACCAAGTATAATGCCTATGATATACCAGCCTTTAGTATTTTATATAATTTCCTAACTATTTTATGTGGGTATTTTTTTTTTTTTGATACAGAGTCTACCTAGACCTGGCTGATCTGGAACACCTTATGTAGCCCAGGTCAGCCCGAAACTTGATATGTAGACCAGGCTACCCTGCAACTTGCAATGGTCCGTCCATTTCTGCCTCCCAAGCATTGGGACAACTGGCATTCACCACCGAGGCTGTTTTGTTTGTTTACTTATTGTGCTGTAAATGGAACACAGGACCTCAGGCATGCTAGGCTAACCCTCTAAGACTGAACTATCCAAGGTTTTAGAAAAAGACTCCTGAACCTATCTCATTTAAAAAGAGAACAGTGTTGACACTCCCATAATCCTTCCAGAATGAGCTCTGGCCTGAGCAAACGGTGCACACTTGAGCAATGAGAAAAGGGAACCAGGGTCGTCGTCTCCCAGAGCATCAGACGACCTTAGAAAGTGTGATAAGAAAAGGCCAAGCCTCTGGAGGCCCTGCAGCTGGATTATAAAGCTCGGGCAGGATGTGGGCGGGGCCAGACTGACGGGAGGGCGGGGCCTGTATTGTCCACCCCGCAGGGCATGCCGGGAACCCCGCCCCCAAGATGGCGTCTTACTGACAGTTGGCTGCGGAGCGGCAGAGGCGGATCCTGCTCGTCAGGGCGGCGGCAGCGGCGGGGCCGGGGGTCTCCCGGGCCGGGGTTGGCGTGTAGAGGGGATGGCGGCGCGGAACGCCTAGGGCGGAGCCGCGCGGGCGAGGCGGGCGCGGCGGTCGGCCATGGGTTGCTGAGGCGGCGGCGTCTCCGCAGCGCCTTCTCTTAGCCATGGGCTCGTCGGCAGCCGCAGCGGCGGCGGCAGCGGCGGCGGCGGCGGACTCGGCGCAGTGGCTCTCGGTGAAGGAGGAGACCATCTTTCTGCACGACGGGCTTATCCGGGTCACCGACCTGGCCGAGCTGCCCAGCGAGATACTCGGCGCCCCGGAGGCCGCCGACACCGACCTGGAGGTGAGTGAGGCCCCCGCAGGCCGCCGCAGGTGTGTGCGACTCCGGAGAGCATCTTCGGGCCGCGGCCTGGAGCCCCGGCAGCCGCCGCCCGGCGGCTCCCCTCCCCCCACGCACCGGGAGTCTCTTGGCGGGCGCGCCCAGGTGCCTGCGCTCCGGAGACCTTTTGTATTTTAAACGGTTGCAGGGGCTCTGCTTCTTTTCGGCCCCAGCCCCTGTGTTGATTTGGTGTGCGTGCGTGTGGTGTGCGCGCCTGTGTGGTGGGGAGACCGGAGTGACAGCTGCCAGGCTGCCTCCACCATAAGCAATTCTGCAACCTGTCTGTGCAGTGCCTCGGATTGACACCCGGGCCTTTGTCAGGCAAGCTCGGGGGTTTGTACAGCGAGAAAGGGATGCTACACCGCGGCCTAGGAAGGGTCAAGGGCGGCCGTGAGCGAGTATGAGTGTGTGTGTGTGTATGTGTGTGTGTACACGCGCGCGTGCGCGCGCCTCGGGGTCTCTGAGAAGCCCATTCTAGGAGCGGTGGCAGGTGCATTAGCCAGTCTCAGCAGTTGTGGTGTTCCCCCACCCCCATCCACCCCAAGGAAACCAAATGTGCATATGGTGGAAGGGAACTTTCCACCGACTGCACTTGATTTCGCATTTGCCTAGAGGTGGGAATGTTTGGCTGGCGTGTTTTCAGCCAGACCAGGTGGATGTTGACCCTCCTTCCCCACGGAGTGTGGTGAAATTCGTATTGTCGCATGGAGGGGGTCCCTGGGGTACACCTCAGGCAGGAGGGCCTCCCGCACAGGGAATCTTTTGTTTTGCGGTTTTCCATATACTCTGGTATTCAGCACCACCGACATTTATAGAAATGGGGTAAAATCCCATTACCGTGTGTTTCTAGAAACAGCATAGATCTGATCGCGTTCAGCTAGACTTTGGGACGTGCTTGAGATGCGAATGCGGTCTGCTGTTTGTGTCTGGCTTTGAGGTTGCTTCAGAATTTCCGACTGTGAACTCTTAATTGGCATATTTTACAGTCTAGCCACGATAATATGAGAGTTGATAGGGAATCCCTAACGTGGAATCATAATACAATTATGTTTTATTCGGGTCTATTCTATAAAAAGCAAGGTGTGTCTGAGTTAACTGCAGGGCTCTGATAGTCTGATGGTGGACTCTTTATTTAATGGGCGCTGCTGTGGAAAGGTGGAGGAAAGTGGATGGTGCTCTTTGTTCCCTAGAGACTAACCTAAATTTCTCAAGCGTTTGGATTAAAAGAGGTAGAATTATTTTTGAAAACCAAGTTATTCAGTTGACATTCCTAAAATGTTTACTGTCTGTGTCCTGAGTGACACATACAGCTAAGGAAAGATTATGGCTGAATAGATTGATTCTTCTCTAAAAGAAACTTGTGTAAGTGATACACATTGGTACTGGCAGTAAAAGATTTGTTTTGTTTTTATTCTTTTCCAGTTACAGACTACAGTATCTAGAGAAGTAAGTAGTCTGCTATTCACACACGTATCTATTTGACAATAATTCTTAGCTGTATCCATTGTGTCAGATGCTGTCTTGTTAAATTCTCAAAGAGCTCGGGAAGGTAAATCTTGTTACTTGTTGCAGCAGTTGTACCCATTGTGCGGATGGAGCAGAGCAGAGCAGAGCAAATGTGCAGTTTGCTCAAGATCGTTATTTTTATGTTTTAATTTTTTGAGACAGGGTCTCACTGAGTAATCTTGGCTGTCCTGGACCCCATGAAAACCAGGCTGGCCTGGAACTCATAGAGATCTGCTTGTCTCTGTCTCCCAAGTGTTGGGATTAAAGGTGTGCACAACACACTCATCCTTAAATAGTTTTTTAATACTTAGAATTAATTTGCAGGGATGCTGGGGATCTAAACTGGATCCCCTTAACCCTCAGCCCTAACCTGAGACCCTCATGCTGCATAGCAAGCAATTCTTCCACAGAACCACTTTTCCTAACTCCAATTAGATTCCTCCGGCAGCTGTTTCTTTTTCATGTTTCAGGAAGATTAGAGATTTGTCAGTGCTTTCAAAGGTGTCTTTTAGGATATTAGCACTTCTATGTAGTACTGTCTCCCAGATCTCTCCAGTAGACTCTGAAGGAATAGCAGCTATTCTCATAGGGTCTATAATTATAGAATTCTTCCATTAATGATTTTAAATTATGAGGAATAAGACTGAAGCTCAGGTGAATAATTTATGAGGGACAACCACAGTGCATAAGATTGTGTAGTCACAGAATCTGAAAGCACAGAAGGTACATTGGAGATGATGCACCTTGGAGATATAAGTGTTTTCTTCCTTTTAGAAAGGGATCCGGAGAAGAGTTCTGGTGTGGTGGGTGTACCACGTCAAGCCATGGCAAGTAAGCTGACCTGGGCCTTCTGCCTCTGGGCTCCAGTATTCCTCTTACTCTCAGTGTTCTGCAAGGTTATGTGTCAGTTAGAAAAAAAGACTTTAGCCAGGCAGTGGTGGCGCACGCCTTTAATCCCAGCACTTGGGAGGCAGAGGCAGGCGGATTTCTGAGTTCGAGGCCAGCCTGGTCTACCGAGTGAGTTCCAGGACAGCCAGAACTACACAGAGAAACCCTGTCTTGGAAAAACCAAAAAAAAAAAAAAAAAAGACTTTAAAAATATGAAAATTGACCTGAGCAGAGAGCATTGGGAGTAAATTTTTCTCCAGTAAATTATAGTCAGTTTTTTAAAGAGAAAAACCACATCCACCCAATAGTTCTCAAAAAATTAATGGAAAGTAGTATCTCGTGGAGTTTAGAAGTAAGTGAAATCTACTGTTTTGGGTACTGAGGGCATGGCAGTGGATGAAATGAAAGCTTTGCTCTCTAAAAAGCTTACATTTCAGCACGAGGATGTAGACTACAGTAAGTAACAAGTATCCTACATACACAGCCCCACAGTGTCCTTGGACGGGATCCAGGATCTGTTGGATACCAAAACCCACAGATGCTGAAGCTCTTGGATAAAATGGTATCGTTTTAGCACGCAGACTTTGCACAGCTTCCTGTACAAGTAATTCATTGCTATGTGTAGTACAGGGTAGGCAGGGCTGTATCGCTTAGGAGATAATGATGTGTGTCTGTTCTGTGTCTGGTCCCATTGCTCACAAGCAGGCCAGGGTGGCTCTCCACATAATGAACACTGGGAGAGGAGCTCTGGAGAGCTGGGACGCTACACATCACCTCGTCTGTGCGGATTCCGTAGTGCAGTGCTTGCTGCAAAGCAAATTTGAGTTTTGCTTTTAGAAATTCCTCCTCTCTTCCTCCTCTTCTTCTTTTCAGACAGGGGCTCAGTTTGTAGACATAGTTAGTGTTGAACTCACAGGAAATCCCCTGCCTCTGCCTGCCCAGGATAGGGTTAAAGGTGTGCACTACCAGCCCATCAGTTTTCTGAATATTTCAATCCACATTTGGTTGAATGGAAAGATATGGAGCCCACTGAAGTGGAGGAACAACTTGTGTATGTGTGCACATGCCTGTGTATGTGCATGCGTGTGCGTGTGTGCTAGTACATGTGTGTGATGACAAGTGATAACAACTGTGGAAAAGATAGGGTGAGGAGATGGGAGTCTGTTTCATATCCAGGGCAGGCAGGCTTTGGAGCAGAGACTTGAAGGAGGCGAGACTATTCCTTATGGCTGTGGGGCAAAGGACATTCTATACAGAGAGGAAGGACATCAGGAGCCAAGTGTCTGAGAAGAAACTATCCTTAGCTTGGTGGGAGCTCTGAGCCCTTACTCAGAAAACAGACGGGAAGAGAAGAGCGACAGAGTCAGGGGGATGCTGATGAAGTAAGGGCTTTGAGTCTCGTAGTGAATTAGGAATGCAGAGTGAAACAGGTTTTTTTTATATTAATTTTTTAAATTAGTAAACATGATAATAGATGTCATTGTGACATTGCATACATATACTTCACGCTTATTTTGCCCCTCCCCTTTTCCTTGTCCTTTGAAAGAACAAGAGCTCTTAACCACTGAGAATTCTTCCCACAAAGATTTCATTTTTTTTTTTAGATTTATTTATTTTTATTTATATGAGTATACTGTAACTGTCTTCAGACACACCAGAAGAGGGCATCAGATCTCATTACAGGTGGTTGTGAGCCACCATGTGGTTGCTGGGAATTGAACTCAAGACCTCTGGAAGAACAAGCAGCCAGTGCTCTTAACTTCTGAGCCATCTCTCCAGCTCCACAGATGAAAGTTCAAGTAAATTTTGTGACTGCCTCAAACTGGAAACATTCCAGATGTCCAACAGGTGAAGAGATAAACAAGTGTGGAAAATCCATACAGTAGAGTAAAAGCAGTACAAAGTTATGCTCTGTTGATAGTGCATGGGTAAGCCAGTCAGCGTGCACTGTAAGATTCCATTGATAAGAAATTCTAGAAAATACAAGCTAGTCTGTGCTGAGTGCCTAAAGAGAAAGCCTGCTGGGAGGATGGGAGGGGAGGGAGGGAGGTTGTAACGGAGTGAGAGGTTCTGAGGTGATGGGTGGCTCAGTTGTTTGCTTGTGGTATCATTTCATGTTCATATGTATATGTGTCAAAACAACTCCAGATCCTACGGCTTAAATATGTGCAGTTTATTGTATGCCAATTATATTTCAACAAGCAAACATAATCTCTGCATGCCCAGAGTGTGTTCTGGGTACTGTTTAGGAAGTGGAAGGCTGCAAGGGTTTGTATGTTGTTTGTTTTGTTGTTTAAGAGAAGAACATTTGGGTTTGGAGCTGCTCAGTTGAAGCAGCCAAGGCTTTGTGTGCTGTGACATGCACCCAGAACCTTTGGGATGAGGTTCAGGCTTCGGTTGGTTTGTTCTGGAATGCTATCTGTCCTTTGAAAAAGTTCAGAACTGAGCTTCTAGAATTCTAGATTCTAGAATGGAGGAGAGTGATACTGAATGAATAAACTGTCCCTGTTCACCAGTAGTTTCTTACTGGCGTGCAGCCATCAGGTTCTGATGGAAGTCACTGTGTTCTGTGAGTTAGGGAAAGGCTCAGCAAGCCAGAGTATGAAGTAAGGATGAAGGCATGAGGACTGTGGGGCCAGTGTGGCCAACCATTGAAAGTCACTTGTTGTTTTGAGACTGGGCTCTATGTAGATTGCCTCGCTGGCCTTGAACAGGTAGCTGAGGATGACCTTGGACTCCTGGTCTTCCTGCCTCTCCAGAGTGCTGGCTTGGTATAACTTTTTCAACATTGTCAACATTTTTTTAAAAAAATTATTTATTTTATGTATATGAGTACACTGTCACTGTCTTCAGACACACCAGAAGAGGGCATCTGATCCCATTACAGATGGTCGTGAGCCACCATGTGGTTGTTGGGAATTGAACTCAGGACCTCTGGAAGAGCAGTCAGTGCTCTTAACTGCTGAGCCATCTCTCTGGCCCCCACATTGTCAACACTTTTACCACCACTAGAACAACAGCACATTGTACTTTATGCCAGGCTTTTGTGAGATGATTCATGACTGTTATCTAATTTAATCCCTTCGAAAGCCTTCTGACATTGGCCATTGTTATCTACCCCATCCCCAGTGCAGAAACTGTAACATAGACAAAATTAGGTGACTTGATAGAGAGCATAGTGGCAAAGCTGAGGCTGAAGTCTGTCTGGTTCTGTCCTAGGGTTCACGTTAACAGATGAGTCATCGTTTTACAAGTGGCTCGGGAGGTAGCTCAGTTGGTAGAGCGGATGCTGCACGTGCACAAAGCCCTGGCTTTTGTCCTTAGTGCTGCATTAACTAGAGTGGTGGCACTCCTCTTTAATCCTAGCATTCAGGAAGTAGGGACAGGAGGTCAGATGTTTAAGGTCATTCTTGCTTGAGCATCAGGCTTAAAGCTAGTCTGGGTTACAGGAGACTATCCCCCAAACAAACAGACAAACAGACAAATACTGGTAAATACAGTCAGGTGCATGACTACAACCTGCACTTAGGAGACTGAGGCAAGAGTATTGCTGTAAGTCGGAGGCTTGCCTGGCTACATAATATGACGAGCTGGGCATGGTGGTGCATAGTTAGAATCCCAGCAGTTGGCAGGTCAGGCAGGATTGCCATGAGTTAACTATAGAGCTCAGACCTTGTCTCAACACTCCCTGAGCCACCACACAGAGCAATGTATATTAATTATTATATTATTATTATTTTATTTTGGTAAAGTGCTGTGTTGCTGTTTCTGAAAAGTTCTTTTATGCATATCAGTCAGCTGGTCACTGAGCATCAAATATCTACAGATTTTTTTAAAGAAATAATCTGCTTAACTTTATTTTATGTGTGTTGGTGTGAGGGTGTCAGATCCTTTGGAATTGGAGTAAAAGACAGTTGTGAGCCACCATGTGGTTACTGGGAATTGAACCTGGGTCCTTTGGAAGAGCAAACAGTGTTCTTTTTTTTTTTTTTTTTTTTTTTGGTTTTTTGAGACAGGGTTTCTCTGTGTAGTCCTGGAACTCACTCTGTAGACCAGGCTGACCTCGAACTCAGAAATCCGCCTGCCTCTGCCTCCCAAGTGCTGGGGTTAAAGATTTGCGCCACCATCGCACCGCCTGGCGCAAACAGTGTTCTTAATCACTGAACTCCAGTCCCCAGATTTCTTTTCCTAGCAGCAGAGATAGGTTTCTTTTAGTTTTAGTGGCAGAGATAAATTTTTCTTTAGTTTTTTTAGAGATCCCTGCAGTGTTCTTGCCTCATAATGTACTGGCAGTGTGGTGAGATGTGAGGCAATGTCAGGTCTCCACTTCAGTCTTTCTCCTTTTTTGTATATGCTTAAAGCCTTTCTTAGTAAAGCAGCTTTGGTTAGTAACTGTCTTGTTGGCTTCCATATCGCGTGTCATAAAACACTCCCTGTTGGCCAGGGTGGGGTGGGTGTCCTTTGCCTGTTCTTCCCTAGGCCTCAGGGTGCCTGTGGGGTCAGTTGTGTAAGGACTGTCAAGTCCCCAAAGCATCCTGCTTTTTCTTCCTTCCCTGCCTCCAGCTTTCTTTACGACAGTGTTTGTGGGGTGCATACAGGAGTGTATGAGCTCTCTTTACAAGGTGTTCAGTCAGTCGTTCCTGATGACCATAAATAACAGCAAGCGACTGACTGTGCAATGGGCACAGTTATTTCAGAAGGAGAGGAGGCTGCAGGAACTGTAACTGCTACTTTTTTTCCATGGAGTTGGACTAGTTGCCAGTGTTGAAGAAGACTCTATTAGGATTTGCACTCAAACACTGAGACATTTAGTAGAATGACTTGTCCCCACCTGCTTCTCTGCAAGTCATCAAGGCCCTGCAAGCTGGAAAGGTGGAACTTTGGAGGAAACTTTTTCAGGATGAAATATATAAAGAAAAGTTTCTTTCTTTCCTCAGGGATTTTTAATCTGAATAGAATTGAGGGAATCTAGTGAGGAAGTGAATTTAGTGAGGAAGTTTCACATAGTTTGAGCTGAGGCACGCCATTTTCTTTAGTCATGAGTCAAGTGGACCAAGCGCAATATTGGCAGGAGCCGTAGGAGCTGTGGCTTTGTAAAGTTGAAGTTACAGGTGCTGTCTGTCACCCATGGCTCCTGTGTCTCTGAGCTGGCTGGTGCTGCTGTTGATGCTTGCTGGTGCTTAGGAAGACTGTATGGTTCTGTTAGGGTTTGTTCAGTGTGCTGTCAACTAGGGGCCTATATGGTATCACCACCATGGGGCGCTTGCTTCTTTGACTGTTTCTGGAACCTGTGTTTCACTATACTATAATAGGCTTCTTATAAACACATGTTTGATTTTGCCTTTTTTCCCTTTTTCTCAGTGTGGAGGATAAACTCAGAGCCTCGAGCTCTAGCCAAGGTGACACCCCCCTGTCCTTAACCCCGGAAGTTATCTTTTGACTTATTCAAAACTGTTACCTGGGCAAGGCCCATAGACGTCTCAGCTAGAAATGACTCCTAGAACAGACTCCTGTGAGGATCACCAGGTATGCAGTTGTTTGATGTGCAAATGACCACATCTCTGGAAACCTCTGCATAGTTTCTGTGGTAGAAATGTTACTTTTCTGTAAACTTTCTATGACCTGGTGATCTTGAGCAGGCCTGGTTTTCTTGGATGATCTGACTTCCTCCCATGTGCAAAACATTGTACCATTAGTAAGGAAGCTGGTTTTGTCTGTTTCTTTTGTCCTTTTGACTTAGGCTATGAGATGTAGCTCAGATTGGTCTGGAATTTGCCATTCTTCCGTCTCAGTTGGCAGGTATGTCTCACCCAACCCCTGGTAACAAAGCTATTAGTGTTTAAAAACATTTATTTTTATTTTATGTTAAGGTTGCTTTGCCTGCATGTGTGTCTGTGCACCATGTGTGTGCCTGGTGTCCTTGGAGGCAAGAAGAGGGTGTAGATGTCCTCTGGGGCTGGAGAGGTAGCTGCGAGCAATCCTGCTGCTGCTGGGATTCACATCCTGGGCCTCTGCAAGAACAGCCAGTGCTCTTAACTGCTGAGGTAGCTGCCTGGCCCAGAAAGCAATTTTTAAAGAAAATAAACAGTTAATTAAAAAAACAAAAAACAAAACCCCATCTCCCCCCCAGCCTTGCCCCTACCCCTTTGGCTTACTGAGACAGGCCCAGGCTGGCCTCTGACTTACTAGGTAGCAGAGGCTGGTCTTGAGCTCTTGCACTGCTTGCCTCTGCTTCCCAAGTACTTGGGTTGCCTACCGCAGCCACAGTGTCATCTAAGGAGGACCCTTCCCAACAGTGTCCTTAGGGAGCAGTTGCCATAGTGTTTTTTTAAGTTTTAAGTGTGTTAAAAGTGTTTTCACCCCACTTTTACCTCTGTAGAATGCAATTGCGTTTTCTTCATTCTTCAAAGTGGGCTTTCAGACGTACATGGTCAAGGTTCTTTACTCAGACCCCTTCAGGAGTTCTGCAGGCCTGTTGTCACTGCTGCCCGCTGTTAAGCACTAGAAATGTGGCCAGTTCTCTATCCTACCCCACCCCCAACTATGTTTTCTGTTGTAAACTAAAGTCCAACATAGACTATCACCTTTATGGCTGGGCATATAGTACAGTTAGTTTGTTGATACAAGGTGTCACTGTGTAGCCCTGGCTTTCCTAAAATTCCCTAAGTAGGCCAGGCTGGCCCTAAATTTGTAGTGATCCTTCTGCCTTGGCCTTCCTACTGCTGGGACCACAGGTGTGCACCACTATGTTGCTGTTGTTGATACGTAACTCCAAGTTATCTCTAAGTCCTTGTATTTGGGGCCCACACCTTCCCTTTCTGCTTCTGGAGCTAAGTGATAAGTCCATGTCTGGCACAGCACTGGCATCTCCATGTGCAGCCAAGCAAATGCTCTGCTGCGTTAGATGCTTTTAGCATCATTTGGAGTAGGGATGGTCCTTTCCCTCTTCATAGTTCCCAGGACCTTGCTCATTCCAGGTAGGTGTTGTACCACTGAGTTGCTCTCCCAGCCCTGCCTGTCATTTTTTGGAGTGCACAGTGAAGTGGAGCTGCAAACTGTCATGCCTGGGCATTAGAAGATGTCATGCAGCCGGGCGTGGTGGCGCACGCCTTTAATCCCAGCACTTGGGAGGCAGAGACCGGCGGATGTTCGAGGCCAGCCTGGTCTACAGAGTGAGTTCCAGGACAGCCAGGGCTATACAGAGAAACCCTGTCTTGAAAAACCAAAAAAAAAAAAAAAAAAAAA
>JANHMN010000023.1:30956754-30969566 GCA_030674055.1 Rhabdomys pumilio | reverse complement strand
AAAAAAAAAAAAAAAAAAAAAAAGATGTCATGCAGACTGTCATGTCTGGGCATTTAATAGATGTCGTGCAGACTGTCATGCCTGGGCATTTAATAGATGTCATGCAGACTGTCATGCCTGGGCATTTAATAGATGTCGTGCAGACTGTCATGCCTGGGCATTTAATAGATGTCATGCAGACTGTCATGCCTGGGCATTTAATAGATGTCGTGCAGACTGTCATGCCTGGGCATTTAATAGATGTCGTGCAGACTGTCATGCCTGGGCATTAGAAGATGTCATGCAGACTGTCATGCCTGGGCATTAGAAGATGTCATGCAGACTGTCATGCCTGGGCATTAGAAGATGATAATACCCAAGTCAGTGGCAGCCTGGGACTTGAGACTGAAGGAGTCTTCAGGGCTGTGTATACACAGAGGGAGCAAGGTGAGGATATCGAGTACTTACCTAGGTGACTTCCTGCCCATCACTGCCCCTTATCAGAACTTGTATTCCTTGGGGCTGGGCATGTAGCCCGTTTGGTAGGATGCTTGCCTACCATGCTTGATGTCCTGGGTTCCATCTCCAGCCCCACATAAAACTGGATCTATTGGATATGTTTTACCTGTAATTTGAGTAATTGGGAGGTGGAAGCAGGAGGATAAGACCTTCAGCATCATCCCTGGCTACAGAGTAAGTCTGAAGAAGCCTACCTGCTCAGGAACAAAAAAACTAAAAACTTCCACTTCTTGTTTATGAAATATTGTCCTGTAAATGATAAAGTTATAAATGAAATAAGTGAATGAAGTTAACGAGGCAACTCACCCAGAATAGCAACTAGCATATGACATTTAATAATAACATCATATGTGGGATGTGAGCTTTGATACTGAAACACCCATTGTAGTTCCATTACTGGGTCCTTCAGGGTTTTATTGGCATGTTGCATTTTAAAGTCCTCAATAGCGTAGATGAATAGATATGTATGGAATTAAATAAGTATATACTGCTTGGTTTTGTCCTCAATAAAAATAATATTGTTTACTATTTTTAGTATAAACACATGAGACAAAGAATAATTTATTTCTACAGGCTGAACTTCAGGAATTTTTACCCATTTTACCATGAGATCTCTCATATAGTCTAATATTTTCTTTTCTCTCCATTGTATTGTTTTTTCTGTAAATCAGGTCATGCAAGATATTTAATTATTGAGAATTTTCAGGGGAACATCATTCTTGGGATGATGCTTCAGACATAAAATTTTCAGTGTATTAATTCTTTGATGATAGAAATGTTGCTGGGCGGAAACCCTGTCTCAAAAAAACAAAAACAACAAAACAAAACCAAAAAACAAACAGAAAATATTTACTTTTTTTATTTTTACACTTTTTTTTTTTTCCTTCGAGACAGGGTTTCTCTGTGTAGCCTGGCTGTCCTGGAACTCACTCTATAGACCAGACTGGCCTCAAACTCAGAAATCCGCCTGCCTCTGCATCCCAGGTGCTGGGAATAAAGGCGTGCGCCACCACCGCCTGGCAATAGAAAATGTTTAAATGTTGAAAGTTCTTCCATGTGTTCATACATTCACTGTGTTGTCTACAGGTGCCGAGGGGATGCTACTATGGCTTCTTGGTCATCTTCATCGTTATTTAAAGTAGAAGCCAAGGGGCAGCACATTCTTCCCCCTTCCCACATCTTTTTAGGCAGGGTCTCATTAAGTAGCTCAGGCTAGCTCAAACCTCTGCTGTGTAGTAGAAGCTATCCTTGAGTTCCTGACTCTCCTGCAACACCTTCCCAAGTGCTGGGACCACAGGCATGAGCCACCATGACTAGTTTACATGGAACTGGGAATCAGCACCTAGGCTTCTGTGTGCTCGGCAAGCACTGTACTGACTGAAGTGTCCTTTAGCCCAACTCTGCTACTGTTCAAACACAAATAACTCCTTAATTTTTTTTTCCCATTTGATGTCCAGAGGGCTTAGTCGGTAAAGGTGCTTGTTATACAAGTCTGAAGACATGAAAATGATCCCTGGAACCCATGTAAAGGTGGAAGGAGAAAACCAACTCCATAAACTTGTCCTCTTCTGACTGTCACAGGTGTACAATGTCACACACGCATGTACACACACACAGATCAATAATAAATAATATACAAATTTACATTTATGTAGAAGAAGTATACACACAGTGGAGTAGAGAGATGACACAGTGATTAAGAACATGTACTGCTCTTGCAGAGGACTCAAATTCTGTCATCAGTACCCATGTGGAGTGGCTAACAACTGCCTGTAATTCCAGCTCCAGGGATTCATCTCTCCTCTGGTCTCTAAGTGTACCCTTATACTTATGCATATACCCATACACAGACATATACATATACACCTAATTAAAAATAAAATAAGTTGTTCTGGCTTTTTTTTCCTCTTGACAAATGCTAGGGTTACCTGGGAAGAGGAATGTCAATTGAGAAAATACCTTTCCCGTAGGCGAGTCTGTAGGGCATTTTCTTGATGAATGATTGCTGTAGGAGGGACCAGCTCACTGTTGAATGTGTCATCTCTGGGCAGGTGGTTCTGGGTTGTGTAAGAAAGCAACCTGGGGGCTGGAGAGATGGCTCAGCGGTTAAGAGTACTGACTGCTCTTCCAGAGGTCCTGAGTTCATTTCCCAGCAACCACATGGTGGCTCACAACCATCTGTAATGGGATCTGATGTCCTCTTCTGGTGTGTCTGAAGACAGCTGCAGTGTACTCATGTACACAAAATAAACAAATCTTTTAACAAAAAAGAGCAAGCTGAGTAATAGGAGATTGGAGAGCACTGACTGCTCTTCCAGGGGACCTGGGTTTGATTCCCAGCACCACATGGCAGTTACAACCGTTTGTAACTTTTGTTCTAGGAAATCCAATATTACCTTCTGCCTTTTACAAGCACCAGGCATTCATATGCATAGACATGTATACAGGCAAAACATTCATACACACAGAAACAAGAAAAAAAAAGAAGAAGGAAGGGAGAGAGGAAATGCAGGGTGAGCAAGCTGAGCAAGTCACAAGGAGCAAGCCAGGAAGCAGCATTCTTCATGGTCTCTGCTGCAGTTTTGCCACCAGGTTCCTGCCTGCTTTAGTTCCTGCCCTGGCTTCCAAGCTAAATAAACACTATCCTCCTCAAGTTGCTTATGATCATTGTATTTTATCACAGCAATATAAAGCAATCTAAGACATAAATCTTTTTTGATAATCTTGTTTTGATTATTTTATATGTATGGATGCCTTGCTTGCATGTGTATCTATGTATCACATGCATCACTGATGCTGTGGAGGCCAGAAGAGAGCATCAGGTCCCCTGAAACTGGAGTTAACAGATGGTTGTGAGCCTTCTGTGTGTGCTAAGAATTGAACTCAGGTCCTTTGGGAGAGCAGCCAGTGCCCTTAATCACTAAGCCATGTTTCCAGCCTCACTCTCCCCCTTTTCTGAGACAAAGCCTATGTAGCCCTAGCTGACCTGTAACTCTGTTTTTAGACCAGACTGGTCTTGAGCTCACAGAGATCTGCCTGCCTCTGCCTCCCAAGTGCTGGGATTAAAGGTGTGCTTTACCATGGCTGGCATAATAACCCCTTAAAAAAAGGAAATATACATATGTTTTGATTCTTATTAATAATTCATAGCGTTTAATATGCTGTTGAACCCTTGGGTTAGTAAGATTCACAGCTGCTCTCTTTATCCATGACTATTGTGCATATCATATAATGGGGCTGTTTTTCCCCAAACTATTATTTATTTATTATTATTTATACAAGTACACTGTAACTGTCTTCAGACACACCAGAAGAGGGCATCAGATTTCATTTCAGATGGTTGTGAGCCACCATGTGGTTGCTGGGAATTGAACTCAGGACCTCTGGAAGAGCAGCCAGTGCTGTTAACTGCTGAGCCGTCTCTCCAGCCCATGACAGGACTTGCATGTTACTTTCTTGAGTAAGAGGGGAAAAGATTTAGTGAGAGTCACTGGGGCTTTTGTCAGGTCCTCGCCAGTCAGCAGTTGGAAAGCTGACAGACAGTATGAGACAGCTGTGGTACAGCTGAGGCTCATTTATGTTTGGATGCAGTGTCTTGTCAGGTGTGATGCCCTTTTAGTTCTAGCAGCCTTTTGGTATTCTTTGGGACTGAAGTAGTCCTGTCCTTCCTTGTACTTTAGTCAAACCAAATTGTAGGTGAGTTTATCTCAGACAATAAATATAAACTGTGGTGGCTGTTAACAGACAGCGGTGCTGGCCAGTCGGAGGGATTGACTTTATTCTTGTCGGGGTCACACAGGGTGGAGATGTCAGTGGCTGAGCCAGGTAGCCTTATATAACCAGCTTCTCCAGACTTTCTGTTTATAATCTAGAAGTTAGGTATATGGTGCCTTTTGTTTACTATGTTACATCTTAATTAATTAAAAAAAAAACTTGCGGGGATGTGTCTCTGGTTAGTAGAATGCTTGGTATGCATGAGGCCCTGGGTTCAGTCACCAGCTCCATATAAACTGAGTGTGGTGGACCAAACTAGTAATCCCATCACGTGGGAAGGTGAGGACCAGGTGCTCAAGCTGACCCTTGACTCTGTATAATGTTGGAGGTCAGACTGGGTTACATATGACACTGTCTCAAAACAGCAACAAAAAAATATGTGGATGTTAAGAAACCTGAAAGAGGGCTAGAGAGGTGGCTCAGCAGTTAAGAGCACCGACTGCTCTTCCAGAGGTCCTGAGTTCAATTCCCAGCAACCACATGGTGGCTCACAACCATCTGTAGTGGGGTCTGGTGCCCTCTTCTGGTGTGTCTGAAGAGAGCAATGGTGGTGTACTCATACATAAAGTCAATAAATCTTAAAAAACAAAAAAAGAAACCTGAAAGAATTACATTTTTAGTCGGTAATGCCAGCACCCATATATATATATATATATGTAGTAGCATTTGACTGTGACCAGATAAATCTGCCCATGTAGTAGAATGGAATAGCACATTTCTTAAGCTGTTGGGGGCTGGGCAGTGAGGGTACATATCTTTAATCTCAGCACTCAGGAGGCAGAGGCAGAGGGATCTCTGTGAGTTCAAGGCCAGCCTGGTCTATAGAGTGAGTTTCAGGACAGACAGTGATACACAGAGAAACCCTGTCTCGAAAAACCAAAACAAAATAGAACAAAACCAAAACAGTCACTAGGCTAACATCTTTGCTTAATTAAATGTGGACAAACATTTGATCTCTGTGCCCACTATTCGTCTTTTTATTTGAACAAAATTTAATTACACAGTGCCACATTTCTTCTTTCCTTCCTTCTCCCCTCCCTTGATCTACCCATCCCTCCCTCTCTCCCTCCCTCCCTCCCTCCCTCCCTCCCTCCCTCCCTCCCTCTCTTCCTTCCTTCCTTTTTCTCCGAGACAGAATTTCTTTGTATAGCCTTGGCTGTTCTAGTGCTACCTCTGTAGACCAGGCTGCCCTCGAACTCACAGAGATTTGCCTGCCTCTGCCTTCCTGGTGCTGAGATTAAAGTTGTGTGCTGCCACTGCCTGACTTCTTTCATTTTTGATTTATTTTTATTTATGTGTATGTGTGTTTGTCTGCTTATGAGTATATATACATGTGAATGCTGAGACTCATGGAGGCCAAAACCTCCCCTAGAGCTTGAGGTGGTTGTAAGCTGGCCACTGTGGTTGAAAGAACCAAGTCCGGGTTCTGTAAGAACAGCCAGTGCTCTAAAGCGTTGAACTATTTCTTCAGCCCCAGCTTCAGTGTCTTAATATACACGCTATTTGTGGTTGAACTAGAATGTGAAACAACCAGCATTGATTATTGTTGAGAATATAACTTTGTAGTAGGGCCCAGCATGTTTTGCGATCTGAGGTGTGGCTCTCCTACTCCCAGGGGCTTTCTTTGGAGCACGCCTTGGTGTTTCCTCTTGTGATCTCTCTAGGAGCCCAGTGTAAAAAACCCCACATCTGTTAATATTGTTGAGCACATATTCTTTTCTGTCAAAATGCTGGCCAGAATCACCCTTCACAGTTAAAAAGGTGCATTTTTGAAATATCATTAGCAAACCTGTAGAGCCTAGGAGATAGGACATGAGGGCTCCTTTAACCTCAGTTCCCAAGTTAAAGCTTAGAAGTTACTTGAGTGTGTGTACATACACACATACATTTTTTTTTTTTTTCGAGACAGGGTTTTTCTGTATAGCCCTGGCTGTCCTGGAACTCACTCTGTAGACCAGGCTGGCCTCGAACTCAGAAATCCGCCTGCCTCTGTCTCCCAAGTGCTGGGAATAAAGGCGTGCGCCACCACCGCCCGGCCACACATACATTTATAGGTGCATACATACATTTAACTTTTGTGAGTTCGTATGTGTGCCTGTGCATATGCACAAGCATATACTCGGAGTTAGTGGACAACCTACACAAATCTGTCTTATGTTCTACTGTGTGGGTTTCAGGAATAGAACCCAGGAGGTTATGCTTGGCTGCAAACCCCCCCACCCCCCCGCCCCATCTCCATCCCCTCTGTGAAAGGATCTTGTTGTATTATCTTAAAATAATCCAACAAGGAGGGAACATGTCTTGAAAAATGTGTAGCCCGGAGGTGGTGGCGCACGCCTTTATTCCCAGCACTTGGGAGGCAGAGGCAGGTGGATTCTGAGTTCGAGGCCAGCCTGGTCTACTGAGTGAGTTCCAGGACAGCCAGGGCTACACAGAGAAACCCTGTCTCGAAAAAACCAAAAAAAAAAAAAAAAAAAAAAAGAAGTGTAAATAAATAAATAAATAAAATGAAAAATGTGAAAGACATATTAACGTCTGCTATTTCTTTTTTCTATTAAAGATTTATTTATTTTTCTTTTATGTCTATGAGTGTTTTGCATATATATATATATATATATATATATATATATATATATATGTATGTATGTATTCAGGTGTGAGATCCCTTGGCACTGGAGTTACACATGCTTTGAGCCTCTCCGTGGGTGCTGGGAATCAGGCTTGGGTCCTCTGGTAAAGCAGCCAATGCTCTTAGGCTATTTTTTCAGTGCTGTCATATGCTCTATGAGACGATAAAAATGACCCCATCAGTAGTGGGGCTAATGTCATATTGTACAACTTAGGGAAGGGTGTACATTTGTAGAAATATCCATGAGCTTGTAAAGGAACCTAGGAAGGGTCACTGGCCTCTACTTGCTCCTGAGAGTAGAACGTTGTATGCACATTCATGAACTTGGTGAGTTTCTCCTCCTAAGTGCACATAAGCAGTTGTCTACTCTTGTTGTTGCGAGGTAGATGTACCGACATCCTTAGCAATGGAAGCAGAGTATGTCCGTCAGCAGAGTATCCCAGGAATGTTATGGTACTTCATGCACTGTTTAATAGTACAAACATAGTAAGCTAGTTAACACTGTTCAGTTTTATCCCTTGCCCTTCCTACCAATTGGCTGATTGACTGAGACAGGGTCTGATGGTAGCCCAGGCTGGCCTCAACTTCACCGTTTAGCTGAGAATGACTGAACTTGTAATGCTTCTTTCTCTACCTCCCAAGTACTGGGAGTAAAGGTGTGCACCACCATTGCCCCATTTTGTGTGGTGCTGGGGATCGAACCCAGGACCCTGTGTATGCTAGGCAAGTATTCTACCACTGAGCCACCTACCCCAACATACCCTTTTCTGTTTATTAGAGCATGAAATCCACTTGTGTCTATCCAGACACTAGCAGCGGTTAATAGACAGATGTAGAGTTTTGTGAAATGGTTTTTGGTGTATCTGCTTAAGTAGTCTTTTCTGAGCCACTCATTTGGGTTTTCACTATTAAAGCTTATTTACACTGTTTAGCTAGAAAGCTCTCCGGGCTGTGGTGAGTCATGTTGTGGAGACAGCAGGAGGAAGCCATCTGTGCCCTTTTCCTTATCTGTGTCCCAGCAGGCAGCAGACACGAGCCTTCCTACGCCCTACATGTTTGGAGAGCCTGATAGTGCCCAGCCACTTCTGCCCCGTTACTAGCCCTGGAACCCTCTCCCTTCCCGCCTCAGGAGCTTCCTTCATGCAGTGAGCTAGTTACTTTAGAAACAGGAGATTCGGATTCTTTCTGAAGCTGATAAGGCAGGTTGGAAAGGGCAGCAGGACTGGCCATCTGACGCTCCTGCGTAGACAGCTAGGTGTCTGCCTCAGGGTTGCTATCAGACTCATCCCTTAACTGCAGACTGATATTTTCCTTTACTCTGACTTGAGAGATGCTTGCAAAGTGAGGAGATGCTAGTGTGTCAGCCCGGTGAAGCGGGTTCCATCCTTTGGTAGGCTTCCTGTTTTCAAAAGATCAGACGTTCGCACTGGAGACCAGCCTGGCCTATGTGAGCGAGACCTGTCTCAAATGAAACCAAACTCTTGTAGTTTACATACCAAAGAAAGTACTGTAGACTGTAGGCCAGAAAACAAGGTATTCAGTGACCCACCCGACTGCACATCTTAAAGGGAGGAGATGACTTCTTGCCATCTCTACTCTCCTGGGTTTCTAACATGAAAGCACTCTTCCTTACTTACCAAACTAGTGATGGTAACCAGAACTGACCAGCCTCTTACTAAGAGACCTAATGATCTGGGGACAAAGGACAGTCTGCTGTAAAGACCACGGGGACCAGTGTCAAGGTCAGAGCAGCCTGGGTGTACACAGTGGGCATTGGGAGTGTGTCCTGACGGAGCTAACTTAGGATTTAAAATTTTTTATCAGATTAGTTTTTCTTGTGATGAAATAGTCTTACTCACTTAAGGATCCTGTTCAGGTCTTAGATTGTTTGAGGACTTAAAGAACAAATTAATCTAAGAACGCTAGTGTATAAAACTTATAAGGACATAACGGATCTCATGTAGCTCTTGTTTCACTACATGGGCTCCCGGGTAGCATTAGCACACTGAGAAAGAAAACCAAAATAGATGCCTAGAACCTGGCAGAAGCCGATCCCCAAGTTTTCATTAGATCCATGTAGATGACGAGAGAGCCGTGCTGTAAGACTCAGTAATGTTTTCTCTAATTGTTTGTTTGTTTGTTTGTTATTTACTGTGTGTGTACATACATGCACGCCATATGTATGGATGTCAGAGGACAACTTTCATGGGTCAATTTTCTTCTGCCATGTAGGTCCTGGGGTTAAGATTTAGATCATCAGACCTGGCTGGCACCGAGTGCCTTTACCCGCTGAGCCTTCTCATTGACCCTGAAGTAGTGTTCTTTTAGCAGCAATTCTGCAGACATTCTTACTGGCTTCATTGTGTGGGGTACTATAAAGATATCGTGTTATTTTAGGCTTTTAATTTTTTTTTCTTGTTTTGTGACAAGGTCTCTGGGCCTGGCCTTGAACTCAGAGACCCATTTCCCTGTGCCTCCCAGTGCTGGGCTTAATGGTATGCACGTTTTGAATTTTAAGAAGACATTTTATACAAAATTATATTCTTACTACCAGTTACCTTTCCAAAAATATCGTAAGTTTTAGAAATATAAAATTGTTGAAGGTATTTCCAATCTTCCTTATTTCATTTCTGGAATTAAGCAGAAAGTAATACATTCAGTGTTCTCCTTTCGTCATCAGCTCTTGCCAGAAATAAAATCCTCCCACACCTGCTCACCTGTTTTCACTCCACAACATCCAGGCGCTATTTCTAGGAAAAGGTTGAAATGAAGAATAATGTATTTCCTGCTGTCCGCCATATTTGTCCCGTCATAGTGACACTTGGACCAATTTCTTTTGCCATCTGTTCTCAGCATGGCTAAGTTGAGACTCATAAATCAACAAGCACAGCGAATCTGTGTGTTTTCCTCTGACTTCGTCCATAGCATGCACTATTTGCCCGATGTCATAGTCTAGTGGTTTTCCTATGATAATGTCCATTCCTATTAAACGAATTTGTGCTTATTGTCTGCATGAAAATGAGATTCAAAGTCAGCCGTAAGTTCTCCATTGCTGACTTTATTTATTTATTTATTTATTTAGAGACAGGGTTTCTTTGTATAGGCCTGGCTATCCTAGAAATAGTTCTGGAGACCAGGCTGGCCTTGAACTCACAGAAATTTACCTGTCTCTGCCTCCCAAGTGTTGGGCTTAAAGGTATGTGCCACATTATCAGGCTGTTGTTGACATTTTCTCTCCTTCCTACACACACACACACACACAAACACACACACACACACACACACACACACACACACACACACACGCATAAATACCCAATATATATACAGATACACAACATACACACACACACAGATACATACACACACAGAATCACACACACATACACACATATATCATCTGTGTGCACATTTTTAATAGAAACAGGATTTTGCTCTGCATATTGTTTTGAGCCTGAGCCTTTCATCTACAGTTCTGTTGGACACATCAGGTGTATCGGAGAGGCATATTAAAGTCTGCTTGGTGAGATATGATTCTCTCAGCCATGAAACTGGTCAGTGCTTTATTATGCCTCTACACTGACTCATCCAAATAGAGATGCTATGGTCACCCCATGAAGTGAAGTGCAGGGCTACTTGTTTTGTGTCCCTTCATAGAATATCTCTTGAGTTAAACAATTTTATTTGTTCCGATCTTTCTTTTTCTGTGCTGTAGTGATCTGACTAAATATCAAATTTGTTATTTTTTGAAAGATTCACTTCCCTTTATGTGTTGTGCCTACATGTGTGTCTGTGGGGCTAGGAGAGAGTGTCGATCTCCTGGAACAGGAGCTACAGACAATGGTGAGCTGCCATGTGGGTCCTAGGAATTGAACCTAGGTCTTTTGAAAGAGCAGCCCATGCTCTTACCCTCTGGGAAATTCATCATGTCTGTGTTTATTTCATGGCCTATCATCTCTGTGGGTAAACTAAGAAGAGAGCTGTTTCTGCGGGTGGAGCTCAAACAGCACTCTATGTATTGTCCTATCACACGTCACTCAGAAATGGAAGTGTTTGTAGGTTCATCTGGCAAGCAGTTGGCACGAGAGCAAACACAGCTTGGGACAACATACTGTCCTTATGTTGTAAGTCAGCAGTTCTCACCACCTGCCATGGCTCTGCTCTGAGCATCACTGCTCTAGGGACTGGAGTGTGTGCTATCTTTCTCCTCGATCCATTGGAGTGTACGGGAGCTTGTGAAGCAGAGACCTGCACTAAGAGTCCAGTGTGCTCCCTGCACGCTTGTGAAGCAGCTGCTTTCTGAAGTTCCCAGACTCTTGGGTTGCTTGCCTTTTTCTTTTTTGCTTTTTAATTTAATTAATTAGGGGTTGTTGTTGTTGTTTGAGACAGACTCTCTTTATATAGCCTTGGTTATCCTAGATCCACTAGGTAGATTAGGCTGGTCTCAAACTTACAGAGATCCACCTGGCTTTCTGCCTCCCTTTGAGTGCTGGGATTAAAGATGTGTGCCACCATGCCCAGCCTTCTAGGTTTTCTTTATTTTTTTTTCCCTCTTGAGCTCTACAGGGTCTTGCTATATAGTCTAGACTGCCCTGAATTTCTTTTTCCTCTCCTGCCTCAGCCTCCTGAGTGTTGGGATCACATGTCCAGCTCAGAAATGTATATCTTCTATAATAAACTTACGTATTTGTAGAAGAAGAAAGTAAATATGAAATTACAATTCAATATTGGAGCCCTTGTTCTACATAAATGCGTATTTTATATAGCAAGTACATGCGTTTATGGGAAAACAAACCTAAGGCCTGAACAACTGCGGCCCACCAAGACTGCAGCTGTAGTCAGAGTGCTAAAGTCGGCTCACAGCAGCTTGTTTGGCATTGCAGTGATTTTTCTCCTTTTTTTTGGCTAAGACCATGTGAAAAAAATCAGATCAGGGCTGTGGACAAGGCACTGTGGGTCAGGTGGCTGTCAGGCTAGTGTGAGGGCCTGAGTTCGGATCCCCAGCAGTAATATTAGAAACACATGCACAGTGGCATGTGTTTGCAGTCCCAGCAGTGGGCAGGAGTCTCTGGAGCCCCAGTCAGCCAGTGTAGATCCAGTTCAGTGATACGTTTAAAAACTGCAGGTCCTAAAAGATAAGGTAGGGAATGATTGAGGAAGTGGACTTCTGACCATTTCCATGTGCAAACACATACACAAACACATTTGTGCGTCACACATACAACACATGTATATATACACAGTAAGGCCAGTCAGGTAGGGCAGCCACTCAACAGCACACCATGTATTCATTTCCCCACCTTTGAGTTCAGACTGGGGAGGAGAAGACTGAGCAGTCACAGGAAGTGTGGAGCCTCAGTCACTGCTTCATGTATTGTTGCTGGTCTTCTTTCTGAGATAAGGTTTCTCTGTGTAGCCCTCACTGTACTAAAACTAGCTCTGTAGACCAGATTGGCCTCAGACTCACAGAGATCTGCATGCCTCTGTCTTGGCCTTCCGAGTGCTGGACTAAAGGTGTGTGTCACCACCTCTTTGCTTTCTGTTTTAAAATGATCCATTCTCTGTGGAAACCCAAATAACTTCAGCCCTTAGACTTTTATATTTGTCTGTTTTCCTGTTGAAGAATATCTGTCTTGTGCTTAAACAGCAACAATGGCCATTTTATTTGAGGTTATAGGTTTCATTCTAAATAAAGTCTGAGTGGTAGCAGAGGGTAGGGAGGTGTCTCAAGTGTTATGGGACGAGACCTAGTATGATGTGACAGACTCTGTCACAGAGCCTGGTGAAAGCCTAGGGGGTATGGCCTTCAAACTAGTTCCCTGGGTGAGGGGTGGTTCAGAATGTAGGCCCTGAGCGCAGAGAGCATCCCCCCCCCCCCCCCCCCCCCCCCCCCCCCCCCCCCCCCCCCCCC
>JANHMN010000023.1:30938283-30949824 GCA_030674055.1 Rhabdomys pumilio | reverse complement strand
GATACTAGTGCATGTGCTAGCATGGCTCTGGGGGAGATACTAGTGCACCGGCTAGCGTGGCTCTGGTGAAAAGAGTTGGAGATAGCAGAGTTAGCTGCTATGTGGGGAAGTTGGTATCCTCACACACTGAGTGTAGTGTGAAATGGTGCAGCCTTCTGGGATGACAGTTTAGTAGTAGGTCCTCAGGCGAATGGCATGGTCAGTCCTAGTCTTAGGGTTAGAATATGGTGAATGAAAGCATGTCTGCATCCCCTGCACATGGATGTTCATGGCAGCATTCTTTGTTAGTGCTACCACGACCATCTACTGATGAGAAAGTAACCAGACACAGGTCTGTACAGAATGAAGGAGTGAGAGCTGACCCATTGCAACAGCGTGGACTTGAAAATAGGTGCTCAGGGAGACAGGCCGTGAAGGATCAGGAGCAAACGACTCTATAGACATTAAAACAGGCTTTTCCAGGCTTGGATCATTCGGAAAATGGGGTGTGATTATATTAGGTGCATGGTTTCTTGTGGGGAGAGGTGATGACAGTGGTCTACAGTGTAAATATACTAAATGCCTCTTGGGGGAAAGCCAGTTAAAGTGGATGGATTTTACCATATGTCAGTTGCATTATAGAAAGTCTTTAATAAAGGAGTTACTAAAAAAATTACCTAGAGAACCTTAAATATAGATTCCAGGGTCCCTGGCTAGACCTTCTGGCTGAGAAGCAGATCTTCTGTGCCTGGGGCTTTTGTAAAGCAGATCCACACAAGGACTCTGAGGGATACTGTGAACTATTAGCCCCTTACTAACTTTCTGTTCCTGAGTCAGGGCAGTAGAGGCTGTCTTCCTCTTCCACACGATAGCCTGTCCACTTCAGGGGAGCAGCACCCTCATCTCATTTCTTTTGTGGGCTATGCACCCCCACTTCTCTAAACATTTCTCCTGGGACATGTTTTCTATGTTAGTTGGGTCATCCCCTTCCACAGACTCTTCCATAGTTTCTTAAGAGCATCTTAAAATATGGTGCTTGAAAGTAAACATGAGGAACTGGAGAGATGGCTCAGTGGTTAGGAGCCCTGAGCTCTTCCAGAGGTCCTGAGTTCAATTCCCAGTAACCACATGGCTCACAACCATCTGTAATGGCATCTGCTTGAGGGTTGGGTTCAGTGGGTTTAGTGATCCACCCTGAGTTTCGGCTTCCCCACTAGAGATAGGGTGCCACCCTTCCAATCACTGTTCATTCATCTGGTTCACAGGTCTTTTTGGTCATCTTTGAGTTTCTAAATACAGTCGCATTTGGCATGGTTATCTGCATAGCCTGAACAATGGCAGAAGAATCAGCAAATGCATTAAGAAGTCAATTTGTGAAAGTTCAAAACCTAAAACTACTTAAAAACCACTGGAGGCTGTCAGTTGGCCAGCTGATCTTTGGACTCATGGGTGGCTCACCTGAGGAGCTGACTTGGCTCATGTGCCACAGTGTGGACACAGCACATAAAGTAATGGGGCTCATCCCCCGCTTGTAACCATCATTTCTTTCCAGAGACTCGATCGAGAACTAAGGTGTTCATTGATGGTTCACAGCACCCAGCATCTGTGGTGTGTTTTTCCATTTTACTTCCTACCCTTCATCCCAAGCAGGAACATAGTCAGCCCCGTGCAGTGGACGGGGAGTGGAACAGTTCTAACGGTGCTGGACTAAAGACTGTCACTGCTATTTGAGACATTTAGAAGACTTTCATTATTATTATTATTTAAAAAAAAAATCAACTCTCATCATGACTTAAAAAAAAGTCACCACCCCTTTAAAAAGGACTGTGTATTTGACTGTGTGTGTGTATGCTTGTGTGTCTGGCTGTGTGTGTATCTGTGGTGGTATATGTATGTGTATATATCTGGGTGTGTAACTGTGACTGCATGTGTATATCTGTGTGTGTGTGTGTGTGTGTGTGTGTGTGTGTGTGTGTTTATGTGTGAGTGTACATGCATACAATTGCCCACGGAGGCCAGAGAGAGTTAGGTTCCCTGGAGTTACAGGCAAGTGTGAGTTATCTGATGGGGATGTTGGCCACCAAACTTGGGTCTTCACCGAGAGTAGTAACCACTCTTTCCTGCTAAGCCAGCTTTCCAGCCCAGCTTGTTTATTGTTTTGAGAAAAAGTCTTCTATAAGCTAGGTTGGCCACACTCTCACTGTGTAGCTAAGGGTCCCTTTGGCTTCCTTCTGTACCCCAGTGCTGGGCTCACAGGTATATATTATCACACCTGCACATGTAAATATTCTGACTTTATTGAATCTTGGTCAAATCAGATTTATCCCACAAAGAATATTTTCTTCCCTTTTTTTAGACCCTTCAGAATAACAGTAATCTTGGTTTAAAAATCCATACTCATAAAATAATAAAATTGCATTAAAGCTGAGAGTTACTTTGGAAGTCACTTCCTTAACTGGGGTGACTGGAGCATTTACCACTAAAGTTCTCAGTGACCATTATGATTAAGGGTGACAGGGAGCTTCCCTTCTCTTTAAATAGCTTTCCCTGTTTTAAAGAGAAAAATAGTAATTTTCTAATGACATTTTGGCCAGGAACAGTTACTGAGAGCCGTGGTTTTATATAAGGACCTGAGACAAGTCATTCAGTATTCGTAAGTACAAGAATAGCGTGTCTCTGAAGCCGATTTACTGAAACCCAAAGGTTGGAAATCTGCAGGAAATGGCTTGGGGCCATGACCTTCAAACTGGAGGATCTGAGAGTGGACTGGCTGCTGCAGAGAGCCGAGTAAGGTCAGGGCAGCTCTGGAGCAGCCAAGTCTTGTGGTAAGCACAACTGCCACTGACGAGAATAGAGCATGCAGTACCGCATTCATTCTAGCTTGCGTTGTGTGATCTCTTGCACACGGTTTGATTCCTGGATACACAATCCACATGCGTGCACTTTCACTTCTGTACACTTAGGTGTCACAAATAACTAGTGAAAAATTCAGTACAGCCATTTTCCAAACTCAGGAATCAAAAAGTAATTGAGGACCATTAAATTCACCAATTTATTCTTATTAGAAATCTACGGCATTAAAAAAGAAAAAAAAAATCTACAACATTAAAAAAGAAAAAAATCTACAACATTGTTTCTGAAATACATGGATAAGCATGAAAGAATCTATAGTTAACTCCAAACTGTAAATAAATATACTTGGAATTTGACATAAATAATAACATTTAATAATATAAACTCAAAATATGATATTTAATATTATAAATATAATATTTAATATAAGTAATAAATATATTAAAACTATACAATATGCTGTATATTTATCTAAAAATTCTATAGGGCTGGCAAGATGGCTCAGTGGTTAAGAGCACTGACTGCTTTTCCAGAGGCCCCGGGTTCAGTTTCTAGCACCCACATGGTGGCTCACAGCTGTCTGTCACTGCAGATTTATAGTAATAAGCTAGAGAGGCTAGGCCAGCCATGGGGAAAGTTAGGTGGCAGAGGCTTGGAAAAAAGCAAAGAAATGTCTGCATCCTGGATTTTTGTACCATTTTTCCTCCTCCTCTTTCCCATCCCTTGGACTGGACTTGAACTCACCATCCTGTCCCAGTCACCTCTGGGTGTTGAGATTATTAACCTGTACTGCTGACTGTCTTGGGGACTCTATTAAATCTGGTCTCTGTTTATGCATGCATGCATGCATGTATACATCTATATGTATATTTGATGCTGAGGATGGTACCAAAGCAGGTTAAGCATACACTCTACTAGTGAGCCATCACTCTCGTGCTCTGTTCTGGATCTTAAAAGGAGCAAACAGAAAAGCCTGGCACAGGGGAATATCTGTCAGTGAAGAACTAACTTTACAGTTCATGTTTTCTGTTTGGTTGGAATGGAAATACGTGTGTGTGTGTGTGTGTGTGTGTGTGTGTGTGTGTGTGTGTAGACACCTATTTATCTGTCTGTCTGTCTGCCTATTTTTGAAACAGGATTTCTCTATGTAGCCCTGGCTGTCTTGGAACTCACTCTGTAGACCAGGCTGGCCTCAAACTCAGAGAGATCGGTCTGCCTCTGCCTCCTGAGTGCTGGGATTAAGGTGTGTGTTACTACTTCCTGGATGGAATAGAAATAATTTTGATGTGACAGTTTTTACTTTAGCATATTTTTGATTTGTTTTTCTTTATATGTTGTGTGTGTTAGAGGCAGAAGTTGACATCAGTGTCTTCTTTGAGTGTTTTCAACTTTATACATTGAGATGGGGTCTCCTAGTTGAACCCAGAACTTTCTTTTTAGCGAGTGTAGCTAGCCAGCTTGCTCCCGGATTGCTCTATATTTGCTTCCCAAGCACTGTAGGATTGCAGGTGGGCTGCCATGCCTTCTTAGTATTTAGAGGAATTCGGTGGAGGCCCTGTCTCTGATTCTCACACAGATAGGGTGGACATTTTATCCACTAAGCTTTTTCCTTAGCCCCTTGTTTTGCTCTTTTGAGAAGGGTGTCATTCTGTAGTCCAGGCTGTGGATCTTAAGAAATCCCTGAGAGCTGGAATTCAAGGTGTGAGCCACATGCCCAGCTCTGTGGATTCTGTGTAGAGTCTGCTGAGCGTATTTGCTTCCATACTGTCTCAGGGAAGGCAGCATGTAACCACTCTTCTTTATCACTTTCTTTAGATTTTAACATTTGAGACCAAGAACCCAACGGAATTAGCAGAACGTTTGCGCTCTGTTTGTGGGAACCAGAGCAATGCCTATGCCCGCCTGCTGGAATACCGCCTGAACGCCTTGCGTGGACTGTGGAATGCCCAGCGCCAGCTGGCCCTGGAGGAGCAACATGAAAGGGAAGGCTCAGGTGATGAAGAGACCTTGGCCCTGCTCAAGCGCCAGGGCTTGTTGCAGCAACCTGAACAAGCACCCTTCACGTCCCGGGTGGGCCTCCTATTGGTCTTCCCACTTATTCAGTCCCAGAGTAGAACAGACCCTTCTCTCTGTAACATAACTGCTGAGGTGCTATTAAACTGCCTGCGAGACTGTCAGCCTTTGAGCTTGACCAAGGAGCCTGCTGATTGTCTCAATGGGATAGAAACCTTGCTGTGCTCTTGGCTAGAGGAGACCTCGGACACAGGCCGACACATCCCGCACAAGCAGAAGGAGAATGCTGCTGCTGCCCTGGTGGCTTTGGCGTGTGCTAGGTAAGGAGGGTGACACAACACACCGCCTGGCGGCCCTGTACTTGTGCACTTGCACCAGGTGTATTTTATGCACTTCCCAGCATGCACTTGTGTCTCAGTGTTGAGTGTCACAGCTTCGGTTATACATGGGATGGGTCCAGGTTTTGGTGTACTGCTCTGCTGTAATGACACCCTGGAGTAGCGGCCTTGCCTGGAGCTGACGGCTGGCTCTCAGGTAGCTCATTTCAGCAGCAGCAGAGGTGCCTCCGCAGAGGGTGCTTTATCTGCATTTCCTTAAGAGGCAAAATGTTGTAGACACGTTCATTTTTTTTTCAATGTTTGTCAATAAAGGATGTCAGCAAATCACAGGATTGAGTTCTCACCTGATCACAAGACTAAGTGTATTTCTGGACTCCCATTTTATATATTATTAATATTTTACATTTATTTGTGTGTGTGTGGGGGGTACATGCGTATGACATAGTGTGAATGTGGAGATCAGAGGACAACTTTCAGGACTCAGATCTCTTCTTCCACCATGTAGGTTCTGGGGGTGGAATTCGGGTTCCAGGATGGTGGGGAGCATCACCTCTGCTTGCCTGCTGAGCCATCTCAGCTGGACCCTGCTTTAACTGGACGATGTCTCTGTGTATGTAAAGATGTAGTAGCATGTTGTCCTCTGTGCTGATGTCATTGACACACTGTCACTAAGAGATGTGCTTGCAGTCGCTCCCTCCCCACTGTGGGGCGGTCTTACTGTGGTGCCCAGGCTGGGCTGCAGCTAGCAGTTCTCTTGCCCAGTGATCTCATCTGTGTGAGGAGGAAGTTCCCTGCCCTCACCTCTTGCTGAATGGATTTTCTAGGAACAAGTTACAACCATGGCCTGCCTATTCGGCGTCAGTCACTTGTCTTTCCTACTTAGAATGGGGTGGGGGACAGAGAAAGAAGGCCAGGGTGAGATCATTCTTTTTTTTAACCCAGTCGTATGTGGAGAAACTCTTCCTGCAAAAGGATTTCTCTTTCTGGCAGCTGACCTTTAGTTGGCCGAATGTCTGTCTGTCTATCTATCTAAGTATCTATTTAGTTATTATTTTGGTTTTTCAAGACACAGTTTCTCTGAGTAGCCCTGGCTGTCCTGGAACTCACTCTGTAGACCAGGCTGGCCTCGAACTCAGAGATCCACCTGCCTCTGCCTCCTGAGTGCTGGGATTAAAGGCGTGCATCATCATTGCCCAGGTCTCCAGTTATTTTTTAAAGGCAGGGTAGCATCATCCCACATTGTTAGCTTCTTTGCCTGGAGCAAACTGTTACAGGTTGGTCGGTTCCTGAAGATTATAGCTGACTTGGCAAACTCTGACGTGAGCTTCACTCTAGAGCTACCAGCTGATACAGGAATAAGGCTGTCTGTAAAGGCTTCAGAGTAGATCGATTGATTTTTCTACATATGCAAAAAGCAATTTGTCCCTTAAATAGATTTATTATCAATGTAAAAGTTCCATCTTGAGAAAATTCCCACTTAGTACTATCTTTAGGCAGGATGTTAGGAATAATCAACCATTTAGTTTTGAGCATTTCAACATTGGATGATTAAACTCACTTTTAAATTATGAATCAGAATTCATTCCAATCACAGATAGTTATTAAAATTCTTGTGTGTGTTTGAGATTCCTAATTCTATTTGGCACAAATGTGAAATTAATATTTCTCCTCCTCCTCCACCGCAGCCCTTCTTTCGTCTACCTCAGCCGCTGCCGCCTCCTCCTCCTTCTCCTCCTTCTCCTCCTCCTTCTCCTCCCCCTCCTTTTCCTCTTCTTCTTTCTCTTCCTCTTCTTCCTCCTCCTCTCCCTTCCTCCTCCCCTTCTTCCTCCCCCTCCTTTTCCTCTTCTTCTTCCTCCTCCTCTTCCTCCTCCTCTTCCTCCTCTTCTTCCTTCTCCTCCTCTTCCTCTTCTGTTAGGTTTGCTTACAGGAGCATGGGCGAGGGATTCCTTATAGGAGCATCTTACCAATGGCTAAATCACTGAAGAACATGTTTTTCCTTCCCACAGCAACCATTAACTGCCCATAGAGCCTCAGAAAGGGTGAACCTAGTGTGGATGGCTCAGTCATGTACAGGTCTCACCAAGGCAGTCAGCAGCTGCTATGACTTTATGACCGCATGGTCATGTTACCAGAAGCCACCGTCCCACAGCACTCTGTTCCCTCCCAGCCTGGCTTTGGGCCCCTTATGAAGATGTTCCCTGAGCCTTGGAGGGATAACATAGATGTCCCATGTAGGCCTGAGCATCCAACAGCCACTTATTTTCAGTACTACCCAGTTATGAGCGGTTAACTGGTATCCAATGCAAAATGAAGCTTTTCTGACCAAAGTTGACAGTAGCATTAAACTATGAGCGTGAACATAAATATTTACAAAACAATTTGGTGGGCACAACTTGTCTATAACAAAACAACCATAGTACCTTTCCCTCTAGGGACCTATTTTGTCTTCCCAGCCACAGGCCTTTGATCAGGTTTGTTGTACCAAGTGTGACTCACATCTGTGGACCCCTTCCCCACCACCCCCAGCAGTTATGCCATTATTGCACCAGTGAGGATCATCTTGCCTGGCAGGTCAGTAGGGTCGTACTTAGTCTTCACAGCTGAATGAGGGTGTTGGTGGCTTTTCCCCCAGCAGCCCACCTGGAACCATCCAGCACCGTGAAAGCTAGCCAGTAGGAAGGAAGTTTCCAGTTTCTCCTGTGTGCTATGACTGTATCAATCTAACATTCTCCTTTTGCTTTCAGCATTTTTGAGATCAGGTCTCCCTACATAAGCCAGGGCTGTCAGGGAAACCATGATTGTCCCATCTCATCTGCGTTCACAGCGTTAGCCTCCACGCTTGGCTTACAAGTGAGCCTTGTCTACCATCTCTCTAGCATGTAGAGCCTTGCTAACTCTTAGGCTATGAAGATTCAGGTCTCTAATTTTACAGAGCTGGCAGTTGACTGGCCCAGGGGTGATTCATTCTGCAAACCCTTCACGTTCACTGATTATATGACAGGTATTTTCTTCCATGCTCAAGAAACTGGTGAGCAGGCAGAGAGATTTATATAAGAGTGAGTAGGGCAGCCTCACACATGTACCAGAAAATTTCAGTGAGTGATATCACCAGGGAAAAAAGGGCAGGATGGGTGTTTTTTAAAAATGCTTTTAGATTTATTTACTTAATGTGTATTAGTGTTTTGCCTGCATGTATGTCTGTGCCACATGTGTGTCTAGTGCCCACAAAGACCAGAAGGCAGCAGTGGATTCCCTGGAGTTCTCAGTGGTTGTGAGCAGGAAGTGCTCTTAACTACTGAGCCATCTCTCCAGGCCTAAGGCAGATGTTTTGGTAGACAGTGGCTAAGTGGAAGTGGGGAAGGATTGACTGGGTGCTTAGCAGTTAAACTGTGGATTGGGTGATGAAAAAGAGCTAGCGCAAGAGCCAGCAGCAGAGACACCCGCAGAAGAGCGGGCAGCAAGTGGCAAAGAAGCAGGGTCATTGGACTGTAATGGAAGACCCAAAGACACAAGAAATGAGACTGGTCTAGCCTCGGTCATATATGGATTGAGAACTAGTGAAGGGTTTTACATATTCCTCTTAAAAATGTTACTAAACCCAGCAGGCTAGAATGCTGTACAGTTAGTGGCTCTACATTCTCCAGATGCTCATGCTGTTGTCCCTGTGTGTCTTGCTGCTCTCCCAGGGCACTGCCTGTTCAGCAGGTGAAGGAAGGAAAATTGACAGGGCAGTTGTGCAGTTGTTAATGGCAGTGCCAGGCTGCAGGCGGTGCTTTTATACTATGCTGCCTCCCTGCCATGTTCTGTTCTTTGAAATGAGGAGCAAATTAAACAGAAGCCTGAGGCCTACGTGGTGTACTGCTGGGTACTCAGTTTCTGTTGAGGTTTAGGCACATGATCCCCTCCAATTAAGGTCTGGCTAAGAGAAGAAGGCAGCAAGCAGTCAGCTCATCAGATCCAGATGGCTGTTAGTCTGGGCGGGGGCTGCCGGCTACCTGGAGTGCCGCCAGGAAGCTCTCGTGCATCTTGAAAGCACCTTCTTCTCAACCCGCTTCCCTCCCAGATTCCCCAGAGCCTTTGTGAGCCATGAGCAAATCAGTGCGTAGTGAGTCCTGCAAGTCAGACGCCTTGTAAAGTGGATGAACGTAACAGTGTCACAAGTTAGTTTGGCCATTGTGTTCGATGTGAGATCCTCTTCCATGGGGATCAGGTGGTACCGGAAGGAGCTGTCAGTGTGCGCGACCCTCCCAGGTGCTTGTGCTTTTCATTTTGTGTCTGTGGGAATTTTTATCTCTTCATCTCCAAGGAGAACAATTCCGTAGTTGGAATTGCATGGGTCCTACTCACGCTCTGCCAGAGCCAGTGTTGTGGTGAAGATGGCTGAATTGTGCAGTTTCTGACCTATAGCAGGAGATAGACCTGTCTTGGAGCCTTGCCCTGTGGTTAATAAAGTCAGCACTGGCTGCCTACTGACTTGGTTTTCAGTGTGGGTGGCTTTCCCATCCCTCCTTTTCTCTCTAGGGGATCACTGAAGACCTTTGTCCATACAGTTCATCTGCTGCAGAGACAGACTGAGCTGGGCTCCCTGCCTGTCGCCGATGTTTTGTATAGGTAAGTTGTCCCTTGCCTATTAGACAAGTTGTCTTGTTTTCCTAAACAAGAAGTGCATAGAGGCTCTTAGAGACAAACAGATTATTAAATCTTACTAATTAATACTTCATAGCTTTGACTAGATATAGAATCATAGCTGACTAACTGCTGGAGGGCGTGAAAGTGTATTCTTTTCATTTTTTAATTTAAAAAGTCCTAGTCTGTAATGAATTCTTACTGTACTATGAGATGACAGTGTGTTCAGATATCAAGGAGAAATTGAAATCATCAGATCTTACTGTGCAGTAAGACCCACTTAGATTGTTTGGGTCTGTGTTCTTCCTAACACAGGACCTTCTTTATCCCTCACACACACTTATCTAGTCAATAAAGCAGATATTTAGGCTGGGGATGTAAAACCAGGTGTGGTGGCGCATGTTCCTTCCAGCCCTCGGGAGATAGAGGCAGATGGATCAGGGAGTTCAAGGCTAGCCTGGGCTACATGAGGCAGTATTACTAAAATGTAAAGCCCAAAAATTTAAATAAGTAGAAATAAAATGAGTATATTTATACATAGATAAATTTAAAATTTTAGGCATGTTAAAGTTTGTTTGTTTGCCTGGGTGTGGGTATATACACATGTTGTGGAGTGTGTGTGAGGAAGAGAGCCACATACAGGACTCAGTTCTCCCTTCTCACCGTGCTGAGTCAGGTCTCTCCTGTGTCTGCACACGCACTCCAGGCTACTTGGCTTGTGACTTCTGGGTAACTGACTGAGTGTGCAAGTGCTGAGGTTAGAGGTGTGCACCACCACATGGCATTTTACACAGGTGCCAGGGCTTGAACTCTGGCCTCAGGCTTCCAGAGCTGGTGCTTTTGTCTACTGCACCGTCTCCCTGGCCCTATAGTTTGTAATTACTGCCTTGTAATTTTTCACTAAAATACACTGTAAATACCACTCAGATACATGTGTGTTTGTTCTCTGAGCTGGTAAATAAACTTCTGCTAGTTTCTGGAATGGACACGCTCAGGTCTTTGCAATTCTCCTTCACCCTTGAACAGGTTGCTGCTTTTGGAAGGGGGACCTGGATCCCCATCCTGTTTGCTTGGGGGCAAACACATAGTATCTTGGGGATATGAAGACATGCTGCCAGCACCAGACAGCAACACTGGCTCCAGTTCTGAAAACAAAGGTAACCCAAGGACTTTGCCCTGGGGTTGGTTCTGGGATGTGAGAAGAAGAGTGGTTTCAGATCACTGCAGCAAATGCTTTAGTGCAGCCTTGTTCTTCCAGTGAGAGCTGAGATCCCTGCACAGTGTGCTCATTGTTTGCTTGGTCAGTGCAAGTCTAAAGGCTGACACTCAGGGTCCCAGGCCAAGGCCTTCCTGTGACCCTAGCAGGGTGGCATGGCTTACTCTACTCGGCTCCTGGGTGTTTGAGAGGTGCAGAAGCCACCCGCAGTGGACATTTGTAAGAGGGTCGGTCGGACATGTCCCACGGTGCCATTTCTTCTGTTCGTTTACTGTGCTTATTTATGGTCCCTCCTGTCCTAAAACAAAAGAAGGCTCAAGGACACTTGAACTGTTAAGTCCCTTACGCATGGAGGCAGTGTTGGGATGTTTTTACACAGTTTTGTAGGATTATATGCCAGTTTTTTACATGAACTCAGCAAACATGGCAGCTGCTCTCTTAGGGACTGACTTGTCAGTCTTCTCAGGTGCCTGAGCCTCTGCGCTGGCATGGGGGCTGTTCAGGTCAGCACCCAGG
>JANHMN010000023.1:30914482-30932238 GCA_030674055.1 Rhabdomys pumilio | reverse complement strand
ATGCGTGTTCTCAATGTTGGGGTGTACATGCGTGTTCTCAATGTTGGGGTGTACATGCGTGTTCTCAATGTTGGAGTATACATGCGTACCAGATTTAAAGAACTTAGTAAATATTTTTCTATCACAATATAACTTGAATTAATGTCCATTTTCCTTTGTTGTTTGGCTGTTAATGTTTATTTTACAGTCTATTTATGAGCTTTGATGTTCTTCCCATGTAATTCTCTGTGTTGCTCTTAGATACAAATAACAGTTTTATTTTGATGAGGAACCTAATGAATTTTCCTTTTTGACTTTAAAGTGTCAGTGAGCTGACACATCAAATTAGAATTTTTTTCATCCTGTGCCAGGCATTCTGGTGTACACATTTAATCCTAGCACTGGGAAGACAGAGGCAGGTGGATCTCTGTGAGTTCAAAAGCCAGTTTGGTTTACATAGTGAGTTCCCAGACAGCCAGGTCTGTCTTGAAAAAATCAAACCAACCAACCAACCAATCAACCAACCAACCAACCCACCCACCCAAAAAAAGTCTCTGATCCCTCTAATGAGGCCCCTTTTCCTGATCAGGTGTGTCAGACAGTGCCCATGCCAGCCAGCCCCCTTCCTGTGGGCAGTACCATGAGCACTGTGCACCTCTCCTCGGACGGTACTTACTTCTACTGGATCTGGTCCCCTGCCAGCTTAAATGAGAAAACCCCAAAGGGACATTCTGTCTTCATGGACATTTTTGAACTTGTGGTAAGTTTTAACTCATTTTGCATCACTGCAGAAATGTTTCTATTTGCTTTCTTGTCAGGTCTATATATGAAGAGCCTGTCAGGCTCAGAGTGCCACTGTGCTCAGTCTCCTCAGCACGGTTTTCCTCTTGCTTGCCCGTGGAGGCTTCTGGGTTAGGGTGTGTGAGGTCATTGGAGTCTAGGTTTTGAAGGCTGTGCTGCATGCATTGCAGTGGACGTCGTGTAGGTATAACTGAAATAAGAGGGGCCCACAGACAGAAGTGATGGACAAGGCGGGTAGGGCTGCTGATCAAGTGGAGCTCGAGTCCTGGCTGCAGGGCGGTTGAGCAGATTCCGGTGATGGTAGTGGAGACCTGAAAGATTACCCGTAAGCACCTGAGACGAGAAGTGGTGATTTCAGGCAGTGAGGGAACAGTGTAGTTCGCCAGATAAAGAACTTGGGAAAGCCGGTGTGATGGCTTCCAGAAGGCTGGGACCAGAGGAGCGTGCATTCGAGGCCAGCCTAGGCTACATAATGAACTTAAGGATGACTTGTGCTGCACAGCAAGGCCATGACCAAAAGAGGAAGAAAGAAGAGGGGCCTGGAGAGATGGCTCAGAGTGGTTGAGAGCACTGGCTGCTCCTTCCAGTACCTACAGCTCACAAGCATCTATGACTCCAGTTCCAGGGGATTCAGCACCCTCATCTGGCCTTCATGGGCACTGCACAGACATGGCCATAGACATACCTGCAAGTAAAACACAAGGGATTTCAGAATAAATAATTGGTCTTTAGATTAAAAGATATCTGACACAGGAATAGAAAATGCCTGCACCATGGTAATTACTGTGAAAGTTTAGATTACCTAGAATAAAGTGAGAATTTTAAAGTTTTTAGAAATAAAACACACACACACACACACACACACACACACACACACACACTGGTGAGGAATCAGGAAGAAGATAGGCTGGTCAGTAGGGTTCTCTGTGCAGAAGTAGAGATGGATTTTCATAACCCTTGAGAAACTCATTCCTCAAGTGTGAACCCAAGTGTGAAGGCAGCACACAGCTGTTCTTAGGTATCTGGTTGTGCAGTCAAAGACCAGGCCGGCTGGAGTGATGGGACAGCTCAAACAGCCTTGCTGCAGCAGGAGGCAAGTGCAGGAGAGGGGTCTGCCTTAGGTTGAAAGGAAGCCTTTGAATCATTCTGGGGTCCTACTCAAACAAATCAACCGAGCGTTTTGTGACGTCATCTCTTTCCTTCTACTGGGACTCAGTTGGCAGCACCTATACCTGCTGAGGCATCTCGAAGGTTCTGTCCTAGACTCTTGATCTTCCTGACTTGAGTGCTGGGATTACCAGCTGAGCCACCATGCCTGGCTCACGCCTTTCTTTCTTCTTTCTTTTCTTTTTTTGTCTTTGAGGCAGGGTCTCACTATGTAGCTGTCTTAGTTAGGGTTTCATTGCTATAAAGAGATACCGTGATCTGAGCAGCTCTTATAAAGGAAAACATTTAACTGAGGCTGGCTTGTAGTTTCAGACATTTAGTTTATTATTGTCATGGTAGGAAGCATATCAGCATGTAGGGAGATGCTGAGAGGTCTACAACTGATCTGTAGGCAGCAGGAGGAGACTGTATGTTACACTGGGCATAGCTTAAGCATAGAAGACCTCAAAGTCCACTTCCACAGTGACACACTTCTTCCAAAAGACCACATCTACTCCAACAAGGCCACACCTCATAATAGTGCCACTCCCTATGGGCAAGCATTCAAACACATGGGGGCCATTCCTATTCAAACAACTGCACTAGCCCTGGCTATCCTCAAATGTACAGAGATTTGCCTGCCTCTGCTTACTGACATCCAAGGCATACACTGCTATGCCTGACCTTCCATCCTTTTCTGAACCTTCTTGAGGCATGCATATGACACCACCACATAGCTTTTCCAAGTCCAAAAATGGCTTACCTTTTGCTGTTAAGTGTTCCAACAGCCCTCTTTTTACTTGAGCTTGTAGCTGTGTGCAGTGGTTGATTTGAACCCCATTACAGAAACTGTTCACCTTTCTATGCAAACGCAGGGCCCTTCTGCTCACTGGTTTTTCCTAGCCTTATGTACCTATCATCCTAGCCATCACGAGCCACGGCATGTTTCCAAGACCCCTTCCATCTACTCTAACCCTCTTCTCCCTCATTTGGCATATGGCTTTCTACTGCAGGCACCCAGGCAGCTTCTCAGCCAGAACTTATCCAAGGAGCTCAAGGTGCACTAGTCACATGAATCCGCTACGCAGCAGGCTATAGCTAACTGGCTTGTCTTTCAAAATGCCTCATCAGGACATACCTTTTAGAATTATTAAGTAATTAACCATTATAGGAAGATGGGTAGGTATATAATCTAAATAAATGGAGCGTAGGGGCCAGAGAGATGACTCAGCAGGTAAGGGAACCTCTGCCATGCCCAGTTACCTACGTTCAGTCCCCAGTACCCATATGGTGGAAGGAGAGAATGACTTCTATAAACTTTCCACTGACCTTGAACAAGTATCCTGATGCATGTGCATACACACTCAGATGCACACATGTGCACACGCACACGCACACAGAGAATTTTAGTTAAGTTCTATTGCTGTAATAACACTGGCCAAAACCAACTTGAGGTAGGTGAGGGTTTATTTTAGCTATAGTCCATCATACAGGGAAGTCAGGGCAGGAACCTGGAGGCAGGAGCTGAAGCAGAGCCCGCAGAGGAGAGCGGCTTACTGGCTTGCTCTCTATTGCTTACTCAGCCTGTTTTATTTATTTCATTTTTTAAAATCTATTTTAAAAGATTATTATTTATTTATTTTACATTCTGCCCAAAGTTTCTCCTTCTACCTCTCCTTCTAGTCCCTCCCATTTCCCTTCTGTCTCCCAGTACCCTCTATATTTACTCCTCATTTGTTTCTCTTCAGACAAGGACAGGCCTCCCAGGGACATCAACCAAACATGGCATATCAAGCTGCCGTAAGACTAGGTGCCTTCCCTTGTATTAAGGCTGGATGAGGCAACCCAGTATAAGGAGAAGGATCCCCAAATTCTGCAAAAGAGTCAGAGACAGCCCCTGCTCCCACTGTTCCAAATCCCACAAGAAGACCCAAGCTGTAACTTGCAGATGGCCTAGGTCAGTCCCATGCAGGCTCCCTGGTTGTTGGTTCCATCTCTGTGTCAGCCTGCTTTCTTATATAGTCCAGGATTGTCTGCCCAGGGGTATCTCCACCCACAGTGTGCTGTGCCCTCCCACATCACTCAGATAATTTGAGCCAGCATATGATTGCACTCACCTTTAATCTCAGCACTCTAGGAGGCAAAGGCAAGCCATCTCTGTGAATTTGAGGCCAGGTTGGTCTATATAGTGAGTTCCAAGATAGCTAGGGGTAAATAGTAAGACCCTGTCTAAAAAAGTCACCCGGAAACACAGTACTTTAGACAGAGGGGGAAGGAGGGAAGGAAGAAAATACCTACAGGTCAATTTTATCTTCTGGGGACATTTTCTCAGTTCAAGGTGCTCTCTTCCAAGATGAGTTAGCTGTGTCAGGTTGACAAAACTAACCAGCACACACAGAAAGGAGGAGGGGGAGGTAGGGGAGAAGGTAGAGCGAGTACGGAGGATATCCTGCGTAGCTGACTGTCCCAGCAAGACTTCTAACAGTGGCGCTGTGTGGCTCTGGTGCTGCCCGAGGTCACAGCAGCATCATGCCTTCAGCTCCCCTCTGCTAGGAACTTGACTGGACTGTGACAGTGAAGGTGACCTTTCATCCCCAGGGCCCCCACCACTACCCAGCAGTCCAGGCTGAGGCAGGGAGGAGCTCTTCAGGGAGTGGAACACTCACCAAGCTCCTCTGAGCCTCGAGCAGCAATCACATGGTCAAGTTCAGAGTTGGAGAGAGCTCAAGTGTGGGAAAACACCATAGATCGTTCTGCTCAGGGGGCAGGCCTCCGGAAACTCCGGACCCTTTGAGGGTCAGCCTTCCTGGGCCCTGCTGGGCACTCCTGTCACCGCGCTTACCTCCAGAGCTCTTGTAGGTCCTGTTTTTTTTTTTTTTTTTTTTTTTGCCCCGGGAGGTCTTCAGGTCCTGTAAGTGCTGCTTCTCATGCTGGGACTCAGTGCCACCTGTCCCTCCTGTCTCCCCTCTCATCCTGGCTCTCTTCCCCTTCTCCCTAAGCTGCCCTCCTTTAGTCACCCAAGTTTTTTGTTGATTCTGTTTCCTTTTTCTGAAGCAGGGTTCTTTTATGGAGACCCGGCCTGCATCTGCTACCAGAGTGCTGGATTAAAAGCATTTGCTACCAGGCCTGGCTCTTCATTCAGTTTTAAATGAGTAACTACTGTATTTCTTAGGGGAGCTGCTTGGTGAACCTTTGTCATCATAGGTTTATGTAGGAGCATGGGAATTAATCATGAAAAAGAGAAGAAAAACACAAATACAGCTGGTGTTAAATGCTGGGGAAAAGTAGGGCAGTGGGAGAGACCAGGGTCTTCTTGCCTTCGGGGCTGCTGGGGCCTTCCTAACAATAGGGTGAGCAGTTTGCTTGGGACTAAAGGATTTCTTGGAAAATGGCATCTCAGATGCTAAATCTAGACAGTCCCGGCAAACTGCAGAGCATAGTAGTCTGTAAAGAGGGGACAGCAAGTAACAAAGCCAGCAGCAGTAGGCCAGTGTGGCCTCCAGGAGGAGAAAGGCTGGGAACATGGTGAGAGCTGGCCAGGCAGAAGCAGCGGAGGCTGAGGGCGTCAGCAGAGTACCCACAGAGGCCGGGGCATCAGATCCCTGGAGCTCTAGAGTTAAAGACACTTGTGAGCCACCCTAAGTAGACGATGGGAACCAAGTGCTCTTAACCACTGAGGCAGCTCTCTAGCCCTAGATTTATGTATATTTTACAATGCTTGTTGGTTGGTGTGTGTGACAAATTTACTAGGTGGCAGTGTGGCCTGGCGTGGGGAAGCCTCCAGTCACTGCTAACTCACTTAAGGCCTCTCTCTCGCTCCTTCCAGCTGTGCCCTGTTTTTGAGGTCAGAAGTCATTCACCTCCCTGAGCTGTGTGGCTGAGTGTTGCTAACCTGCTGATAACTGTGCCAGGAACCAGGGAGGGAGTAGGCTTCCTTACAGAGTATACAGGAGGATGTCCCCTAGTCTCCTCTGGAGCTATATACTATAGCCCTTCCTCAGGGCCATGAACAGTTGAGGCAGAGATGTATAAACAGGTGGTATGGAGTGGCTAGATATTCAAGTGAGGGTCTCTGCCCTTCCCCACTCCTCAGTGAGGGATTAGTTAACAAACCAAGGGATAACCTTTTGTGCAAGGGGGTACAGCTAAACTCCCCAAGATGGTGGTTGCTTGGCTCAGAGTGCAGTCGCCCGCAACACTTAAGGTTCAGCAGATTAAGTACTCAGTGCCCTAACCCTGCTCTTCCTGCCGCTCACTGGTACTTTGTCGTCTCAGTTTGCAGCGTACCACGTGCACTGAGAGACTGTTTTACATTAGCTATCGATTCCTCTGAGGGCCGGATGGATAATGCTTTTGAACACCAGCTTAAGGAGATTGATTTTTGTCTTGGAGGCTTTTACAGAGTTAAATTTAGAGTTGTGTAGCATAAATAGAGCATGGGGGTGGGGTAGAACAATGCAGTAAGGAGGGGGGTGTTAAGTTTTAGGGGCAAAGGGGACTTAAGTAGAAATGCAAGGCGGGGTGAGAGCAATGAGACTGCCTTATGGCCTAAGGTAGCCATAGTAGAGAAAATGGGGTGTCCCCACAAAGGCGGTTGAGGGAGGGCCTATGGGGAATGCCTTCTCAGTGCTGGGGTGTTGTGTGACCAAGGTTGTAGGCAGGCTCCTCTCAGGCAGCTGGCCTTCAACAACAAGGCATGAATGAGTTACTGTGTGATCTCTCACTCAGAGAGGTGAGTATGTGCAGAGTCTAAAGAGTGTAGTGTGCTCAGCTGGGACTGTGGGAAGCTGGCTGGTAATCAGGGACTGAGTTGGTGACCATCTGAGATCTGAGGAGGGGAATGCGCCAGCCCCAGAGGGTCTGGGCTGATGTCTTGGACGCCAAAGGCAATGGCTTCTGTGAGCAGAGGTGTGGAGCTAGGAGGCAGGAGAGGAGGGGCAGGGTCCCTGGGCTCTGCTTACTAATGCAAAGTAAGTTCTCACAGACACAAGCCAGAGCAGGGAGATGCCACCGACACTACAAAAGCAGGAGCCAGAGGGCGCCAAAGCCACCCACAGGGAGTCAAGGGCAAGGCGGTGCGGTGGTAAGGTGGTACAGTGTCTCGGTCTTTAGACTGCAGTGGGCTTTCCAGAGTTCTGCTCATGAGAAGGTAGAGTTAAGACATCAAACCTAGGAGGAGTCAGAAGCAGAGGGTGTGGGAGCAGAGCAGCAGTTTGGGGCTCCCCGTGATTTTCGGACTGTACTTCTCAGTTGTGCTTTCTCCCGTTGCTTGTATACCGCCAGCTTTTCCCTGTGGACCCTGGCTTTGCTTCTGTGGCTTCTAAAGACTTGGTCCCTGGCACCTTCATTTTCTCTTTTCTTCAAGGACTGCAGCAGCAGGCCAGGCTTGCTGTCTTCCCTGCTGGAATATGGCCCTCCATATCTGGAAGGCTGGGTTTGCAGGGACATTGTTTATACAGGCCCCCTGAGATAGATCAACGTTTTTAGATCATTGTTTTAAAAATGCATTCTAGCACACACACACACACACACACACACACACACACACACACACACACACGCTGTTGTGTGTATGGAGGTCATAGGACAACTTATGGAAACTGATTATTTCCTTCCATTATGTGTGTCCCAGAAATTGAACTCAGGTCATCAGGTGTGGCACCAAGAACCTTTCCTTCCTGAGCTGTTTCACTGGCCCAGATTAGAGTCATTTGACAGTTAATCAAAGCAGACTTATGTTTGCTTTGTTCTATGTTTGAAAGCAGAGAAGGTTTCAAACCTTCAGGACAGAGACGAGGAGGACAGTAGAGAGGAGTCAGGACCCGGAAGCAATCTCAGGTGCCGAAGTGACATGCTTCTTCTTAGGAAGCTGGCAACAGGGAGAACACAGGGTCTGGACCTTGAATTGGAGAGAAAATGAGAAAGAAAAAAAAAACATTCTGGGGAGACACCTTGCATCTTTAGTAATAAGGTAGGCTAGGAAAGGTTTTGAAAAAAAGGCAGACACCTCATGTGCAGCTCTGTAATCTCAGTGCTGGAAGTCAGAGAATTAGGAGTTCAAGGCCAGCTTTGGCTACATATGAACTTGAGGCCCTTCTGGATTACATGAGATCCTGTCTCAAAAGAGGAAAAGAAGGATGGAGGGAAGGAAGAAAGACAGGGAAGGAAAGCAGGCAGGTGGTGTGCTTTGAGTCAGACTCCGGGTTGTGAGAGACTTCGAGTCGTCAGTGCTGAGTGAGAGAACTCTGAGGCCCACCGAGGTGCACTTGAAGTTTGGTGTGTGTTTTAGCTAGGCTGACTGGCTCCAGGATTCCTCTGCCATGCCTGGGCAACTGTCTGCTGTGGGAAGAGTGTTTAGGTCTTAGCAACTAGCTAGGTTTCCAAAACACATTAGCCTCACAGTAATTCTCAGCAGCAAACCTAGGACGCGTTGATTTGTTCTCCTGTCTTCTGGGTACCTGTCAGAAGGCTCATAATTAGTGAGCAGTGGCCTACGGGGCCCAACATAAGGGTTTTAATCAACAGTGTTTTGCAGATTGTATTAATGCTGGCTGATTTCACTTTAATTATGGGCTGCCATGAAAGATGACAGCTCTGAGATTGAGTTTAGCCTTCCCTGCCTGAAGCAGCGTCTCTGGAGCATGGGAGTGGTTTATGTGGCGAGATGTGTTTGCTCAGGTGGTCACAAAATGCTTTGTAAGCACCCAGGTCACAGAAATAGTTTCAAGATATCTGCTGACTGAATGGAAGCATCATCTCAGGCCCTCTTTTTTCTTTAACTATCAGGTGGAAAATGGGGTATTTGTAGCCAACCCACTTCAGGAACGCACAATCCTAATGAGAAAAGAGGGTGAGTCTGCTAAAAGCATTAATGAGATGCTCCTGAGCAGACTGTCTCGGTACAGAGCCTCTCCGTCGGCGACTCTCGCGGCCCTGACCGGCTCCACCATCTCCAACACGCTGAAGGAGGATCAAGCAGGTGCGTTGTCTCTTCCTGACCACCTGCATATGGTGCTGCAGCATGCCAGCATGCAGAGCTCACCTCACCTGCACTCTGGACAGTGACCGTGGGCACAGGCTGTGGGTACAGTGTGGTCCTGGAGCAGTTCTGCCTTACCTGGAGCCGTCTCCACCATCACTGTCAGGGAAGATGTGCAGAAAACTGCAGCTAGCTACAGGATAACACAGCACAGTCTTAGCACTTAGGAAGCTAAGGCAGGGGGATCATGAGTTGGAGGACAGCCTACACTATATGAGATCACCCCAAACTCTGCCCCATGCTCTTAAAAAAAAAAATCTGTATCTGAGCTAAAAATGGAAAAATGGATTTAATGGTTTTTTGTTAATCCTTCTAGTGTTTGAAATACTAGGAAGAAAAGCTCTTATGGTGAACTCATATGAGGCTCTCCAGTAAATACTTTATTGTGTGTGTTAGAATGTAAGGACATTGTCTTGTTTCCATGGGCCTCTGTGGTATCGACTCTAGCATGGGTTAGTCCATTCAAGTTAAAGGAGACAGTTTGTGCAGAACAGTTTTTTTTTTATTCTAAGTGAATGTTTTTGGGGCTCACAAGATGGCTGATTGGGTAAAGGTACTTGTGGTCAGGCTGACGACCTGAGTGTGATTATTGGGACCACGGAAAAGGTGAAAGCAGAGAACTGACCTCCGTATGCAAACTTACACACACATGTACACACATACACATAAACACACACTTGCACACATGTGCATACATAGACATAAACACACACATAAACAGACCACACACACACACACACACACACACACACACACACACTAAATAAATGTAAAGAAGACAGCTCAGAAAGTAAACACTTTCATGACAGGCTAAAATTTTCACCCGTGTTTATACTCCATGCTCATCATGTTCCTTTCAGTATACCCATTAAATCTTCCTTCTTTAAATAAAGAAAACAGAGAAAGAAAAAGAACAACCTGTCTCCTGCCTCTGCAGCACCCTCCACCAAGATCTCATGTAGCCAAGGATTGCCTCGAACTCTACACCCATGTCTCTGCCACCTAAGTAGGGCTCATAGGAGTATACTACCATGCCCAGCAGCTAGTGCTGTGTGTGTTTTACTTTAATTGTATGTGTTTGTGTGTTTTGCCTGCCTGTGTTTCTGTATACCACACCTGTGTCTTAGTGCCCCTGGAGGCCAGGAGAGAGTGTCAGATCTCCAGGCACTGGAGTTACAGATGTTCCAGAACCCACCATGAGGGAACTGGGATTGAACCTGGGTCTGCTGGAAAAGTAACAATAGCTATTAACTGTGGAACCATGTCTCCAGCGATGTGGGGTTGGGGAGAGAAACTGATTGATCCCTGGAACCCCAAAAACTATATAGTTTTTTTAAAAAAGACCTTGAAGGCAATACTATGTTTAACATTTTTAGTAGAGTGTGATGACTCATTCCTATAATTCCAGCACTTGGAAGAAAGAAGCAGGAGGATTGCTGTGTGTCTGAGGCCAGCCTCAGCTACAGAAAGATTCCATCCTGTCTCAAAACCCCAATGAAATACAGTTAGATTTTTGTGAAAAAACTGGCCTCTTTATTTAGAATGCGATTTTGTTGTACCTTTCTATGAATTTTTGTGTTCATTTAACGTGATGTCTTACACTGAAAACCTACTAGCTCTGGTCTACATGGATCTGAACATTAAATATTCACAAAGGCTGAGCTTTGGAGCGAGGGAGTTAGCTTAGTTGCTAAAGTCGTGCGGAGTAAGAATGAGGACCTGAATTCAATCCCCAGCATACAAGGGAAAAAGCTGGGTATGCTGGGACGTGCTTGTACTCCAAGGCTAGGCGTCCAGGTCTCTATAATTCAAGGCCAGCCTGGTCTACATAGTTCCAGGCCAGCTAGGGCTACAAAGTGAGACCTCCTTGCCTCAGAACAGAAACAACATAAGTTGACAACTCCTTAGTAATGTCATCTGGAGTTGGCCCCAGGCCTCCACACCCATTCATATACACATGATATATGTATATTACCCCAATCAATAAATAATAGAAATAAAAATAATGTTTAAAACGTGAAGTTTGATTCTGAGCCAGGAACCGGGGCGATGATGTGCACTGCACACCTCCTGACTAGGAACAGTAACTACTCGGTTGATGGTACCTTTTGTCACTGACCCTCAAAATAAACATGTTTGTGTAACGGATCACTGTAAGCAGTGTAGCTTTAAAATTTCCATATGAGAGATATTCTGAAAGCCCTGGGTAGCTGGGAGGTGTGGTTTATTCTGTGACAAGCTGTTTGCAATGAACGTAAAGTCACAGACTTATCCAGGATTTGCTTTAAGCTGGGCACTCTGGGCCAGAGTTAGGTGGTTATCTGTAAGCACTGGACAGCCAGTAATATATTGTCTCAAAAATTGTGGGTTTCTTTATAAAATGAAAAGCCACTAAATTAGGGTATTAATTCCCAGTTAAAACTCAGACAATGGGAATTCTATTTTGAGATTTATTCCAACTGAGCCTTCATTCTTTTGAAAAAATTTTTAGGGTTCTTAGGCATACTGGACATTGGGAACAACTTTAGGATAGTCAGACCATCCCGTAGGAGATCAGAAGATAAGTCTGCTCTTCTGCTTAATCCCTTTTTTTTTTTTTTGGTTTTTCTTTCTTTCTTTTTTTTTTTTTTTTTTTTTTTTTTTTTTTTGGTTTTTTGAGACAGGGTTTCTCTGTGTAGCCCTGGCTGTCCTGGAACTCACTCTGTAGACCAGGCTGGCCTCGAACTCAGAAATCCGCCTGCCTCTGCCTCCCAAGTGCTGGAATTAAAGGCGTACACCATCACTGCCCGGCCTGCTTACTCTTTTTTATATTTATTTTAATATTTATTTTATTTCGCGTATATGTGTGTTTTGCCTACATGTATGTCTTTGCACCACTTGTGTGCCAAGTCCCCTCAGAGGTAAGAAGAGGGAGGGATTCAGGTCCCCTGGACTAGAGTCAGAGGCGGTTGTGAGCTGCCATGTAGGGGGCTGGGAATCACAACCAGGTCCTTGGGAGAAGCAGCCAGTGCTCATAACCACTGCGCCATCTAACTCCCCGTCCACCCAATCGTAGCCTGTCTTTGCTTCAGTTTGGACTCCTCATTATAGCCACGCCCTTTTGTAATCCCGTGAGAGTGCAGAATTCTTCCAGTAAGCACTTCCATTTCCTTCTGCAGCAAATACTAGCTGTGGCCTTCCTCTGAAGATGCTGAGGAAGACGCCCATGTACACCTGTGGCACTTACCTGGTGATGCTGGTCCCACCTCCAGGAGGCTCAGGCAGCTCTGCCACCCGCTCGCTTTTTGGTGGAACAAGTGGTCTGTCGTCTTTAAAAAGTAAGTATGCTTTATTTGGAATGCTTCTTCTGATGCATCTCTGTTTTAGTCACTTTTCTGTTGCTCTGATAAAACACCACGACGACTAAGGTGACTTAAGGAAGAGGGAGTTTATTTTGCTCCTGTTCTAAAGGTCTAAGGGCCTGCCATGGAAGGGGAGGCATGGCAGCATAACAGGAAGCCAAGAAATAACAGTTTTTTGTTTTGTTTTTGAGACAGGGTCTCTCTATAGCCCTGGTGGTCCTAGAACTCTGTCCATAGACCAGGCTGGCCTTGAACTTCCAGTTATCTGCCTGCCTCTGCCTCTGCCTCCCAAGTGCTGAGTTAAAGATGTCCCCACCACAGCCAGCTCAGAAAGTCACATTTTTCATCTCAAGCATGAAGCAGAGAGAATGAACTGGAAGTGTGGCTGCCGTCCAGCTCTCAAAGCCTGTCCCGGTGCTGTCTTTCCTCCTGAAGGGCGGTACCTCCCCAGACCCTCTCTAAACTGAAGACTGAGTGTTCAAATGCATGCGCCAATGCACAACACTTCTCATCCAAACCACCACAGTCTAACTCTGAAATAGAAATCATTCTGACTTATTGTTTTAAATATACTCTGTTCTAGTTGCACTCTGATAATACAAAATAATAATGGTCAATAAGTTACAGGCTGAGAGTCTGTTAATTTATCTGGTGCTGAGGACGGCACCCAGCCACGTGTTCTGCTGTTCTTGCCTGGAGCTATCGCTCAGCCCTCAAAATGTAACTTTTAAACTTGTTTTTATTTTTTTCTTGCACTGTCTTATCATGTAGCTGTATATGGTTTTAAACTCATAGTAATCCACCTATTTCTGCTTCTTGAGTTCTGGGATTAAAGGTGTGGGTCACCATGACTGTTCCCACATCCTCCTTTGGTCTCCAAGTATGGCTGTTCACTGACTGGAATTTAGACTCATTTGATTAGATTGGTTCTTCATGGACCACGAGAATGCAGTTGTGTGTGAAATGCTTCCTTCTGTGGCCTGCTCCATGTCGGGCACCATGAGGAGACATGGTGCATGAGGAGACACTCGTGCCTGCCTTCAGCCCGAGCACTGTGCTGGAACACCAGTTCTTGCCTTTAGACCGTGGGGGTTGCTAGGTAGTTGAAGGTACCTGAGCTTGCGTCAGGAGTTCTGAGGAGTGAGGGTGTCTGTGACAAGTAGAAACGGTCATTCTTCCTCAGAAAGGGGGCAGGTGTACATATATGCTGCAGAATGTGAGCGTAGAGGTTGTTGTGGGGTGGGACAAAGGACAGACTTCCTGGGGTCTCAAGTTGGTATGTGCAGGCAGAGTAGGGGCTCCTGTGATAAATCACATTTCTGGAGGGGAAGTGTGGTGGGCCAGACGACTTTGTGAGATAGAACAGAAGGAAACATTAGAAAGAGGGCTGGGGTGCAGCTCAGTGCGTGTTTATGTAGTATGTGCAGGGCGCCAAGTGCCATCTTCAGGGGCAGGAGGGGAGCTAGGCAGTATAGCTTAGTCTAGAAACAATCGTATGCTTCCCACCACTATGATGGTGGAGGAAGGAAAGAGACAAACATAGGAGGAACTGGGACTGTTGAGAAGGAGCGAAGGAGCTATGAATGGTGGAACACACCCCTAACCCTTAGGACAGTGGTTCTTAACCTTCCTAGTGATGCTGGGGCCTTTAGTGCAGTTGTTCATGTTGTGGTGACCCCCAATCATAAAACTATTTTGTTGCTACTTAATAAGTGTAATTCTGCTACTGTTATGAATTGAAATGTAAATGTCTGATATATAGGATATCTGATATGTAACCCCTGTAAAAGGGTTAGTTCATCCCCAAAGGGTCTCGCCCTACAGGCTGAGAACCACTGCCTTAGTATTTGGGAGGAGCAAGAGCTATAGCTACTTAGTGACTTTATGGCCAGACTGTGAAGGAAACAGCACAAGGAAGAGAGAAAGGAGATGAGCCAGGCAAGGGGCTGCACACCCATAACATCAGCATCTGGGAAGCGAGCAGGAAAGTCAGGTATTTGAGGCTAGCCTGAACATCATGGTGAAACTCTGTCCAAAACCAAAACAAAGCAGGGTGGCTCTGATGTCAGTATAGTAACCAACACACATGGGATTGACACTCTAAACTCAGCTCACTGCATGGCAGCTATGAGGTAGGTACCTCTCCTAGTTAGGGTTGTCATTGTTACGATGAAACACCAGGACCAAAAGCAAGCCTGGGAAGGAAAGGCTGCGTTTCACACTTCCACACTGTGGTCATCACGAAAGGAAGTCAGAGCAGGAACTCAAGCAGGGCAGGAACCCTGAGGCTGTGCAGGGATGCCGCGTTTTTATGGAATCCAGGACCACCAGCCCAGGAATGACACTGTCCGTAATGGACTGAGCCCTCTCCTATCAATCACTGATTAAGAAAATGCCTTACCGACTTGCCTCTAGTCTGACCTTTTTGGAGGCATTTTCTCAGTTGAGGCTCCCTTCTCTCAGATGTCTGTAGCAAGTGTCACACTGACATAAAGCTGTCCAGTACAGCACTTTATATTATCTCTGCTTTGCAAGTGAGAAACCTGGGAGGTTAGTAATTTTCCCATGCCATCGAGAAATGGTGGAGCCAGAATGCAAACCTAGACCTCTAAAGCTTGTCTTCTTCACTGCTCCACTGTCCTGTGTTGAGGAAAAGCCATAGTGTCTGTAAGAGTCACAGTGAGAGCCAGGAGGGGGAGAGCAACCTCATAGCAAGGCTGACAAGACCCAGCTGAATACTTCCTGTAAATGCTGCCACTCTGTGATTCAAGTCTTCCTGTCCTTCTGTGCTTTCTCTTTTGACCTAATGTAGAGAAACACCTTGACATCAGCGTTGCTGCTTTAAGTCACTTTCAGAAGTATAGTTTAATATCAAGTTAATGAAGACATTTGATCAGCATTGCTTTTAGGAGTCTTCCGTGTGTGTTTTCTATTTGGTTTTTAGTTGTTGTTGTTTAGTTATTATCACTAGAAAACAGCAAAATAGGAATTTTCAAAAGAAGTCTGACTAAGAGCCTAAAATGTCAACTTTAAAGAGCAGTCTTCAGGATCACTAAATAACTGTCTGTCTCCACAGTTCTGGCCTCCAGTCTGGTGTATAACATTTCAGACGGCCAGTTCGCCAGTCGTGCTGATCTCATAGATGCTGCTGGAAGCTCACTGGGACGCGGTGCTCTCGTACCAGGGTTGGGTAAGACATGAACACACCTGTGTCCTTGGAGCCCGAGTGATTGATCTTGAAGAATCTTGTCAAGTCTCTGTGGCATTCCAGTGTCCTTAAAAGAGAGAAATGCTAGTACCCTTTAATTTAGGGACTCGGTGTGCAAGCTCCCATGTATAAACTTCTCAGGTGAGCTGCCATTGAAGACACTGAACATTAGGTTGTAAGACGGTGCCCATTACAGTCTCCAGAGTTCATGCCATGTAGACATTTATTTCTCTAAACACATGCAAGAAAGTGAACCCGATCCTGTACATTGGGCCTGCTCTTTGTCCTGACCACTCGGGAACACACAGAGGAGTTTGGGACTCATTAGTGTGTGTTGTTACCTGTTCCTGTGGTTCCTTGGGCTTTTCATGAAAGCCACCTGAGTCCTTTCCAGGAGCAGGTCATATGAAATAGTTGCTGCAAACCACAGATTTGATTATTTGTTCCTTCTCACATAGGAACTGAGCAAAATTGCAAATTCAATTTAGATTTTATGTTCAATTCCAATTTAGTCTGCTGTCATATGGATCTTTGGGGATAGAGTTGTGGCTGTCAGCACTGGGGAGAATTCCTGCCCTTGCTCTTTGGAGATGCTGTGGGAAATGTGTGTTGAGGCGTGCAGCGGCCCGGCAGCTGTTTGAGCTGTGCTGTTTGCAGGTGCCTGTTACGATACCGTGAACAATATGCTATGGACCTGCTCAAATGACTACATCGACCAGTGGTGCAACCCTGGGAACCAGGCCTTCCACTACGTGTGCCAGAGACTGGGCGTCAGCCACGTCATCACTGAGCCCAAAGGTGAGCAGCACTCTCAGACCCAGAGGTGGCAGACTAGAGGAGCAGCAGGAGCTGGGAGCAGAGACCAGCAGCAGCGTGTCTGCAGCTCCCTTCTTGGAACTTAAGAAGAAATCCGCTGCTGTCTGTGGCAGGGAAGGCTGGCCATGAGAAAGGGGAAAGCGTGTAATTCAGTGGAGGTTTTGAAAAACTATTTTTTTCTTTTTTCCTTTCGAGACAGGGTTTCTCTGTGTAGCCCTGGCTGTCCTGGAACTCACTCTGTAGACCAGGCTGGCCTCGAACTCAGAAATCCGCCTGCCTCTGCCTCCCAAGTGCTGGGATTAAAGGCGTGTGCCACCACTGCCCGGCTGGTTTTGAGAAACTTGTAGGCTTTTAAAGAGAAACCCCTATTTCCTTCCCAAAATCTAAACTTAGATGTAAAATTTGATTACTGGTGCTAGAGAGGGCCTCATGTAATTTCAGCATGGTAGAGACTCAGGTAGGAGGACTGCTCTGTGTTCTAGACTACCCTGGGCTACAGAGTGAGTTCTAGTGTAAGCTGGGCCAGACTCAAGTCTTACCTCAAACAAACCTAACATAAACAAAACCCAAAACACAACATTGATTATTGGTTCTCAGGCTAGAGTCCTCCTAAGTGCTGGATTAAAGATGTGTGCCATCATGCTTGGCAGTATTGATATTATTAAGAGCAGCAGTCTTGGTATGGGGGAGAGAATAACTCAGCAAATTCTCTCTCTGTAAAGTATTATTAAAACAGACATTATCAACAAAGTAAGAACCATCTGTAACCAGGTTTTGGAAAATGGTCAGTGGAGTCACCATATTAAAAACAACAACAGAGGGCTGGAGAGATGGCTCAGTGATTAAGAGCACTGACTGTTCTTCCAGAGGTCCTGAATTCAATTCCCAGCAACCACATGGTGGCTCACAACCATCTGTAATGGGATCTGCTGTCCTCTTCTGCTGTTCCTGAAGACAGCTACAGTGTATAATTCTTTAAAAAGCACAAAATATGTTAAAAAAAAATTAAAAAATAAAAACAACAGCAGCAGCAGCAGCACTCAGGAGGCAGAGGCAGCAGATGGCTGTGAGTTTGAGGCTAGCCTGCTCTACATAGTTCATTGTAGTTCATCCAGGACTGCTTAGTGAAAGCTTGTCTTAAGCAACCGAGCAACAGCAACCCCACCACACTACCTTCAACACGCTGGGTTAGAGCAGTGGAAGCCTATTGTGTTCTTAGCTGAGGCTGCTCTGGTCTCCCTTCAGCCCTGTCACTATAGCCACTCTTCCACCGTGGGCCTGTCGTGAAATCAGCAGCTTTGCTTCCTGAGCTCTGAATGGGTTTGGGGCTGAACAGCAGCAGCACCGCCACCAGTACCACCACCAGTACCACCACCAGTACCACCACCACCACCACCACCACCACCACCACCACCACCACCACCAC
>JANHMN010000023.1:30887336-30914472 GCA_030674055.1 Rhabdomys pumilio | reverse complement strand
ACCACCACCACCACCACCACCACCACCACCACCACCACCACCACCACCACCACCTTTAGTGCTAAGGAGAGGAGCCTAGGGACTCAACAGAACAGCAACAAAGTACCTGGAAATTTGATGAATTTCTACAGGGGCCTCCATATGGTGCCCTCATAAAGGACCCCGAAAGGTCCTTGATGTATGCTCATGTCTGGATAAATGTAAACTGAAAACATGTCAGAGAGCCAGATGGAAATTACATATCAGGGCAGAGTTTATAACTGTCTGAGCTGGGACAACACCCCGAGCCTTACAAACAGATCCACATAGAAGCAAAGTGTTACTAGCTCAAGAGGTTGGGGTGCCACCTCTGACTATTGGTTCACAGTCACCAAGTCTTGAAATAAAACCCAGACCTGGGAGTATGGCTCAGTGTATGGCAGACTGTCAGAAGGAGCAAGGCCCTGCCTGGCTTCCATCCCTAACACCAGACCCAAGGATGGTAACCATAGTGAAACTAGCGTTAAAAAGAAGGCCAGCTACACACTAGAGACACTCAGATGCTGGGCTTGGTAGATGACAGCTTTAGAGCAGCATTATAAATATGTTAAAAACTAACTGAAAATGTCTTGGAAATTTTGAAGAAAAGTGTGACTACAATACAATGAAACTAATAAAGAAATAAACAATTAAAAAGTTGAGACAGAGTCTCATGTGTTCCAGGCTGAAATCAAATTGAATATGTAGCCAAGGGTGGTCTTCAACTCCTGATCTCCTGCTTGCAGCTGCCAGTGTTGGGTCACACACCCAGGTTATGTTGTGTTTCATGCAGCTAGACAAACACTGCCACATCCCCAACCTCAAGACATTATTAAAGCCTAAAGTACTGTAACTAAGTGTGGTTAGTATCCAGCAGAGGAAAGCAGGAATATCAGGAGCAATGGGGTTTGGCTACTTAGTGAGTCTGGGGCTAGCCTGGGTCTTAGGAGACTGTGTCTAAACTCAAGTTATAACCTGAGAGAAGAGCACAGAGGCCATGTGCCTTTCACCCACATTATATCCTAGGACTCTTATCAGCCTGACAGGTAGGCAGGATGCTGACACTGACAGCCTGCTTTCCGAGGTGGCCCCGCCCTGCTAGCCTTCTCACTGTCCCATTTCTGCACGTTGGCTAGGAAGGGTCCTCATTATGCTAAGAGAGTGGCATAAGTCCACCCCACGGAGAGTGAGCATGTATTATTCGCCTCAGTAATGAACACATTATGACTTATTGTCTGGGTGCATATGTGTGTGTATCCTCTCCACCATGTTGGTTCTGGGGAGCTTTACCTGCTGAACCGATTGCCAGCCTCCGCAGTTGCTTTAGTATCTGTAGAGTTAGTGTGATTTTTCTGCTTTCATTTCTCATTTTCATATTTTTGTGAACTTGTAAAAATGATTGGCTTGCTTTGTCCTCATAAAGTGAGAAGGACTTTCTTTTTTAGTTGTTTTATTTCATGTGCTGGAGGTTGGGGCCAGAGCTGTTGGTGGGAAGCAGGTGCTTTGACAGCTGAGTTTCCCCCAGACCAGGATGCGACCGTTGAGCTGTTGCTTCAAGTCCCTAAGCGGTCTGACTTTTCGTTTTCCTGTATTCTCTGCCTCCATCCTCTGAGTGCCTGACACCGTCCGTGAGCCATGAAGTGATTATATGAGGAAATGCTTGCTAATCTATAATTGAGACACATCTGTCCAAATGGGGTAGGAATAGGGGTGCTATGAGAGGAGTACTTGTGGACAGGGCTTCTTCCATTGGGCAGCTGGAGGGTGGCTCTACATCTTGTAGACAGGTGACCAGCATGGGCTGAGCTGGCCTGAATCCAATCTGAACTCTCCCATTTGAAGCTGTGTGACTTAACCTCTCTCACTCTCTGCTTACTGTCCTATAAAACAGGGCTAAAAGTATACGCATGCGTGTCAGACTTTATCTCATTGTTAGGGATATAACCGGTTCAGTAAGTGATAGCTTCCTGTGTTTTAGAAAACACAGTTCTCACACATTTGTGTTCCACACTCTGGCAGGAAGGGTTTGGAACAGCACTGGCGTCTTTGGGCACCAGGAGTCTGTTGTGTGTACATGGCTTTTGTACCCTGGCGAGCTGCCTGTCATAGCTCTCCTCACCATGCTTCCTTTGCATCTTCCAGAAGAGGCCATTAGCACGAATGAAGTCATCAACCAGTTACTGCACCATGTTGGTGCCATGTGCATTCACCAGCTCAACCTTCTAGCTGCAAACCCCAACCTTCCCATCACAAGTGTCCTGGGCAAGCAACACCCAATCGAGGCGCGTCATCTGAGCAGCATCTGTGACATCATGGAGAAGGCCATGGTCAATGGTGACACCTGCATCGTACGCTGCATCCTCGTGGTCTTTCAGGTACATGTCAGCTTATGTGAGCAAGATTGCAGGCAGGAGCCACCTTTTCCCAGAAGCACCTTCAGCAACTGCTTTGCACCTTGCCTCCTTGCCATCCTCTAACTAGGGCCGCCCTCCATTGTGTGCATGGCACATGGGTAGCGAGTGGGTGATGTTCTCTAGCTTGTCACTGTCGGTGTGTGTAAGGCATTTACTCTGTGCTGTTGTGCAGTGGAAGAGAGTGGAGTTGAAAATGCACCTGCTTATCTTTTCGTAAACCACATGTGCTTTCTTTTAGAGGGCTGTTTTTACCCCTGGTGGAGTGAGCACACTTAGCTCTGCCCGTTATGTTTCTGTAGGTGGTGTTTAAATTTTTCTTCAGCCCACAAACTGAAAGAAACCGAGACATCATTCGGCGGTCAGGATTGCTTCTTTGGCAGTTGTTGATGGCACCAAAAGATCAAATCTGTTCAGAAATTCAGAAGGAGGTCTGTCTTGCCATCAGGTAAATAGCAATGGGTTTTCTTAGTGCTCCCTGCAGTGCACGGGACCCTCCCTGCACTTCAGCCCCTGCAGGTTGGAGCCTACATAGCTCAGCCCGTCTGGAATCTGGTCCTCACCAACAGAAAAGCATCTGTCTAGAGTTTGCTCTGCCATTCACATTGGCTGTGACTTCTGTCTCCTCGGGTGTTTAGTGACTCTTAGGCTGATGTAGGACAGTGCTTAGTTGTGCTAGTTCTTGTCAACCTACTCAGAATCTTGTATGGTTGCTGAGACGGCTCCGTGGAGTAAATCACTTACACCCAAGTATGACGACTTGAGTTTAATCCCCAGAACCCACTGCAGAAGGAGAGAATCAACTGCTGAGGGTGGTCCTTTGATTTCCAGATGTACACTGTGGCATGAACATACCTGCAATCACATGTGCATGCACACACACACACACACACACACACACACACACACAAATTAGTAATTTTTTAAAAAAATCTAGTTGAGATGGGCATAGCAGCACACACCTTTAATTCCAGCACTTTGAAATAAAGGCAGGCCAATCTCTGTGAATTCAAGGCCATGGCCTACATAAGTGAGTTCCAAACCAGCCAGAGCTATACAGTAAGACTTTGTCAAAAAACAAAAAAACAAAAAAACAAAAAAACAAAAAACAAAAAACAAAAAAACCCAAAGACTCATAGATTCAGTAGAAAACATATTTTTGAATGTGTCTTTGCCAGAGATCAGTGTTGACTTCTTTGTCTTATCTTTTGAGACAAGTTCTCCATGGAACCAGTTGGCTAGATTAGCTGGCCAGCCAGCCCTAGGAGCCCTCTAGGCTCCACCTGCCACTACTGGGGTCAGGGGCATTGCTGCTGTATCCAGCTTTTCCAATGGTTTCTGGAGAGAGAACTCAGGTCCTGTTCTTTCAGAGAAAGCATTTGATTCAATGGTCCATCCTTGTCCTCTCAGCCTCCTTACTGGTGAGCTTAGAGACTATGGTCTAGTGAAAGGTTTGTTGTTTTGTTTATGGCTTTGTGGGGGAGCATTTTCATTTTTGTTTTTTGTTTTTATTTGTTTTTTGTCTTTTGAGTCTGGGTCTTTGGATATAACCAGACTGACTTGAAGCTTAAGATCCTCTTATCTCAGTCTTTGAGTTTCTGGAATTACAGGCATGTGCCCTCGTGTCCAGATATTAATTATTGTTAATTAATGAATTAATTTTTGAGACAGAATCCCACTGTGTGGCCCTCCCTACATCCACCACTACACACACCAAGCTGGCCTCAAGTGCATTCTGTATCTCACATGGCCTCAGTATTGTTTTCTGATGTGTTTATTTTATTTCCACCCATTTTCATAGAAGTAGAGCTGTTGTATGACCCCCTGTGGTGTAGAGGCCACTGGAGACTGGGATGACTGGAGACTGGGATGACTGGAGACTGGGATGACTTGCTCGAAGGTGTCCTCAGGCAGGACTGAGTACAGAGGGCAGGATTTGGGGTTTTGTTTGTTTTCCTTCTCTGTTTCTTTTCACGATACGTTATGAGCTACTCCCTGTTGAACATTAAAGCAAAAATCAAATGTGGTACCAGGCAGAAAGTCTTGGAGATGGGATAGGATTGCGTTGTCTTTGTGATGGCTTTTTAAATGCATGAGACATAGGACACTTTCAGGCTGTGTACTAAATCTGCACACTTGATTGTATGCCACAGTTCAGAAAAGCAAAAAAAAAAAAAAAAAATCTCTGATGAAATTTTCCCCCCTGTTCTTCCAAGCTTCTCGAAAAGCTGAAGTCAGGAATTCTTTTTGCCACATGATGTGTGGCACAACCTGCATACATAACTGGCTTGTCAGTATTCACTTTTCATAGCTTTTAAATTCTCTTTTACTTGTTCTTCATGGAGCCTGACATACGTTATCATTTTGGTAATTCACTGACAAAAGATTAGAAAGATTTCTTCTATCAGAGAAGTAATTGGAGTAAATCATGTTGGCAAATTTAGACCCCAGCGTCTTCTGGGGTGGAGAAAGAAAAGGTCAGCATCTTTCTGTATATAACCCAGGCTGGCCTTGAACTTGAGGTGAGTCTCCCAAGAGCTGGGGTTCCAGGTGCATACCACCATATCTGGCCAGATTGGCATCTTTAACAAAAATTTAAATAGCTAGAGTTTGTATTTTCTAGAATTTTTTTTAACTTGTTGACTTTCCTGTCATTTCAGCTCTGGCTTAAATATTTTATACCCAGGTGAAACAGAAATCAATAACTTACTTAAGTTGGTCTTAACAGAAGGTGAGAATTTTCAGAATTATCTTTGAACAACTGTGTGTGTGCGCGCGTACGTGTGTGTCTGTCTGTGTCTGTGTCTGTGTGTCTGTCTGCATGTGTATTACTAAGAATTGAACCTAGGGCTTTGAATGTACATTTATTCTGCCACTGATTATATTCCAAAGCCTCATTTTTGGAAAACAATTTATTTCTTTATAATTTGTATCTTGGTTGTTTTATCTGCATGTGTGTCTGGGTACCACACACCTGCAGTCCCCATGAAATACCAGAAGTTGTTAGATCCCCTGAAATTGGTGTATACATGTTGTTAAGACTCCGTGTGGGTGCTGGAAATCACTGAGCCATCTCTCCTGAGAGAGAGGAGTATTGCTAAATTTTGCATGCTAGCTTTGAAGTTTGAGTTCTCCTCCAGCCTTCTGAGTAGCTGAATATACATTTCTTTCATGTTCTTAAGGATACTGCTTGCCTGTTACAAGGGTTTTTATTTTCTTTCTCTTAGTCAGCATACTTGAAAAAAAATGTGTATTTGGAGATAGAGGGATGGCTCAGTAATTAAGAACACTGTCTGTTTCTTCAGGGGACTTTGGTTTGGTTCCCAGCACCCACATGGTGGCTCACAGACATCTATAACTCCAGCTTAGGGGATCTGATGCCCTCTTCTGACCTTTGCTGGCACCAGGCATGTACACAGTGCACATATATACATTTAGGCAAAACACACATAAAATAAATCTTAAAAATAAAAAGCTGTTGCTGTAGTTCATGGAGACAGTGTTTGGTTACCGGGCCAGAGTTCCTTGCTTCCTCCTGTTTCTCAAAACAAACAAGAGCAACAGTGCTCGTACATAGCGGCTGGCCACACTGCAGGCTGGAGAGCAACAGTGCTCGTACATAGCGGCTGGCCGCACTGCAGGCTGGAGAGCAACAGTGCTCGTACATAGCGGCTAGCCGCACTGCAGGCTGGAGAGCAACAGTGCTCGTACATAACGGCTGGCCGCACTGTAGGCTGGAAGCAGAGGCTGTGAGCGATGTGAGCATCTTTAAGCTTCATCCCTCTTCCTATGTTCTGACTCTATAGTCTGGAGTGTAGATGTTTCTCACATTCAAAAAGAACCAACTTCTTATTCTAGCATGGTGGCACATGCCTATAACTTCAGCACTCAGGAGGTAGCAGCAGAGTGACAAGGAACTCCGTGTCATCCTGGGATGTTCCAGACTCCATCTCCAACAAAAGAGAACCAACCAACCAAAACAATTTCATAATGATTTCTAATCTAGTGTGTTTGTTTGTTTGCTTGTTTTTATATATTTGAACATATGTTTTAATTTAGATTAATTAATTAAATTAATTAATTAATTAATTTAATGCTGAACAACAGCAGCAGAAGACATGGTAAGAACACTCAGTGTTTAACAGCAGCACTAGTCTAAGGAAGGAACAAACCACACCACTTTATGATACACCAGGAGGAAAAGTCAGACTTAAAGCTCATGTCCTGGCTAAAGCTGAGCCCTGGATGTGGTATTAAAAGCTAAAGCTGTTTGCATGAATCTAAACTCCGTGCTCCTAGGCTGTGCTCCTGGGCTGTGCTCCTGGGCTGTCCTCCATCTACTTTTTTGGAACCTTTTTAAAAATGACATCAGTTTTCTTTGAGCAGGAGATACAGTTTGTTAAGATATTGTTCCAAGTTGACTTTGAACTTGTAGCAGCCCTCCTGCCCCAGCATCCTAGATGCTGGAAGTATAGCCCAATTAGATAGATGGCTTTTCTAAGTGCTGTTGCCAGGGTCACTCACTGCTTTTTGTCCTGTATCAGGAGAGAGAAACAGTGGGCTCTCCCAGCTTCGAGATGTGATCCTCACCAACCTGGCCGAGCAGCTTCAGAACAACCGATTCGGCAGCGACGAGGACGATCACTACAGGTGAGGCCTGTTAGTTCTCGCTGTGGCTGTGTCTAGACACCATCAGCAGGAGCAATGGCAGAAGAAAGCATTGTTTTGGCTTTGCAGTTTCAGAAGGATAAGGATGTATCCCTGTGAGGAGGCAGGCAGCAGGTGGGATGGCGGCATAGGAAGCAGAAAGCATGAACTAAAAGAGCTACAGAGCTTGACATTCTCAGAGCCTGCACCCAGGGACACTCTTCCTCTAGTGAGGCTGCACCCCCTGAAACCTCTCCAAGCAGCCCCACCACACACCCACACACCCACACCTAGGGAGACCACAGCACATCTACTGTGTTGGTCACGACTAGCCTTTTTCTAAGTGATAACTTACATCTAAATGTGTTTGATCATTAGTTTCCTGCTATAGCTAATAAGGTGACCAGCATGTTGAATCTAAATTCTGGGCCTACTGAAATGTGTTAATCCCTGCAGCTGTCCTAAGAGCTGAGGTAACCTGTTTCATTGTGATGAGCAGGAAGTGCTTCTGGCCTGGCAGCGTCCTAGCAGAAGTAATGCTGAGGGAAGTCTCATACGCAGCTGGCTTGCTCTCTGTGAAAGAAGCTGCATGCTAGTTACTAGGGGATGCCTTAGTTTGTCTGTTGTATTTACTTCTAAAATACTTGAATTAGGTAGGGCACCATTTTGGTTTGTGGTGTGTCTGGTTAGTTTGATGACTTGCTGACAATGAATTAGCTTCCTGCTTGTCTCATACCAAGTGTACCGTGTATGCTTTCATGTTTTAAAGACTCAGTGATGAGCTCTTACACTACATCCTGAAGATTGTGGTGCGAGAATCCTGTATCCTAATCACCAAGTGCCAAACAGTCTCCAAGGATGATTTCCAGAAACTCCTTTCAACAGTGCCTGTAAGTGAGGACTGTACTGAGGCAGTGCTGTCTCCTCTTGGGAGTCTGTGGACGACTGAGCTTACCCTGGAATTGTACATGTGGGCAAGTCCTCTTGGAGAGCTTTCCCAAAAAAGGGAGAAAAGACAGACAGAGACACTCCTTCCTGAGGCTGCACTCCAGTGTCAGATGCCTGATTGTTTGAATATGGAATTTTGGTTTTTTTGTTGTGAAAATTTTCTCTATTAATTTACTGTTTTTTAAGCAGTATGTTTCAGAGTCTAATGGAAACCAAGAGGTTCCTGAAGGGTTGGGGTGGAGTCTTCTGTAGAGATGTGAGTGAGACACAGGGAGGGTGCTGAGGGATGAAAGCTGAGCCAGTGTCAGAGAGGCCAGTGGGGACCACATGTGGAAGGCAGGAAGACCAGTAAGCACATCAGAGCTTGCACTCAGAGTCCTGTGTCCATGTCCCCAAGAAACCATGTGTTCTCATGTGTCCTTCCTCTTTTGTTTCTCTTGTGATTATCTCTTAAAAATGTGAGGGGTATGCGAGCCCTTTCAGTCACAGGGAGGTCACTTAATGTCCTTATTTGTGTTAAAGGCTGCATCCTCCTGCCTGCGCTATCTGATGGCAGTTCAGAATCACCTTCTCAGTAACACTATTTTGATTAAGCCTGATGAGAATGAGGACAGTGACAGCTCCTTGCAGGGAGAGACATTGAAGGTACAGGTAAACACCGAGCTTTATTTCACTGATGCTTTCTCCACAGCTGCTCAGTTGCTGCTTGTTATGACGTTCACACTGTTGTTTAATCTTGTGAGAAGTGTGAGGCTGCTCATTGCTTTGTCATCGCCCGGTGGTTACGTGTTTGTAACTCTTAGGTTGTGTTATCATGTGCTCTCTGGTGGTCTCTGTGCCTTTGTTTCTTTCTGTTTTGCAAGAATTACAAGTTTGGCACTCACCAGTCATTTCATCACACCTTAAAGTCAATCTGAGAGCATTACATTCTAACCACTTCCACCAATATTTGGATGATTTTATTATTTTCTTATTTAAATAACTTAAAATGATAAATTTGATCTTTGTATGAACCATAGTTATATGGTTAATTTAATTTTCTGTTACTATTTTTAAAAAGTTAGCATCTGTGTAAGCTCAGTCATTTGTTTGCATATGACAGTATAGCATTGCACAGATGTTTCTATAGCAGTGGTTGTTGTAATTCTGACAGATAGTTAGGGACTCCATTTGCATTACTGTTGACAATTTCATCTTTGAGAGCTAGTGGCATATATCCGTAATTCCAGGACTTGAGAGACTGAGCCAGCAGGACTGTGGAAAATGAAAGGTCAGCCTGGGCTACATAGTATGTTCTAGGCCAGCCTGAACCACAGTGTGAGAGCTGGTGAGATGGCTCAGCCGGTGCTTGCTGCTAAGCATGGGAACTGGGCTGTGTTCCTGAGACCCACGTGGAATGAGAGAGCAGCTCTCGACCATCTCCTCTAACCTCCACAGTCAAGCTGTGCTCTCCGTGACCTGGGGTCAGTTCCCAGCACCACAGGGCAGCTCACAGCCATTCCTAACTCCAGTTCCAGTGGTTCTGATCCCTCTTCTGGATTCCATAGGTACCTCTGCACACTTTTACACATAAATTTGTGTAGACTCACGTACAAATACATAAATTAAAAAAAAGTAAATTTGAGCTGTGCATGGTGGTACATGAATTTAATCTTAGCTTTCAAGAAACAAAGGCAGGTAGATGTCTTGGAATTTGAGGCCAGGTTGATCTACATAGTGAGTTCTAAACCCACCAAGACTACATAGTGAGACCCTTATTTAAAACAAAACAAGAACCCAAAATACAATTTTTTAGTGAAAATATGAAAAGCCTGGTGTAGTTGCAGATACCTGCAATCCCAGCCCTTGGGAGAGAGGCAGAAGGGGAGCTGGTGTAGTCGCAGGCGCCTGCCTGTAGGGGGCAGAAGGGGAGCATTGGAGCTAGAGTTCACCATCTGGTAGGTGCACGGTGAGGTCACAGTCAGTCCGGGATACGCAAGACCTGGATCAGACAAAACAGAAGGAAACGTAATCATTGTTTGTGGAAAATTAGAGAAATTGGTATGACTCTCTGATTTGACCACTCTGAAAATCCCACTCCGGAGTCATGGCCATGGTGGTAACTGCTAGTCCTGCATGTGTCACTTGTTTGGTCTGAGTTTTCTAAAACATGTTTCTGTGAGTTCAAGGCCAGCCTGGTCTACAGAATGAGTTCCTAGACAGCCAGGGCTACTCAGAGAAACTTTGTCTCGAAAAAACAAACAAATTAACTAACTAACTAACTAACTAACTAACTAAAAACAAACAAAAAATGAAATTAAAAAAAGAAAAAGAAAAAAATTATATACAGACATAGAAAGACTCTTGGCAGAATGGGCTAGATGGCCTAGCATTTCCAAGAAAAGCAAGACCCAGAGATGCTATGTAGAGATAGTTTACTAGTGTGTATTTTTTAAATCAGAAAATAGCTATGAACGGAACAGGTAAGGGCTGTTGCCTTGTTTGCATTCCCAGAAAGTCTATGCCTTTCTTTCCTGTTCAGTAGCCCATAGCTGCTGCTGCTTAGCTGGGCTTCGTAATTTGGTGCATTCTAAATGTGCTGGGCTAAGATGCTAGGACAAGACGACTTGTCCGGTTTGAGCATGCTGTGGTTTGTCTCATCTTACTCACTGCCTGTCCATGTGCTTTTTACTGTTGTGTTTTCTCTTTAGCTGTGCTCAAACCTCCCAAGGCAGTCCTCCACCCGGGCAGCGAGCGTCTGGGCCTCCAGGAGTGCTCTTGTGCCGGATAGGACGGGAGCTAGGCCTTGCTGCTAGACACACAGTGCCTCTGCTGTGAAATACTGCGTATTTCTAGCTGCACTCCAGACTCTGGCCTCCCAAATCAAATTCCTACCTGCCACCCAAGAGGAGCTCACTGCACTGAGTTTCTACTGGCCACATCATTTCATCTGGAAATGTGTCGTTAAATAAACGTCATGTCATGTTGTTATGTGAGTGTGCATTACTCATCTTAGGGCAGGAAACTAATGTCATGGTCTCTTCTGTCTAGGAGTTAAAGACCAGTATTTTGGCTCTTGCCACCCAGATCCTGACTGGATGTGATGAGGTACTGGAAATGCTGCAGCAGGTCACCACTGCCCTCATAAACAGTGACATACCTGACCGAGAGCAGAGGTGAGCATGGGGGTTGCCAGCTGTGGCTTAGCAATGAGACTCTTAGAGTGGACCTAGGTGATCACCTAGTGACAGCATGTTTGCAGCAAGGGTCTGAGACAGCACTGAAGAGCCAAGGACAGCGCCATGTTTGCAGGAAGGGTCTGAGACAGCGCTGAAGAGCCCAGGACAGCGCCCTCTACTGTGCTTTAGATGAGACCTAGTGAGCAAGGGTCTACTGGGCAGCCTGGCTCCAGCATGGTCATCGTGCTCAAATTGGCCTTGCTTCCTTCCTTTCTTTTTTTCTTTCTTTGCTTTTCTTTTGATTTTTTTCCTTCCTTTTTTGCTTGTTTCTTTCCTTTCTCTCTGTCTCTTATTTTATTCACTTGTTCATTTATTTTTGAGACAGGGTCTCTCTACAAAGCCCTAGCTGTCCTGGGACTCATTTTATAGACCAGGCTTGAACTCACAGAGATCCACTTGCCTCTGCCTCCGGTGTCCTGAGATTAAAGGTGACTCTCATGACTCCAGGACTCCCAGCTCAGATTTGCCTTTCAGCCATTTGCCTTAGTGCTGTGCCAAGTTCCTTTGGGGAGAAAGTGACTTAATGGCACAGCTAACCATCTGCACAGAAGATGGCCCTGACACAGCGCCTCAGCATCGACTCACGTTGACTCTTGCAGACGCAGGCACTGTAGAGAGGGATGTTCTTCCACAGTAGCAGCCCTCCTCTGCCAGGCTTGCTTTTCAAGCCTTACGTGCTGGGTTTTTATAATTTGGACATTGAGATATATTGACTTCATGTGAACCTGCTGCTGTCTTTGCTTCAATGTGCCTGTCCTGTGTCTCAGTTGTTGCCTGTTAGTAGATGGGAGATGGGAATTGGGCTAAGGACACTATCACCCAGGGAGACATTGCACCCAGACGTGCGAAGATGTTTGTTCTCTCTGCCAGCGCATGGGAGTAGGTGGAGTGTAATGGAGGATGCTGAAATGGGTCCCCATTTTTCCTTCCAATACCAACATCCTCAGTAACGTTGGAGAACTCACAATTCTCGTAGCAGAGAAATGCAATATTAAGAGAGTTGTTTTAAAGACTGATTTAAAGTATGCCTATTCAGTAGTCAGATTCGTACACAAAGAAAGTTGAATGGCAGTTGCTGAGGCCAGAGGAGGGGAGTTATTACCAAACAGGTGTAGAATCTGGGTTTTCCAGGATAAGTGGAGTTAGAGAGGTGGACAGTAATAATGGCTGTCCATTATTCTAATCCTGAAATGTGTGCTTCAAAGTGACTAGGGTAATAAATTATATGTTAGGCCTATTTGACCACCATAACATTGATTTAAGCAAATCTGCCTGCTTCTGTGATGCACATGAGCTCAGTTGCTCCTCAGGAGTGGAGGTTTCAGAGGATGAGCTGGCACGTCCACTTTGTAGCCCTTTACCCTCTTTTCAGCCTCAGCACAGGACAGAGCCAGCAGCCCAGAGCCCAGAGCCCAGGAAGGGCATTGACCACTTAGGGAAGTCCTAGTACCTCAGGTCCTGTTTTGAAGGGCTGGGAGGGGCCTGGCGGTGCATGCTCTGGACTAAAAGCCTTCTCCTCTCCTTCTGTGGTGGGTCTGGGTAGAATTGACCAGTTTAAAGATAGAATGCTTAAGAGAATGGGCCAGGCACAGGGTGTGATAGTTGCTCTTCACGCAGGAATTTGCTTAGAATGTGTGCTTTCCTGAACTTTTAGGTTAAAAGGCTTGGAGCAAGTTACCAAGGCCACTATGCTTGGTCACCTTCTCCCGGTGTTGCTGACCTCCCTGATGCACCCCAATCTACAGACTCTGACCATGGCCGATGCCCTGATGCCTCAGCTCGTGCAACTGGTGCTATACACCAGCCAGGTGGGGTCCTATACTCCACTGACCAGCTCTCAGCTCACTGCCAGGGGCTGGGCGTGGGGGGGGGTACTATAAACACAACAATCCTTTACAAGAACCAAGAAAACCTTCAAGCCTAAAATCCAAAGTCGTGTGTTCAGGGACTAGCTTTTAGTCGTTTGTATGACTTACTGAGTGGCTGGGGTCTGGCAAGTGTTGATGGCTGACCACTGTGAGAGAGTGCTGCTGTCAGACTGACATCCAGTGTCCTGAGCTCTTGCCAGCTGAGAGTAAAGTGCAGGAGGGGCTGGGGAGGGGCCCTCACTTGTGGGCATTCTGAGAGAAGGACGGCGGCAGCACAGACTGTGAGGGTGCATTGTGGCTTACAAGTTCATGTCAGGAGCTGCCTGGGTAAGACAAACAGATGATTTAGTCCCTGGGAGCTCTGGGGGCGGCGGGGGAGTCCGGTTAGTTGATATTGTTCTTCCTATGGGGTTGCAATCTCCTTCAGCTCCTTCAGTCCTTCCCCTAACTCTTGCATTGGGATCCCCAGGCTCAGTCTGATGGTTGCCTGTGAGTATCTGCATCTGTATTGGTCAGGTGCTGGCAGAGTGTGGATGGGTCCATGGCTTCAGCCACGTATATAGCAGAGGATGGCCTTATCTTGGCCTCAGTGGGAGGGGAGGCCCTTGGTCCTGTGGAGGCTTGATGCCCTAGTGCAGGGAGATGCTGGAAAGGGTGAGACAGGAGGGGGTCGGTGGGGGAGCACCCCCTTAGAGTCAAAAGGGAAGAAGGGTTGAGGGGTTTGTGGATGGGATACTGGGAAGGGGGACAACATTTGAAATGTAAATAAATAATCAATAAAACAAATCTCAAGAGTTAAAACAAAAAAATACCAACCAAACAAAAAAAGACACACAGATGGTTTATGTTTTAGACCGCCTTGCTGCTTAAAACCCAGTGTCCAGTGTTTGCCGAGGTGAACTGCTCCCCGTGTGGGCCCTCAGACCAGAAGTGCAGGCTCTTCCCTGATGAGAGGTAACGTGTGCATGCGGCGAGAGCCTTGTACTCCTTGTACGACAGCAACTTTTAACTCAGGTTAGCTAACTGTAAAAGAAAATACTTCAGGGCCAGAATTTCATAGCCAGCTACAAGATTATTTTAAATTTATAGGGACAAGTTAGACCTTTAAGTGAAGGAGCCTGCTCAAAATTGTCTTGAAACTCTTATTATAGTGAGCATGCAAGAAAGATTGTGTTGGGTAACTAACTTTGTTCTGTTGGGTGTGTGTTTGGTGGTTCCTTTGGAGCTGTGAGTTGTTGTTGTTTTGTTTTCAGACAGGCTCTCACTGTATGTATAGTCTGCATAGATAGAGTCTATGCACATAGGTCTGCTTGCCTCTGCCTTCTGAGTGCTGGGTTTGATGGTATACACTACCACACCCAGCCTGGCTTTCTTGTTTTTAAGGAGGTAGAGGATCAAATGATTCTCTCACTCCAGCCTCTCCTGGAGCTGGAACTACAGGACAGAAGCTGCCCTGTGTCCAGGCTCACTGGGTAGCTCAGGCTGTCCTTGAATCCTGAGCCTCCAGCATCTGCCTCCCCAGTGCTGGGCCTATCTTTTTACTTAACAGTGAGTCACTGGCGTCAGGACAGCTCTGTAGCAAAGCTGAAGCAAAGGAAAGGACCTCATGCAGCCAAGTCCAGATTTTAAGTTTGTGTTCTACAGCCTCAGACTCTGGAGTTCTTTCTTGCAAGCTCGATGAGAATAGAGAAGGGGGTCTCACAGTCAACTCTCCTGAGTGAAGCTACACTGGAAAGAACTGGAGACTCTTGGACTCTGAGACCTTGGGGTTGGGGAAAGCAGCCCAGTCTGGAGTCCCGCCCTAGTAACTTGTGATGGATGTTAGTGAGGCCTTCTCCTGGCTGTTGTTGGGCATCCCATGAAGGAGTAGGAAGTGCTCTACCCTCTGTGTGAGAAGTGATGCGATCCCTACTAACAGGAAAACAAGAACCGTGAACGTAGGGCGTTTTCAGATACTTCCCATTGCTACTCAGTGCTTACATAGTAGAGTGTCGCCGTGCTGTGCAGTGTGGGGAACTGAAGAATAGTCTCTTAACGTGGTCTGCATTTCACGTTTGTTTTGTTTTTGTTGTTCTTCTTAAGCTGCACTGCCTTCTCTGTCTCTGGTTTTAGAATGCTAGAAGAAAAGGAAGAGCCAGGCTTTCTCACTGGCTTAAAGATCCCTGCCCCGTGGGCTGCTGGGAAGACCGTGGAAACAGTACACCCTGTCAGAGATAACTATAAGTTTAAAGAGACTGTTCATATCCCAGGAGCTCGCTGCCTGTATCTACGATTTGACACCAGATGCTCGTCACAGTACGACTATGACAAAGTAAGCAGGAGCCGGTTGTCACTGCTGCCTCGGCTTAGCTGCTTCTTATTTTCCTTTGCATTGGTCACCATTTCTTGCTATTTCTGCCCTGGGGCCCTCTGAGGTGACTCCCCTTGGATGGTGCTTTGGAGGGTGTTTATTGAGGAGGTTGAAGAGCCTCACCTCTGTGTCTGACTGACGGCCGCGCTTAGGTGTGTAGACCTTAAGTGTCTCTCTGAGTGTCCATGAACTTCGTTAAATCTTGGACAGAGGACATCCTGTGGCTCTGCTGCCTTCTGCCTTCCCTCTTGAGAGTCGTGTAGGTGTGATGGCTTTTGACCTGGAAAGGTCTCACTGCCCTCTTCTGGAGGCTTCTCATGCGTCCTGTGGAAAAAGGTGGCTTTTAGAAGGGTTCAGATATGCCTGAGTCTGGCTTGCTTTTTCTTCTTTGTCATTATCTCAGGCACCTACATAGATTTTGAGGAAGAGCAGTTTCCAACTGGTGGCTTAATGATCATTCAGAAAAGGCAGATTTTCTTCTGCTGCTGTTGAATTGGAGTCATGAGGAAAGGCTGACGAACACACACACAGCCTAGTGCTGCACACGCTGTCTTCCGCTGCTGGTTAGCCACATGTCATCTCTGCCCATTGTGAACAGAGTAAAGACGAATGTCTTAATCTCATCAAGGGAGGCTTTTAGGTTAAAGGTAACTTAGCCACAGCTGCCTTGAGATGGTGCGACACACAACCAGATGTCAGATCTTACTCACTGCTGGATTTTAGGAGAGTCAAGCTTCTACAACACCTGTATGGGGGTGTTGAAAACATGTCCTGAAAACTCATCTTAGCCTGCAGCTAGATGCTTCCTGGAGGTCCAAAAGGAAAGCTCTCACGAGCTGACAAGCATCCAGAGTTGAAGATGTAGCTTTCACATCCTGCCAGGTGCATCAATGTACTGTACCCTCGGGCAGGCTTGCCAGCGACAGAAGCCAGAGTGCTGTTTCCTCTGGACAGATTTGAGTGCCAAGTGAGCTGCCACTCTCTTCTGTGATAGAAGCAGCCAGTGAGGGAGGCCCAGACGGCTCAGTGGGTACGGCTCCTGAAGCCCACGCCCAAGAGCTTCACATGCCCCCAAGCCCACGAAAAGCAGGAAGAGACAACTAATTGACAAAGTTGTCCTGTGGCACACAATGCCCCCATGTACATATACTGTGCAAACACAACTTTAATAAGAAACAAGTCAGCCAGTTAGATATGACTGGGTGATGGGAGGACAGTGTTGGCAGGTGAGAACTGTCCCTACAAGCAGCCGCCGTCCTGCCCTACATTTGTCTCATTTCTTTATGCCATTAAGAAACATATTAAGAATGTGTGGCTTGTTTTCACTTTGTTGCATTTTTAAATCCTTACTTATTTTATTTTATTTTATTTTGGTGCTTTTATTTTGTATTAGGTATTAGAACCTGCCTGTATTCGCTCACTTCATTAATTTGGGGGAGGACTTAAGGGGCCAGACTGCACCTATTGTTAATGAGTTCTGATAACTAGGATGAAAGTAGCTGTCTGAGAAATACATACACACAGTCGCCAGTGTGGTTAGTTAGACCTTCATGTCCCAGTGCCAGCTGAGATTTGAAAATGTGAGAAATACACCTGTGGATAGTTTCAGTCATTTTTCTTTTACGGCCTTATGAATACCAATCGCTGATTGCCTCCAGACTTACATCAGCTAGACTTTAGATATGAGGCTCTATCAGTTATGGTAGAATGAATGATACCAGTGTCTGGCTAGAAATGTATTATTTTACAAATGTTTTTGCAGCCTTTTTATTTGTAGCTGTTGTGTTTGTTTTTCTTTTACAGTCTAACGGTCTATTTTCTGTTTTGAAGTTGGTGACCTACGCGGGGCCTAACACCAACAGTAGGAAGGTCGCTGAGTACGGAGGCAACACTCTGGGGTACGGCAGCCGGAGTGTCTTAGGGACTGGCTGGCCCAAGGACTTGGTGAAGGTATGGCATCAAGTCACAACGTCTGTCTAGAAAACAAAGGTGACTGTAGGTTCTTTGTGGGCCTGAGGACTAAGTGTAACCCCAGAAAGCGTTTGAGTTACTTAGGGCCACGTTGCTACGGCTATCACCTCCCCACTTGTGTTTAAAATTACCCTCCTTTTGCTCATAGGACATCAGACCCCGTCCATGCTAGAGCTTGAATCCATCCACAGGATTCTTCGTGGCCGCTGGTTGTCCTTTTCTGGACATTGACCATAGAACAGTGCGGTTTAAAAGTTTGGAGTTAATGTTTTTAAATGAATTTGACCTTTGAATAAAAAATAACGATCAGGTCTCAAACTGACATGACTGGGAGGGATCATGCTTTATAGTCTGGACTTTTGAGCTACTCATGAGTGTGTACCCAGAGCACAAACAGGGATCAGAAGCCTGCTAACCCCAAATGTGCTCCGTGTTTCCCGAGCCTGGATGTCACACCTACAGTGTATTGCACCTACAGTGTACTGCAGCAGTCTGCCTGGGTGTCTGGCTGAGCTAAGTCCAGGTCTGCAGCTCTTTGTGTCTTCATTGGCACAGGTGGGGCTGGGGAGAGATGAAGAGAGAGCAGAAGAGAGTGCAGGCGGGTCTCTGTGAGTTCTCAGACAGCCGGGGCCACATAGAGACCCCATCTCAAAAACAAACACAACAAAGTAAACTCTAAGGCAGAGATTTGATTGTATACCCTATGATCTACTTCTCTAGAAGCAGGGACAGGAAGAGCATGAAATCACATTAAGATTTTTATCTCGCCGGGCGGTGGTGGCACACGCCTTTAATCCAGCACTTGGGAGGCAGAGGCAGGCGCATTTCTGAGTTCAAGGCCAGCCTGGTCTACAGAGTTAGTTCCAGGACAGCCAGGGCTACACAGAGAAACCCTGTCTCAAAAAACAAAAAACAAAAAACAAAAAACAAAAAAAAAGATTTTTAATCTCAAAAAATAAAATAAAAATAAATAAATCAGTCAATCTCTAAAATATATTGTTCTTTTAGAAATTGACCTTTTTTAAAGTTCATTTCTCTCCCTCCCCCTTAAATCTTAAGGTTGAAGGCGATACAGTCACCTTTTCCTTTGAAATGAGAAGTGGCCGTGAACACAACACTCCTGACAAAGCTATGTGGGGCTTTGCCTGCACAGTCCGCGCTCAGGTACTGATGCTAACTCTGCTGTGGGTGGAGGGAACTCTCCTGCGCCTTGCTGACATAGGTCATGTTTGCCGTGGAAACCAGGCAGACCATGAGCCACTCTTTGATGTGTCTCTTCCTCAACAAGTAGGGGCCTAGCAGGAGTGAAGGGTCACTTTATGGAATGAGAAGAGCCGGAACCTAAAATCAGTCCAGCAGCACAGGAGCCTCTGCGGCCAGGACTCTGAGGCCTGGATGCGACCTGACTCTAGAATGCAGGACAGAGCAGAGGCAGCTGGGACACTCAGTTGACATAAGCATGTAGATTTTGGGTTAGGAGTTGAACTCCCTTTGGGTTATACTGTAGACTTGGAGGTTGCCTGAGCTTGACCCCCCATAGAACCTCTGGGGCAGAGCTGTGGGCTAGCATGTGCACCTGTGAGGCAGGCAGGGGTCTCCGCCCTCTGTTTATCGATCAGAATGGCTGCTGCACAGGAGGCACACAGGTATCTTGAGTACAACTGTTGATGGAATGAAGGTCTGCACTGACTAGACCTGGCTGATAGCAAGCAGCCTAGCTTCCTGCACATGATTCTTGATCTTTTTGGTGTGAAGTCTAACCAGCTGTTCACTCCCCAGAACTGTGTTGAGACCTCATTCCGTGGTTACTCTAGTGCCACCCTCTATTCCAGATGTTGGGTACTGCACTTGGTGATGCTCTAGGAAACTGGGTGGGGACGGTCCAGTGTGGTGCAGTGCAGCTTGCAATGCTCTGCCAGAGTCCACTGACTTGTGCATGGGGTCTGCCCCTGTCTGCCTTGTAGGAGTCCTCAGAGGATGTCTCAGGAGGCTTGCCCTTCCTGGTAGACCTGGCCTTAGGTCTGTCTGTGTTAGCTTGTTCCATGTTAAGAATCCTATACAACGGACCAGAAATTACCAAAGAAGAGGAAGCTTGTCAGGACCTGTTGCGATCCAAACTTCTACAGAGGTAACAAGGTCTGCATGGAGCTAGTTCTGCCACAAACAGAAGTAGACTTCATGTGGAAAAGCTGCACTCAGTGCATTTCCCAGCTAACTGTGCCATTACCCACCCTCTCGTTAGTGTCTTAGGAATGGCATGAAAAGGGCGGCCCTGCCTTCTCAGCCTTGCTACCTTTATTAACATCTTGGAACTACATAAGGTTTTCTCTGGTCTAAACACTGTACAGTTGGAGGATCCCCAAAGGGAGGGTAGCCGTATGGTGAATGAATGGGATGGGGGTAGTAACCATGTGATGCTCTCACCTCTACTGGAAGCCCCAGGGTTTCCTAATAACATTGGCAAGGAGGTGGGTTCCCACGATTCTTCCATACAGTGTTCAGTCTAGCCTCTGTAGGTTTGCTGGATGCATACTGGACACATAACGTGAGCTTTAGTGTCTCATGTAGCTGCAGCCATTCAAGCAGCTTTCCAGTAATCTCAGTCACAAGGGAGTGGAAAGCCTCTTTTTTTCTGTCTCCTCAGGTGCCAGTGGCAGGTGGAGGCCAATGGTGTTATCTCCCCTGCCCTTACTCCCAGTCCCTCTCCACTGCCGCTGACCATAGAAGAAGACAGAGAATTCACCTACCCCTCGGATGTCCTTGTGCCTCCTGTTGGGAACTACTTTGACCTGCCTCGGATCAGGCTGCCTCCAGGAATCATGATAAAGCTCAGGGAAATTTCTGGACGTGCACGACCTCAGTTTAGACCAAGTATAAAGTATGTTCAGAGAGTGGCGATGCAAGTGAACCCTGAACCTTATGTTTACTTGGGGTTGGGGTGTAGTTCAGTAGAAGAATGTTTTTCTCTTGTGTATAAGTCTCTGGGTTAGAGCCCCAGAACCATAAAAAAATTAGTTCAATTATATGAAAATCTTATGTTTACTCGATGAACAGGAGCCGAGGATTTAGGAGCCCACCAGGTGGCCAGTGGGTCTCCTTGTGTGGCCCTCCAGACTGTGACTGGAGGGCCATAGTCACAGCCCCTGGGAACACTGGTGTGCAACCCCACTTCACATTTGTTGAAACTGAAAGTCTAGGGGTGGGCCTGTGTGTGGCAATAAGTTTCCCGTGGGATTCTGATGCATGGTAAAACTTGGCAAGTTCTAGATTTTTCTGACAGTTTGACCTTGCAGTTGACCTCAGCTTCTACTTTTGATTTCTGTATAGTCTAGTAACTCATCTTTACTTGTGATTCCGAGGGAAGTGACAGACCTGAGCCTTAGAGTCACACGTGTGCTGTGCGCTTCTTAGCCTGAGCCTAGAGTCACATGTGTGCTGTGCTGTTTGTGGCCTGGAGGCTTTCTTCACACGGCAAAATCACCCATTTCAGAGAAAAATTGAAAGAGTAGATAAAATTTTAAATTAACCAAATACAGAAAGCATTTTTTGTTTTATTACTTTTTTGTGGGGTGGGTGCATATGCACACCATGACACACGTGTAGAGGTGAGAGAACAACTTGCAGAAGTCGGTTATCCTTCCATCATGTGTGTCCAGGGGATCAAATTCAGGTTCTTAGACATAGCCACAAGCTCCATTGTCCAGTGAGCCCGCTCAGCTCCATAAACTGCACGCTGTTTAACCCTGTATCCGCCGTACTACACACCCCAGTCTCAGAACTGCAGGAAATCAGGACTAGAAGGCAAGTAGTGCCGAAGCTCTGAGGGGGTTGTTTTGTTTTATTTTTTCTTTTAAATTCACTTTACATCCTGTTCACAGCCTGCCTCCCTCCTCTTCCCAGTCTCACCCTTACAAATCCCTTCCCCTTGAAGCTGGTTTTATTCTGTGTATGTGGGAGTGCACACCCCCATGGCTGAGTGCCCAGAGGCCAGGCAAGGGATGTGCAGTACCCTTCTCCACCACTCTCAGCTTCCCACTCTGGAAATGAGTTCTTACTGAAGGAAGCTCGCCATTTGGTGTGACTGGCTTTCCACTAATGCCGGTATCCTCCTGTCTCTGTACCCAGCACTGAGGCTACAGTCATGTGTACTTCACCTGTTTCTTATGTGGCCACTACAGACTGGCGCTCTGGTGCTCAGACTTAGTATCCAACCCAGTGAGCCAGCCCCCCTTCTTCTAGAACATCTGCTCAAGAGCTTTAGATCAGCTCCCTCTGGGATAGAACTCTAGCTCAAAATACACAAACCTTACTAAGGGAGATGTCTTTCGTTTTGATGCACGGCTTGGTCAGTCAGTGTCAGTTTTATCAGCTGATAGACTAAGCTGGTTGTCGGCGTGATGTAGCGTCTGCAGTGCCACGGCTCTTCCTCTAGTGTCATACAAGGGTTACAGTGAATCAGTGTTCGAGTTGAAGCCTGCAGTTTCCAGCCTGTTGCATATGGTGCTGCTGAGTTGTGCTTAGCACACGCCTGACTGCTGTTCATTGTCACCACAGAGAAGTGATCCAGCCTGACGTCATGGAGGAAATGGTGGTGTCATGCGTTATTAAGCACTTGAACTTGGTTGACGCTCTGCAGTCCCTGATCAATTTCCAGTATCAGGAAGAACATGCTGAGGAATATGATTTACTGTGTAAAATTATGGGAGAGACCTTTAAGAAGCTCAATGCCATGGAGAGACAGCTGCAGGTGAGTGAGAAAGGAGCCATGAATCAGCTGTTGGAAATGAAGAAGTGTTGACAGGCTGTCCCCAGATGCTGTTTTTGTCTTTCATCTATGTACATGTGTTTTCACCCTCCTAGAGTGTGGCTGAGCTGGAACAGAAGTGGCAAAGTGAGACTGAGGATGCCTTGCAGGGGAAGCTGGAGAATAACATGCCTTTCTTTTATGATTACCATTTTAATGAGGTGAGTCAGCATGGGGGCATGCCACTTAGAGAGCCACGGTACCATGTGTGCTCACATGTGCGTGTGTGCAGAGACAGTAATGTTGCTTTCTGAAACCTGTACACTGTGTGACACACCCAGCCTCTAAAAGGTTAAATAAAAGTAGCTAGGTTGATATGTTAGGATATACAATAATTGATTTTTAACTGGTTGATAGCATTGTACAAAGGCTAAAGAAGTTAATAAGCTGGCGAAAGTCTCAGTGGGATGAGGTACCTGTCACCGAGCCTAGTGACCTGCATTTGAGCCCCCAGGAACAATGGTAGAAGGAGTTGTCCTCTAACCTCCACACAGGCACTGTGGCACAGGTGTATACAGTCCCACACTCACACAGTAGTATGTAAGGAAATAAACAAACACATAGAAGAAAAAGAAATTACCATTATTATCAAATTTTGCTTTCAAACCTTAAGAACCAAAACAAAAATGTAAAAATATGGTTTGAATTGGAAATCCTCAGAAAATAGGCCATGGAATTTTTTTAAATGTTTATACAATCAAATAAAAGTATACAATTCCAGAACTCAGAAAATCAGGGCAAGAAGATTGTGAGTTCAAGGCCATCACGAGCTACAAATTGAGGCTGTGTCAAGGTTAGGTCAGAGGCTCTCTGAGGCACTTCCACGGCACTGGCCTCATCTGCAGTGTGAAGGTGAGCGCAGAGGCCCAGCTCATCCATGCAGCAGCAGGGTGCACACAGCAGAGGTCGGGCTGGTCCTACATCCGTTTCTCTGACAGGGTACCTTGAGCTTGGTTCCTGCGGGTCATGCATACCATCTGTTCTTGATTTTTCCTTCTTTAGAACAAAATGAAAGAACTCGAGCTTTTGTGTTCAATGAAGGAAGTCTCCTTTGATGGAAGCGATCTTGAAAACATGGTCCTCTCGCTGAGGTTAGTGATGTCACTCACTCCAGTCCGACTTCTCACCTTGGTGCTCAGGACACCACGGGTCCAGTCCCTCGTAGGTTTTCAGGGTTGTGCCTTCACCAGATACTTAAGAGTTAAGCTTACTGGTAAGTCAGCAGCTTTGGTTTGAACTCTCAGACGGAAGCACAGGCATTTGACACAAAAACAGAGAATCTTGGATGGAGGATGGGCAGATGAGCAGTGTTCACTAGGAAACTGCTTCCTTCTGTCCTTGTCCCAGAAGACTGTGTGGGATGAGCTGGAGAATGACCAAACCCACCCCAGTCTCTCTCTCTAGGGAGAAGTTCCTCCAAGAAGTCAATTCTCTCACTCAGAAGCCCTCTCACCCACTGGCCAAAACCAAGACACTGGTGAAGAGTCTGATGAACCGAGCAGAGCTGCTGCTGCATGTCACCATTGCAGCCCAGTCGGGCCTCACCAGGAGCATCTCAGGAACCCCGGCGGAGACGCCTGGTACTGCCCCAGGCTCTGGCCTGACTGTTCATAAAACACACATCAACTGTTTTTAAAGAATCCACTCCTGGGTTCTCCTAAGATAAAGTAGGAAAGTAAACATTTCCTTCTTGTCTTTTGAGTTTCTTTAGTCTCTAAGACTTGAATTCCTATGGTGTCATCCTTGAGTGACTGAAAGGTTCCCCCTGGTCCATCTGAGGAGAGCAATGGCATGTGTGTGTAATCTGTGGCCCCTGTTTTAAGTTCATGATTTCCATAGTTACGCATGCAATTGTATTTCAGAGTAATAGAAGCAGTTGCTCTCAGCACTGTGAGTCTTATACTGTGCCAGTCTGTTTTCCTTTACTCAGAACTGGGTTTGTGTTGTGTAGGACCTTCTGGCAGGGCTGCCCAGGAGTCATTGCTGGGAACCCCCAGCTCCCATGGTTTTTTTAAGTTTATTCAGTTTTTTTTTTATTTAATTTTATTATTATTATTATTTTTTTTTTTATTTTTATTTTTCGAGACAGGGTTTCTCCGTGTAGCCCTGGCTGTCCTGGAACTCACTCTGTAGACCAGGCTGGCCTCAAACTCAGAAATCCACCTGCCTCTGCCTCCCAAGTGCTGGGACTAAAGGCATGCCCCACCACTGCCCAGCTTATTCAATTTTTTAAAACAGTTATTTTTTTGTTTATGAGTGCTTTACCTGAATGTACGTCTCTGTGTCTGGTGCCCACAGAGGCTAGAAGAGCGTACTGGATCCCGGTGAACTGGAGTTACAGATGGTTGTGAGCCCCCGTGTGGGTGCTGGGATCCAAGCTCAGCTCTTCTGGATGGATAGCGAGTGCTGTTCTTACCCTCTGGCCACTGCTCCATGCCCAGGCCACACTGCAGTCCTTAGTCTGCGTGTGTCTCCCAGAGAAGTCAGTGAGTTCCCAGTATGCTTCACTCTGTGCAGCCCTGGCCACAACTGCCTTCATTCTATTAAAACTGTATTTTTAATGGACCTCAGTCATTTTATAAAATGGGTGACACCTTGCAGGGGACTCAGAGTCTCAAGGATAACAGGAAAGTAGCACCTGAGAGACATTCTTACCATACTTTTGTTTAAACTGTCTATTCTTAAGACGGGAGATGACTTTACCGTATAATTTTGACTTCATTTCAGGTTATTTTTTTCTTTACTTTTCACCTGTACATGTGTGCTTGTGCCTGTAGAGGCCTAGGATCCAAGGCAGATTCTGAAATAAATGACTCTGCATTTATTTTAATTAAGAAATTTGGAAGTGAGGCAAAAGAAAAAAAAGTTGCAAGTTCCAGTTTATATATCTACAGAACCAAATGCAGTCTGGGCAGTGAGACCCTGTAAAGACATAGGGATGTGGCACAGTGCGTGGAGCGCCTGCCCACCTAATGAATATGCATAGAACGTGGCACAGTGCGTGGAGCGCCTGCCCACCCAATGAATATGCAATTGGTAATGAGTTCAATCCCATTAACCAAGGGGGCCGGAGTGCAGAGTGGGGCTTCTGTTTTACACCTTCTTGCCTTTTTTTCTCTCTTCAGTCTTGGACGCTGAACCTTGGACTTTGCATGCTAAGCAGATGCTGGGCCACTGAGCTCTATGTATCCCCAGCCTGCCTGCTTTTCAGAGTGCTTACTTACATTTAAGTGAACACTGGTGGTATTATTAAGTGAATTTTTGTCCTCTCTTTGGAAAGCCACTCTAATAAAAGGACTTTAAATTTTCAAGCTAAAATGCAGTTTAACCATATACTTAGGTTTTTAGACAGCTGCTCACTCTCTTTGGTTTACTCCGCTTAGCAGTTGCTCTGCCTCCCTACAAATCAGACAGCAGAAACCTTAGGCAGTTTTCCATTTTCTTGCAGCATGCAAATCAGCTTCAGAAACGAAGGTGGCGGCTCATGCTGTCCGGCAGCCTGTTTTCCTTCGAAGCATGTCTGCGCCTTCTGACCTGGAAATGATTGGGAATGAAGACTTGGAGTTTACTAGAGCAAATCAGAGGTAGTGGTCCTTGGCCCACATGGGATCCCAGGGTGGAGCTGGAGCTGCACATGGTTTTCAGAACAGCCGCCCTAAATGTGTTCTTGTTTGCTCATCTATTACAGTTCTGTTTTCTGTAGGCGTCGTCACGTGACCAGCCACCGCAGCAGCTCCTTTACACTCCTGCAGTCACTGGCCATCGAAGACAGCAGGGACAAGCCCACTTACAGCGTCCTGCTTGGGCAGCTGTTTGCTTTCATTGGCACCAACCCTGACCAAGCGGTAGGTCAGAGTGTGCTGACCTGATGAGTGGCCCCTGGCAGCTGGAAGATGTCTGATGGCGGAAGTCGGCATCCTCCCTCTTGTGCATTTCAGGTGTCCAGTAGCAGCTTCCTTTTGGCTGCACAGACAAGATGGCGGCGGGGAAACACTCGGAAGCAGGCCCTGGTGCATATGCGGGAGTTGCTGACTGCCGCTGTGCGAGTTGGGGGAGTAACACACCTGGTAGGGCCAGTGACAATGGTCCTTCAGGGGGGACCCAGGTCAGTGGTTTCTGTTGGTTCACACTGTTCCAACCACCCTGGGCAAGAGAATGCAGTGGAACTTGCTAATGTCTTTTCTCAAAAATGTTTTTTGGGGATGGGGTTTGAAACAGAGTTTAAAATGACCCTGGCTGTCCTGGAACTCATCTGTAGACCAGGCTGGGCTCAAACTCATACATCCGCCTGCCTCTGCTTCCTGAGTGCTGGGATTAAAGGCATGCGCCACCACTGCCCTTCTGTCCTCAACTGTTTTTATAGTGTGTTGATTTTGAAAAACATCTCAGGATACGTAACAGAAGATGAAGGTTTCTTTTATACCTTCAGTTCTAAATTGTCCCCTGTTCTTTTGGTGGGGGAGGTTGTTGTACCAACCATATGCATAAAGAACTCCTTAATTCTCTTTGTCCATGTAAGTATGCACACGTGTAATGTTTGCACATAGATGAGTTTTGTTACAAGTTTACCTCTATAATTATGATTGTTTTTCCATTATTTCTTTGATATCACTCTCTTTCTTTCCAGCCCAGTTTTAGAGATCTTCTTCTTCTTCTTCTTCCTCTTCCTCTTCCTCCTCTTCTTCTTCTTTTTCATTTATATATTCTATGCATATGAGTACACTGTAGCTGTCTTCAGAAACACCAGAAAAGGGCATCAGATTCCATTACAGATGGTTGTGAGCCACCATGTGGTTGCTGGGAATTGAACTCAGGACCTCTGGAAGAGCAGTCAGTGCTCTTAACCGCTGAGCCACCTCTCCAGCCCAGGGATCTGCTGCTTTGTTGTTTTTTGTTTGTTT
>JANHMN010000023.1:30867977-30887326 GCA_030674055.1 Rhabdomys pumilio | reverse complement strand
CGTCAGATTACATTGTAGATGGTTGTGAGCCACCATGTGGTTGCTGGAAATTGAACTCAGGACCTTTAGAAGAGCAGCCAGTGCTTATAACCTCTGAGCCACCTCTCCAGCGCCTGCTTCTTCATTGTTAAAAGCATCTTAGAGCCCCAGTATGCTTTTGTGTTTACATTTAACTCGGACCATTCATTATTTCCTTTCAGTTTTGCACTGATACAGTGATGTAGTCAGCATCCTTTTGTACACTTTAGTGATCATCTTTATTTGGTCAATTCTAAAGCCATCATTATAATCCTGACTCAGCAGAAGGCTCTCACTTGTATTTGGGAAGGTTTTTGTACCAGAGTTCAGAGGTTCTCAGCAGAACAGGAAAGACTGGGAAGCTGCTGCTGGGGGCTTGTGCTTTCTGGTGGACTTTGATGCAGTGCGGCCAGCAGGTAGAGGGCCAGCAGGGAAGTGTAGGCGTGATGTTCTTGTACACTGTAAAGATCATCTCTGTATTATTCAAATGCTGATCTCTCTGCCCCCATATCTGACTTCACACAGGACAGGGAATTTTAATGCTTCTTCTGAGGATCCCGTGCCTCAGTGTTGTGTAACACTGCTCCTGTTTGTTCTCTGATTTGTCCATAAAAGCTGGTCAGCCAGTGGGTGAACGGAAGTAAGAATAGGGTTGGACTTCTGATCCCAGCCAGGGGAGGGGAAGGAAGAGATAGGAAGAGAGAATTCTGGCACAAGAGTCCATGGTAACACACCATGGAGCAGAGAGAGAGAGAGAGAGAGAGAGAGAGAGAGAGAGAGAGAGAGATATTAATACTGAAATGCAAGTATCTTGGTTATTTTGGCTGGGAGATAGCCACATTAGCCCTGAGAGTTAGAATAGATTAACACTGCTCAGCTATTATGCTGTAAAGCTTTTCAAATAAATCTTATAGCGTCTGTCTCATTTATTTGGGAGCTAGCTGGGGATAAAGAAAAAAATTGTTCTAACAGGGAAGTTTCTGTCAATCAAGAGAACTCCTGCCTTTCTTGAGGAACAACTCCAGAATGGCTGAGGCTCAAAAGACAGGATTTTAGGTCTTGCTTCAGTCCATGTGGGTCCTCCCTGGCGTTTGCCCATCACAGTGGAAGAGATCACCATGTTCAGAGCCAGCAATCCCTGTGACAAAGCCTGTGCTCTTTAGCTCAACTACTTAGGTGCATGTGTGCATGTATGTGGGTGGGCACACAGACGCCATGGCTTGTGTGTAGCAATTACAGGAGAGTTTTGAGACTCGGTTCTCTCATTCCACCTTGATGAAAGAGGGTCTGTTTCACCTCTGTCACTGCAGTACGTCCCTCAGGCTTGCTGACCTGTGAGCTTCAAGCCAGTTCTGCTTTTACCTCCCAAGTGTCTGGAGGAATGTACCTGTTGAAGATGCCACCATATTCAGTGTTTTAGACTTACATTCCAGAGATCACACTCTAGTTGTCAGGCTTTTGAAAATAGGACTTTTACCCACCAAGCTGTCTCTCTGGACCCCCAGTTTCCTATTTTTAAACTCAACATTATTTGTGTTTATAAATGCAATTACATTACAAATCTTTGTAGATAAATTTGATAATTTCAACCCTCAATTAATACTAAATAAGATAGAATCAGCCCATGCTGTGTTTTTACACTGGGCTCTCATCCAGAACTTGGAGCATGGCCTTGGAGACTCTTAGCTAATCTGTCTAGGCCTTCGTTTTTGCATTAGTGTAACTATGAGCCCAGTCCTCAGTGGTGTACAGGATATGACAGACATGTCTCTAATAATTGGTTTATTATCAAATACATTTGGGAAACGAGTAACCGTTCCCCGCTCTTACCTATTGTGTGTTTTATAGCTTTATCAAAGGTTCTGAAAACCCTGCAGTGGAGAGCCCTGTGTAACTTTCCTTAACCCAGATTGCCTAGGGTTTTTTATTGTTGTTGTTGGTGGTTTTTGTTTTGTTTTGATTTATTGTGGGCATCTTGTTTGAAGGACCCCTGGGAACCCTTCTCAACACTTCGCTGTTCCCTGGAGCACTTGACACTGAGCTTGGTGGTCTCCAAGATGCCTTTAGCTCCAAATTCTTGGCACTGGGCTTCTCAGAAGGGCTAATGCACTTCCCTCCTTAATGTCCCTTATCACTGATGTCTTCGGGAAACCTGAACTTGATTTTCTCTCACAGAATTGAAGAGCTCACCTGTGGTGGGATGGTGGAGCAGGTCCAGGAAGCCTTCGGTGAGACCATGACCTCTGTTGTGTCTCTGTGTGCTCGGTACCCTATTGCTTGTGCGAACAGCATTGGACTCCTGTGTACCATACCTTACACCAGGTAAGTGTGACATGTCTTTTGCCATACAGAGGTTAGATTCAATGTGGCCAAATAAATAGAAGGCAACTTTTTGTTTTGTTTCATCCTTTTTAACTTATAAAATTGAATTTTTGGGAGCTAAGGAGATATCTGAACAGTTAAGAGCATGTACTGTTATTGTAGAGGCTATGAGTTTAGGTCCTAGCTCCAGGGGGTTCTTGTGTGTGCAGGCACCCAGACACACTTAGTATGTACCACACTGGACACAATCACACACACACACATAAGTAAAAATAAAAATAAAATCCTAAAAAATCCTAAAATTGAATTTATTTGTTAAAAGCATACTAAAGCTTTTGTCCTCCCGTCAGGAAGCTGAAGTTCCTTTGCTGAGTTGCAGTGTCAGCAAGTGTTGTCACTAGGATTATGTGTGTTACACTAAGATTATGTGTGTTACACTGTGTAGATTTGGAGGTTCAGGAAAAAGACACAGCTGGCAAGACTCTGTTGTCTTGACACAATTCTTTTATTTCTTGGGTCACTTAATTAGTAGCTTAGCACTTGAAGTATTCATGAACTCATTCTTTGCTCGTATAACAACATAATTACTGGAGTGGCGGGTGTGGGGGAGTGCTTAGGTGTTTAGAGTGCTGGCTGCTCTTCCAGAGGACCCAGGCTCAGTTTGAGGCACCCATATGGTGGCTCACAGCTGTCTATAGTGCCAGTTCCATGGCCTCCAAAGGCAACAGACACACACAGTGCACAGATAAATGTGGATATAAAACACATGAATAATTGTATTGAAAATAGATTATTATTTGGTCTGTTACTGAGATGACTCATCAGCTTCCGGCCTGCTGTTCTGTGTGAACAAACCTGGTCTCGAACGCCCATCTTTAAAGACATCACCATGACAGGAAAAGCGTTTTGGGTGATTGTACATGGCAGCACCCTTAACAAAAACCATGCCTGTTACCCTGAGGCTTCTTAAACCTCACGATGCCTGTCAGTGTGGTCCATCCCTCTCTGCTGTTCATCAGGAGTGAAGAGAAGTGCCTGGTCCGAAGTGGCCTTGTGCAGCTCATGGACCGACTCTGCAGCTTGAGCAGTCAGACCGAGTCCAGCTCCAGTGAGAAGCAGACCAAGAAGCAGAAGGTGGCCACCATGGCCTGGGCTGCCTTCCAGGTGCTGGCTAACCGCTGTGTGGAGTGGGAGAAAGAGGAAGGTGAGGAGCCTTCTGCTTCCTGTCTACTCCCCATGGGTGTGAGGGTGTGAGGGGAGGTCTTTATTAAACTACTAGTCAGGTGGCCTCTGCAGGCTGGTGAGTTCACGAGACTGCGTGAGTGTGGTTCTGTAAAAACTCACAGCCAACCTGTGGATCCAGACAACATCCTGCCCTGTAAGGAGGATGCAAGATCATTTCCAGATAAATGTTCCTATGGCACCAATGGTCTCCATGTAAATATTTCTGTGAAATAATTGTGCCATTGTATTTTAAAGAAAATATTTTCAAATTCTATTTTCAGCAGGCAATCCAAATTTAAAAGTTAACTAAAGGACTGAAGAGTTGACGCAGTGGTTGAGAGTGCTTGTCACTCTTGCAGAGGACCCAGGGTGATTCCCAGCTCCCACATTTTGACTCACTATATGTGTAACTCCAGTCCAAGGGGACTGAAAGCCTCTTCTCCCCTCCATGGGCACCAGGCACGCACACATGATACACATACATACATGCATGGGAGACAGTCATATATTTGATTTTGTCATTTTAGTTTAATTTAATTTTTTAAGATAGGGTTTCTCTGTGTAGCCCTGGCTATGCTGGAACTCATTCTGTAGACCAGGCTGGCCTTGACCTCAGAGATCTACCTATTTCTTCCTCTTGTGTGCTGGGATTAGAGCTGTGCACCACACTATCCAGCTACACTTAATTTTTTTAAAGTTAACTAGAGAGTAGTTTTTCTCAATGTTCAAGGTCTGTGAACATACTTTGTTTTTGTTTTTTGTTTTTGTTTTTAGTCAGCATCTCACTGCATAGTCTTGACTGTTCTGGAATTCACTACATAGCATAGACAAAATTATCCTTGAACTCATAGAGATCCACCTGCTTCTGCCTCTTGAGTGCTGGGATTAATCGTGTGTGCCACCGTGACATAGTATGTGTTATAGATATCTATGTGCATGTGTACACGTATGTGTGACTTTCATGATCTGTGTATATATGCATGGATGTGGCATGCTGTGGAAACCGGAGGAGGACAGCGTGTGGGAGTCAGTTCTTAAGTTTGATCATGTGGGGCCCCGAGGCTAAACTCAGGGTGTTGGGCTTGCCAGTCAGTGTGGTTACCCACTGAGCCAATGTGCAAACCCTCAATCTGTATTCTAAAGCCTGTTATACTATAAAATAGACAGAAGAGGACTTAAGCCTTTGTTCCTTTTAAGAACTGTGGTTTGGGGGCTAGAAAGTTGACTCAGTAGTTAAAAGTGCTTGCTGTTCTTTCAGAGGACAGAGTTCAGTTCCCAGCACCCATACCAGCAACCCACAACCACTTAACTCCAGCTTCAGTGGAACTCTTCTGGCCTGTTTAGCATCTGCACACACATGTACATACATGTAGACACACACACACGCACACACACACACACGTTAAAATAATAAAATACATGTTTTTTAAAAGTAATTGTGGTCTGACCAAGCAAATGGGTGAAGAAAAGAGATAATGGTGGTGTGGCAGGAGCCAGGGCACAGTGCGATGCGCACTGCAGGCTGTGGAGCACACAGACTGGCTGGGCTAGACATCCAGCAGAGCTCCTGGGGTGGAGGGGCTGTGAGCAAGAGGACTGAAGAACTGAACACAGCATGTGTAGGCTCAGGTTCTAGACTCATGGGCAACTCGAGACATGTTGTGGCCTTTACAAAGGATGCTTAGGAAGTGGAACTGTGGTGAGCGTGGAAATTGGTGTTACTCCTCTATTATATATGAATTAATTATAATTCGCTCTCAGGAGAAGGCCTCCTCTTAGCACTGAGTGTTCATGTGCAGATATTGTCTAATGAGACTGACAGGTTAGTGGAACACTGACGAAGATAAAATGTACTCATAGGATGCTTTAATGCAGGAGACCGAGAGGGAGGACTCACCATGCCTACAGGCTGATGTGCTTTCCTCAGTACTCACTACCGTTCCTTTCCTCTCTTCAACTCTGAAGGTGGCTCCACAGAGGCTGTGCACTCAGGGCTGGCCCGGCAGGTGTCCAGTCTCCTCACTAACCACCTTGCCCGAGCCACCGAGTGCTGTGGCAACCAGGCTGCTGGGAACGATGCCCTGCAGGACGTCCTGAGTCTTCTCAATGACCTCTCCAGGTACGGAAGGCCCTGCAGAACTGGAGAGCAGCCTGTTTCCCCTCAGTGGCTGGAATAACTTTTGCTTCTGTTGGTTTTTGGAACGTCTAAGTTCCTAGACCTTTTAACACACTGGTGCTTCAAGAATTGTAGAGAATAAAGTCACTGAAACAGTTTTTAGTCTGAAAATGTAAGGGTCATCTAGAGGGACAGTGCAGTGTTGTTTGCACGTGATGGCATCACCTGCTGGCCTTGCAAGCATTCCACTTAGACTTGATTCAGACTCACCCGTCAGCTACTGCAGAGTCCGGTAGAGAATCAATCAGGCTGCAGGGTGGAGTACTGTGTGATGTGCAGAGAAGCCCAGCCGGGTTCCATTCTCAACACCGCACACACACTCAGAGCCAGTGAGGACCTGTAATTACTTTGTTCTTTTGCACTGTGTCTTTAGACAGGAGTGATTCTCCGTGGGCTTACTTACCCCACATTCCCATGTCATGGACATGACAATGTGTTCCTTGGCCTTTGCTGGCTCAGTAGGTTTGGCTGAGGCAGCTCAACCATGTTGGGGACTGTAGCACTGTGTGATAGCTTTGCTCTTGGCACACACGTTTTGAGGGCACAGGCGTGGAATTGCAAAGCTCCTAGTTTCGAGTTCTAGTTTCTGTACTCTTTGAAACACTATGGTCATGTGAGCTTGAGCTAGCAGAGGTCAGAGAGGATAAGGAAACCATCCTTCTCAGCTGTTACTGCTCAGTTTAGTGAGCACTCATTACATACTTGCTCCAGATCATCATTCCCTGCTCACAGAGGGCCAAGTCCATGTCTTCTTCCTGAGGTCTCAGCTCGATGTTTGTCCAGCTTCACCTAGAGAACACTTACTTCTGATGTCTGCAGTGACCTTCTCAGCACAGCAGCCTTTTCTTCCCCATCCTGCAGGAGCCACATAGGGAAAGCCATCTTAAGCCAGCCCGCCTGTGTTTCTAAGCTCCTCTCTCTGCTGCTGGACCAGCGTCCATCTCCAAAGCTGGTATTGATCATTCTTCAGTTGTGTCGGGCTGCTCTGCCTCTGATGAGCGTAGAGGACTGTGGGAATGTGGAGCTCCCGCCCTGGAGCTACTCTGTCCCCTCCCTGAACAGTGAGCAGGAGGACCCCAGTGACCCTGCTTCCAAGATCGCCTCTCTACTCTTAGCCAAGCTGGCAGACTATGTGGTCCCAGGTGAGGAGTCCCTGCCCATCAGGATGGTCTGGGAGTTGAGTCCTGCTTGTGGCCAGTCTCCAGATGTGCATGTGTATTCTGTGATAAAGGAGGGAGATGGGAAAGGGATGGTAGCCCCACAAATAGTTATGCAATGTTTCTGAATGGGCCTTGATTTTTGCTTTAAGGATGTCAGACGGTTCTCTCTCCAACTGCTTCTGAGCCTGACACCACATTGACAAAGACCAGTCCTAAGAATTCCTTAAAAGGGGATAAGGATCCTGGAGAAGAGAGTGAAGCAGTGGATGGCAAGCTCTCCATATTTATCCACAAGCGGGAAGACCAGTCCTCCCATGAGGTCCTCCAGCCATTGCTGAGGTGACTGCAATGACTGAGATAGCTGCATGACATCAGAGGCCAGCTGTGTCACAAGCACTGTGCTAACCCTGTGCTGTGGTGACTGCCTCAGTTCTCCTAACCCAAGTAGGCACACGCAGAGTCTGCCACTCCTGACTGCAGGCCTGGGCCTCTAGAGCCCCAGTGTGAGCCAGTAGAGGGCTCAAGCATGTGGTGAGTCTCCTGTGTCCTGTCAGGTCCACAGTGACTCTCTCTGTCTGAGAATGACAGTCAGTGCTTCAGGTGTTAACACTCTACAGCCAGCACTCTGCAAATCTGGTGTGTCACCTTCTCCTTGCAAGGATGTGGGGAGGCCTGCTGTATAGCTCAGGGGCACTTAGATGGCAGACCAGTCTCTTCACACAGTGATCTGTGAACTCATCCTCATGGGGTGGGTCCCTTGTTTCCTGCAATGGCATATGAAAGCAGGTAGCCTCATCTGAGCATGGTCACAGTAAGTGTTCAGGTGAAGCACTCCCCCAAAACAATGTGGCTGTACAAGCCACCGTATATATACGATATATTGACACTCATTCTTCAGGAGAGGACACTGGGTTATTAGGTTATTAGAGCCAGGCCTTCCCTGCAGGCCCTGCATGCATGCTGCTGTTGAGCCTCCTGACAGACTGGTGTAGTGTTCAAAGTGCCTCCTGTATGCCAGGCCTGCTGTAGCTGCCTTCAGGGTGTTGTGTTTGCACCGTTCTTTTGTTGGTGCTTCATTTTCATGTAGGTTTTTAATATCAGAATTCTTTTGTTTTGTCTTCCAAGACAGGGTTTCTCTGTGTAGAAGCCTTGGTTGTCCTAGAACTCACTCTGTAGACCAGGCTGGCCTCAAACTCACAGAGATCTGCCTGACTCTGCCTCCTAAGAGCTAATGTCAGAGTTCTTACAAACCGACTTCATGGGGCTGGAGAGATGGCTTAGTGGTTAACAGCACTGGCTGTTCTTCCAAAGAACCATGGTTCAATTCTCAGCACCCACATGGCAGCTCACGGCTGTCTGTAACTCCAGTTCCAGGGGATCTGACACCCTCACATAGACATGCATGCAGGCAAAACACTAGTGCATATTAAAACAAATAAACCAAAATCATTTAAGAAAACAACAGACTTTATTTTGGGTCCTAAAATGTCTATAATTATGGAAAAAAAAATTTTTTTTTTTTTTTTAAAAAAAAGGTAGAGTCTGTGGATTTTAAAAGCTACTTTTAGAACCGGCAAGATGGCTCAGCAATAAAACTGATTGCCACTAAAGCCTAGTGACTTGAGTTTTATCTCCAGAACCTACTTGGTGGAAGGAGAGCGCCTATAAGTTGTCCTCGAATGTCTACACCCATGCTCTGGTGCACACGTGCACACATGCACACACTAAAGCCAGTTCTAGCGCTAAACGGGGCCTGCACATGATTTGGGTGTCACAGGCCTCTTGTCACATTCCCCTGCAGTGGCTCATCTCCTCTGCCTTCATTCTTGCAGTAGCTCAGAAGGACGGCCCTTTCGACTTGGCACTGGTGCCAACATGGAAAAAGTTGTGAAGATGGATCGAGACATGACCAAGGTAACCACACGGGGGAAACTGACAACAGGCCTCTGCCACACTTTGGGACTTCCAGAAGAAGTCGGGGGGGGGGGTGTTTTGTTTTTATTTTTAAGAAATTGCTACTTAAAAAATTGATTTAGTTGGATGTGTTAGCATCGACTGTGGTCCCGGTTGAAGCTCAATTTAAGACTATTCTGAGCATTATAAACAAGGTAAATTCCATGTCAGCTCAGACTTACTAAGTAGCCAAGAATGGTTCCCACATTCTGATCCCACTGCCTGTGCTTCCCCTTAGCTGAGATTACAGATGTTTGCCTGGTGTATGCAGTGAGCTACGTTCCTCATAACAGAACTCTTAGACTCAACCTACAATTCTTTCTTAGCCCCTTGAAGGAAGATTTATAGTCTTAGTAGTTTGGGAATTGAAAGGGTAAAAGGCTGCTGAGAGAATAACACTCAATTACCGGGCTGAGGCTGCGCCTCCGTTGGCAGAGTGCTTGCCCGGGTTTAATCCTCAGCACTTTGTAAACCAGGAGTGGTGACACTCACCCATGGTCCCAGTGCTCGAGAGATTAAGGAGGTAAGAAGATCAGAAGCTAAGGTTTTCCATCACTATATCTCAAGTTTGAAACTAACCTGGCATACATGAGACTCTTAAAAAACAGACAAAAGGAATTATAAACAGAAGATCATAAAGATGTAAAATATGTTCATATTCATTAGAAGAAAGAAAGCAACAGCAATGAAGAATTTTTTAAACTTCTGTTTTAAATCAGGTATTGTTATGAGAGGTGGTAATACTTGTTAGTATCAAGTGTGGGTGAATGCACATCTCAAAATTCAGGGGTGAAACACACAGTGGGGACGTGTACCTTTTATCCCAGCACTTGGGAGCCAGGTGCATGTGGTCTCAGAGTGTCTGGCTAGCCAGGGCTACATAGTGAGGTCACAGCATGTTCTTCGGATTTATGTAAAAACCGAATAGAACATAATCTATGTTCTAAAAAGAAAGAATATCTAAAGACATTAAAATACTTGAATAATGAGGTGCTGGGCATCTAGAAGCAAAGTCTAAAACCCCTCCCTTCAGCAATTGTGACGTGTGTGGAGTAGGACACTGTAATCTCAAAAGTCGCCATTCACAAGGATGAAACCCACAGGATTCTGAGTTTATGGAAGTTGTAGTGTGTGTGTGTGTGTGTGTGTGTGTGTGTGTGTGTGTGTTTTATGCTGTTTGTGATGTTTATCACTTGGTGATGGGGAAGAGATCTGGGAGAGGCTGAACTGGGAAAAATGGAATGAGTAATGCAGGTATCTTCAACTCAAACCCCAGGGTGGCTGCTGTGAGGTCATCACAGAAGAGGCCTCAGCCGCGCTCAGGAAGGCAACCAAGTGGGCACAGTCGGGCCTCATTGTCAGTGTCGGGCCACCAGTGGAATCCATCAGCCCAGAGACTGTGAGTGGACTGTCCACAGGTGACAAGAAGAAAACTGCCCAAACCTCCATCTGCCGAGAAAGGAACTCTGAACTGGCCAGGTGAGTCCCTTGGGGTGCTCCCCTGGCGGTATTCTTCCAGACACACTGCAGAATGGTTTGTTAGTAGGGTTGGAGTCTATATCATTCCTTAACCTGCTGAAAATAAGGAGAAGGGGCAAGAACTGCTCAGAGTTGTCGACGCTGCTCCAGGGGAGAGCCACAGAGGCAGTGCTGAGGCAGAGGGGGAGCCTAGGGAGGTGCTCCCAGCCAAGTGAACATGGCAGCTAAAGGAGCCTTTTGATGTCCGTGACCTGCTTGCACATAGTGCTTCCTTTCCCAGTCTCTTCCACAGGGGTAGAGTCAAGGAGAGTGTTCTGGAAGGAGCTTATGGTGTTGTGCACCTGCAGGTAGTAACAGCTGCAGCCTGTGACTCTCTTTGATCCCCAAGGTTTCTGTGCTTAGAGATTTGGGGTCCATTGTTACAGGCTGTGTTAGTCAGCATTCCCTTACTTACTTAGCTCTGGTTTGGAGGTTCATGGTACTGGTATTGTCCCAGTTCTTTGTCATATCATTTCATGACAGATCCTGTGCACAAGCGAAGTGTTCACATGTCCATGTAGGAGCAAAGGAGAGTTGGAGGAGCCAGCGCAGGCTTTATGCAGCCCCCTCCTGTTACTAGCCCTTGCCAAGCCAGGTCCCCAGTGATCCATGGACTTCCAACCTCCTGTAGGTCTTACTACCTCCCTTTAACGCCACCCTAGGACCACAGTCGAATCACTTTGGACCTTTGGGAGACAAGTGATACTTAGATCATAGCACAGAGGATTCTTCACATACCACACAAAAAAAATTCAAGAAGTGGTTTCTTCCCGATGTTCATTTTGCTTGTCATTTGGTCAACAAGTTCTGTTTGTCATGTGTAAGCCCTTCATCGTATCGTGTGTGAACAAGAAATCTTTCCATCCTTCATTATCTGTGAAGCCACTTTTCTGTAACCTTCCCCCCTGCACGCGCACACGCACACGCACACTCACATGCATACACACACAAGGTTTCTCTGTGTAGCCCTGACTGTTCTGGAACTCACTCTGTCAACCAGGCTGGCCTCAAAGATCCACCTGCCTCTACCTCCCCAAGTTCTGGGATTACAGGTGTGTGCCACCATGCCCAACCTTTTTCTGTACTTGTAACTAACTGTCACTGAGCATTGAAAGGTCTCTGTGCTCACACTTGCAGGACTGACCCCGTGCGGCCCTTCATCAGTGGGCATGTGGCAAACAGCATGGCTGCAGAAGTGATCGCCTTGCTTCATAGCCTGCTAATGGCGCCAGAATCCAATGCTGCTCAAATATGGACCACAACAGCAGAGAAGGTTAGCATGGGGCTGTGCTCAGCCGCAGGAGCAGGAAGGAAGCAGCATTATGGTCTTGCATAGATGGGATGGTCCGGGAGAGAGCGAGCATTCCCAAACTAGTCAGACGCAGCTCCACTCCAGGAGTCTCCCCGCCCTGCTGCGTCTGACTTTGCAGAGTCAGGACCATATTTCAGAGAGACATGGCAGCCCTTGTTTCTTTTTGTTTGCCTCAGACTGGTACTGACATTATAATGTTGTGTACTCTTGATTTATTGGCTATGTTCAGTCTATTGGCAGGCCTAGGGAGGCCTCTGTGCGATCACACTGCCAATTGCTGTCTTGCACTGATCTGTCACACAGTGGTCTAGGTGGGTGCCTGAGGCAGCCCTATAATAACCAATTCCCCTTTCTGCGGCCACTCCTCGGGCCAGTGCCTGAAGTATGCCGTGGAGCTGAACACTGAAATGCAGACATTGGGGATGGTTTCCCTCAGGTGAATGACTGCTGGATTTTAGTTGGTTGGTAATACAGTCATAGCTTCTCCCATATTATAAAGTTGTATATTCCTAGTTCTGTCTGATACAGTGGTACCCATGGGTAGAACATCACTGGCTACGCCTGGTAGTTTTTTGTCCCTTCTATATCCAGAGTTCCTGTGATAGCTGGGCCCCATGGCACTGTTAGTCATTTCATTCGTCTTGGGACCAGTAGTCAATAGCCAATGCTCTAACTCCCAATGCCTGCCCCCGCCCCTTTTAAGATTTTTTTATTTTATCTTATGTGTGACTGTTTTGCCTACATGTATGCATGTGTACCATGTGCATACCTGATGCTTATGGAAGTCAGAAGAGATTGTCAGAGCCTCTGGAACTAGAGTTACAGATGACTGTGAACCACCTGTGAGTGCTGGGAACAAACCCAGATCCTCTGTGAGTGCAGCAACTGCTTCTGACTACTGAGTCATCTCTGCAGCCCCTACCGTCCTCCTCCTTACACACAGGTTCTGTCTCGAGCATTGATGTACATTCCACAACTAGGGAAGTATGCAGAAAGCATCCTGGAAAACGGGAGCAGCAGTGGCAGGAAACTCGCCAAGCTTCAGAGGATTGCACGCCAGGCAGTTGCCGCACTCTGTGCACTTGGAGGCTTTAAAGAGACAATCAAGATAGGCTCCGAGGTCCAGGTAACCCACCACTGCTTCCCCTCATTGCTTTTGCCTCCCCCAACCACTCAGCACTGTTAACCAGTGCTCTTCCACTGTTGTTTACCCAGAAGGACAGCAAGCCTTGTTCCTTCAAACTAAGGAATACAACTCAGAACCTCCTGAGTTTCTATCGACACCATCCTGTACATTGCTCAACTGCTAAGGCAGTTCTGCTGATGTTACCTGTGAGACTCGTGTCCTAGGGTTTGTTAATGCTGAAAGCTTGAGATGATAGCATTTCTCTTTGCTGAGAGGTTGTGGGCTTACGATCTTGATCATGTCTTTGGTGTGGCTCCACATCGGAATCAGTGATTACTATAGCTCTGATGTGACAGCTGCAAAGCCCACCTTCTTGTCCCATTAGATAGCTGTGCTCACTTTACCCTGGCAGGTGGTGCTAATAATCTGTGTCACCAGGTTTTAGGTAGAGGAATATCGGGAAGCATCGGAGTCGTGGCTTCTATCAATGAGCAGGAAGGTATAGCCACAGTCAGATTCCCTCCTGTGGACTGCAGACGGACGTCACAAGCAGCAGACACGTTGACTATTCCTTTGTCTAGACTTTGCGTTCCAAGGTCAGAGGTAAGGCGATGCTTGCCTGCTTTGTCAAGCACCTGCATAGATGCTGGCTGGCTGTTGCTGTGGGCGGGCGGGCAAAGGTTGTGGAGAAGTAAGGGCTTCGCTTCCACCGAGGATACGAGCTGTGTTGATTTTTCAGTGACATGGGTAGGAAATTTTTCATCTAGACATTAGCTGGGAATATTTCACCGTAGGTGATATTTTTGGTTGCTTTGATCTGGTTTCTGATTTTCTGTGGCAATTTTGATCGCACACTGATAATGCCTTTGTTTCCTGTGCCTTTGCCTTTCTGCCGCAGGCACTTCCTCTTCATAAGCTGTCCATTACTGAGAAGGTCGTCCAGGCAGTACAGTCCATGCTGCTCCCTCAGGAAGGAAGCCTCTCTATCCACACCTCTCTTCCTGCAACAGGAGATGGCTCAGCACCTGTCATGGCAGTTGTCCGGCTTCTGGCTGAAATCAGAACCAGGTAAGTAGGCCTGGCCTTAGAGGGTCCATAGCCCGAAGCTCGTGTCAGCTAAGTAACAGGCGCCATAGTCATGCAGCACCTCCTGCAGCCTGCACTCCCAGTTCCCGAACCTCTGATTGCATCCCTAGTACTGTAGCTCTCGGGAAGGCTGAGCCGTTCACCCGGGAGAAGCAGCTGCTGGAGTGTGCCATGCCGCGCTGTGTGAGCTCACCCTTCTGCACTGCTGCTCTGCCAAAAGAACCTGACTTACAGCAGGGATCACGTGGCCACATTCTCAAATGACTCAGTTCCATCACTTTCCAATCTAGGGACGGGAAAAGGAGGGAATACTCTCGGGGCAGTGTCAGAGAGGAGATGTCTGCCTACAAGTACACTCAGTCTCCACTAAACAAGGAGGACAGGGTTCTGCAGAAACTTTTCAGATGTATGCTGACCTCCATGAGAGAAGTCAGATGTAGACTTTTTGTCTCTGGGTCTGCCCTTCTGCAGCTCCCACTGCTCACAGGACACAGTGAGGCAGAGCTTTGACAACTGCTCACTCAGTACTTTGTATCTCTTAGAGGAAACTGCATTGCAGCAGTGACTGGGCAAAAGGCTTCTTAGACATTTCATGGTGTCTGTGGAGAGTGATTACAGAGCCACCCTCAAATTCAAAACCTGCGCTGCTCACACCCTTGTATGGAATGGCACAGCACAGGTGTGTGAGCCAGTACGTCCTCTAGTACTGTAAGGTGTCTCTGGTCCACTGAGCTTCCTTGTACAGCGTCAGTGCTGGAAGGATCGCAGCGCCAGCAGTGTTGTTCGGAGACCGTGACCAGCAGGGAATGTCCATATGCATTTAGTATAGGAGAAACTTTTTTCAATTATTTTCAGTTTGGATGGTCAGATCCATAGATCCAGACCCCCATAGATGTGGAGGGCCAACTATATATTTCAAAGACAGTCTGCTGTGAAAAAAATAAGAAGTATAAATGATAAATTTGGAGTGTTTTCACAGTTGATGTCTTAAAGAATGAACGTTGATGACTCTGAAATATTGTGAATCTTTTAACATTAAGAGCATGCCTGGTCATGGCACAGCTTTTAGAAGACAGCCTGTTTTGTGAAGAATTCATCCAGCAGTGTCCAGCAGCTGTGGAAGTTTTGAACCTTGTGGCCCAGGAGTGCAGTGCAGGTGAGTGCCAGTGAGCCACTGTGGCCCAGGAGTGCAGTGCGGGTGAGTGCCAGTGAGCCACTGTGCGTTGACCACACGCTGAGCTGACAGACAACGCTCCTGACAGCTGCCCCACACAGGGCCCTCAGCCTCTGCTTTCCAGGAAAGCAGTGCTCTTGAGTGAGGACCAGGGCCATGCCCAAAGGCTTTGTTTTCCACATTCACATGAGTTCACTGATGGCTGTACATTCTGCCTGTGGGTTCGGGATATTTAGATTCTAAGTGCAAGCTTTATATTGGTGTCCTTTTTCAGGATAACCTGCATTTAAGAAGTTTATGGATTTGTTTGTTTGTTTTTATGTTTTTTTAGTCTTACTATGTAACTGCAGGAGGCCTGGAACTTTTGATATAGACCAGGATGGCCTCATACTCAGATCCGTCTGCCTAAATGCTAGGATTAATGACAGTACCGCATGCCCAGCCAACATTAATATTTAAAATCAGTTTAGATTTAAATGTAATGGCCTTCACCTGGCATGAGTGGGGCATGCCAGCCATCCTATAACTTTGGAGTTTGGGGCAGGAGAATCAGAACTTCCAGGCCAGCTAGAGCTAAGTAGTGAGTTTTAGGCCAGCCTTAGCTATACACAAAGGCCCTATTTTTAAAAAAATGAAATCTGAGAGTGGGGCTCCATTTTTCAGATGGTAAAAATTATATGCATCAGTTGCTAAGTGTTTGTCTTATGCCTGAGGCTTGTGTACGGCTTAAGTTACACAATCCCATCTTCAAAACCCTTGTAGGCCTAGGTGCTCCCAGTGCTCTGGGACTGGGGTTGGAATACTCTTGGTATTCATGAGGAATACCAAGTCCAGGCTGCTCTACTCCAGGCTTGTTACCCAGCAAGCCTGGCTGTGGAGCTTTGTGAGGAGACAGGAGGCTCGGGTTATTTCCTTTTGTATAAGGATGTAAGTGGTCTCTGTGTGTAGTGGCGTCATTTTGGTGCCACTCCTGGAAGCTGTTTGATGATTTGCTGTGTCCTGCAGGAGAGCGGCTTGCAGTTGTAGAGGTGCAGTGCGAGAGGCTCCGGATGCTCTACCGGGACTGTGCGCGGCCCCCTCCACCTCCGCTGCAGGCTGACCGGAGACAGGTGAGACGGACGCTGCTGCTGAAGGCAGGCGGGCAGGTTAGAGAGAACACAGCCTGGAGCTCTGAGTGCAGTGTGTCTTCGAGGAGCGTATGCAGTCTTATGGCAGCTACACTGTCACCTTTGGATCTCCAAGAGTACTGAAGTGACGTTCTGAGTGTTGGAACATTATACTATGCAGCAGAATTCATTAGTATCTTTGAAGTCTGAATAAATAAAAAGACAGCTTTAAACAAAAGTTAGGGAACTGGAGAGATGGTAAAGTGTTTGCCATGCAAACTTGAAAACCTGAGTTTGGCTTCCTAGCACCAGGCCTGGAGATAAGTCCCTCTAATCCCAGTGCTGTGGTGTCAGAAACAGTAGCACCCCTGGGGTTCCTTGGCCAGCAAGTCTAGCCAAATCAATGAGACACTGTCTCAAAAACAAAGTGAACTGTGGTTGGGGAGACACCTGATGCTTCTATGTGGATGTGTGTAAACCATACAAACCTAAAAATGTTACGTATTTGTATTGGACTGTAATACTCTAATAATCAGAATGTGACTGAGTAAATAGCAAATATGAAAAATTGCTACCCTTTTTATGTCTGTAGCAGCTTTATTCACAATACTCAAAAATAAAAACTGCCTCAATGCCCATCAAATGTTGAATGAATTAGCAAAATAAGATAATATCTAAGCCATGAGTCAGGACCTCACCATACACAGGCCACCCACACCGTCCCACAGGCTTGCAGCAGGTCAGTGTCATGGGCTGGAGGAGGACAGAGTGAGTAGAGGCTGGAGCTTGGCTTCTGCTGAGTGTGGAGTTGGTTACAGCAAGGGAACAAATGCTCTAGACCAGAATGTGGGGATGGCTGCTCAACTCCACAAGGATACCAAAGGCAGGTGTGAAACTGGACATGGACGATTGTATGTTACCAAAAGGCAGGTGTGAAACTCAACATGGCAGGTTATATGTTACCAAAAGGCAGGTGTGAAACTCAACATGGCAGATTGTATGTTACCAAAAGGCAGGTGTGAAACTCAACATGGCAGATTGTATGTTACCAAAAGGCAGGTGTGAAACTGGACATGGACGATTGCATGCTGTGAGAGGCGTGCAAATAAACTGGTGCACATAGATAAAACCTGTACTGGTATCACTTGACGTCTAGCCATCTTTGGTTACCCTGGAACAGCAGTGTCCACCACACACTGTGCACTCTAATTCCCAAGGCAAATTGGCAGGCTTGTGACCTGATGATGACCTGGCAGCCATATCCTTTTGTGGCTATGATTCTTCGTGTAGGATGTGTTGGAGTTGGTGGGTTGAGAGAGACTGTCTCATAGGAAAGCCTGACACTTCAGTGATGAAGTATTGGAAAGACAGACAGCCACCCTAAGAAAAATGCTGTCACCCATCTGAGCACATCATTGGAGTGCAGCTCCTCCTTAAGCACTAAACTAAGATTGTCCTGTGCGTCCATGCAGCTGTATCAGGATGAGTATGACGAGAAAAAAGTGCTGTTTAAAGAGAAAATCAAAGAGCAGCTTCATGAGCCTGAGAAGGAGCTGTGGGAAGGCGGGAAGACGAACAGCTCGGCTCAGGTCACCTCAGTGGCACGGGCACAAAGAAGGGATTGGGTTTTTATCTCTTTCTCTCTCTCTCTCTCTCTCTCTCTCTCTCTCTCTCTTTCTTTCTCTCCTTCCTTCCTTCCTTCCTTCCTTCCTTCCTTCCTTCCTTCCTTCCTTCTGTTCTTTCTTTCTTTTTAATAAAAACAAAACCAAAAACAAGTTCTCATTGAGACTTCAAAAAACAAAAACATAAAGCTTTTGTGCTGGGTATGGTGGCACACATCTTTAGTCCAGAGCACTCAGGAGGCAGAGGCAGGTGGATCTCTGAGTTCGAGGCCAGCCTGGTCTGCAGAGTGAGTTCCAGGACAGCCAGGGCTACACAGAGAAACCCTGTCTCTAAAAACCAAAAACAAAGTCATAAAGCTTCTCTTCCGACTTCTTTATACTTTTTGTGTCTGGATGCTCACCTGTGTGTGTGTGTACCGTGTGTGTACCGTATGCATGTGGTGTCTGAGACCAGAAGAACTACCAGTATTCTGAACCTTTGAGCCACCTCTGCAGCCCAGAAGACACACTTGCATAATGTATAATGGTGGCGCACAGGGATAGGCTTGTTGAATGGGAGGCCTTGTGTAGCAGGTATAAGACTTTGGGGTTCGTTCCCAGCATTATATATTATAACAGAAATGAAAAGGAGAAAAGAGAACTCAAATTTTGATTATATCAGATACAAGAGCGTAATGAGATTTATATGCTTTGTTGAGTGGAATCTTCCCTCCTGTCCTCAATTGCAGCCCAAAGAGATCACGTGGAGCCCTTCTCGAGTGTTCCCTCCAGTTCGTGCCTGCATGTTCTCATCTCACCTCACCTCTGTCACCTTTCTGGCTGACCCCAGTGCTGGAGGAGGGCTTCCCCGGGGCACGTTCATCTATGCCACTTCCCCGCTGCCAGTTCAGGTGAGAAGGTGCATGTCAACCTGCCTCCTCCCATACCTCAGACTGGAAAGAAGCGGCAGGTGCTAGGCCTAGCCACTTGTCCCCTCTGACATCACCCTCTGCTGCTGTCTCTTCAGGCCCCATCTTTCTACTGGGAAATTGAGATTGTTTCCTATGGAGACACTGATGATGACACTGGACCAATCGTCTCGTTTGGCTTCGCTACAGAAGCTGAGAAGCGTGATGGGGCATGGACCAATCCAGTGGGCACTTGCCTCTTCCACAAGTAAGGAAAAGTGCTGCTTGGCTTGGGTGGGCTCACCTTTAATCCCAGCATTCAGGAGGCAGCCAATCTGTGAGTTTGAGGGCCACCTGGTCTGTTAGTAAGTTCCAGGCCAGCCAGGGCTACATAGTGATACCCTTTCATAAAAATGGGTCAGTATTTCAGAGAAAGTAACTTCCTGTAGGTGTTTATGGGTATTGAGGAAATCAAAGTTCGGTTATAAAATTGAGGAAGTTCGGGCAGAAAGTGCCGTTTTTCTCTCTGGATGCTTATGTTCTCCATGGTTCTTTCCTAGTGGTCCTGCAACAAGAGACTCCTCTTTCTTCTTTCCCAGTCCTCTCTGAATCCATAGACCGTGATGCTCTTCTGTAGACTGGGGTCTGCTGGGCTACTGTAATAC
>JANHMN010000023.1:30843284-30867967 GCA_030674055.1 Rhabdomys pumilio | reverse complement strand
CCGTGATGCTCTTCTGTAGACTGGGGTCTGCTGGGCTACTGTAATACTAAAGGGACAGCAGGGCAGCCTCAAGCCAAGTGTGGACAGTGCTAGTTGGAAGTCTGCTATGTCAGTGTTTGGGAAAGCGTTGCTCTTGCTGTGGGGATTCCTTCCTTGCCTGCCCCTTCCTTGTCTCCCTCCTGGCCCCCACGAGTCTCAGCCTTGACTCTCTTGTTCTCCTCCCAGCAATGGGCGAGCTGTGCACTACAATGGCTCCAGTCTGCTGCAGTGGAAGAGCGTCCGCTTAGACGTCACACTCTCTCCTGGTCAGTGCAGTGGGGCCTTCTTACTCTGCATGCTTCTGTGGGTACCAGGCTGGACCTGGATGGTTTAAAGTTAAATAAACTTAGCAACTGCAAATGGGTCATTTGTCATTGAGTAAAAAGCAGACGCCTGCCCTTGTTTCCGATTTTTACACCACAGTTCTCATATTCTGAAGCCATTACCTAAAGCCTCCATCTTGTAACTCGGGACAGACACGGCTGCTTTTGTCCCTTGTCACATAGTTGCAGATTAGAAGGTCACTTGATAGTAAAGTGGGAAAATGTGTGTATCCTTCCTGCTCTCTGCTGTAGGCGACGTGGCAGGAATCGGCTGGGAAAGGACCGAGGGGACCCCACCTCCTCCAGGGCAGCCAGCCAAAGGCCGGGTATACTTCACATACTGTGGGCAGCGCCTCACACCGTACCTAGAAGACGTCTCTGGTGGGATGTGGCCTGTGGTTCACATTCAGAAAAAGGCAAGTCACCTCAAGAGGAAGGAAGAACAAATTCTTTTCAGAAATGTGTCCTGACCAGAAAGGGAAAGAAGAGGGCTTTTGTATGACTGCTCCCTGCACAGTGATGGGCATGGGGAGCCTGGATAAGCGTGCTTCTTCCCTGATGGAGCCTGCAGGCTTGGATCTGCTCATGCTGTGTCCAGAGCTTGCTTAGTGTGGACTTGCTCTGAGCTCCCTTAGCCATCCTTCCTTAACAAGGAAAGGAACACGACTGAAATGTCTGAACATAGCTTGTGAGCGCAGCCCTCTGAGTCATGCAGAATGGCAGGTGCTTAGAGAGTTCTCTGGGGAAGACTCAAAAGTTCAACACTTCTCTTCCCACAGCACCCCAACATACACACAGTCACACACACACACACACACACACACACACACACACACACACACGTTCACTCACAACGACATTTATATTCATACACACATATACATTCACACAGACACACACAGATTCACACAAACACCTACACTCACACACATACGTACATGCACAGTCTCTCTCTCTCTCTCATACACACACACACACACACACACACACACACACACACGCTTCTGTTGATTTTGAAGGAGCACCTAGGGAAGCCTGCTGCTCTGTGCGGATTATCACTGATGACATGCCGCAGCCCTCCTCTTCCTCCACTCGGCAGTCTGTACCCAGATGCCCGTCCTCATGAACTCGGCACTAGTGAGCAGCAGAAGACACATTCAAAGGGCTTCTCCGGCCATCCTGTCTCAGGAAAGGGCATTTCTCCTCTCCTTATCCCTTGCCTTCACTCACTCAGCAAACGTGTGCCCCATGTCACGTCTATGTGTGAGCACCATGTTGAACTTAGGCAGAGAATAAGGCATTGATGCTGTCTGTGTCATGTTGTAATCAACTGGAGCCATTGGACATTAGTTAGATAATCCCAGTCGATGTACTCACAAAGTAATAAATCCTTAGAGTAATAATCTAGTCTCTAAGTGCCAAGCATATCCCTGCCCTCTGAAGACATGGTATGTAAGCTAAGCCTGGAGATCTTCCCACTGTCTTGGAAGTTAGTGGGGACAGTGTCCAGGCGGAGAGACAGCAGCATATGCCGTGGTGTTGGCTAGAACACAGCCACTGGCCTGGTGCAGTGCTACAGCCTTGCAATCCAGAGAACAAAGCCAAGATTGGTGGACCTGGAGAGATGCTCCTCCAGCCAGAACTCTAGTCCCAAGGAATTCAACACTGTTCTGGAGTCTCTGGGCACCAGCCACACATGTGGTGCACAGCATACATACAGGCAAGATTCTCATACACAGAAAATAAATAAGATGATTGTTGAGAGGCTGAGGCTAGCCTGGGCTACATAGCAAAACCCTGTTGACCAAGAGAGCATGTGTGATGGAGGGCTGGAGTGAGGCAGACAGCTGCACAGCACCCAGGCCCAGCTCACACATGCCTGCCTCTGGGCCTGCTTCTCCCGCCTGCCATCTCTCAGGCTGGCCTTTAGATTTAGTAGCCACTCAAGTGTACTTCATTGTTTATAAAACAAAAAGAAAATCTAAATAATCCTAAATCCTTTATTTGCTCTTTCTAGAACACAAAAACACGAGCCAATTTTGGCTCCCGCCCGTTTGCATATGCTGAAGGACAGGCCCACCGCAACGCTGCCGACCTGTGCACTGACCTGGCAGAGGAGATCAGTGCTAACTTTGAGGCCTTGCCATTTGCCATGGCATCTGACAGTGACAACGATGCTGGCACCAGTATTGCATCTGACCCAGGCACTCATGGGCCACCATGCCGGATTGCAGCAGTGGCCACAGCCCAGCAACGTAAGCCCCATCACCGCCCCCTGCTGCTAGTGCTGTTGAGAGCGCTGTGCACTCCACAAGTCCTCTTAGCTTTGGCATCCTCGATGCAGTGAGACACCCTCATATAGTAAGACACAGGAGGCAGGTCAAGCTGGGAGTGTCCCACTACATGCGCTAAAGGTGGAGGTGTGGGGAGGACAGTGCAAGGAGCTGGAAGCCCAGACTCTGTATGAAGTCACCTCACTTTACAGTGCTACTCATCTGTTTACATCATTTTTTATTAAATATCTCTATAAACTGAGGTCATCAAGTAGTCATAAAATGGTAGAATCAGGGACATGGGTAGAAAGCTGCGTGCCACAGTGTCTCCTCATCATTTAAAAACTTACAAACTGGTTTAGGCTTATAATCCCAGGCATCCAGGTGGCTGAAGCAGGAAGATAATAAATTCAAAGCCTGTGTGGGCTACAGAGTGTTCAAGGCCAGCCTGAATAATTTAGCAAGACCCCCATCTCAGCATTTAGATAGATCGTCAGACCAAGAGATATATAGAAACATAGCTAGATACATGGATAGGTAAATACACAGATCATAGATGTATAGATAGATAGGTGGGTAGATATACACACACACAGGCACGCACGCACACACACACGCATAGATACATAGATAGACAGACATACGAAGGCTGAGGACATAGCTCAGTGGTAGAAGCCAAGCCTAGAATGGACAAGATTCTATCCCTACCCTTGTGAAGGAAGAGAGAAAGGAATGAAGAGTTTGATTGTGTTTGTTACAGAATATGACAGTGACACCTCCTGCCATTATAAAGTGGAGCTCAGCTATGAGAATTTCATCACCTCTGGCCCAGACCCCCACCCGCCTCCCATTGCAGATGATGAGAGTGATGATGATGATGATGATGACATCCCTCAGGTGAGACCCACAGCCTAGCTCACAACTAGGCAACACCTAGCTTCCTAGGGGCGCAGGACAAGGCTGTGTCCTCGAGTGAGGAGTTATCTCGTCACTCTGAACTACCCATGAGTAGCCATGTCTACGAGGCTGAGCTGCCAAGGTCCATGTGTTGGAAGGTGAAGGACCTTGATGGCAGCTCAGCAGGAAACCCAAGCTGTAGTGAGAATGCTTCAGTGGCTTGAGGGATGGGGGAAGGAAAGGTGTGCTGGGAGGGCACCTAAGGAAGGGTCTGTATTTAGGGCAGGCTCGAACAGGGCAGGTCCTTGCGGTAGAGCCACAAGTGCCTGCGTGAAGCTCTTCCTCAGCTCACATGCTTCCTTTCCATACAGGAGGACCACTATGCCCTGCTGGTAAAAGCATGGGAGACCAAGGTTTTCCCTACCATCCGAAGACGCTTCCGCAATGAGGCTGAGCGAAAGTCAGGCCTGGACCAGATCAAGGGTGCTTTACAATTAGGTCTGCTGTGTTTTGTTCTCCTGAAGAGTCACTGAGAGGCTGGAGGGATGAGGGAGATGGAGACGCTGCTCAGATGGGCTGTCTGGCTTGATGTGTCTTCCCCGGTGTGTCACTGAGCTCAGGGTCCTGTGCCATCCTGCGCTCCCACTGCTTTCTGTTGTGCTGTCTTGATTCCAAGTGCGTGGACATATCTTTGCTTAGCTTAGTATCAGTAATACGATAGTGCCGGTTTTGCTGTTAAGTGTAACTGTATCCTCTTCCTATGGGAAGAAGCAAAACAGTGGGATATAGTGGTGCCAGCCTGATACCATACAGGAGGGTGACAAGTTCAAGACCATCCTGGGCCTCATAGTGATCCCGTTTAAAAACCAAAACAAGCAAAGGCCCTGCAGGCCGTTAGTGGGTAGAAGGTGCTCAGCACCAGTCCTGCCTCTCTCAGCAGGGTTTGTTGTAGCACAAAGATGGCAGCACAGAAACAAACACTGCTCTCGCTCTTCTGCCTCCCCATCTGCCCTGTTGTTTGTTCTTCAGTTAGCTCAAGTTAAACGCCACCATAGTCTTGTGCCCTTGTTGGTAAGCATCCTGTTCTGAGGCACGCCAGCTCCTCCCACGTGTTGCTGCGCTGGCACTGACTCGGGTGCTTTCAGCCCTTGGCACACTGGGTAGGACAGATCTGAGGCCCTAGAGGTGACACAGTTAGTATTTAAACAGGGTGCAGACTGTCCTCCCAGCAAAGGCACAGAAACACTCTACATTGGTTCATTCCAGGCACCAGTCAGTGCTCCCTTCGTTGGTGTGACCATTGTGTTCCCTGAGGCGTTACTTGGTGTGCTGTGTTTGCAGGCATGGTGGACATTGCCCGGCAGACAGTTGAGTTTCTCTATGAGGAGAATGGCGGCGTCCCCAGAGACCTTTATCTTCCCACCATTGAGGACATTAAAGACGAAGCAAACAAGTTCACCATTGACAAAGTTCGAAAAGGTTTTGCTTTTGCTTCCTCCTTCCTCTGTGTGTGACATTGCCTTTGAAAGGAGTAGCTGCTGGTTCCCCTAGGGCATTCTCACTCTGACTGACATGACCTCTTCCAGGCTCAAGTGTCCTGGTGGGCTCTCCCACATGCCCAGAGCCCACTGGCATAAGCAGCAGTCAGGGCTGGGAGTAGGGAGGGGAAGTAAGGGCTTCAGATAGGCTTCCTGGCGTGGGCATGAACTCTGAGTTAGCTGGGCATGGGCACTCTCTTGTCCTATGAGCACTTGGGAGATAGAGGTAACAAGATGCATACAAAGTCAACTTTGCTACCTAGTGAGTTTGAGGACAGCCTAGGTTAGGTGAAGCCCTTTTTAGAATGGACATGTGCTTTTCCCTAAAATAGTCCATTACTTTGAAGAAACAACAGAAAAGCACATACACAAATAATCTTAAGCCACTCATTTTATTCTGCCTCATACTCTTTACAAAAATACATCATAGCTGAGGCTAGGGAAATGGTTCAACAGATGAGGGTACTGGCTGCTCTTACAGAGGACCTGAATTTGGCTCCCAGCACCCCATGCAACTCACAACCACCTAGCATGGCAGCTCCGGGAGAGCTGACCCTGTCTTTTAGCCTCTGTGGGCACCTAGAAATGTAGCACACATACACGAACACACAGGGTTCACATAAATAGAAATACAGGGACAGTTTAGCGCCAGGTACGGTGGCCCATACCTTTAATCACAGCACCAGAGGTGTAGAGGCAGATAGCTCTCTGAGTTTGAAGCCAGCCTGGTCTATGTAGTGAGTTCCAAAGTAGCCAGGGCTACACAGAGACCTGTCTCAGAAAAATCAAGCAAGGGCAGTGGTAGTCACACCTTTAACCACAGCACTCAGGAGGCAGAAGCGGGTAGGTCTCTGAGTTCAAGGCCAGCCTGGTCTACATAGTGAGCTCTAGAAGAGACAGGGCTATACATTTTCCTTGTCTCAAAAAACAAAATGCAAATAACACAAACCCACAAGTGATACGTCTCAGAAGCCCACATCACAGGTACGTGGAGGAATATCTGTTTCTGTGCCACTCACCCTGTTTCTTTTCTCGTCTTCTGGAGTCTGGGAGTGTGGCTCGCTGTGAGAGTGCTGAGGTTTTGGGTTCAATCCCCAACATGACTACCAACAACAAAAGAGTTGTCCTTCTTAAATGTTTGCCTCAGCAGTGTTTACAATCGCCACACAGCTGTGTAACCACCAAACCATTCCCTCTATCTCTTTAGTATATTCCTATTGCCAGAGAAAGTCCGCTCCCTATCCGCATGTCCTTCCCCCTCTCTCTAGACTCTGAGAACTGCGTCTCTGCTTCCTGTCTATGGACTTAGCCTGTTCTGGACACTTGTGACCAAGGCACCCATTTGACATGTGATCTTTCAGGCCTGGCTGCTTTTTCAGGCTCACCCATGTAGCATGTATCAGTACTTCATGTGTTTTATTGTCAAGCAGTACTGCATTGTATAGATATGCCCTGTAATTGTTTCCATTCTTCATGATGGGCTCTGAATTGGCCCTACTCTTTGGCTATGAGAGTTAGTGTTGCTCTAAACATGTGTGTTCACACTCCTGTGTAGACATGCATCTTCATTTCTCCAGGAGACATACACATGTATTGTAATAGATTGGACTCTGTAGTCATGAGTACAAGTGTTAGGTGATACAGTAACTCTGTGTTTGACCCTTTGAGAAACTGACAAAATACTTTCTCGACTAGACCATCCTACATTCCCCACGGCTTACCAGCTATGCATGCATGTTCAGTTTCCGCACATGTGTGACAGTGGGTTCCATCTGTCTTTGTACATCAGCCCTTGCTGTTGGTGTGAGGGCTCTCACTGTGGCTCTTATACGCATCTCCCTGGCGACTGAGAAGTAAAAACGTGCATCATTTTATGTGTTATCTTTTCATTTCTTTTTGGAGAAGTGCTTATCCAAGTCCTTTGCCCGTTGTTAATGGCTCATCTTCTTAACTCATGAAGAGTTTACTATTTTATTATCGCTTTACAGGCTGAGCTGTGCTCCTTTTACGATTATAATGAAACTGAGGTATTGTGTCATGCTGCAGAGCTGTGTTAGCCCCCACAGTACAACCTCCCAGGGTGACGTGGTACTTCCTCTGCCTCTGCCTCCTTAGGTCTCACGGTTGTGACGCGCTCTCCAGACAGCAGCAGTGTAGCTAGCAGTGCCGTGGGAACTGCTCTGCCAAAGTTTGCCATCCGAGGGATGCTCAAAACCTTCGGCCTTCATGGGGTCGTCCTAGATGTTGATTCAGTAAGTAAAGAGCCCGTTGGGCTACTCCAGTCCTGTGTGTGGAGAGAGGCTCCTGTGCCCATACAAAGGAGTTATAGGATGGGGCACCTAACATGCAAATGTGCAAGGTCCCGGGGTTCTGTCTTCAGCTCCACACTGACACATGAAGAATGGAGTTTGCAAGTTAAAAACAAGGAAATGAGGCTGGAGAGGTAGCTCAGTAGTTAAAAGCACAAATTTTGCTTAGTCATTAGGAATAGAGTTCAAATCCCAGGACCCATGTCAGAGAGCTCACAGATGTCTTAACTTCAGTGCCAAGGGATCAGAAGTGTCTTCTGGTCTCTGTGAACACCCAAACCTACACGTGTGCATATAGCCACATGGACAAACACACAGAAATAAACATAAAATAAATCTTAGAAGAGAAGGAAAGAAACCAACTGGCAGTGCAGCTGTGAAAAGACTTGGTGAGAACATCTCATGCCTATGTGAGTGAGGCTGCACCCAGCCCCACCATCACATCCAGCTAACATCTCTCCAGCACAGAGCACAGTGGTCCATTGTCCTCAGGTCGTTTCATGGACGGAAGTTAGAAATGAAGGCTTGGGCTCTGTGATTGCAGAGATGGATGGTGGGAGAGAGATGGCCCTGCGTAATCATCGCACTGACTCTGTCGGTCCCTTCTGTCAGGCAAGCGGTGTCACTAATCAGTGGTTGACTCCATTTCACAAAGCTCTCTCCTGAGGCTCAGGAGGATTTGAAGGGGCAGGAGTAGCAGACAAGACAGGGACTGATGTGGGGGAGACCAGAGGTTTGAAAGCTGTATCTGAGCCTCATTCCCAGCCCCTATGCTAATAATTTAAAAGGCAGAGCATCTGCTTGATAACTGTATTTTATTGGTAGAAATTAAAAGGAAGCTGATATATATGCATTCTGGATTCAAATACCAATGTAATTTTTACTTAGGGATTATTAAAAATTTACTTAAAATATAAGCAATAAAAGTTATAAAGTAACACAAAGGTTATTTTAACAAAATTCGCTTTTTCTAATTTTTACTTGATTTAAAGTTTTTTTTTCCTATTTTTCCTGAAGATTTTTTCTTTTCTTTTTAAAGATTTATTTATTTTGTGTATATGAGTACACTGTAGCTGTCTTCAGACATGCCAGAAGAGGGCATCAGATCCTATTACAGATGGTTGTGAGCCACCATGTGGTTGCTGGGAATTGAACTCAGGACCTCTGGAAGAGCAGTCCGTGCTCTTAACAGATGAGCCATCTCTCCAGCTCCTCCTGAAGACTTTTTTAAAATAGTTTTTTACATTTTCTATTATGTGTTAATTTATAATTAAGAATTTATTGGGTGAGAATACTGGAGAAATAACAGTTAAGAGTACTTGCTGCTCCTACAGAGGACCTCAGTTTGGTAACTCAAAACGGCCCATAACTCCAGTCCCAGAGAATCTGTCACCTTCTTCTGTCCTCTGGCATCAAGCACACAAACAAACAAATAAATAAATAAATAATCTTTAAAAGAAAGAGAAACTTGTGGGAAAGTATCTCAGTCAGTAAAGTCTTTGCAGCTCCAGCATTAGGACCTGAGTTGAGACGCAGCAGTGTATCCCTGATTCTAGTGCTGAGGGAGGAGGGTCTGGGATGCGAGGATCCCCAGGGCTTGCAGCCAGCCAGGCAGCCAAATCAGGGAGCTCTGAGTTCAGTTAAGAGGCCGGCTCAGAGAGAGAGGTAGAAAGCAACTACCTTAAAAACATCATTCTCTGGCCTCTGCACACGTGTGTACATGTGAGCACGTAACTCACATGCATGTGCACACACCAGAATGCAAAGGAAGTTGTGGTGTGCGCCGATAGTCTCAGTGGTCAGGAGGCTAAGGTGGGGATTGAGCATTGCAGACCAGCCTACGCTGTACAGCAAGACCCCAAGGAATTGTGGGTGAGGTTCACAGTCATAGTAGAATAGATACCACGTGTACAAGGCCCCAAACACACACACACACACACACACACACACACACACACACACACACACCAAACTGAACCTTCAGAGATGACTCAGCAGTTAAGAGCCTATACTGCTCGTGCAGAGGATCTGAGTTCAGTTCCCAGCGCCTATGTTTGGCAGCTCAAAACCCACTGTAATTCCAGCTCCAAGGGACCCAACACCCTCTCCTGACCTCCAAGGTTACCTGCTCTCAGTGTGCATATATATATGTATGTGTGTGTATAAGTATATATGTATATATGTATATACACACACACACTCTATCTCTCTCTAGAGAGGGGGGAGAGTGTACATATATGTAATTAAAATAATAAAAATTAATCTTTTAGCCAGGTATATTATACACCCTTAATTCTAGCACAGAGACAGAGGCAGGTGGATTTCTTGAGTTCCAGACCTGCAAGGGGCACACAATAAGACCGTGCCTAAAAAAAAAATACTTTGGTGGTGGGCAGATTAAATAAATGTGTATTGTAAATTCTCTTTGGGTTCGTTAATTTTGTTCATAAAATAGCAACTAGATACAAAGTATAGCATAATATCTAGAGATTTAATATCTACATATCTTTGCATGAACTTGAAAAACAAAATCAGTTCTCAGAACAGCAGGTTGGCTGTGTCCTTCTCCCTGCAGGTGAATGAATTGGTGCAGGTGGAGACATACCTCCGGAGCGAAGGGGTGTTGGTGCGGTACTGGTACCCCATCGACATGCTAGAAAGGCCCCCTGCAGGCTACCGCAGGACTGCCACTAATGGGCTGGTCACACTGGATAATACCAACCTTCAAATTCACAGGTAAACTGAGCTTTTCTCTCTTTGAAGGAATAGACGCTTGACTAGAAGGCTTTTTCTTCAAAGCTAAGAGCTGGGAGGAGGGCAGCAATTGTACAGTCGCAGGGGTGGGGAGGAGAAGACATGCAGAGGAAAGAAGTCAGGAGGGACCAGACGAGACATCTAGTTCATCCATGGGAGAGAAGCAACCAGCTGTCTCTTTCTTGGTGACCAAATATACCCTCAACACTGGCTGTGTATGTGGTACCATGCAAAAAGGGACAAGGCTGCAGTGGAGACATGCTGCCCTCTACAGGTGAACACTTAGTGATGATCAGTCACCATTCCCTGCCACATGCTATTAAATAATGTGAGTTGGAGGCCAGCCAAGGGTTGTGTTTATTAAAAATGAAATATAAATAAAAGTTCCTGTATGACTCATTCCTTCCTCATAGAAATCCCTGCTGCAGTTGAGAAGGCAGAATAACAAGTGCATTCTCTAATGAAGGCCTCTGCAGACCTCGTTCACACTCCCTGTCCTTTAGAGTCGCAGGTCCTCCTCTCCAGACCCATAGCTCAAGAAGCACCCAAATCTGACACATGGAGCCCTAGCTAAAGTGCAGTCAGCGACACCAAACAAATTTCTCTCCAGGGCATCAGTGTGGAACTGAGCTGAGTATGTCTCTTGACTCCTCCTCCGTCTTAGTCCTGGCTGGCCTCAAACCCACATAGCCAAGCCTCTTGTCACTGCTTCCCAAGTGCTAAGATTATTGCAGTAAGCCACCCTGCCCAGCTTGGCTCTGTCTGGCAGTTCCAGGCTTCCAACATGTGCTGTTCCACTGAAATAGTACGTTATTCTGTAGGGTTGTCTAAAGCTCAGTCACCAGATCCGAACAGGCCTCTGCCAAGTGTAATGAAGCACTTAATCCTAGCACTCAGGAGGATGAGGCAGGCAAATCTCTGTGTGTTCCAGGCTATTCTGGTCTACAGAGGGAGTTCCAGGACAACCAGGGCTACATACTGATAACCTATCTCAAAAGCATCAGAAAACAACAACAACAACAACAACAAAAACAGGCCACAGTTAAGCAGACAGCAGAGCAGGGGGGCCAGCCTGCCGCACAGCACTGTCATCCACAAAGGTCAGGTGACAGTGCAGGCTGTGCGCACACTGACTGCCAGCACCGTTGAGGCAGCCTGAGGTAGAGCTCTGGGCTCCCCTGCTGTGCGGGTCCTCTTCACCACCTGCAGTGCCTTTTCAGGGCAGCTGGACCAAGGCTCTTTGAGGCTGAGGAAAGAGTTCAGATAACCCAAATGTGGTGTGTGAAGTGGAAGAATTAGATTTCATCCAAAGCTTCCTTCTCTGGTCCTCTCAAATCTGGAGGGTCCACATGAGCCATCTCTTCCTCAGCTGTGACCTCTCAGCCCTTGACACCCTTCGAGACCAGAGGTTCTCAATTTTGGAGTCATGACCCCTTTGTGGGTTGAATGACTGTTTAGCAAGGGCTGCATATCAGATATCCTGCATTTCAGATATTTATATTACAATTCCTAACAGTAGCAAAATTACAGTTATGAAGTAGCAACAAAATGACTTTGTGACTAGGGGTCACCACAACATGAGGATCTGTATTAAAGGGACGTAGCATCAGGAAGGTTGAGAAGCACTTGTCTAGACCACTGCAGAGGCAGCTGATGCTCTCGGGCACTTTGAAAGGGTGGTGTCAGGGGTGAGTCAGGGCATCTTCCTGTGGCTTCTCGAAGGAGGGAGGATGTAAGACGTGTGCTTCTCTCATAGCGCCCTGGGAGCCTCTGAGGCGGCTTCCCTCCTTGGTCTTCCTGTTGTCTGCACACTGACCTGGTTTCTGTGTCGGGTTCTCTGTGCCTCTCTCACGCTGACTGCCGATCTGTGTCACCTGTTACCTTGTCAGTCAGTCGTGTGGACTTGGCCCTCTCTATATGGCCCTTATAAACACCGTTGCTGTGAACGTATGTTAACAAGCCTTTGTGCAGATGGCTATTTTCATTTCTTTTTCCAGGGTGTTTTTGAGTTGAGGTGAAAAAAAAAAAAAAACTAAAGAAAACTATTGTGGCTTTTACTTAAAACTCAGATGAGTTACTTGAAACACAGATCATAGGGCCAGAAGAGAAGCCTTTGATATAGTGACATCATCCTCATTGTTGACCCCATGCCACCCCCAAGAGCTCTACTCAGGTGTGAGGGCCACAGAGCGTCAACACACTCAGGATGTCTCGACTTTCCCTTCCCTCAGGGAGCTGCTGCGATGCGAGGCTGCGCTGGCCCGGCTGTACTGTCGCATGGCCCTGCTCAACATCTTCGCCCCCAAGCTACCTCACTTGTTCACTCGGCTCTTCCACATCCCTGCCATCCGAGACATTACGTTAGAGCACCTGCAGCTCCTGTCCAATCAGCTCCTTGCTCCTCCCCTCCCAGGTAAGACCTGGCTCGAGGAAAAGAGCACCAAGGTTGAGCATGGTCTCACTAGCATCCTAGTTCTCCATGGAGTCACGGAGGCCTGTGGTAGCCATGCTAACTGCTCTTAGACAACTGAGGTGCACTGTCACCATAGTCATGTAATGACCCACTGAGCACTCATTGAACATGGGACTGCTGTCAAGAGAGTCAGACAGAGCTTCCTCTGGCAGGACCTGCTCTATAGCTGCTCCTGTGAGACAGCTAAGCCTGGGTAAAGGCTTTTTGTGCCCATCTGGGCAGTGCTAAGTAAGGGCACTTCATTAGCCCTGGACTAAGGGCTCCTCTGTCTACCTCTGATACATCACCTTCTCTTTTACCTCTGAGCACTCAAGGTAGGAGGCACAGGCCCCCTCCCCAGACCCTGTTCCAAGCAACACTGTGAGCCCATGGCATCTTAGACATCCTCGGGATCCCAGTCAGTGTATGCCAACCACCTCCTCACTAGCCTGACATCCCCAGCCTTCAGCAGCCTGCTTAGAGAAATGGACCTGTTAGAGGGGCTTTGCCTTGAAGTCTCAGTAGTCACACGTGCCTCGACAAACCTTAGTGGAGCCAAAGCTGTCCCAGAGCAGCTGGATAGGCTACCCCACGTTGGTCTCTAAGAAACTTAGCAGGGGAGGTGGCTACAAACATAAGGATCCTAAATTCCAGTCACCAGCACCCACATAAAAAGCTGGGCTCAGTGGTGTGTATTTGTGGTGTCAGTGTGAGGGAAACAAAGATAAAGAGAATCCCTGGAACTCACTGACTAGATGTGTTAGTCAAGTCCAGTCAAGGACCCTGTCTCAAAAACTGTGGTGAAGAGCTACCAAAGAAGACACCCCGTTGGATTGCACAGGCTGGCTTCCACAGGCTGGCTTCCACAGGCATGCACACACACATGCATACGTGAACATGTTATGCAGACACATTTGGAACACTGTGGTACTGCTGGAAAGAAAGCACAAGTTTCAAGGCCAATGCTTGTGACTCCCTCATACTGCCCTGATGGCCCAGGCCTCGCTGTCTCCCATTCCCAGTGCACACATTCCTTCTGGGGTCGCTCCCTCCCTCCATGACTGACTGCTGTGGTTGTACCATTGTCCCTTCCCTCTCCTGCCCACAGACGGCACCATCAGCTCCAGCTCCATCCTCCTGGCACAGTCTCTGCAGCACTGCATCCACTCGCAGAGCTGCTCCGCCACCGACCTCTTCTACCAGGGCAATGCACAGACACTGAGGGAGTGGCTGGGCGTGGCCATCACCCGCACCCTGCACCAGGGCGAGGACAGCCTTCTGGAGCTGACAAAGCAGATCTGCGCCTTCCTGCAGGTACAGGCCAGCGCTCACGGCCCCACTGTGGACACCACTGAATAAGCAGTGCTCTCCCACAACCCACCCTGGCAGCGCTTCTGCTGGAGCTTTCCCGCTTCAGGCGGCCTTCTCCCCCAGAGGCTGCCAGCCTCTTGCATGGATTGCAGCATGCGTCCTGGATAAGGCGAGAAGATACCTGTGTCTGGCCCACACTTGCTCATTATGTGTGTCCTTTCAGACAGCACCAGAGCAGTTCCCCTCCGAGGAATTCCCAGTTTCCGAGTCCAAAGTCAGTATGGATGTGAATTTCCCTGGAGCGGCTTTTGTTGTTGTATCTTGCAAAGAAAGTCAGTCTGGATTCCGCAAAGAGTAAGTTATTCTTTCTCCAGAAGATGGTGCTGGGCAGAGAAAGCTGAGTGGATTCATTCCTGCAGCACTGCCTAGGAGCGTGTCTCCAGCTGCCTTTGCCCTCAGCTGCACACTCTCCTTAGAGCTAGCTCTCTATCTCCTTCTGTGGGGAACTAGGCTATAGAGAACAGCCTTCTAAAGGTGGTGGAGATGACTTATGCCCAGTGCATGGCCCGGCCACGTCTGTCTTAACCCCCACTTCCTCCCAGCTCCTCTCTGTACAAGGCTCCGTGGGCACGTGTGCTCGTCTATGGGCTTGGCCACAAAGTGAAGCGCACCGGCCAGCTGAACCTCATTGAGGCTGCCTGCTACCCTCGAGACGCCTCCCCAGCCAACACTGGGCTCGCCCCTCCACCCACAGCTGACCAGTACCCTTCCGTGGTTCTCTCCACAGACAAAGTCCACATAAAACTAGGTGAGTGCCTTTCAGCTCACACTGATGTCTGGCAGGCAAGAGTGCTCTCCTGGCCTGCCTTTGGGGGCTCCCGGGCCCAATGGCTGCATGAAGAAAGAAATGGTGGGAACAGTGTTTGAGACAGCAGATTACAGGCCTGGCAGAGGCTGCCCAGTCACAGAGGGATTGCCTCCTTCCACCTGAGTGTTCGGGGAGCCATCTGCACAGAGCAGCAGTCTCATCCCTGAGGCCCTCACAGGCTCCAGCAATTGTTATTGAGTGTTCTGGAGCTTTTGTTATAAATCCTCTGGTGTCTGACGTGGCCTCTGAGTACCTTGCTGCTCTTCTCTCTGGCCTGGGGTTTGGGGGGTCGTGAAGTGGTCTTCCTCAAAACCAGCTGAAAGGAGAGAAATAGTAATTCTAGACTTCCACTCTCCCTTTTAACAAGAAGAGGACAGCATGTGTCTGCCTGAGATAGTCAGTCCTTAGCGCCAGTTGAACTTCCAGCCACAGTGATGGGTGCAGGTCCTCCAGCCTGCCCTTGAGTCACATGCCATCAGGGGATGAAGGGATGCTTCCTTATGATCTTGTCACCACTCAACAACTTCAGTGTCTTCTCTTAATTTTCTTTGCCTCTTCTTTCTCTCTCTCTCTTTCTTTCTTTCTTTCTTTCTTTCTTTCTTTCTTTCTAAAGAGAGTATCTCTCTATGTAGCCCTGGCTATCCTGGAACTCACTGTATAGACCAGGATGGCCTCATAGAGCTCCACCCGCCTCTCTGCCTCCATGGACTGGGATAGAAGGTGTGCACCACCTCCTGGAGTTGTGGGTCTTGAGGCACTGGGTATCTTTTCCTTCCTCACTTACTACTTCCTTATTTATTTTGCTATGGAGCCCAGATTGGCTCCAAATACAAACTTTTCCTGCCTCTGCCTTGCTAGGCTAGGGGAAGATGGAGCAATCCTGCCCTGCTGCCCAGTAGCTACCCTGTGTTCCATTGCCACAAGAGCAGCTGCAGTCCAGGGCTGGTTTCTGGTTGCCACACCTGCAGATAAGTCTGCATGGAGACACTGGGCAGCAGGTGCTTTCTCAGATGTACTTGGGTCAGATGCAGCCAATCACACAGTTTTTTCTGGGTCCTTCTCTTAGGAGTGTCCCCACCTCCTGGAGCAGTGCTGGTCTTGCACTCTCTGCCCCTGGAGTTCCCTCTGGCGATGGCCTTTGCTGAGCAGCTGTTGTCCTGGAAATCCGAGGACAGTGAAGGGAAGTCAGAGGACGAGCCTGACAGCATCCCTGCCTCCGTCCTCCTGCACGTGGTAGAACTGCTGGGTGAGGTGCTATTTCTTGGAACAAGTGTGGAGGGGTGGATTGGGGTGGGCTACTGTCACCCCAGAGCTACAGCCTGCCAGAGTACTGCCGCTGAAGGTGGGCGTGGGAGCAGATGTTACACCCAGGCCTGACTCCAAGTCTGTGCTCTGCCAGGCATCACCACTGTACCACACATACACACACACACACACACACACACACACACACACACACGTATACACACACATACATACACACATACATACATACATACACACACATACACACATACACACACATACACACACATACACACATACATACATACACACATACATACATACATACATACACACATACATACATACACACACACATACACACATACATACATACACACATACATACATATACACACATACATACATACACACACACATACACACACATACACATACATACACACACATACACACATACACACATGCATACACACACACATACATACACACACACATACATACATACATACACACACATACACACATACATACAAACATACGCATACATACACACATACATACACACATACACATACATACACACATACATACACACATTCATACATACATACATACACAAACACACACACACACATACATACATAGTGGGAGCCACCCATGAAACAAAGAATAATATTGTCATACCTTAAAGTGTTAAATATTTGCCAGGCATGGAGGGAGAAACAGGCAGATCTCTCTGAGTTTGAGTCCATCCTGGTCTACATAGTGAGTTCTAGGCTAGCCAGAACTACACAGTGCGACCCTATCTAAAAACAACAACACCAAAATGTAAATATTTGCATGATGCCCTTCCTGTCAGTTATAACTTTGGTGGTGAAGGGCAGCATGGATGCGAGCAGCCTTCCCAGATGGAACGTGACAGCCACAGGGCTGCAGACGGCTTCAAGCACACCACACTCACAAATGACCAACTTATCACGTGCAAACTTACTTCCAAAATATTTGAAGTAAACATTAAACTTTAATCCACAGTTGGCCTGTTCATGGTTTAGGGGTGAGTCCCACTGGTGACTGTTGAGACTAGTCAGGACATAAAGTGGGGGCTGAATGACTAGAGGCACAGACCTGAGGTGTCTGGGCTAAAGTAAACCCAGCAATTTGGAGATGTTGGAGTCAGGGTGATGGGTAGAGAGGAATGGAACCCTCCCTGCTGAAAAGGAAAACAAACCAGCCGGCAAACCCCAGTGCCTCAGGGCCGCGTGTCATTGAAGTGATAAGCAGAGGAAACGACCAAGCCTGACTGTTCGCTGTCACGCGATGTCTTGCCAGGCCTATAGTGCTTTTGTCACATTGCTTTTTTCTTCTTCTTTTTTTTTTTTAATGTAGACAGTGTCTCACTTTGTAGCTGCCTGGCTGCTATGTGAACCAGGTGGCCTGAAAGTGGGATTAAAGCTGGACACCACCATACATTTTTATTTTTATCTCAAAAAAAAACCCAAAACAATCTAGAGCAGTAAGTTTTTTTGTGATCCTTCCAATTTTTCGACAGTGGCATCTGTGTTAAGCCTGTAGGACATTCAAGGTATCCTGGGCAGTGCTTCTTGTAGGAGCAGATGTCTATGCCACCATGAGCGGGGCCACGGGGTCGGGGTGAAGACATGGTAGGGGTGACGTAAGACTTGAACCTAGACACAAGGCAGGCACAGGAACTCCACAAACTTGTTGTCAGTAAGAACTTGCAAGCAGTGTTCTCCCAGGAGAGCAGGAAGCTCCCCGCCCTCCCCAGAAGACTGCACCTGAGCAGTAGCAGCCTTGGGAGCCCCAGAAGAGCTCTACCCAGTGCAAAGCCATCTGGTTAGAACCAGCTGCAGTCTACTCCCTTGTAGCTGTAGACCCAGCTGCCTCCATGCGCCATGGGCCAGAATGTTCACTGTCCTCATAGTTGCTCACAGACTTTGGCTTCTGCCTCCTCCATCTAGTTCCAGGCAATGTGAATAGCATTTGGGAGCCGGAGTGGTAGCACAGTTGGCCAAAGGCCTGCCTAGCACATACAGAGCCCTGAGTTCAGTTCCCTAACCCTGCACAGATCGTGTGGATATCTGATACGGAGAGATCTTGGCACGGCTTCTTGGATTTGTTTTTAACTTTATTGCTCAGTTTCATACACAGTGTTTCTTAAGTCACACACGCTCCTTCATCATTGTCATCTCTTATTGCTTCTCTTTCCCATGAACCCTCTCCTCCCATCAAGTAAGATTGTTGTTTTTGACAAAATCTCAAATGTTTGATTTTTACCAATAAAGACTCAGGAGCAAGATGCTGGGGTGAAGGCCTGCTAGCTCAGAGACACGGAGGAAGCACTCAGCTGACCTTCCTCCTCAGCTGATGTCCAAAGAGGAAAGGAGCTCAGTTATTGAAGCCATCTCAAACCCTCAGACCGAATGTCTCTCCCTCTACTCCCTGTGTGTCTAGCCATCTTTCTGACTTCTTTTTACTTTTGTTTCTTTCCTAAGTCCACTTCCTGTTGCTTGCTCTGCCTCTTAACCTGTGGTTGACTTTATTTAATCCTGTTTACAATAAACAGAAAGCTCCTAGATTAAAGGTGTGTGCTAGGGTTGAGCCATATCACAATTAAAAATAGTTTTTCCAGTAAATAACATCATCCTAGGGTTCACAGTGTGATCAAATATCCTGCAATTTAGGATTTTCATTAAGCCAAGATTTTATGTAGCCCAGGCTAGCCTGGAACTCACTATGTAGGCAAGAATGATCTCAAACTTCCTATTCTCCTTTCTCTACCCTCTGAGTGCTGGAATTACATGTGTCTCTCTGGGCTATGTGTGTCTTGTTTTGGATCAAACACAAGACCTTATATATGCTGGGCAGGCAGTCTACCATCTGAAATACATCCCCAGCCCGGGACATCTTTTTTGATAAATTTTTTCTCAAAGAGAATCATTGTCATGCTCCCTTCACGACTCTCTCGTACTGTGAGTTGTGCCTGGAGAATGTAAGCTCTTTTCTGCTTTACTCAGTTGGGAATTCTTCCTCCTTCTCCTCCTTCTCCTCCTTCTCATCCTCTTTCTCCTCTTCTTCCTCCTCCTCCTCTTCCTCCTCTTCCTTCTCCTCTTTCTACCTCTTTTTGTTTCTTGGTAGTTTCTTGTTTGTTATTTGATTTTTTGAAACTAAATCTCATTTAGCCAGTGTGGTCTTGAAATTGCTGTGTAGCCAAGGATGACTTTGAATTCCTGTCCTTCTGCCTCTACTTTCAAAACTCTTGAATTATAGGAATGCACAACCACACTTTACCCCTTTCTGTGTGTGTGTGTGTGTGTGTGTGTGTGTGTGTGTGTGTGTGTGTGCACGCATATGTGCAAGTGCACATGCATGTGGAGATGAGAGGTCATTGTTAGGTGTCTTTCTCGGTTGTTCCCCACTTTAGTTTTTGAAAGACAGTCTCTTACTGAATCTGGAGGTGGCTGGCCACACAACAAGCACCTGTCTGCCAGAGAACTGGAGTTACACTGTGCCCAGCTTATGTGCGGGTGTGAGAGTCAGACTCAGTTCTTTGTGCTTTTACAGCAAGCTCTTTACCAACTGAGCTGACTCTCTAGCCTCTTGCTTTTTCTAAACTTAATTTTCAAGGAATTTTTACATCCCTATTGTAAATGAGAAATTAGTATACCTTTGCCATAACTATAACACGTGAGTATAAGAGAAACCTATAGGTGAATAAGGTGTGAGGGGGCTCAGCAGTTGAGCTCTGCTGCTCTCTCAGAGGACTGGGATTCAGTTCCCAACATCCATGTGTAGCTTACAGCCACCTATAACTCTAGTTCCATGGGATTTGAAATCATCTTCTGGTCTTTGTGGGTACCTGCCTACACATGGCTGACACACAGGCACAACACGCAAATAAATAAAAATAAGAACCATGAGCTGAAGCCGGGCAGTGGTGGTGCATGCCTTTAATCCCAGCACTTGGGAGGCAGAGGCAGGTGGATTTCTGAGTTCGAGGCCAGCCTGGTCTACAGAGTGAGTTCCAGGACAGCCAGGACTACACAGAGAAACCCTGTCTCGAAAAACAAAAAAACAAAAAACAAAACAAAACAAAAAAAGAACCATGAGCTGGAGGGGTGGCTCGGTGGTTAAGAGCACTTACTCTTCTTTCAGAGGACCTAGCATGGAATTCTGGGTCCAGGAGATCTGACACCCTCTGACCTCGTGACTACCTGTACACACGTGATACAAATAAAGTTATGCAGGGGCACACACACACAAACTAAAAATTAATAAATTTTATTTAAAAAAATAAAAACCAATCTTTAAAAAAAGATTTTCTGAAGGCTCTTCCTTCCTCCCCATCTCTCCTTTCCTCCTTACTTCCTTCTCTCTACTCCCCTGCCTCCCTCCTTTTTTTCTTGTTTCCCTCCCTTCTCCTCACTCAGTCTTCTCTGCTCATTTCTTTCTCCTTTTCCTGCCAAGCAGTACTAGGAGTGAAACCTAGGGCCTTGAGCATGCTGAGCAAGCTCTGCTCAGCCCACTGCAGGGCTCTCTAGTTGACCAAGTTAGGGCAGTTTTAAATCGTTATCAGTGTGTGTGAGGGGAGTGAGCTGAGTTATCCATCCCCAGTAGCAGGCATCCTGTGTCTTGGGAAGTATCTACTGACTTCTCACCACTCCTCTTCGAAGCAGTGCTGTCTGGCCCGTGCTCCAGAAGCAGGTGGCAGGGCGTGCTGTCCTTAGGCATGGGCTAAAAGCCACAGCCAGTCTGCACTGGAGCGCCATCTGTAAATTCCATCACAGCTCAGAGCTATTCCTGGAAGTGATGAGCAGTGCTTGTGTGCTTACTCTCTTTTCTGTCTGTTTCAGGAAACTTCCTGTGGACCACAGACATGGCAGCCTGTGTGAAGGAGCTGGTCTTCCACCTCTTGGCTGAGCTCCTGCGTACAGTACATACCCTGGAGCAGCGGAAGCACCCAGCTGGCCTGTCCTCCTCTATCGCCCTCCAGCTCAATCCCTGCCTAGCCATGCTGATGGCCTTACAGTCAGAACTGCACAAGCTGTACGATGAGGAGACCCAGAGCTGGGTCTCGAGCAGTGCCTGTGGGGGCTCTGGAGCAGCAGCTGGGGGTGACCAGGGCAGGTTTTCCACCTACTTCCACGCCCTCATGGAAGGCTGCCTGGCAGTTGCGGAAGTAACCCTACCTACCAATATCAGTGTCACAGCTAGCGGGGTGACCTCAACGACCACCCCAAATCTCAGTGACTCGTCCTCTTCCTCCTCCTCCTCCCCAGGACAGACACCACAGAGCCCTAGCCTCCTGTCCAAGAGAAAGAAAGTCAAGATGAAGCGGGAGAAGGCCTCCTCCTCCAGCAAGCGTCAGTCCTCTCGTGCCACGGATGCAGACTCCACCATGCTTAGCATTGGGGGTAGCAAGCCTGAGGACATGCTGTGGTTCCACCGTGCCCTCACCTTGCTCATCATCCTCCGGCACCTTACCAAAAAGGACCCACAAGGCCTGGGTGTAACAAGCGATGCCATTGCTGATGCCTGCCAGGCCCTGGTAGGCCCCACTGCCCATAGTCGCCTGCTAGTGATCTCTGGCATTCCCACCCACCTGGATGAGGCTGTTGTTCGAGGGGCCATCCGCAAGGCCTGCAATGCCCATGGCGGCGTCTTCAAAGATGAAATCTACATCCCACTGCAGGATGAGGACCCCAAGAAGCCAAAAGACAAGGCTGAGGGCGGCGACAGCAAGGTGGAATCTGACAAGTTGCTGGGGTTCCCCAGTGTGGACAGCCTGGAGGGGAGCACGTCAAGCAGCCTGGCCCCCGCCATGAGCATCAGCGCCTCAGCTTCCACCAGCCAGGCCTCAGTCTGCAGCTCCCAGTGTGTCTCACAGACTGCGAGTGACCTCTCAGTGGACCCACTGCCCTCGGGCCTGGAGCTTCCTGTTCCTCCTGTCCTGTTGGAACCCCATGTAGTGTCCAGCCAGGAGAGCCTGGACATTTCCTTGTGCAGCACTGGCAGCCTGGGCAGCCTGGGCAGCCTAGGGGAACCTCTAGACAATCCAGAGGCAGCATCTCTGTCCGACGTGGGCTCAATGTACACGGTCACATCCCTGGATACCCAGCCTCTCACAACACGCCCTATCAAAGGCTTTGCAGTGGTGGAGGTAATAGCTCTCAGCCTTGAAAGCCGTTCAACCCTGACCTGGCCAACATGGCTTCTCCATGTTACTTCCAAGGCATTAGCTAGCAGACAACATGGGATTCTGGGCAACTCTGAGCAGCTGCTTTTCTTGAGGTCAACTCTAAGAGGGACATCCAGTCTGGTGTTATGAGCATAGGCAGTTCATTGCTGTGAGTGGGGTGAGGGTCTCTGGCAGGTGTACTCCAGGACCATGGCTGTGTTTTAAGAGGCACTTAAAATGGTGGTAGCATGAGAATCACGTTCATTGTACTCCAGGAGTGCTGAGTACAGGTGCTGTGTGTGCCAGGTGATCGCTACTTCAGATGCCTCGTGTTTCTTGGGCCACCTTGTTTAGGAATGAGGCATCTAATGACTTCCTGCACTTTCACAAGAGTTAGACTCAAAGGTAAAACCCAGGGCCGGGCGGTGGTGGCGCACGCCTTTAATCCCAGCACTTGGAGGCAGAGGCAGGTGGATTTCTGAGTTCGGGGCCAGCCTGGTCTACAGAGTGAGTTCCAGGACAACCAGGGCTACACAGAGAAACCCTGTCTCGAAAAACCAAAAAAAAAAAAAAAAAAGGTAAAGCCCAGCACTGGGGTGCAGCACTTGTTTAGGGTGCACGACTCACGCACGCCCCCAGCACCACTATAAGAGTAAGTGCCCACTCCTTTGGCTACATAAAGCCCAAGGGCAAGAACTTTCATCAGTGGCTCTCCCAGCTGAGCCACCTTCCTGGGGACTGGACAGCCTTTAGGCTCCAGAGCTTCCCAGGTGAGCTGTTCTGTAATGACCATGTTGGCATTGGGAGGGAGCTTCCCAGGAGCAGGGTCAGCAGTGCCCATGGCCCCAGGCCAGACCCGTCAGAGCTCACCCATTCTCCTTGTTCATACAGATAAGGTCCCGGGCCAAAGTTGAGAAAATCAGAGCAAGTTTATTTAACAATAACGATTTGATTGGTCTGTCAAGTCTGGACGGTGAAGACGAGCTGATGGAAATGTCAACAGAGGAGATTCTGACGGTGTCAGTGGTGAATCAGAGTCTGTTTGACACTCAGGGGAGCCCAGGACTAGAAGATTACTTCAATGACAAGTCCATTAAAGGTGAGCTGTAGGCTGTGTGCATTTGGTATTTGTAGTTTCATTTTCATTTTTGAATTCCATGTATGTATTTGTGTATAAGTGTTCATGCCCATCGTGGTACCTGTGTAGAGGTCAGAGGATAACTTGTGGTAATCCATCTTCTTTTTCCCCATGTGGGTCCCAGGGATGAAACTCAGTTCCTCAAGCTTAGAGGCAGGCACCCTTACCCACTGAGCCATCTCACAGGTCCAAATTTGGGTTTTTAAAATAGAATCTCATATAATCCAGGTTGGCCGTGAATTCCTAATGTAGCTGACACTGGCCTGCGTTCTAGCTAGAGACCTTGAAACGGGGCCTCTGCCTGCTCTCAGCCTACTGTGGGCTTCCTTGTTTCAGGGTATTATTATGTTCTGTCCTGTGCAGCCTCAGGCAGGACTGCTTATGTTTACTGGACTCATGCCCCACTCAGCCAGGGGCAGAGTGACAGCTCAGCAGTTAAGAGCACTGCTACTCTTCCAGAAGACCTGAGTTCTGTTCCCAGCACCCACATCATAGCTCATAGCAGTCTGTAATTCCAGTTACAGGGTATCTGATGCCCTCTTTTGGTGTATGTGGGTAGCAGGCACACACACATGTGGTACGCATACATATATACAGGCAAACATTCATACACATAAATAGTAAAATCTTCCAGCACCTTGTAGTCCCAGCAGCTGGGAGGCTAGGGCAGAAGGATCATCTGGGCTCAAGAGTGTAATCCCAGCCTATAAGACCCCATCTCAAAGGAGGGCTGGCAAGATGACTCAGTGGCTAAATGTGCCTGCCGTTAAGCCCGGTGGCCTGAGTTTAATCCCTGGGACCTACTGTGATGGACGAAGAAGGACTATAGTAGTTGTCCTCTGACTTCCACACTTGTGCTGGTGCCAACACATACACACACTCTCCCAAAAATAAATACATGAGTAAACACCAGTGGTTCTTCATCCCAGGCCCTAGCAAATGTAACACAGCACCGTTGATGTGGAGTGTCTTGTTGGTCATAAGGTTTAGAGGGAGGTGCCTTACGTTTTGTGCCTAAGCAGCTGTCTTGCTGCCCCCAAGGGCTTACAGTGCTCCTTTGAGGGTATAGTTTGTCCCTTAGGAGATGAGCAGCCGAGGGTTTATTTACAAGATGCCCAAGCACTTCTCATTATTGCTTCCTAGGCTCCCCCACTGTGAATCTGGAATGCAGTTTTAGCTCCCTATTCTTTTGCAGTCAGCCCTTGTACCGATGGTGCTCAAGGCTTTGCTAATGCAGACTTTGGCCTCATTTTGCCCTGTCCTCATCCTCACCCCCTCCTAGACACACATGTGCACAGTGCTCTCACCCCCTCCTAGACACGCGCGTGCACAGTGCT
>JANHMN010000023.1:30785731-30829149 GCA_030674055.1 Rhabdomys pumilio | reverse complement strand
ATAGGCACACACAGAGTGCACCTGCACACATAGGCACACACACAGAGTGTACCTGCACACATAGGCACACAGAGTGTACCTACACACATAGGCACACAGAGTGCACCTGCACACATAGGCACACAGAGTGTACCTGCACACATAGGCACACACACAGAGCGCACCTGCACACATAGGCACACACAGAGTGTACCTGCACACATAGGCACACACACAGAGCGTACCTGCACACATAGGCACACAGAGCGTACCTGCACACATAGGCACACACAGAGTGCACCTGCACACATAGGCACACACACAGAGCGTGCCTGCACACATAGGCACACACAGAGTGCACCTGCACACATAGGCACACAGAGCGTACCTGCACACATAGGCACACACAGAGTGCACCTGCACACATAGGCACAGAGTGTTTGCTAGGTAAACAAGTGGGTGCCCAAGAGGCCAGCCTGGAGGCAGAAGCCAATTTCCAGCCCCCTGAAGTTGGCGTTGTGTCTTGTGTAGGTCCCCCTGACTCCCGCTACATCCGAGTGGAGACCTGCATGTTCATGATCAAGCTTCCCCAGTACTCCTCCCTGGAGACCATGCTGGAGAAGCTGCGCTGTGCCATTCACTACCGTGAAGACCCCCTAAGTGGCTGATGGGAGTGAGCTGGAAGATCAGGCTGTCACCAAGGCACCATTCTGCCGGCTTGGGAAGCTTGCCAGTTCAGGCACATCCCTCCAGGGCCCAAGTGAGGAGCTGGCGACATTTGCTTTCTGAACTTTGGTCCGTGTCCCAGGGCCACCTGGAAGACACTTTTTGTATGTGTCCGTCTTGTGAGGTTCGTTCCTTTGCTGCCTGTTTGTGGAACATTGTAGGGTAGTTTAGCTCCCAGACAGTCTGTGTCTCATTTGATCTTCCTGGACACTGGTCCTGGTGGCTAGCAGATTCTGATGCCACAGGTTCAGGTGGTTCCTCCTCAGAGCCGCCAGTGGAAAGCTGAGGGTGAGATGACCTCAGCCACACAGTCTCCTGTTCTCTCTACAGAGTGTCTCCACAAATGTGTGAGCAGTTCTCAGTCCTGCCCTCCTGCCAGGAGCTGGCATCTCCCCCAGAGGCAGCTTCTGCAGGGCTCCCTCCTTTCATCTTGAAGTAGCTGAGCCAGTGCTCAGACTTCCTGGAGGCGCGGGAGCTCGTGTGTTAACCTTCCTGCTCCACTGTATGTTCCTGGCCTTGGGCTTTTTGTTTGTTTTCTTTTCTTTTTTTAAGGAGATCCCACAGAGGCCCCCTGTCTGCCCCCATCCAGGGCAGCCCTGTCTGCCACCTGTCTCTTCTGGGCCCCTGGCTGAGTCACCTGAGGCTACCTCAGGAGCAAACACCCAGGAGCTACTCCAGGCCTTAGTTCACAGACAGGCTGGGTATGTCCTGGAGTTGAAAGACACTGGAGCTGGAGGGATAGTGCTGAGGGGCCTTTCTACAGCTGACTGCGCAGGGAGCACATGGTCCAAGCCTACCCACTCTGTGCTCATCCCCACAGTGCTGTAAGGAGCCCAGGAAAGCGTCACAGCCCGTCTCTAAAGACTGTCTGAGGTGCTCTGCCCAATCAGGGCTGCATCAGTGACCCAGGCGGAGACTGCAGGGGATTCCTCTGTGCCCTGGCTGGCCTGCCCAACACCCTTTTCAACCAACGTGTGTGCCAGGGCTGAGCTTCCTACAGGCTCACCCACTACCCCAGTGCATTTGTGCCCCAAACAAGTCTTTGTCCAATGGTACTTTGTTCAAGAACAGCACATGCCAACTGTTGGACACTGTCATTTGGGCCTCACCAGCTGTCACAGAATGGCAGCGCTGTAGCTAGTGTATGATATTGTGCACACAGAAGTTCTGAGGAGGGTGAGGAGGGTATGCTCCTCTCTCCACAGCACCTGGCCTGCTTGGAAGGTGTGCAAGCTTTAAGGCTGGCACACCAGCCTCCATCTTCTCCCCGTACGCTTAGGAAATATATTGAGGACCATTACCGAAAACACCCCACCCAACCCCACTCGAGGAAGTGATACACCCCATCTCACAGCTGGCCACGCCAGTCACTGGGCTACATGGAAATGAGTGCCCAGAGCAAGCCCTGCTCTCACAGAAGATAGTGGCCGCTGTTTGGGACCATCCCAGCGACCTCAAGGATCCTGACTCCATTCTGCAGAAGGCAGGAGCCTCTGAATTTTAAAGTGGGTTTTCATTCCTGTACCTCCAAATCCTTGGTTCCCTTCCATCCTCTTCCCATGAATGGACTTGGGATTCTGTCAGCTACCTCCCCAGGAGGGTTCTAGAAGCTTCTGTTGGCCCATTCCTTGATTAGATGACAGCTGTGAGTGAGATATCTGCTGCTAACTCAGCTGCTTCTCCTAGAGAGCACACTGAGGTCCAGACAGACCCCAACCTTGGCCCTGAACAATGTGTGCTGTAAAGTTACTTGATGTATATTTATTATAATTATTTATGATTGCATTAACAGACTTCCCATTCAGTCTGATGCTATTTACACTATGCTGTGTAAAGAAAGCTCACTACAGGAAAAAGTCACACCAATAAATAACCTTCATCTGACTGATTGACCTAAGCGTGTGTGGTCGTCTCCTCTTGCTGGGCGAGCTCACAGGTTGGCACTGCTAGATGGCTCTGACGCCTCAGTGTCACAGTGCCTAGGAATTACCGTTCGCACTCCTGCACTCCTGCACTCCATTAGTGTTTGAGCTACCTTCCTCCTGTTCCAGAGCACCACCCTGTCCTGACAGCTAGTCTGTGCTCTAGAGCCCGGCACAAGGGTCTTCCAGAGCCAGCTGTCACCCTAGATGAGTTTGGCTGTTGTCAAACAGTCCTCCTGGGGCAACAGTGCATCTAGACCTACTTGAACAGCACCCCCCACCCCCGGGAGCCTCTGTTGTCTTGGGGACCTCAACCTCATTCCAACTTGCTTGTCCCCTCCCACTGCTCCAAGGTCATCCTCACCCAGACTCCTAAATACATCTTCATCACAGAGACAGAAGGGACCCAACCAAACAGCTTTCCTTCCTTATCTTGTTGCTGGAAACAGCACAAGCCGCCACTCACTCACTGCGCTGTTCATCAAGGACTCCCTGTGTCACAGCACTGTCATCTCCTTCTAGAACACATTCAGAAGACTCCTCAGCCTATGCAGCAGACGCCCTTGGCAGAGGAGCCTGCTCTGTGTAATGAGTTCCAGGCTAGCCAGGGCTACACAGACCGTGTTTCCGGAAGAAAAAAAAAAAAGGATGGAATTGGAGGGCCTGTGTACCAGGACAAACCAATGAAATTTCAAGTAGATTTAGAGACAGGGGACTTTCAAGTGATCTTGAAGAACCTGACAGGCTTCTGGGGGGTCTGTGAAAAGTGCCACCTGATTGCCACAGTGAAGGCTGCTGGGAGCTGCCTTAGGGATTCGTGTCTATCCTGACATGATGGAGAAAGTCTACATTGGAACTGGACAACAGAGACACGATATCCAAACCCCAGCAAAAAGTATTTATTCCATTAAATCAGAAAAAAAGACATGAGACGACAGCAGACAGGCTTTGAAGATTAGCGTCAAAACAGTTGAAGGATGAAAAAAAAGTGATGGTCTACGGAGGACAAAAAGACAAAGGGACATTTTTAAATTGTTAGGATCAGGACCAGGGCAGCAGTGGTGGAGAAACCTCTGAAAGGGTAAACAGACACGACACACGTCACCAGCAGGGGGCGCTCTTTAGATGGTTGTAGCATACACCACGCACAGGGCGGACACCCAATCCTAGGAGAGTGCAAAGCTTGAAGGGAGAAAATTAGTGTCAGAATGGCTTCAGACTTTGTAACCTAGAAAGTGAAAGATACCTCCTAACCCTAACCGAGCCGGGTTCAACCTGGCACAGAAAACAACCGGGACAGTCATGTCCATGGCATCAAGGAAGGACTAAGTTCAGATGGGGCGAGGCATGGTGGCGCACTGAAGAGGAAAAGGGAAAGCTCAAGGCCAGCTTGCTGCTACATGAGACTCTGTCTCTCACACCACCACCCCAGGGGGGGGGGGAAACAGGCATGTGACTAGGATCAGAGTTTATTATATGGCATGGCATGGGCACGGTACCAGCTCCCAGGAAGGCAGGGGCTGCCACAAGGCAAGGCTAGTCTGGTCTGCTGAACAGTGAGACATCAACCCAGCCCCACACAAAAGGCACATTTTATGTATGAAAAAGTCCTAGTGAAACCCATTTCTTACAACTAATATACACTAATTTAAAACTACATTTAAACAAGGGTATATATCTGTCTGCAACTCAGAGTACAGAGGGAGCGAGAGACACCGAAGCACACATGACAGTTTGAACAAGAACAGTGTCAAAGGAATGGCTAGAAATGACAAAGCGCAGATGCCTGAGGATACAAGATTAGCTTCTAGCTGCACTTGTGTCTTTAGCTGCATGGAGGATAGCAGTTACTAACAGCCACAAGCCAGTCCGTTGTCATTTTACCATGTGCAGGCCACATGGTGTCCTGTGGGCGAGGGTGCTCCATCCTCACCGGGGAGAGAGACCCAAGTTACCCTGAGCCCTTTCTGCCACCTCTTTGAGGTTCCAAGAGGAAGACAGTGACAGCAGAGGCCATGTCCTCTGGCTCCTTTGGAAGGTTTTCTAAGCTGGCCACCCTTGGTGAGCCTGGCCAGTATGTCTCATCTAGGGACAGAATAATTCTGTCCTGGCTTTACTGAGAATTTGCATCACAGCCTTTTGTAACCCATGCAGTCTCTGCGCCATCTGAGGAAGCGGCGGTTTCTCCATCTTCTCAGTCCTTGGCGAGAGTGCTGAAGCAGGATTGGTTGTCCCTCAAAGGCATGGCTCCTTTTGGGGTTCAGGATTTTGTGTTTTGCTATCTTCCAATGGCTACAAGTGTGCGCCCCCACGGCTGGCACAGTGTTAGGCCCCAAGTATTACCACAGCAGCAGTGAACCTCTGAGTTTCCTCCAAAGTGCAAATTTTGGAGGAAATTAGCAGCTCTTAAGGTGAGGGCAGACAGGAGAGTCAAGATTTTGAGGCCAACCTGGTCTACATGGGACATCTTAGGAAAAAAAAAAAAAAAAAAGAGCACGGCCCTTTGAATTCTGAGAAGGAACCCGTGCTGGGGCATCCAATAAACAGTACAGTCATCAACTGTGCCTGCAGGCGAGATTTACGTTCAGGGCCAGCCTAGGCTACACAGTGAGACCATGCACATTCTCCTCCATCTCTATTGAAAGAATCACAAGCTTCAGCCGAGCTCTAGATACAAACTTTATTTCAATTACAAGGAAATAGATAATTAAAACAGTAAAATAAAAAGGGAAGGGGCTGGAGTCCCAGTCCTTATGAGGGCAGGCGTGGCCCTGGTGGGGGCAGCACAAACAAAGCAGTACATTCCCCATCGGGAACAGAGAGAGGTGGGTGAGTGAGTGACCCGCAAGCACCAAGGTGGCCTCTAGTCCAAGTACCTGCTGTTCAACTTGTCCCTACCATGCTGCAAACCCAAGCTTAGCCCCCACCATGAGAGAATTGCTTCTCTGGAATCTCCGAGATCCCCAGAACCCTCTCCTCTGCCCACCAGGACCACAAAGCACCACGCAGCAGTGGTGATGACATCTGGATGGAGCCCTTACTGGCCAAGAGGGCCACAGACACACTGATTGCACTACTGCTCAACAATGGCAGCTCGGGCCTCCCAGCTAGCCCTCCCTCCAACCCAAATACCCACAGCACAATCTCAAAGACACAAAATGGCCATAACCTAGGAAAAATTACAATCTGGTGTCTCTCCTGCCCAATGAGCCTGAGAGGCAGTTGGACACTGCACCAGCATGTACTGCTATGCACAGGGGTGGGCTGCAAGAGCCCCCCACGGTCACCATTACTCCTCCTCTTCCTCCTCCGCATCCCCTGCGCCCTGCTGCTTCGGAGGCTTTGCCTGTTGGATAACACAAGATGAAGTAGTGAAAGAACAGACATGTTGAAGCTGCCTGGTTCCCAGAGAGCTTTCCTCGAAAAAAGCCAAGGAATGGACCCTACGGTGTGCACCCAACACGTTCTCGGAATTCATAAGCCCACTAGCCCCAGCCATGTCTGTGTCTGCCCTGAGCATCACTGTGGGGATCCCAGTTACCTTGGCTGCTCTGCTGTGGTAGCTAGCAGCTGCAGGGGTGACCCGAGAGCTCCGGCCTCCTCCTCCGTCACTCCTCCCACTGTAAACAAAGATCAGGAATCAGCATGCTGACTGGGAACTCAGAGGAGAGGAGGCACCATCAGGCAAACCCAGACTCCTCAATGAGCCAGGTGGGAACCAACTAGTTAAAACAGAAGCTGAGCCAGTATGAGGTCCTGGCTTCTACCCCTAGCACCACTGGGGGAAAAAAAAAGGCTAAGCCCTCCATGGCTTTCCTTTCCGAATTTCTGTTTGACCACGCACGGAAATAAAGGTGTGAGGTTTTTTTTAAACTCACTGCATTAATTATTCTGCACGTGTGCAGTGTGGGGACACGTGCTCGCACACGTGTGGTGGTCAGAGGACAACTCAGGTCATCAGGCTTTCGTAGCAAGTGCTTTGACCACTGAACCCTCCCAGCATCTTCAGACCGCCTCCACGCTCTCCTCAGCCACCAGCGGCTCCATTCCGGGGCTGCTGCTTACCTGGCTCCGTATCTCCCAGGGGAGCCATGAGGAAAAGAGGGCGCAAGGTTTTCTGAATAGAGATTGCGAATAGAGTGGATCACTGGAACATGGCCAGATGCGGTGGGCCCACGCTGGCTGCCCCGCATCCGCCCACGGATGTCCTGGCTGTCTGAGTTGTTGAGCTTCGGCACGCCAGGAGGACTCCGTTGGCAGTCAGACCTGGGGCCTGATGCTGAGTTCAGCAGTGGGTTACAGGCAGACACACTGTTCATGGTTCTGTTGGGAGACATCGAGTAGGTGGAGCCCTTCACTGAGTCCTGCTTGACATCATCCATGTAGCCAGATGACAGGTCTCCTGGGAAGAGAAGGTGGCCATGGCTTTCGGGGGAAGGCTACCCTAGCTGTTACTAGCAGACTGTCATGGCAGACAGCCCACTCTACATGCTGATGGCCTGATCCTTAAGGACAAGTCTCCTAACTGTTCAGCACACAGATGTCAGCAAACTATGAAAAGCCATTTACAGCTGGCTTTGTGGTATAAAGTATCAGAAACATGCACCCAGCTAGACGATTAAATAAAGCAGTAAGAAGCACAGCTTCCCACAGCACTGTGATTCACAGCTGTCTTGGAAGCCATAAGCCTAATAATATCTGCACTGAGGTCAGCCTGGGGTAAGGTGGGGACCACTTAGCCTCGGCTGAGTCCCCCAAGAGACCCTCCTCATGCATGGGGACTAGAGGCACAGGCTAGCCTCCTGAGAGCAGGACTGGGAAGCAGGCTGAGCTGGCAGTGGCTTCAGCCTCGCTCCCTCACTCAGCCCCAGCTGATACCCTGGTGTTTGAGCTGCCTCCTGGACAGCTCTGGTGCAGTGTCTTCAGGCTGAGGATCCTGCGTACGGATGCCCTCCAGGGTGTGCTGGTTTCCTGTGGCTGGGCGTTGGTCACACTGGTCCTTTAAAAAAAAAAAAACAAAAAGAAGAAAAGAAAAAAATGAGCACTGGGGATGTTGAAAAGAGAAGAGCATTGGCAGGTTGGGAGAGCATCCCAACCTACCGCAGACGCTGACCACTGATTCTAAAAGTCCTGGAGCCGGGCGGTGGTGGCACACGCCTTTAATCCCAGCACTTGGGGGGCAAAGGCAGGCGGATTTCTGAGTTCAAGGCCAGCCTGGTCTACAGAGTGAGTTCCAGGACAGATAGGGCTACACAGAGAAACCCTATCTCAAAAAACAAATTAATTAATTAATTAATTAATTAATTAATTAATTAATTCCTGGAAACTAAGAGGAAGCCAAGTCCTGAGACTAGAATGAACAGCCATCATGGATTCTGAGGCTCTGGGCAAGGAGAAAGCAAAGGCTGGTGATCAGAAGAAGAGCATGCTCTGTCTGCAGTGTTTGTGTGGTGGCTTAGGTGACAAGCAGAAGTTTTGTCTTTGAAGTGGGAGATGTACAGAGAGCAATGAAAGGCTGGCGCCTGCCCCGCTGGCTCTTGATACAGCGATGGCTTTGGGAGCGTGGGGAACACTTTTCTTTCTAATCCCGTAGGATTCCAGACTGGAAAAACAAAGGACTTTAGAGTGTGCAGTGTAGCACCTTTCTTTCCAGAAGCCCTGTGAGGAGTTCAGAGCCAGGGCACCTCATGGCAAAGGCAGAGCTGGAGCCCAAGTCTCATGGAACACAACTCTCATGTAACACAGCAGAGCCTGCCAGTCAAAATCAGGATGCATCTGCACTTACAGGGAGATGCTCTCTCAGCCCTTGCTCAAACGTACGTAACCTGTGATACCAAGATCTCAGCAGGGCTCTGAGGGCAGAGTGTAGCTAGAGGGTGGAGCACACCCCTGGGACTCTCACCTGATGATGGAACAGCACCTCCTCTTCCAGCTGCACCCCACAGAACTCACAGGGGATGATAATGCTGTCCTCCACAGCAGCTGAACTGCTCAGGCCCATTAAAGCGTCTAACTGGTTACTTGTTGCTTGTTGTAGAAAGTTCTGGAAGATGGCATCAGGATCTTCCACCCCCCTGACAGAAGAGCTGCCAGCATTGAGTGAACGTAAGGCATGTGAAGGGTTGCAGCTTGTCTGTCATTCGAAAGACATGTTGAAAAAGAAAGAGAGGAAAATTTACATCATTAAACACTTTCACCAAGAAACTACTTCAACCCTAATGCTGCAGAGCTGGAAAGGCCAGAGGGTTCATCTCCACTGTCTACTGTTCCCTACTGCGCCTGTGCCATCCACCACACACGGAACCATACCATAAACAAAGGCCAGATAGTCTTTTATTCTTACTAAAGGAACAAAGCCTAGATGCATTTAAAGTATTCAACCCCATTTCTCAAAGCAGGGTATGTCCTGTCACCCCAAGCAGAGACTACAGAGCACCTTTAGATATGTTGGACTAGGCCTCACCACTTAGACCAGTCCAGTGGAAAGGGGTACATGGCTCCCTTATAACGAGACACAGCGCTGTGTGCCCGTGATCGCAGTCGCTTGGGACGCTGAGTACCACAGCCATAGGGTGAAAAGTTACAGCTCACCACTGCACTGCACTCAGTAAGGCCTCTTGCAGCTTGTCACACTGCCCAGGGCCTGCTCACGCTCCTGTCTGAAACTGTCAAGTAACACACACCTGATGGTCAGTGAGCAGCTCCTCCGGGTACAGCTCCTCACAGAACTCACAGGGCAGCAGAGTCTCAGCAGCAGCACCTGCGGCCACAAACAAGCAAGGGCTGACCAACCTTTCCACACACAAGTATCTGTGGAGTATCTGACACACAAGTCTGACCTGGGGCAGGAGTGAGTGGTGGACTGCCAATGAAAAGGACACAGTATAAATTCCAAAACTGAGTCAAGTAGAGGTTTCACAGGAAAACAAAATCCTCTAGAGTTTGTGAAAGACTGTTTGGAAACAGGATACTTCTTAAAGAAAGGAAAGGAAAAGAAAGGAAACGAAAGGAAAGGAAAAGAAAAGAAAAAAAAGAGAAGAATTAGGTAAAGACAGAATGAGCTAAAGGTAAGGAGGAAGCCCGTAAAGGGCTGCCAAGCAAGAATCCTAGCATGATGGCACACCCTACAGCCTCAGCACTTGAGAGGGTGAGGCAGGAGAGTGAGTTCACAGCCAACCTGGGCTACACAGAGATAGCTTGTCTCAAAAAAAAAAAAATGAAAAAAATGAAAAGCTGTAGAAACACCCGTACAAGGTCCTGACAGAACTGGATCCAGACATTATATAGGAAACAGCCAGACACAGAGGAAGAAGGCTCTGCAAACAGCTGCCATGGACTTTCCAAAAGTAGCCATGTGGCCTGGCATGGCACACATCTTTCATTCCATCTGTCTCCCAGAGGCAAAGACAGGCAGCTCTCTGTTATTTTCAGGCCAGCCAGGACTGCATAGTGAGACTCTGACTCAAAAAAAGTAAGATTTCAAACAAACAAACAAGTGCCAATGCATAGTAACTTGAAACAACAAGAAGCGCTACCGAGTAGTATGTCAGAGTGAGGAACTTGGGGTAGAGATGGCTCAGTGGTTAAGAGCACTTCCCGAGGTCCTGAGTTCAAGTCCAGCAACCACATGGTGGCTCACAACCATCTGTAAAGGGATCAGATGCGCTCTTCTGGAGTGTCTGAAGAGAGCCACAGTGTACTCATGTACATAAGATAAACCTTTAAAATAAAAGAGTGAGGAATTTTTGTGGCATTTGTCGTCCTTACATAGGAGAGTGATCTTGCTAATGAACAGTATGTAAGCACAGAATGTCCTGTGTCTGTTCATCTTTAAGCACTTACTGGAGTTTGTATGGAGGTCAGTGTGGAGACAGAAAAGTGGGGACAGAGACAAGGGACAGGTGGGGACCCACTGTACAGTTCTCAGAGCCATTCAGGATAAGGTTGGAAAAGCAAACATAAGGTGAGTTCTAGCCCATTAAATATTTCTATTTTCAGCCAGGCAGTGGTAGCGCACACCTTTATTCCCAGCACTCAGGAGGCAGAGGCAGGTGGATCTCTGAGTTCAGGCTAGCCTGATCTATAAAACAAGTTCCAATACAGCCAGAGCGACACAGAAAACCCTGTCTTGAAAAGGCAATCCATTTTTTTTTTCCTTTTGGAGCTACTGTCTCACTATACAGCTCTGTCCTGGAACTCACAGATCTCCTCCTCCCTCCACCTCCCAAGTACTGGCATTAAAAGTGTAAGCCAGCTCACCTTTAGTTGAGATGTCTGTGTGTAGTGAGTTATGGGCATCTTCAAGCCATGTGCAGCTCGTGTGCTTTTGAAGACCAACTATGGGAGTTGGCTCCAAACCCAGATTATTAGTCTTGGCAACAAGCACTTCTGCCCACTGAGCCATCTCACCAGCCCAATATTTCAATTCTATATGAGTTACAGAATGGAAGACTGACAAAAGTTATAGTGACTAGGGGCTGAAGAGATGGCTCAGGGGTTAAGGGCACTTGCTGTTCCTGTAGACGTTCAATTCCTGGCACCTGCATGCTAGCTCCCAACTGCCAGTAACTCCAGTTTCTACGGGATCCAACACCCTCTTCTAGCCACCCAAGGCACTGAGTGCATATGGTACATTGACATACAAGCAAGCAGAACACTCATAAAATCACAAAATTGTTAATACTATGCAAAAGAAGCAAACTTACCCTTCATGTCACCTAGAGATGTGGGCCCACCACGAGCTGGATCAGCCTCAGACACGGACTCCCAGAAGCCCTGCTCTACCATGCTGGAGGCCTGTCCCTCATTCTGCAGACTCAGGGCCAACATGAAGTCCAAGTGCGCGTTATTCTCAGCACTGTCTTTTGGGGACTGCCGGCCTCTATTCCTTTCCTGCCTTTCTTGCTCTTCAACTGGGAAGAAAGTAACAACGCATGAGCACACTAGAGACAGGAACCATCCAAGCCTGACAAGCTGTCAAAACCAGCAGAGGCCTGCCAAGCCACTAGCACCCTGAGCCCTCTGCCTTCCGGGACCTCTGAACCTGACATGTACCATGAGACAATAAGCCACTGGGATCACACAAGTGACCAATTGGCAGGATTGCTCTTGGTAACTAGGAGACAGACAGGCACTGGGATCAACACTGGTCTCATCTTATCTGCACTGTGGCAGAATGAGTAAGCACAGCCAGGTCAGCTGGACAACAACCTGAGAGCATGCTGCAGGTGCCTCTGAGACTAAGGACACCGTCAGCCCACCGCCATCAATAACAGCAACAGCATACCACCAGGCTCCATTATTCCTGCTGTATAGGCAAGTGTGGTATCCTTCCCATTGCCACCCAGTGACTGACATGTTTCTAGCATCAAGATCTATTTGTCTCCAAAGTCCTGTTACCCTTTGTCCTGGGATGGTGCCACCCACTTCCTAATGCCAAGCGCAACTCACAAAGATTATTTTGAATTGGGAAACGGGCTGTCATGCTCCTCTGGCTGGCAGTCCGACTGTAGAAAGGGTCTGTCTCAAAGGCTCTCAGGGGCCTTCCAGGGAGCCTCATGGGTGGGTCCAGAGCCTCAATTTGTCTGAGGAGCTGGGATGCGATCCAGATTCTATCCTGACTCCAAGACTCCTCGTAAGCATCGGGAGGGATGGCAGCCTCCGTTCTCTCCTCCTCCTCCACTATCCCACAGACTTCAGGGTGAGTCTTCAGCTCCTTCACAAGCACGTTGCGCCCACACCTGCCACACAGCTCTGTCCGGGCTCCACAATAATCTTCATGCTCCTTCAACTTGAGCACAGAAAGCTCCAGATCACAGTGCTGGCAGACAGCAAGCCGCAGAGGACACTCGGTCTCCTGCAATGCAATGTGAGGAGGACTGATTATCCATGGAGGCTGGAGTTCAGATCCAGGCAAGAAACTAAGGATCTGCTCCGGTGTTCTCTAGCCTCGGCTGGAATGCAGTGCTTTCTAACAATTAGGAGCAAGGAGCCGTGGGGCTGTGGGATGGTTTTGCAGCTCTAGTTACTCGCTGCCAAAGCTGACAGCCTGAGTTCGAGGCCCAGGAAGGAGAACTGACTCCCACAAATTATCCTTTGACTTCCACATGTACACTGTGGCACACAGACAACACAACACAACACTAGCTAAAAAGAATTAAAAAGGAAAGGAAAAACCTTATTTCAACATATAAAACAAGCCAGGAAGGAACCAAGAGGAGAGAGAGCACAGTCCAAGGAAGGAGGACAAGAGCTAAGAGCCCATCTGGCAGGGTCAGTAAAAGCTTCAACTGGGCTTTGAGCATGGGTCTGCATGCATGCAAGGAGGTGGAGGACAGGCTTATACAGGCTTTCTCGCTGCCTGTGGGTCTGTGGTTTCAGCAGGCCTGGCCCCAGAAGTCCATCCCTCCTTCCCATGATGACACTAACCGCATGCTGCTTTAACTGCCTCTTCTCCAACTTCTTGTTGCATTTGCAGGTCACCTAGAATAAAAGGAGTCAGTCAGGTGGCTCGGTCACAACACCTTTCCCCCTCGCACATCTGGGAATGGGCAGTTCACCTGACAGTGCTCTGCAGCCATGTGAATGTCCATGTCAGATTTGGGGAATGGTTCCTTGCAGATAGGGCACACACCAATGTTCCTTTGACAGTGGATTTCATGGATGGTAAAATTAAACACCGGAATTTCCTTTTTGCTACAGAAATAAGCCGAAGAAAAAGGCAAGCATTACTAACTGACCCACGCCTTCTCTCCTGTAGTGCAAGCACACGGACACCTGTTCTATCAGTGTTTTGTCCCCATCAATATTTTGGTTTTGCATTTGTCTTTTCAGAAAGGAACTCACAGAGCCCAGGCTGGCCTCAAGTCGCTCTGCAGAAAAGACCTTGATTTTCCTCTTTCCACCTCCCAAAGGTGAGCTCTGCAGGCAAGGCCCACCATGCCCAGCTTATGTTTTGAGACAGGTTCTCACTGTAGTACAGAGAGGCCTCAAATTCATAGCAATCTTCCCGCCCTAGCTGACTGAGTGTTGGAAATGGAAGACGACCTTGCTGGGCTAATCATTTTTATTTCTGTGTGTTTAACTTTTCTGAGACAGGGTCTTGCTATTGTAGCTCCGTTTGGCCTGGAGCTTTTTCCTCAGCCTCCCAGGTGTGGGAGGCTTCTACTGCTGATACTCCCATGTCCTGGAATATCCGGAACCAGAAGAGAAGAGGTTAAAAATAAATTAAAAAAGTAGTTCAGGGTTGGTTCACCTGAACAAAAGCACTTGCTGCCAAGCCTGGCAACCTAAATTCCACCCCCAGGACGCACACGGTAGAGGAGAGGACCGGTTCCCAAAGGGGATTCTCTAACCTTCATCTGCACACTGTTGCACACACATGTCATACATACACAATACATACATAAAACATAACAGACACCATTTAGGAAAAAAGCATTTTCAACCACAACCAACTTTTCTTTCCTACTAACTGTCTAGTTGTATCCAATGCAATTCTGAGGCTGAAGATCCTTGTCTTAAGATGACGGAGAGCCAGGAACGGCAGCGTACAACTTGGGGGGAAGACAAGAGGATCCACGTTTGAGGCCAGCCTGGTCTACAGAGCAAGTTCCAGAACAACCAGGGCTACACAGAGAAACCCTGCCTCAAAAAAAACCAAGGTAAAAAAGCTGAAAGGTGGCAAAGAAGGCTCCAAAAACCAATTGTTTTATTTTGTGAAACAGGGTCTATGTAGACCAGGCTGGCCACAAACTCGTAACAAATCCATCCACCTGCCTCCGCCTCCTAAGTGCCAGAATCAAAGGTGTGTCTCAAAGGCCAACACTTTTATTAGATGTATTGACATTATGTATAAATGTTTTGCCTGCTTGTATGTATGTGCTCCATGTGCATGCAGTGCACAATGTGGGCGCTGAACCCTAGGCCTCTTGGAAGAGCAATGACTACTCGAGTGCTCTTAACCACCAACCCATCTATCTAGCCCCAGAACAACTTTTAAAAAAGATTTAGTTAAGTTTTTACATGCATGTATAGATGGGTATGTGCACGTGAGGGCAGGTGCCCACAGAAACCAGAGGCATCTGGTTCCACCTGCAGCTGGAGTTATAGGTGACTGCCAACCACCAGATGTGAGTCCTGGGATCCGAACTCAGGTCCTCTGCTGGAGCAGTAGAAGCTCTTAACCACGGAGCCATCTCTGCAGCAGCCCCAGAGCAGCTTTCAAGACCTGCAGTGTGAACAGCGCCTCAGACAGGCAGGGGTGGGCTAGCTCAGTCCTCACGGTAGGTTGCTTTTCTGCTGTAAGTTCTTCTTCCCCAGGTAGCCTTGTTCTCACTGGCTCCTCCACTGTGCTGTCTGAACTCCCTTGGCAGTTATTTATACATCGTCCCAGACTCCTTCAGATTACAACAGACTGAGAATCAGGATGTCTCTGCCAAATGTCATTTTGCTGTTCAAGTGACATTTTCTTATTTTATCTGCATCAAAGATGACAAAGCCACTGACTTAGGCAGACATGCAAATGATGCCTGGGGACACTCTAAAGAGGCAGGCAGGGAGCACCAGTAGAAAGCCACTCTCTGAACTGTGCCCTCCAGCCACAAGGGCAGGGCAGGGCGAGCAGCGGGGCTCTGCTCAAGCTGTCCATCAGCATGGCAAGCTCCTTCACCAGCATCCTCCTCCTATGTCTTGTGGTAAGTGAAGCACAGAACCGACATGCTGCACTGTGCTCGCTCAGTGGGTACAGCGCCCGCTGTGGCAGCATGAGGACCTGAGTTCAGATTCCCGGGCACATGTGAACGCCAGGTGTCATGGCAGAGACAGGCAGACTCAGGGCTTGTGATCAACCAGGTTTGCTGAAATGGCAAGACACGCTCTCACACACATGCAGGCATGCACACAAATAGCATAAACAGTTCTTTCTTCCTTAGTTTTCAGTAAGAAATAAATTCTTAAAGAAGCCACATCAGGTCCAGCAGGGTAAAGACGCTTCCTAGGCCTGAGTCCTGCAAAATGTCCCCTGACTACAGGTATGCAGCTGAGCTCACATGCCCTCATACTCACAGACAGAAGAATTTTAAGTTTAAAAAAAAAAAAAAAAGGTAACCGGGCAGTGGTGGCACACGCCTTTAATCCCAGCACTTGGGGGGCAGAGGCAGGCAGATTTCTGAGTTTGAGGCCAGCCTGGTCTACAGAGTGAGTTCAGAACAGCCCAGGTTTCAAGAAACCCTGCCCCGAAAAACCAAAAAAAAAAAAGCACTGAAAAAGAACAATTACTACTGTGCTATACATGGCAGCTCCCGGTGCTTGGAAGGTAAGACAAGGTCTTTGATTTAAGTCATCTTTACTATTTGCTGAGTTTGAAACTAGCCTGAGCTACATGAACCAGCTTTTAAAAAAAAAAAAAAAAAAGCCCGTGATTTGTTCCTCTTATCTTAGCAGTCTGGAGGCTACATATCCAGTCCCAGGCTAGCCTGGGCTACATAGCAAGACCCTGTCTTAAAACACACCCCCCAACAGAAAAAGAAAAAGAGAAAAAGTTGACCCTGAGCAGGCCAGCTAACTTTTCCATCACTACCATAGAGCCAGTTCACGAAGACTCACTCTCAAGCACCCCAAGACAGCCTCAGGACCACTCAGGGACCTGAGGTCCCTAGCACTAGGGACCCAGAGGTAGGTGGATGTCTGTGAACTCAAGACCATCCTGATCTACAGAGTGAGACCCAGAACAGCCAGGGCTACAGAGAAACTGTCTCAGAAAAAAAAAAAAAATCAGTTCACTTCTTATATGTGAGTGAAGGCTGTGGGTGCTGAGGGCAGCTCAGTGGGCAGAGCTTGCCCACAAGACTGTAGAGTCCCTACCACTACCCATCCCCACTCCCAAACAAAGTGAGGGTCCACACCACTCCAGTATTGTCTGTTTGTTTGTTTGTTGAGAAGGGTCTTCCTATATAGCACACTGTAGACCAGACTGGCCTGGAACTCACAAAGATCCTCCTGCCTCTGCCTCCTGAGTGCTGGTATACATCACCACACCCAGCTAAGTATCTTTAAAAAAAAAAAAAGTTTTATTGTTTTATTTTATGTGTTTTATGTGTGTGGATGTTTTGTCTGCATGCATGTCTATGTCCCTGGTATCCAGAGAGGCCAGAGGCCACTGGATCTCATGTAACAGGAAACCAAACCTGGGTCCTCTGAAAGAACAGGCAGTACCCTTAGCCACTGAGCCACCCCTCCAGCCCTGGCCCCATCTTATTAAACCACTAAAGCCAGAACAGAGCCCCAAGTCCCAGCTTTATCCATTCCACTCCCTAGTGTACCCAGAGAAACCTGCCTGTCAAATTCTAAACAAGCCATTTACCCAAATGGTTAAAAGGCTCTATTTACAGTGACTTGCATAGTTAATCACATACAGCCTCAGTCACAACCTGCCAATAAACCACCCAAGTCTTTACAGAGCTGGTGTGTCCTCCAAACATGAGATTCTATGTCTTACCAGTTATCACACAGCCTAGCAGCCTGGTCATCTGGAAACTCGGCCATTGTAGCTCTTCCTGAAAACTGCAAAGAAAGAGGTATCACTTTCTGTTTCATTTCTGCTCTAGGGATGACATGCAAAAGAATACAAACTTAGGGCATTCCTTTTCATTGTTTTTAAATTTTCAACTTAAAAAATTACTTACAAAATATTGCCCGCCCCCCAAAAGCCTTAAAATACAAAGAATTCCCTTATGACCTTCACCTCACTTCAGTAATAGTTAATGTTATTAAATTCTAATCTTTTTTTAAAAGATGTAACCAAACCTCAGACCTTATTCAAATGTCAGTAAAGAGACCTTCAATCCCTCTTTTCTGGTTCAGTTTCTTTCAGTCCTGAGTGACATAAAGCACTTAGATGTTACTTCTTAGCCCCGATTTGAAAGCTCTCTAGTGTTTAATCTCTCACAGCCTTACTCAGCTAATAATTAGTACCTTAATCAGAGCCTGCTAGCGACTACGGGCAGTTACTAAGAATTTCTAGCTACTGGCTAGTTATTTTGTAATCAATCCATCAATTTGGGGGCGGGGGTTGTCTGGTGTTTTCTTGGATTAAATTCAGGCTATACACTTTTGGCAGGAGTAGCATCAAATTGATGAGCCTATAGGCTGCGGCTCAAGGGCTCTGTGTTCCATGACCAGCCACAAAACTGGGCATGATAGTACATGCCTGTAAATTTACCACTAGGGATATAGAGACAGAAGGATCAAAAGTTCAAAACCATCTTGGCAACCTTGTAAGTTCAAGGCCAACCTGGGATGAATTAGACACTATTTCAAAAAAAAAAAAAGAAAAGAAAAGCCGGGCAGCAGTGGTGGCCCACCCCTTTAATCCCAGCACTTGGGAGGCAAAGGCAGGCGGATTTCTGAGTTCGAGACCAGCCTGGTCTACAGAGTGAGTTCCAGGACAGCCAAGGCTACACAGAGAAACCCTGTCTCGAAAAACCAAAAAAAAAAAAAAAAAAAAAAAAGCAAACGGAAGCAGAGAACTAATGTTGGACGTCATCATATCAAATGGCACAGAATGACCACTGATGCTGACGCTGCCTACTTAGGTGTTTTTTCTCCGTCAAATTCGAGACCCTCCCACCGGGGCATGCCAGGCAAGAGCCATAGGCTTTCCGTACAGGATACAAGGCAGAGAGGGAAGCGCTGGCAACTGCAGCGCCAATGTTTACATCACTCCTTCCCATGACACAGAAATAGACTTAGGTACTGACTGCTAACAAAGCGTCAGGCTGGTCTGGACACTGTCAAGCCACCTGCCATCCTCAGTGCCCTGGCAACTGACACTGTTTAACGAATTAAAGAGTCCAAGGTAGCAGAGCCTGGAAAACAAGCAAATGAAACTCCATAACCTAAGGTGAGTGTCTAAAGGAAAGCACGCAGACAAAGAGGGCGGCGGGGGTGCGGCGGGGACGGACCTCTAGCGACGGCAGGGAAGACTCGGCGGATCGGAGGCCCGGGGAGGCGAAGGCAGGCCCGGCCACACGCCACGGCGGCGCCTCGGGGAGCGGCCGCTCTGCGCTTCGCGGGCCCGGGCGGTTGAAGCGGACCGGGCCTCCGCCTCCCTCCGCGAGCCTCGGCCGTCGCCGCCACCTCCCGCCCGTTCCGCCCCGCCCTACCCCGCCGCCCGCGTTCACCTCCGAGCCCAGCGGGAACGCCACCGCCACCGCCGCAGCCGCCTCGGCCGCCCCGAGCCAACAACCGCCCAGCTGCCCAGCCGCTTCCCACCGTCGCCGAGGGCCACGCCCATTAGCCAGCCGCCGGGCCCCGACGGAAGCCCATTGGACCGCAGCGCTGCCGTTTCCTCGGGCCCGCCTCCTCATCCTCCATTGGCTGACGGAGCCCAGGGGGCGTGTCTCGAAGGTCCCTCCCTCCCTTCCCCCCCCCCACATCTGGAAGCAGAGGCATCTGTCTTGATTGACTGATTAATGCTGGGCGAAACGTCCCGATGAGCATAGAATGACGGTGGGTGGCGTTTGTGCTCAGTCACGGGCCGTTAATACCCACCCGTCATCCTTGTCATTAACGCTTCCTCGCGCCAGACCTCTTCGAGGTGTCGGAGACGCCATGTGTCAGCCAGGGTCTCCTTGCCGGGCACCGTAGCTTCTCCAATACAAAGGGGTAAATTCTAAGTCTAAGCTGGCTTGTAAACTGCAAACAACACACAACTGTGGGACTGGAAAGTCATCTCCACGGCTGAGAGTGCGTGCTGCTCTTGTAGAGTTTGGTTCTCAGCATCCACAACAGGTGGTTCAGAACCACCTGTAAGTCCAGCTCTAAGTCAGGATATCCACAGATTAATAATAATAATAATAATAATAATAATAATAATAATAATAATAATAATAATAATGACAACAACAACACAAACTCAACAAAAGCAAAGCACAGAGGCACATGCTTTTAATCCCACCATTTTGGCCTCAACTGCCTATGTAGCAAGCATCATCTTAAACTCAATATCCTCCTGCCTCTATCCCCCAAGATGCTGGGTTCACAGGCTTACGCTGCTGCACCCAGCTAATTGCCACATGCTTTTATTTCCCTCAAATAATATTTGAGGGAACTGTGGGCTCACTGTTGGCTCTGCTGCTGTGTTTGCCTGCGTCTCTGTTTTGTTTGGGGGTTTGGTTGTTTTTAACTAGCAAACTGTTTCGGAAAGTGATGGCATCATTTAACATTCCCATTGGGAGAGGAGGAAAGTTCCAGAATGCCCCCACGTGTTCCCAGTGTGATATAAATACATTCTGAAGAAATAAACAAGAGAATGGCAGTCTCATCTCCTGGAAACAACTCACTGTCCTCGATATGAAAGTGACTCAGAGGCTCCTTTGGAGTTTCCTGGGGAAGGAAAGGACAGCTCAGGAGGATGACAAACACCGAAGAAATGCTGAGTTACCTCAGCCTCAATCTCGGGTTAAAATTTGGGGTTTGTTAAAAATTAAAGATTTTGGCTCGGTGTGGTGGCATATGCCTTTACCTCCAGCTCTGGAGAGGCAGAGGCAGGTGGATATCTGTGTGTTTGAGGCCAGCCTGGTCTACAGAGTGAGTTCCAAGACAGTCAGAACTACATAGAGAAACCCTGTCTGGGGGGGAGGGGGGGGAAGAAAGAGAGAAACCGGGGGGGGGGGGGGGGGGGGGGCAAGAAAGAAAGAGAGAAACCCAGTCTCAAATATTTCATACATCATGTGTGAAAATGTCATAATGAAAGCATGTGCTACTAAAAGCACTTAAAATTAGTAAGATTTGGTCTTGGATATCCCCCTTCTCCACATGTGTAGCAGATTAACCAAAAGTCATAGTCTAAACATCCCCTCTGGGCCCGGACAGTTTCAACATTGACTGTGGAATTTTGGATAAAGCCCCAGGGGAGGTGGTGCCCTGCCCTTCTGAGCCAAGCTAAGCTCAAGGCCCTGCCAGGCTGGGGGAGGGGAGCCCCTTGTCCTAGCCGAGGCTGTGATTACTAAATACCCCCTTCATGCCCACCTTCCCAACCCCTGCCTCAGCTCAAGGCTCAGCCTCTCCCTGACAGGAAACTTCAGGTCCTGGTCCTTACAACCAGACCCTTCCCTCCATCTTTGAATCCCAGCAGCTGCTGAGATCCACTGATCCCAGGCCTGATGCCCAGCTTGTAGTGGGCCTCACGGAAGAGTCTCCATACTTGCTGAATTTTATCAGGGTGTGCATGGGTTTTAACTCCAGCTCCTCCTAGTTGATGGGTTTGGTTTTGCTGCTTCCTGATGGACATTGAACGTTGCTCTTCTAGTCACTGCCTAGCACCAAATGTGTTTTCTTTTGAGACAGGATCTAACTGTATACACCTGGCTGCCCTGAAGCTCCCTGTATAGACCTAACCCACAATGCTCTCTCCCTGAGTGCTGGCATTAAAGACATGCACCACCACGCCTGACTCCAGATTGGTTATGAAATTGAACTCCCCTTTAAAATGTTTTATTTTTCTACTCATTAGTGCTTTTTCGTGTAACAGGGATGCTGTTAGTATGGCTTGGGCCTGAGTCAGGTCCCTCCTCCCACCGTGTGGGCTCCAGGGATTAAACGCTGGTTAAAAGTAGCAACAAGCACGTTTACCCTTGAAACCATCTCAAGAGTCCTAGGTTCCTTTTTAGTCTCTAGCAGGAAGTGAATCTCTGGATCCTTAGCAGTGTAGACAGTACCCAGCTTTGGACGCCATCCCTCCCTCCACCCATCTTCTCCAGAACTGCTGGGACTGACATACTGTTCGTTTGTGTTGGTTTACATTTTACTGGGTTATAATTACATACAGTAAAGTTCATACATATTTTTATTACATTTATTTATTTATTTTAGTGCTTTATTCCCAGCATTCTGGAGGCAGAGATGGGCGGATCTCTGAGTTTGAGGCCAGCCTGGACTACAGAGTGAGTTCCAGGACAGCCTAGACTGCACAGAGAAACCTTGAACCTTGTCTCAAAATAATAATAATAATAATAATAACAATAATAATAATGGTAATAATAAAATTAATACACACACAAAGGAAATGTATTCACAATTGTGCAGCCAAGCCATTCTGCCATCTGATTGTCTTGCTAGCCCCTACAGAAGCTGGTCCATCTTTGCTTTTTTCTCCATTAATTTCTATTTCTATGGAAACACTTTATATGGTGCTGGGGTTCGAACCCAGTGCTCCGTATCTGTTGGGCAAACCCTCTGTCCACTGAGCTGCACCTCCAGCCCCTTTGCCTTCCTTTCTTCTCTGTGCTGGAGGTCACAAGCCTATGCGGTGCAGTCCCTGAGCACCTGCCTCAGCCCTCCTTTATTACTGGGGACTCAGTGGTGAAACCACTGCTGGAAGTCAGTTCCCTATGGGAGGTGCAAGGCTCTGGAACATTCCGTGGGTGGATTTTCTGAAGTGCAATGTGCCCATTATTTTTCCTGTTCTGAAGCAGAGAGCAGATGATGCCAGCTATTGAAGCGAAGGAGGGTAGATTGCGCGCTGTTTGGGCAGGAAGGAGGGGGTTCAGCTGACATCTGGGGGACTCATACATATTCATGAGGAGGACAGAGATTGGACCGCCGTGCTCAGAGCATGCTGGGACAGTTTCCAGGCTGTCTGGTTACTAGGCAGAGTTCCCAGGAGTTGTGGCTCTATCCCTCCCCTGACAGCTTCATCCTTCAGTGCCCGCACAGGGCCTTCTGGAGTCTGCCGGAGATGGCTCAGCATCACGTGCATCTTAACCTGTTTTGTTTTTTTTTTTTTTTTTTTTTCTAGAAAACTTTCATTTTTTTTTTCTCCTAGCCCTACCTAAGAAAGTAAATACCCCACCCAGCATGGTGGCACACACTGTAGCCTTAGCATTTAGGCAGTGGAGGCAGGAGCAGCAGGAGTTTAAGGTAATTCTCAGCTACAGAGGGAGTTCAAGGCCAGCCTGGGCTACACAAGACCTGTTTTAAAACTGAAGCCAGGGAGCCAGGTGGTGGTGGTGGTGCATGTCTTTAATCCCTGTGAGTTTGAGGCCAGCTTGATCTACAGAGTGAGTTCTACAACAAGACTATGTAGAGCAACGCTGTCTCAAAGCAGCCCAAAATACAAAAATACAAAGAACCTATCTGACGATCTGAAAGCATGGGAGGGGGTGAGGGTGGGGGTGGGGGGTGGAGGTGGTGAGGGTGGAGGGGTAGGGGGTGTCTCGGGGATATCTGTGAGTTCCAGGATGGTTACAGCTACACACTGAGACAGACTGATCTCAATAAATAAATAAATAAATACCCAATGGTGACAAGGCAGGCAATTTACAGTGTGTTGGGGGAGGGGCATGGATTGAAACGCCCACTTTCAGGTTTTCATCAGCTTGACAGGAGGAGCTAAAGTCACTGGAGAGAAGAAGGATCTTCAGTTGAGAAGATGCCTCCATCAGACTGGACAATCTTCTTGACTGAAGATTCATGCTGAAGGGCACAGCCCACTGTGGCTGGTGTCACCCCTGGGCAGGTTAGTCTGGGGTATAAAAGAAAACAGAGCAAGCCACAGGAAGCAAGCCAGCACGCATCTTCCTCATGGCCTCTGCATCAGGTCCCTGCCCTGACTTCCCTCTGGTGACAGAGTGTGACCTGAAAGGCAAGGGCTAGAGAGATGGTTCAGTGTTCGAATGCTTGCTGTTGTTTACTTTTTTTTTTTTAAGATTATTTATTTTATGTATATGAGAGCTAATTTTGCGTGTACATTGCATGCAAAAGAGGGCATCGGATCCCATTCCAGATGGTTGTGAGCCACCTATGGTTGCTGGGAATTGAACTCAGGACCTCTGGATCTCTTAACCACTGAGCCCTGCCTCCAGCCTGCTTGCTTCTCTTCTAGAGAATCCCCAGTCGATTCTGACTCTTAACACCCACATTAGGCTGTCCACAAGTACCAGTAACGCCCACCTCCGGGAGACAGCCTCGTCCGGCTTGAGTAGACATCTGAACACACCAGGAGTAAACAAACATGTGCATGTAAATTTAAAAACGTTAAAGCAACAGAATCATCTTAAGCACTTGAAAAAATGCAAATTGGGATCCATGATATCAGAAGCACGGAGAGTTAGAGAATACTATCCTTTCTTTGGGGTTTGGTTGTTTTGAGATAGGATTTTCTCTGTGTAGTCCTGGCTGTCCTGGGACTCACTCGGCAGACCAGATTGACCTCAAATTCTTAGAGATCTGCCTGCCTCTGCCTCCCAAGTGCTGGGGCTAAAGGCTTGTGCCACCAGGCATGCTTGGAAACACACTTTCACCTCGAAATTGACAAAGATCTAAACGTTTGAGAAAGGACTGAATGGACAAGAGAATGTCACTTTGTATCTGTGGATGGTGAGTGCAGATTGGTATCACTTTGTGAAGTACATAAAGAAATACCTACCTAAGCCTTAGATGACAAAACAACTCATGTCTCAGCAACTGGAAAGTCAGGCAGCAGGAGGTTAGAAGTTCAAGATTTTTTTTTTTTTTTTGACAGGGTCTCTAGAGTAAACCAGGCAGGACTCAAACTCACAGTCCTGGGTCATCTTGACTACATAGTGAGTTTAAAGTCAGCCTTGTCTACAAACAAAACCAGGTTGATTTGATGGCATTCGCGCTACATACATCTAAACAACGTGTAAAATAATTCTGCATATAAGACTGGGTATGGTGGCACACACCATTAATGCCAGCATGTGGAGCCAGAAGCAGGAGGATCTTTGTGAGTTTGAGGTCAGAGGCCAGCCTGGTTTACATACCGAGGGCCAGGACAGCCAAGACTACACAGCTTGTCAAAAAAAAAAAAAAATCTAAAAAAATGGAAAAAGGTATTTTTGACAAAGCCAGGCAAGGCGAGTCACAACTTGTTTTTGTTTTTGTTTTTCGAGACAGGGTTTCTCTGTGTAAGCCTGGCTGTCCTGGAACTCACTTTGTAGACCAGGCTGGCCTTGAACTCAGAAATCCACCTGCCTCTGCCTCCCAAGTGCTAGGATTAAAGGCATGCACCACAACTGACTCACAATTTTTTAAAGGAGGATTTATGGTGGAGGCAGGATTATTAATGTGAATATGAGGCCAGCCTTGGCTACATAGTCTCCAAAATTACATAAACAAGGCTCAGTGCTTACAAAGGACCTGGGTTTGACTCTCCTGCTCATGCAGAAATAAAGCCATGTGTAGAGAGACAGGCTTGTTATCCCCAGTGCCAGGAGGTAGAGACAAGCAGATCTCTGGGGATGTCTGGCCAGGAAGCCCATGGTGGAGCTGGCCAGCACCATGTCCCAGTAAGAGACCCTGTCTCAAAATGCCTGGAGGATAGAGTCAGGAACGCACACATAGGTGCACCCATGCAAACATTCTCTGCAACACACCTAAATTCCAAGCACAACTCTAAAAATAATATACATCTGATCAAAATAAAATCACATCTGGTCTGTTTTTTTAAACAAGAAAAAATAAGACATGTTGTTTCTAATATTGGAAAATGGCCGAGGCCATTTTGCGCTCGTTTGCCATCTGGTGGACACAATTAGAATTGCAAGGAACCTCGGCTCCGCATTAAGCCAGAAAGGAGATGTAGGCCGAGCGTCTCCATTTTGATGAGGAAAATTCACTCCTTGAATTTTTGCAGGTCAAAGTCATGACCAGTTTACGTAAACACTCTCTCTCTCTCTCTCTCTCTCTCTCTCTCTCTCTTTTAAGATTTATTTTTATTATTTTGGGGGCCTGGAGCGATGACTCAGCAGTGAACACTGGCTGACCTTGCAGACGACCCAAGTTCAATTCCCAGCACATAGTGACTCACAACTGGCTACAACGCCAGCTCCGGGGGATCTGGCGCCCTCTTGTGGCCCGTTTATTCTGTAATGAGTAAAAGGTTAGGAGGAGGTACCAGGACATCAAGACCAAAGAAAAAAACTCAGTCTTTTGGGCAAGACACCCAGAGCCACCACATCCAACTCCTGCACCCCTGCATCGATGTCACTTTCTGTACCCCAGCTTGTGATGCGCAGTGTGGTACCTCCGTGGTCCTCCCTGCCCATTGGGAAGAAGACCTCTCCCAAAAGCAACTCATTTGGTCTATCTGGAAAAATTGAAGGCACCTTTTAATTAGCACCTGCTGTATACCATAATGGCATCTGCAGGTGTTCTGGGCTCTCAATAGCAGAACAGAGGTGGGTTTTTAACGTCCTAGGGAGTCACTTTGTGCTATGAAATGACTCAAGCCTTTCTTTGAAAGGGCGTGGAAGCTGCCTCTGCAGAGCAGGTAAGGACAGGCCCACAGTTGGCTCCTGGATTCACTCTCAGGCTCTGAGGACAAGGGATCAGAATGAGAAAGATAAAAGGTATGATTCACCCTGCTTAAATTCTAAACAGACTTTAAGAATACAAGGAAGTGTATCCCACCAAGGGCTAACCTAACATTCTAGAGACTTCTCTTAGGGGACCCAGAGCACCCCTAGCCTTGCCAAGTCCAGAGCTAGCTGTCAAGCCAATCCGTGTTCCTATGGAGCAGTGACAACTGAGGTAACAGTAAGAGCAGAGCTGAGAGGCCATAGGTCTGGCCAAGAGCCAGCTCAGCTTCGTCCTCCCTCTCCCCACACCCAACAGTAGTGTGTTTTTCTACTCTGCAAATTCTTTTCATTTTTTTCGACAGGGTTTCTCCATGCAGCCCTGGCTGTCATAGAACTCACTCCATAAACCAGGCTGGCCTCAAGCTCTGAGACCCACCTGTCCCCGCAGTGCTGGGATCCAACACCCAGTTGTCCACTTTGCAAATCCTTGAGTCTCAGGTACTTCACCCATTCCTTTCCCTTGAGTCAGACTGAACGTTGCCTCCTCCCTTCTCTCTCTGTCTAAGCCCAACCTTATCCAGGTCATTCCTGGTCACGCCTTCCCAGAATGGTCTAGAGTCACTTTATCTAATTAAGTCTGGCATTAATTTTTTAAAAAAGAATATGTATCTGTATTTACATGAGTTTATGTGCATTCTGTGTGTGCAGTGCCCATAGAGACCATAAGAGGGCGTCAGATCACTCAAAACTAGTTACAAGTAGTTGTGAACTAACATGTATGTAGGGGAAGGTATTGATTCCCTAATTGGTTTCTGATTGTGCCAATAAAGAATGGAGAAGCTAATCATTGAATGAAGGGGAAAAGGTGGGACTTTTGGGTCCCAGGAAGAAGAGAAAGGGTCGAGAGGGAGGAGTCAGAGCAGGCGGTTGAGCAGAGGAAATGACAGACATGTAGGTCTCAGGGCACCTGTAGTTTGTAGCCTCCGCCATGGGCGAGAGCCAAGGAGGACAGGGCAAGATATTCTTCACCCAGACATTGAGTTATCTGGCTAGTCTTAAAATATTAAGGCTTCCATCTGCAATGACTAAGGTGTGCAGGAAAAAGGGCACAGCTGGGGCAGTTGTTGGCAGCTTGACTGGAGCTAGCATTGAGAGGTTGTAGGCGCTCCGGTAGAGCTCTGGAGAAAGAGCTAGCATGATTTTAAAATCACATGCAACAGGCTGGAGAGATGGCTCAGCAGCTAAGAGCACTCACCGCTCTTCTAGAGGTCCTGAGTTCAGTTCCCAGCAACCACATGGTGGCTCACAACCACCTGGAATGGGATCTGATGCCCTCTTCTGGTGTGTCTGAAGATAGCAACAGTGTACTCACATACAATAAAGCTTTAAAAAAAAACCAAAAAAGAATTCTTCTATTAAAAAAATTACACACGATACATGTGGGTGCTGGGACTCAAACCAAGGTCCTCTATAAGAGCAGCCTGTGCTCTTGATTGCTCTTAGGTAGGATCTCTTCTGTCTTTGTCTTAAATATTGGTCTTCCTTCCTCTACTTGCTGAGTAACGTGCTTACAAACTGGTGCCTTCAAACTTGGTTTTGATAGTGGGATTCTGAAGGGATGGAATTGTGAAATTCCCCGTAAGGTTGTACTGTGCTGGCTGGCTTGCCAATGGCAAATAAGGTGCCCAGTTGAATCTGAATTTCAGACACACAGTGAATAACGTTACACATGATCTAATTATATTTTGTTTGAAAATCGCATTTTGGTAATGATTTTTTTTTTTTGAGTCAGGATACCTCTGTATTTGTGAATCTGTGTATCCCTGGCTGACCTGGAACTCACAGACATCCATCTGCCTCTGCCTCCTGATGGCTAGGTTAGAAGTGTGGCTGTCACACCTGGTAGGGATAGTGGGTTTGTTTGTTTGGTTGGTTGGTTGGTTTTGGTTTTTCAGACAAGGTCTCATGTAGCCCAGGCTGGCCTGGTTCTTATTATGTAGCCCAGGCTGGCCTTGAACTGTCCATCTTCAAAGGATGGTTATAGCCAAACCCCACAGTGCCTGGCTCATGGAGCTTTATTTTTTGGTTATTTGTGAGTTTAAACACATTTCAACAATCTAGAGCAGGGCTCAGCAAAATGTATTAGCATGTGTGTGTGTGTGTGTATGTGTGTATGTGTCTGTGCGTGTGTGTGCGTGTGCACACGTGTGTGTATGTGTGTGTCTGTGTGTGTGTGTCTTTGTGTGTGAAGTTAACTGAAGCTGTCATTATCCATTTGTTGTTGGTTGTGGTTTATTTTTATTTTTATTTTATTTTATTTTATTTTATGTGTATGGATCCTTGCTTGTATGTATGTCTGTTACTATACATATAAGTGGTGGCTAAAGAGGGCAAAAGGGAGGGACTTGATGCCTCTTTTGGGTTTCTTGTGTGCTTGGGCACACTCCTGTGCATATATTGTTGTTGCTTTTTTTTTTTTTAAGATTTATTTGTTTTTATTTATATGAGTACACTGCCACTGTCTTCAGACACACTAGAAGAGGGCATTGGATCCCATTACAGATGGTTGAGAGCCACCATGTGGTTGCTGGGAATTGAACTCAGGACCTCTGGGAGAGCAGTCAGTGCTCTTAACTGCTGAGCAATCTCTCCAGCCCCTGGGCACATACTCTTGCTCACACACTTAAACAGTAAAAAATGTAAAACGAAAAATAAAAGGTGAGAAATTCTCAGGGCAGACGAGATGCCTCAGCAGGGAAGAGCACTTGCTGCTCTTTCAGAGGAATTAAGGTTGTTACCCAGCATCCATGTTGGGCAGCTAACAACTACAGAAACTCCAGCTCTAGAACAAACCCAATGCCTCTGACCTCCTTGGACCCCTGTACTCACGTGTACAAACACACAGTGAGACATTCACACATAACATAGAATTTAAAGTTTAAAAAAGTTTTTTTTTTTTTTTGGTTTTTTTGAGACAGGGTTTCTCTGTGTAGCCCTGGCTGTCCTGAAACTCACTCTGTAGACCAGGCTGGCCTTGAACTCAGAAATCTGCCTGCCTCTGACTCCCAACTACTGGGATTAAAGTCGTGCACCACCACTACCCGGCAAAAAATATTTTTTGAGACAGGTATTTTTTTCTTTCTATGTAGTTCTAGCTGTCCAGGAACTTGCTATATATATATAGACCAGGCTGGCCTTCAACTTACAAACATTTGCCTGCCTCTGCCTCCTGAGTGCTGGGCTTAAAGGTTTACCCCAACTGACATCCCCAGCAAGAGTGATTCTTATCTTTCATGGATTTACAAATAAAAACACCATTCTTAGCTCAGGTTTGTACAGGAAGTAATGAGTACTTAAGCTCATTAGTAGAGCAGAGTGTTTGCTTCACAAACTTTGATGTGAATCAGGCTGGCATGGTAGGGCAGGCCTGTAGTCCCAGCTTCCTTGAAGGCTGAGGGGAGAGGATTACCCAGACCGCAGAGGAAGTTCAAGGCCCTTGTGGACAACTCGTGTGACCCCATCTAAAACTCAAAAGTAAAAAGAGTGTTGGGGCTGTTATTCAGCAGTAGAATATTCTCCCAGCATGCATGAGGACCCAGGCCCAGTGTCCTGATCCACAAAAACCAACCAACAATAAGACACCCACCAAGCTAGTGTGGTGCCATACAACTGTGATCCAAGAATTGAAGAAGTTTGCCGAGCAGTGGTGGTGCACGCCTTTAATCCCAGCACTTGGGAGGCAGAGACAGGCAGATTTCTGAGTTCAATGCCTGCCTGGTCTACACAGTGAGTTCCAGGACAGCCAGGGCTACATAGAGAAACCCTGTCTCGAAAAATAATAAAAAAACAAAAACAAACAAGAATTGAGGAAGTTCGAGGCCAGCCTGGTCTACTGAGTTCCAGGACAGCCAGAACTACACAGAGAAACCCTGTCTCGAAAAACCAAAAAAAAAAAAAAAAAAAAAAAAAATTGAGGAAGTTGAAGCAGGAGGATCAGGACTTTGAGGCCAGCCTAGGCTATGTGAGATCCCATCCCCTCTCAAAAATCCAACACAAAGAGGCCAGAGAGATAGCTCAGCAGTTATGAGCACTGTTTGCCCTTCAGGAAGACCAGAGTTTGGTCTCCAGCACTCACATTGTGGCTCAAAGTGTGCTGTAACTCAAGTCCAGGGATCTGACACACTCTTGCAGCCTCTGATAACTCCAGGCACATATGAGATGCATAGACATACATGTAAGCAAGCACCTGTACATATAAAAATAGCAGGGCCTGGAACTCACTCTGTAGACCAGGCTGGCCTCAAACTCAGAAATCCACCTGCCTCTGCCTCCCAAGTGCTGGGATTAAAGGTGTGTGCCACCACTGCCCCAGCAGGTAGGAACTTCTTGATAAGCAAGCATGAGATCTTGGCTTCTGATCCTGAGCACCCATGGGAAAGGCCGAGCATGCTTTAACCCAAGCGATTGGGGTGGGGTTGGGAGCCGAATGGAGGATTGCAGGAGCTTGTTGGCTACTGGCTCAGCTGAGAAATAGCCGGCTCCAAGTTCACTTGAGGGGCCCTGCCTCAGGTGAATGAGATGAGGAATGACAGGGGACAACGGGCACCTTCTCTAGCTTCTTCAGGTATCCCACACACATGTATGAATTGATACAAAAATATTGAAAACATTCTGTGTACTGCCTGGGTCTATGTAGTTAAAAATTCTGAACTTAGGCAAGTTCTCTGTGTGCTGATTCAGGAGTGTGTGTGTTTCATTTTGAATGTAAACTTTAATTAAAAATATTTATGTGTATGAGCACTTTGTCTGCATGTACATCTGTGCAGCACCTGTATGCAGTGACCAGAGGCCAGAAGAGGGTCTCAGATTCCCTGCAACTAGTTACAGACAGCTGTGGTGCTGAGAACTGAACCTGGGTTTGTCTTCCTTCTTTCCTTCCTTCCTTCCTTCCTTCCTTCCTTCCTTCCTTCCTTCCTTCCTTCCTTCCTTCCTCCTCCTCCTTTTTATTGAGATACAGTTTCTCTGTGTAGCCCTGGCTGTCCTGGAACTCACTCTGTAGACCAGGCTAGCCTAGAACTCAGAGATCCACCTGTCTCTGCCTCCCAAGTTCCTAATGCTACAACCTTTTAATACCTGGCCTCATGTTGTGGTGACCTCCGCCCTTCCAACCATGAAATTATTTCATTGCTGTTTCATTAACTGTAACTTTGCTAATGCTACCAATTGTAACGTTAACATCTGATATGTGATCGCATGGGGGTCGCGACCCACAGGTTGAGAACCACCGTGGTAGAGGGAGGGTACTGACGGAATGGTTTAAGTTCTGCTCTGACCTCCACACTCTCACTGGGTATTGGAGTGTCCCCACACAGAAACACAGAAACAGGTGAAAGAACCAATGGTTAGCTTTTAACACTTGAAGTGGACGCATTGAAACAGTTATACATCTGTACAGGGTATTATGTATTGTCGGGATACATGTATACATTGTGTAATGTTTAAGTCCCTAAACGAAATCAGTTCAAACATGTATCATTTCTTCTCCCTGTCTTTTGAGCTAGCCCAGTCTGGCTCTTTTTACTTTTTTGCCTTCAGTGCCCTGGTTACAGATATACACCTTACATACCACTTCTTAGTGGTTTTGAAAAAAAAAAGTGGAAGTGTTACAAAAGCCAAGTCCATTTACCTGCTGCTGGAGAAGAGGCACCATGAACTGAGGACAAAATTGTTGGTGCAAAGAGGAATGCCTGTAACCAAGGCAGGCAAGCACCTGGTGGGAGAACTCATTTATTTGTTTAATTAATTTATTTATTTAGATAGGGTTTCTACATAGCCTCTGCTGTCCTACGTAGATCAAGCTAACCTCGAACTCTCGGAGATCCGCCTGCCTCGGCCCCAGAGTGCAAGGATTAAAAGTGTATACCTTTAGCTTCTTGTCACTCTCGCCGCCTAATTAGCACGCATAACCCCGTGCTGGGCGAGTAAACCTGTACAAAGAAAGGTAACGATAACGTCTAGCGTCGTGTGAATATTAAAAACAACCTACTTAAACAGTTCGAGCTAGTGTCTTGACACGCACAGAACTGAGTTCAGGGAAGGAGCGGAGGAGGGTTCGTACGCTTTTTCTAGTTTCACTCTTGGACAAGCACTTTCCCAGGGCTCACACTCAACAAGTTCCTGGTTGCTCCACAATCAAGGTCAAGGCCAACTGGTTCTTCTAGATGTAAAGTCAGTGGAATTAAGCCGCACTCTCGCTTTCCACGCCTCTCCCTCTCACCGGGAAACAGCCTTCAACAACGTCAACTGCCCCTAGGGTCCAGACGATTCCGCTGGCAAAATCAAACCACAGCGCCAATTAAAGGGGAGGCGAGCCTCCCTCCCACGCAGGCGCACTCCGTCGTAACTCCTCTTTACTATCGCGATACGTCGGCGAGATCGACGCTGGCCCTTTAACGGCCCCTTCCCGGGGGCCTGCCCAGCGCGTGCGTACTGCGGTTCTGCGCTTGTCATCATGGCGACGCGGGGCCATGTGCAGGACCCTAACGACCGGCGCCTCCGGCCCATTTACGGTGAGTACCCGAAGCCGGCCTGTTAGCCACCGCAGCAATCCGAGGCCTGCCCTGGCCGGGGCGAAGGCCCAGGAGGGCCGCTGGGGGCGCGCGCGGTGTGAGGCGACGAGGGGGCGGACCGCGCGGGGCGCTAGGCCGCAGCCTCGGCCTCGCTTTTGCGCCGGCCCGGCGTTGCTGGTCCCTGAGGCGACAACGGTGTGTGCGCTCAGCTGTCAGGCCGCGCGGGTCGCGCCGCTGCTTGGAGACCAGCGCTATCACCAGATTGCTTTATTCCAGTCGCTCCCGAGGTGCCCCGCGGTCTTTCTTGCAGGTGACAACCGGCTCCAGCGTGACGGTGGGAGCTCCTTCCTGAAGGGAGATGCCCCAGTGATGCTGGTTCTGGTTACCAGGCTGAGGATCCTGGGCTTGTCTTACAGGATGTAGTCTAGTGCACTTGGAGAAACTGAGGCCCAGAGAAGGGAAGGGGCTGATGCAAGGTCACTGAGATCGAGCCTCATCCTGATGCTTGCTCAGTGCAGAACAGCTGCTCTGGGCACACGTGGGAGGCGGGGGGGAGGGGGTCGCCGGCCCAGAATAGCGGGGAAGAGACGACAGTAGCTGGTGTCGTCGTCGGAGCGGCCGGCCAGGCTGCTGGAAGGGTTTTCCTTTTCAGCACCGTGTCTGAGGTTTTTCTCTGCAGCTTGGCTTCCTCGTGCTTATGCCTAGTGGATCCCTCTCCACGGCGCGCATCCCAAACCCACAGGCTTTAAGGTGTACCTTATTGTCATCTTCCCACCGCAGTAGAATAAAAGAATCACAAAGCTGAGGCAGAGAGAAACACTTTGCAATAACTGAGATGTTCTGTGACTGGATGGGGTGCCTTCTTTTTGCGATGCCTCTCCTCGTTGATGGGTGTGTGGTCTTGTCTCAGGTACTGATAAGTAAGCTCTATCAAGGTCAGTGGATTTTTGCTACAGTAGACAACACGTTTTCACTGCGGCTATGTGTTTTGGCCTCTTTCCTTTTTTTTTTTTTCCCCCTCTTGGCAGAATGGGTGCTTGTGTCTCTAGCAAATTGGTACATATGTGGGGTTTTGCCAGTTTGATGTCTGTGCGCCATGTGCATTCCTGGTGCTTGAAGAGGGCATCAGAATCCTCTGGAACTGTAGTTACAGACTAATAAGCCAGGATGTGGGGACAGGACCTCATTATGTAGCCCTTGACTGCATGGAACTCATAGAATAGAAATCGCCTGCTTTCTGCCTTCTGAGTGCTGGGATTAAAGGTATGGACCACCAGGCCCAGCTGCTCTTTTCTTTTTTTAAGACAAGGTTTCAGTACCAGGTCCTGAACTCCTTATGTCGACCAGCTGGACGCAAAGCTGCAGCTATCCTGCCTCTGCCTCCCAACTGTTGGGATTACAGGCATGTGGCCCTGTGCCCAGTGGTCATACTTTCATGTGTGTTTGATGGCATTTTTTTTTATTACGTTTGTTGAAATGTATTTTGGGCGTGTGTGGTGGGGTGTGGTCACACGAATGGTATTTATTGTGTGCCTGTGGAGTTCAGAGGATACCATGCAAGAGGGAGTTGGTTCTCCCCTATCATAAAGGTCCTGGGGATATCATAAAGGTTGTCAGGACTGGTAGCAACCTGCTGAGCCATCTCACTGTCCTTAAGGTGCTATGTTGTGTGATGGCTTACCTTCCCATTACCTGTTTCTAGCAGTAATGGCCCTGTGCATTGGATAATCGTAAGTTCAGAACACTTACTCCAGTCAGTGCCCTTGAGCTTTCAAGAAACACAACACACACACACACACACACACACACACACACACACACTTTTTTGGTGTTTTTTTTTTTTTTTTTTTTTGAGACAGGGTTTCTCTGTATAGCCTTGGCTGTCCTGGACTCACTCTGTAGACCAGGCTGGCCACTGAGAAATCCACCTGCTTCTGCCTCCCCAGTGCTGCGGGACACACACACCTTAAAACAGCTGGAGCAGCGAGCTTATTGCTCTTACATGGTTTAGCTAGCTCTAATACATCCTGGACTTGGAATTTGAGCTCCAGGCTCACTGTCTTAACTACTGTGCTGGAAATTGTGTCACTTTGATTCCTCTAAGATCACAGAGGTGGGGCTAGCAGAAAGAGGACGCAGATTTCCCCATTGCTACACAGCCTGCCTTTGCAGGCCCCGTGTGGACCGAGCTTGTCTCTCTCTCTGGCTTGCAGCTGTCCTGCTTCTGGGTAATAGAAAGTAAAACCTAAGTTAAGGGTTCATGGTTTGTGAATCACATCCTTACACAGACACCGCCTGTTGACTTCTTCTTTTTCTGAAAAGTCTTTTATAAGAAAACTAAAACCTTTTTAAGAATAATTAGATTTATAACATTGTTCTTGAAGACCAAGGAGAATGCTGTTGGTCTTATATTCAGTTACAGTTAATAGTGTTTTGAATTGTTCAATAAAAAGCACCATTTCACATTGCCAAACATCAGGATATATTTATTAATCAGAGTGACAGTCTGTGAATTATGTCTGAATTAAGTCTGAAGTATGTGGCGTTTGTTCCAGCTAGGAGGGAAGTAGAGGAGGGCTTCTGAGGGGCTCACATAAGGTGGAGAGGCCTTGCTAGAGGCTTTGGATTTACAGCTCCTGAAGTTTGTTGTTCAAACACATTGATGCTCCTATCAACTACTCATCCTTAAATCCAGACAGCACTAGCTGACCATGAGCAAGCTCATCAATCAGCGTGGAGCTCAGTCATCGACTGAGAGCTAGTCGACTAGTTACCGTAGGGAACTGAAGGCTGGACTGGTTCGTGGGCTCAGGCTGTAAGGAGGGAGTTGTAGGGTTGGGGTTGAACACAGGCTCCTGTAGTCCTGATTGGCCGGGGCTCTGTAAGTTTCTCCTGCTGGTCTCAAACTCAAGACTCTCCTGTCTCAGTCTGTGAGTGCTGGGATTAAAGGCTAGTGCCACGAGCCATCCATTCTCCTGCCTTTTTGAAATAACCTCTTGCTGGTTCTCACCTGTTGACACTTTAGTTTGAGTTGGGGAGCCTGGTGCTTTTTTCCTGCTGCTCTTGCCTATGTTGGGGCTGTGAGAGGCTCAGTTCAAAAGGCACTGGCTGCCACTCCTGATCATCTGAGCTCCATCCTGGGAACCCACATGGTGTTAGGAGAGAGCCTTCTCTGGGAAGTTATCTTCTGACTTTCGTACGCACAGCACCATCCTGTGAACACACACGTGCACACACAAGATCCTTTGTTCTGATCTGTTGTGCATTGCAGTCTTGTCTTAGGTAGGGTCAGGTGTAGCACAATTACAGCAGACTCTCCAATGACAGTCACATCATGGATGAATTAGGATGTTTCCCTTGGGTGTCTAGTCAAACCATAGGGCAGGTAATTTGCTATAGCTCATTAGTAAAAACTTGAAAGGTCTTCAATCAAGGGTAGTTATTTATTCCGAGTCTTTTGTTGGGCAGTGTTAACTGTGTGAATCTTAGTAGTGACAAGGTATTAGTTATGGTGAATGATGACTGTGTGTGTGTGTGTGTGTGTGTGTGTGTGTGTGTGTACACATGTGCATGTAGAGGCCAGAGGTCAGCCTCCGGTGTCATTCCTCGAGTACCTTCTACCTTGTTTTTTTGACTCTGGGTTTCTTTGGCCTAGCACTTGCCAGGTAGCCTAGACTGCAACCAGTCTCCCAGGGACCAACCTGTCTCTGCCTCCCCAGCACCGGGACACAAGTGTGCCACTGTGTCCATCCTTTTTACTTGATTCTGGGGTTCAAACTCAGCTCTCATCTGTCTGCATGACCAACACTTTACCTCCTGAGCTATTTTGCCAGCCTGTTTGATTTCTGTGGAAGTTTCACTTGGTACAACACCCTTTTTTAGCTGGGCAGTGCTGTTGCACGCCTTTAATCCCAGCACTTGGAGGCAGAGACAGGCAGATCTTTATGCGTTCAAGGCCAGCGTGGTCTACAGAGCAAGCCCCAGGACGACTAGAACTATATATAGGATTACTGCTGTAGCCAAGGCTACAAAGCCTGGGGGAGGATATGTGCAAAAAAACCAAAACCAAACCAAGCCAAAAACACACCCAACATTTTTTTCTTCTGTAGTGAGAGTATAAGCTCTCAAAAAGCTATGTCTACATAGGGATGTAGCTTAGTGGTAGTGTCTGTCCAGTGTGTGTATGCCACAGGGTCAGTCTTCAGTGATAGTGTCTGTCCAGTGTGTGTATGCCACAGGGTCAGTCTTCAGTGATAGTGTCTGTCCAGTATGTGTATGCCACAGGGTCAGTCTTCAGTGATAGTGTCTGTCCAGTGTGTGTATGCCACAGGGTCAGTCTTCAGCACTGGGGACAGGGAAAAAGGAAAACAATTCTTGGAAAAAATTTCACGTGGGATAGAGGATAATAGAGACCTGCTAATCTGTTAACCCTGAGAGTTAACAGGAGTTCTGTAGACCAGGCTAGCCTGGAACTCATTGAGATCTACCTGCCTCTGCCTCCTGAGCACTGTGATCAAAGGCGTGTGCCACCACACCCAGCTGTAACCATAACTTTATTTATTTTAGTTTTATATGAGTACACTCTCTTCAGACACATCAGAAAAGGGCATTAGATCCCATTACAGATAGTTGTGTGGGCTGCCCTGGCCCTCTGGTCATTCCCGCCAGTGAGCCACCATGTGGTTGCTGGGAATTGAACTCAGGACCTCTGGAAGAGCAGTTGGTCCTCTTAACCTCAATCTCTCCAGCCCCTGTGATCATAACTTTTATTCACCAGATGAGTTGTCATCTTGGAAGCTTATTGCTGAGTAAGTTCACCCTTTCTAGTTCTTTCTGAACACTGGCTGGCTGGTTCAGTTCAGCTGTTCTGACCCAAACTCCTCTCTAAGCTGACTGATTCAAACTGATTTCTCACTGAATTGCTCTGCTGGGGCAACATTGAGTTGTGATGGGAAGAGCTGAGTCTCCCGGAACACAGCTGATGGCCTGTCACTTGAACTGAGGATGTGAGGAAGCAGCTGGTCTTAGATGCTAGGCTGTTGAGGTGGCTAGGATTCTTTGGCCCCTCTGCCTACATGCTGGGCTCTCTCTGACTTTCTTCTCAGTTGTAATTCTCCATAGAGTAAAGTGTCTGTTACTGCCGCTCCTCAGTAGCGAGTGCACTGAAGACAGCAGAACTCATGTTCACATGGCTGCTAACAGTTTTAGTGAATGGGATAGGAGAAGTAGCTTAGCAGTTAGAAGCAATGACTGCTCCTCAGAGCTCTGGGTTCGGTTCCCAGCACCTCCATGGCAGTTCACAACTGTTTGTAACTCTAGTTCCAGGAGCTCCAGCATCCTCTTCTGGCCCCTGATGCCATCAGCCATACAAATGGCATACATGCAGGCAACAATCACACACACAAAATTTAAAAATAAATAAGAAGTGTCTGGAGTAGCCTCCTCTCCCCCCAAAACGCTGATTTTCATTAACGTGTGTGGGTGCAGACCTTAACATTCACACAGCAAAATACTAAACTGAGCCTTTGGCAAAAGGGAGATAGGGCATTGTGGCTACCTGGCGGTCACTGCTAAATGACATAGGCCAGACACAAAGAAAAGCATGCCTGCCTAGCCTTGCTCAAGGAACACACAGAAAGAGTATTGTAGGATGTGGAGGAGGAGAGAAGAGAGATATGGGGGGGGGGGCATTACAAACTGGACAGTCACATGGTCAGCTGTGTCTAGAATTCCCATGTCTCGTATGCTGAACGTGTATGACATAGTGTACTGACTGTATAGGGGTGGTCGGGTACCTGTGTGAGACTGTGGAGCACCTGGCTGTGGCAGTCATATCAAAGTGTCGTGGCTTACACTCACAGACACAATAAGCGTTGGTTTGAAATGGGCAGAAAGCTTCAGTTGCTCACAGCAGAGCCTTGTTTGGGTTTTGACTGGTGTTCCTCACACCCTGCCTGCTTCCTTTCTCCTTCCCTAGGCTTTTGGGTAAAGCAACCCTATGTTTTGTTCGCTGCATTGGAATTTCGAGGCAAAATAAATACCTGATGTTTGATTGAAGGGGCTTGGTCCACTGCAGCTTTGAAGCCTGTATATTAAAGAGTAATTTGCAAATGTCCTTTCACGTTTATTTTTTTACTGTGTGGTGTGCACTGCACACCTGAGGCTAGAGGGCCACTTTGGGAGTTGATTGTCTCCTATCATGCCCGTCCTCGGGTTCTGACTTGGGTAGTCAGAATCAGTGGAATGTGCCTTCACCTGCTCGGCCATCTTGCTGGCCTCAAGAATTCCTTTAAAAACAAAACAGTAAGTGGGACTGGAAAGATGGCTCAGTGGTTAAGAGTACTGGATGCTCTTCCAGAGGTCCTGAGTTCAGTTCCCAGCAACCACATGGTGGCTCACAACCAATCATCTATAATGGGATCTGATGGCATCTCTGGCATGCAGGTGTACATGCAGATAGCACTCATACTAAAAAATAATATTAAAAAAAAAAAGATTTTAGAAACTTCAGCTTTATTGCTTAAATATATTTTAACTTACAACCACTCACTGTTTTCTCAGAGATTATAAAAAATAATCAGGGGCCTGGAGATGGCTCAGTGGTTAAGAGCACTTGTTCTTCCAGAGGACCCAGGTTTGGTTCTTAGCACCTACATGGGATCTCACAACCACCCATAACTCCAATTTCAGGGGATCCAGTGCTCTCTTCTGACCTCCTGACATGGCATACACGTGGTACACAGACATACATGCAGACAAAACACCCATACACTTGAAATAAGTAAAATGTCCAAAAAAAAACCCCCAAAACAAACAAAAACCATGTGGGGAACAGAGGACTTGGTGACTGAACTACCACATGGGTGCTGGGAATCAAACTCTGTGTAAGCTGCACACTCCTACCACAGAGCCGTCTCTCCAGCCTGATTTTGCTTTTTGATAGAAAAGTTTAATCAGTGCATGCTAGGGTGGTACTGAGCAGCTACAGAAGAATCAGCAGAAGCAGTCTTGGTTTTGTTAATTTTTGGGTTTTTGTTTGGTTGGTTGGTTTTTGTTTTGTTTTTTTCAAGACAGAGTTTCTCTGTGTAGTCTTGACTGTCCTGGAACTTGCTCTGTAGACCAGGCTGGCCTTGAACTCAGAGATCTGAGTGCTGGGATTAAAGTTGTACGCTACCATGCCCAGCTTCTGACATAATGTTTTAAATAAAAAAATCAAGGAACTTTCTGAAGATCTCAAAGTAAACTGTATTTCTTGTGTTTGATGGTGAAGGATTATGATAACTGATTTTTTTTCATAGATTATCTTGATAATGGAAATAATAAAATGGCAATCCAGCAAGCTGATAAACTGTTGAAGAAACACAAAGATCTTCACTGTGCGAAGGTAACTGCATTTGCCCTGTAGTTCCTCATATTTGTGGGTTATATTGTATATAGTTTTTGAGGTAGGGTCTCTAAATAGCTCAGACTAGCCTGAAACTTACTATGTAGACCAGACTGACCCCAGACTGACCCCAGACATATAGATCCACTTGCTTTTTTGTTCCGGGCATTGGCATTAAAACCTGTGCCGTGATGCCCAGATATGAGTTGTATTTGTAATTTTTTATTTTTCTTTTTGTTTGTTTGCACATAGATTTTGGTGCACATGTGAGTACATGTAGAGGAACAGGTGACATTTTAAAGATTTTATAGTCTGGCAATGGTAGCACCTTTAATCTTAGCATTTGAGAGACAGAGTCAGGCAGATCTCTGACTGAGTTCAGTGATAGCCTGGTCTACAGAGTGAGTTCCAGTATGACCAGGGCTACACAGAGAAACCCTGTCTCTCAAAAAATCAAAAACAAATAAAAATTGTGTTATGTGTGTGTCTGTGTGTATATCCCCACCTCCCACAACCCCCATGGCCACAGAGTCTAGAACAGGCATTGGTCACTTAGAGCTGGAGTTACAGATGTTATGAGCTGCCTGACATGAGTGCTGGGATCTAAAGTTTGATCGTTTCTTCAACCAAACCTATTTATTTATTTATTCATTCATTCATTTTGAGACAGAGTCGCACTGGTCTGGAAAGTGCCAATTAGGCTGGGCTGGCTGGCCAGGAGACCCCTTGCCTCTACCTTCCCAGCACTGGGTCAGGAGCACATGCTGGACATCTGGCTCAGCTGTGGTGCTTCGAGGAGCACTTTGCCCGGCTTGCCTTCCTACCCTCCTGACTTTCTGGAGATGGGCTTCACTGCAGCCCAGGTGCAGAACTGGAGCTCATCCTTCCTCCTTTGCTGTTCTTTCTCTTCTGTGTCAGGTTCTCAAGGCCATTGGTTTACAGAGAACCGGAAAACAGGAAGAAGCCTTCACCTTGGCTCAGGAGGTGGCTGCCCTTGAGCCCACAGATGACAACTCCCTGCAGGCCCTGACAATCCTCTATCGAGAGATGCATCGGCGTACGTAACTTTCCTCATCACCTCTGACTCACGTGAATGACGTGGAGATGAATGTACTGGTTGTGGCCTGTGAAGAGCTTTGTCAGGATAGTTAAATGCATTAGCTTCCTTACTGGAATGAGAATCAGCACGAGTTAATTTCCTCCTTTCTCTCTCTTTCTCTTTCTTTCTCTCTCTTTCTCTCTTTCTCTCTCTCTCTTCTTTATTTTCATCTTATTTTATTTTTTGAGATGGGGCCTATGTATTTTTTGAGATGGGGCTAGCCTGGAACTCACAGAGATCCCCCTGCCTCTGGCTCCTTGCTGCTGGGATTAAAGACATGCACCTCCATGCTCCAGCCTTGCTTGGATTTCTTAAGCACTTTATTATGAAATATAGTGTTTTATAAATATTATTTACATTGTTTATATAATATTTTATTGAAGTTAATGAGTCATAATAAATACTCATGAAGCCACCCTATATATAAGAAGTAGAATATTGTTGGGCTGGTAAGATGGCTCAGAGGTAGGAACTGCCATGCAGACTGACATCCTGAGTTCAGCCCTTGAGCCCACAGTAGGAGGAGAGAACAAATGTCCAAGAGTTGTCCTCCAGCTATGTCTGCTGTGCCCCACTGCACTCAGCAGAGAAAAGGCAGAAGGCACTGGAACACTGTTGATGCTGGGAAAGGCTCCCCAGGGAGCACTTGCTCTCCTGAATGACTTTGATTTGACCTGCTTGCTGCCCCTCCCTCCCTCCCTGCCTCTTCCTTCCCCAAGATGGACAATCCCTCTACCCCTGAACTGCACCTGTGCCCTCTGCTGGCCTCAGATCTCTGTCTTGTCTCCAGTGCCGAGGCCCCCTTAGCTTATCTTGAGTTTCCTGTTGCTGGGTCTGGGCTGTGTGCCTCTGTGAAATGCATTTCTGGGCTGATGTCCCCATGACTGTAGTGAGTTCATGTTCATTTGGCTAAGCCATCTCAGTCAACAGGTTCTCCAGGGCAAGAGCGAGGATTAAAAAGGAAAAAGACAATTAGACAACACTGTAGCATGACCCCAGCCTTTTCTAAGGCTGAGGCGAGTTTAATTTTTTCCAGTCTGCTTTTACATCATTCTGGGTACATACAAAGAATATGGTCAGTCCTTAAGACACAGGCAGAGTAGTCAAGGAACGAGCAGAGCAAAAATCAAGGCAATAAACAAAGTCACTATGTCTAGGGTTTATCAAGATGACCCAGATACAAGGGTGACAGTATGTTCCTCGTTCCTCGGCTGTATTTGCCTTGAGCCTACTTGTTGTCCCAGCCTAATAGCAAATTCCTGCCAAATTCCTAAAAGGGGCCCTAAAAGCTCTCACATTCATTGCCAAGAGGTACTCATTCTGAGAAGCCACCACAGTTAGGAGCAGAATGTATCAGAAAGCACTTGTTTGTGTGAATCTGAAGAAGCCAATATTGGCTATTTCTGTGGTTCTGGGGATCAAACCCAGCGCCTCACACGTGCTAGGCAAGTACTCAGCCCTTAAGCTGAGGGACTTCTTGTCCTTAATGTGTTTTTTATGTTGAGATGGGTCTCATTAACTAGACCAGAGTAGCCTTGACTTCAGTCCATGCAGACCTTGAACTTGCAGTGTCCCTGCGGCAACCTTCCTTCCTAAGGCTGGGACCACAGGTATGAGCTGCCACACCCTGCTGCATCTGGTATCAGTCGTAAAAGCTGTGATAGAGGCTTTATCTCTCAGTGGGAGCTGAACACAGCAGAAGAGACAGTGATCAAATTGGGGTGGAGAATTAGACTGTTAGGGCGCCACCTGCAGAGAAAACTGGTTGTAACTGGTTACTTCAGTGGGGCTTACTGAGGAGAAGAGAGGATAGAAGAGTCTGGGTTCTAGGAGAAGCATGGAAGCCCAGAACATGACATTACAGGGGACCCTGGGGAGCTCCAGTTGGTTTCCCTGCATGGTGAGGCTGGAGGCGGTGGAAGCACAGGGGCCGTGCTCAGATGGGCAGTGCCTCCCTCAGCAAACCTGCACTTCTTAACCTGGGAGACCAGGCCCTTTGGGGTGGACAGCAGATATGCTGAGAACTAGATATTTATATTACAGTTCATAACAGTAGCAGAATTACACTTAGGAAGTAGCGATGAAGTAATTTCATGGTTGGGTGTCACCACGGCATGAGGAACTGAATTAAAGGCATTAGGAAGGTTGGGACGCACCATTTTAACCAAACAGGAGAATGAAGAGCATTAGGATTTCTCTCGTGTGAGCATAACTGAAGCTTGCTTGTCTTCCTCTTAGCGGAGTTAGTCACAAAACTCTATGAGGCGGCTGTGAAGAAAGTCCCTAACAGCGAGGAGTACCACTCTCACCTCTTCATGGCCTATGCCAGGGTGGGCGAGTACAAGAAGATGCAGCAGGTAACCACGCCCAGGTGTGTGTGTGTGTGTGTGTGTGTGTGTGTGTGTGTGTGTGTGTGTG
>JANHMN010000023.1:30762607-30784177 GCA_030674055.1 Rhabdomys pumilio | reverse complement strand
ACACACACACACACACACACACACACACACACACACACACACACACATTTTTCTCTCCTTGGTTTTTTGAGAGCAGATTTCATTTCCCAGGCTGGCCTCCGGCTTGCTGTGTAGTCCCCGAACAGCGCCTGCTGTCCCTACCCCGCCTTACCCAGGGCTAAGAGTCCATCCAGCAGCCCTGCCCTGTCCTGTGTATGGGTCCCTAGCACAGTTCCTTCTTCCGGGGATGTTTCCTTTAAGGCTGATAGACATGTCTGCAGCATAGCACTAACGGAGTTAAGGTTCTTCTCAAGGGAAAGGCCTCCATAACCTCCAGATAATAGTGCATATTCATTGTTGACTAAGAATGTGTCACAGACATCCTTCTCTCCTCACTCCCTAAGGTCTTTGCAGTGAAGGTTCTAGCCCACTTATGAGGCATGGTGATGAGAAGTCGGGCTCTGCCTGCACACTTAGCTCTTGAAAAGTCTGTATTTATGTACTTAGAAACAGTCTTGTTGCTCTCACTATCCTGGAACTTACTATGTAGGCCAGGCTGGCCTCAAACTCAGAGATCCGCCTGCCTCTGCTTCTTGAGTGCTGAGGCGGATGCTTGGCAGGATGTAGCTCTAGTACTAAGTTTGACCAAATAAAAATTCCGTAGGTTAAGCATAGAGCCAGTTTTTAGTTTGTGTGCCTAGCTTTGCATTCACCTTACTGGAGGGGTGGGGGCATCATCCTTTGATGTGACTTAGTAGCTGTGGAGGTCTTCAGTATGTTTTAAGTGAATCTAACTTTTATACTGTTACATTTTCATGCAGGGGAAGAATGATGTGGTTTCAGTCTGCAAGATGAAATGTCTTATTTTATATTAAATTTTTATATTTCTAATAATTAAGATGTCTTTAATCTCTGTCATCATGAAAATTTCCCCTTAAATTATGTATAAAATTGGCTTTCTAACAGTCTTCACCCATTTCTCTAGGGTATGTGTGCCCTAATGTTAGACATGGGAGCTCCAGAAAGCTTAGGCTGTCTGCCCCACGCTGAGTGTCTGCTGTGTCCTGTGCGTCCTGGTCCTCCTTCCTGTGTGCTCAGGCCCTCTGTCCACTGTGCTCCACTCCTGGTGTCCAGTGCTCTCAGACCCTCTGTCCACTGGGCTCCACTCCTGGTGTCCAGTGCTCTCAGACCCTCTGTCCACTGGGCTCCACTCCTGGTGCCCAGTGCTCTCAGGCCCTCTGTCCACTGGGCTCCACTCCTGGTGCCCAGTGCTCTCAGACCCTCTGTCCACTGGGCTCCACTCCTGGTGCCCAGTGCTCTCAGGCCCTCTGTCCACTGGGCTCCACTCCTGGTGCCCAGTGCCCTCAGGCCCTCTGTCCACTGGGCTCCACTCCTGGTGCAGCTCCCTCACCATGTTGGCTTCCTTCCCTGTTTGCAGTCCTGTAAAGACACAGACATAAATATAATTTTCCTACCCCCTTTAGATTCTTTTTTGAAGACTTTACAAGCAAAGTAGTTATGTTTCTTCCTCAGGAAATTGTTTTCTTTTCTTTCATTTTTGTTGCTGAGACTGAATGTAGGGTGTTGTAAATTAAATACTGGGCATGTACCCTTCCTGCAAGGCTTCTCTTTCTTTGCACCCAAGGCTTTCTGGTTGCTAAGCTGTTCCCAGTCCTTTTCATCTTTCTTTTTGTGTGTGGTTGCCATGGAACTCAGTCTTTTGGAAAGACAGCAGGCTCTCTTAACCACTGAGCCATCTCTCCAGCCTCATGACTCAGTTTCCCTGATTTTGTTCAGCCTAATTTCCCCTCCTGAGAATTGGTTGACTTTCTCACCTGTTGGGTTTTATAAATATCTTCAGTCTGGTCTAGAGCTTCCCTTTGTCCTTTGAGGTCCATCTGAGATGATATTTTCCAGGGGATTTCGTAGTAATACTTCCCCATTTTCTCTTAAAGAGGGGAGGATGTGAGGGTGTGTGTGATCTCACCTTTCTTGGAATCGCCTAGCTTGTGTTTTATCTGTATATTGTTGCTTTCACTAAGTGTATGTGTATAAATGTGTGTGTGTGCTTACGTTCATGAAAGTGCAGGAGACACCAGATCCCTTGGCACTGCAGAAACAGTTGACTGGGACCTGCCTGACATGGTTGTTAGGGGTCAAACTCAGGCCTTCTGGAACAATAGTACATGCTCCTAACCTGAACCATCTTTGCAGCCTCTTATTTTTAGTGTGTGTGTGTGTGTGTGTGTGTGTGTGTGTGTTGCTGCTTGCTGCATTGTTGCATGTATGTTTGTGTACAGTAACTAAGGAGGCCAGAAGAGGGCAGCTATAGATTCCCCTGGATATGTTAATTATGGAACGTTGTAAGCCACCTTGTGGGTGCTGGAAAACAAACCTGGGTTTTCTGGAAGAGCAGCCCGTGCTCATAATGGCTGAGTCATCTCTCCAGCCCTATAGTAAGCATTCTTTTTTTTTTTTTTTTTTTTTTTTTGGTTTTTCCAGACAGGGTTTCTCTGTGTAGTCCTGGCTGTCCTGGCACTCACTCTGTAGACCAGGCTGGCCTCGAACTCAGAAATCCACCTGCCTCTGCCTCCCAAGTGCTGGGATTAAAGGCGTGCGCTACCAACGCCCGGCTATAGTAAGCATTCTTAATCCCTGAGCCATCTACTTTTCTATTGCTAAGTAAATTTTAACTTGAGTATGTTGTGTACCTGGGAGATGAGTTTGGAGCCATTCTCAGCAAGCTCGAGGTCAGCTTTGGCTGCATGATAGCCATGGTCCAGAGAAGAATCAAGAAATTGATAGATAACTCAGTTGACAAAATGGTTGTGATGTACACGAGGCCTGAATTTGATTCCCAGTTCTCAGGTTCAAAACAAACAACCCATCAATTGTGGCGGCTTACTTGTAATCCCAGTGCTGAGGAGGAAGACACAAGTCCTTGCCAGTTTTCAGGCTCGCCTGCCTAACTTAATTGACAAGCCCTCAGTCTCAGTGAGGACATAGTCTCAAAAAGCAAGGTGGACATCTCCTAAGGAACAAGCCGAGAAGTTGCCCTTTGGCCTCTGCGTGTGCACACATGTACATCTCTGCATGGACACACACCATTCCTTCATGAAGAATGATCTGTGTTGTCTACATGTTCCCTGTGTCTTCCTTTTTTGTGTTGGGTTTTGCTCATGCCTGGCAAGGGTTCTTAAGAGTTATAGGGATTTGTGCACAGCAGTTTAATCTCAAGTATTCTTGAGTACTTCTGGTTAGCTCTGTTTCTCTGCACGAACTCAGTGTGAGTATGTTGCATAAATACAACAAAGGGATTCATAGTTTTTCCATTACTTTGTTTTCTGAAGCAGGGTCTCATGTAGTACCTTCTGAGGCTGAGGATGACCTTGGAATCCTGGCCTTGATCTCCTTTTTTCTTTTGTTTTTTTAAAGAACTATCAGCCCCCATTACAGATGTTACGAGCCACCATGTGTTTGCTGGGACTTGAATTCAGGATCTGCTGGAAGAGCAGTTAATACTCTTAACTGCTGAGCTGTCTCTCTAGCCTGGCCTTGAACTATGATCCTTTGTCTCTACCTCTCAGGTTCTGGGAGGCTTGCTCATTCCAGGCCCGCTCCACTGCCTAGTTGATGGCCTTGGCTGTAATTATTGGTAGCTTGGAAGGAATTGAAAACTTGTTACTGAGCTCAGCTCCTGTCTGGCTTACCTGCTTTGCCGTGGCTGCTTCGGTGGTGCTGCTTAAGTAAGGATTGCTGCTGTGGCTCGTCTGCTCGGACAGAGCCTCAGCCCAAGCTGGCTTCCAATTCCCTATACAGCTGACTATCATCTTGACCTGCCTCTGTCTCCCATGTACCCAAGACTAGCAGCGTGCGTCCATGTGCCTGTGCCTGGTTAGGCACTGAAACTAGGGCTTTGTGCATGGTGGGCATGCACCCTGACAACTGAGTTCCACACACAGCCTGAAGATTCCATCAACTGACACAGTCAAGTTCTGTGGGTTTTGCTAGTCTTCCTAGGACTTTGCACTTTAGAACAATGGTTCAAAAGGAGAACTGTCACTCTGGATGTAAACCATGGCATTTCTTTACTTGTGTTGCTGTAGTGGGGAGGTTACCGGGCACTGCCACCAACCGGGTATGTGACTGTGTGGCTGGTCTCTCAGGAGTGTGCTGCACACCCAGGGTTACTTCTGTGCTCTCCCCAGTTTACTCGCTGTCCTCCAGCTGGTGTCTTCTAAATCAAGCTCTCTGTCTTTCAGGCTGGCATGGCTCTGTATAAGATTGTCCCCAAAAACCCGTACTACTTTTGGTCCGTGATGAGCTTAATCATGCAAGTAAGTATGCTGCTCAGGGTGGGCTCAAGTCTGTCCTTCCATCATTGTCTATAATGAACTTTGAACCGAGTGGCAGGAGGGGCAACAGATCATCTGTTGGCTCTTGGAGTTGGCAATGGCTCGATAGTCTCTGTTTAATTGTTATTGTATGTGTCTAGGTATTTTTCCTGTGTGTGTGTCTGTGCACCATGGTGAGCCTGGGGGCTGCTGAAGCTAGAAGAGGGGGTGTTTGTAATCCCCGGAACTGGAGTTACAAACACTTGTGAGCCACCATGTGGGTGCTGGGAATCAAACCCAGGTCCTCTGAAGAGCAGCTGGCTCTCTTAACCACTGTGACAGTTTTTCAACTTCCTTTTTTTAGTGTTTCTGTTTCGGTTTGAGACAGAATATCTCCTTGAACTTGCTCTGTAACCTAGGCTGACCTCAAACTCAAGTTCCTGTTGCTTCCTGGTCTTGAATTTGGGGTTATAGGTGAGGTGGCCGCCACGCCTGGCTGCTGGCATTCTCTCAGTCGTTCATCAATCCATCCCAGGCTGGCTCCTCACTCTGTATGTGGCAGCGGAGGAGTACAGATCTGCACCTGGCTTGCATTTGTTCTTTCTGAGCCTCAGTTTCCTGTTACAGAATTATCTCAGTAAACGGGCCAGAGTCACAGGTCTGCTTATCTGCATGGTGACATGCACAGAGCAAGCAGGAGAGAAATCAAAACACTTATCTTTCCTCTCACAGTCTATATCTGCACGAGATGAAAACCTCTCGAAAACCATGTTTCTGCCCCTGGCAGAGAGGATGGTAGAAAAAATGGTGAAGGAGGACAAGATCGAAGCTGAAGCTGAGGTGAGTTACAGCCCCTCCCCATCCCCAGCCGGGACAGGCTGCAGCTGCCGCTCCAGCGTCTGTCCCAGCGTCCGCTTCTTAGCTGCTGACCCCACCTGGGCCTCCGATCTACAATACGGGGCGGCCTCAGCTCAGGCACAGTGACGACAGCTTGTCTCCGGCTGGTGCCTGGTCCAGGCGTGTGTGGAAAGGGAAGTCTTGACGCGGTCTGTTAAATGATTGTAACTGTTTGTGTCTCTGCAAGGTTGAACTCTATTATATGATCCTGGAGCGCTTGGGAAAGTACCAGGAAGCCCTGGATGTCATTAGAGGGAAATTAGGAGGTAATTTACAAAGTTTTCTGTTTGTCTTTAATTTGAAAATGAAAATTATTTGTGGTGAAAAAAAAATTCCCACACAGTTCATAAGTTTATATCACCATACTTTGCTGCTCATTTTATCATTTTATGTTTCAACTATTAAAAGTATTTTTATTCCCACCAATTGGGAGGCAGAAGCAGGTTTGTGCTACATAGAGAGTTTCAGGATAGCCCGTGCTATGTAAAGAGATTCTATCTAGAAAAATAATGTCTTTTTTTTATTAATTTTGTTGACAATTTCACACGTGCATTTTGATGCTGTTGTTTCCCCATCCTTTCCTCACTCCCCTAGGTCACCTCACCTTGCTGTCTCCCCTCCCCACCCCCAGTTTCTTCCATTGAGTTTGTCCAGCCCTGATTAATTAATTTAATTTAATTTAATTTAATTTGGTTTTCGAGACAGGTGTACCCCTGACTGTCCTGAAAATTGTTCTGTAGACCAGGCTAGCCTCGAACTTAGAGATCTTGCCTCTGCTTCCTAAATGCTGGGATTAAAGGTGTGCACTACCACCATGGGTTGGTTAAATTGTTTTTAACTGACAGTAACTTGTGGCTTCAGGCTGAAGATACGTGAGAGGTATATCCTGGGTGTCTAACCCTGTTACAGGTCTGCTGTTGCTTGTTCTTGTTATCTTTATGTGTATGGGTGTTCGCTCCATGTGCATGGATGGGCTCCATGCATGATGTGCTCACAGAGGCCAGACAGCGGCACCGGATTCTGCTGGGTATGGATGTTTGTGAGCTGCTACGTGGGTGCTGGGAATTAAACCTGGGTTCTCTGCAAAAGCAACAAATCCTCTTTTCTTCTAAGCCATCTCTCCAGCCCCGTTGCCTTGCTAGTTTTTTGAGACAATCTTAACTCTTCAGCCCTGGATGGTTTAGACCTTAAGTATTGGAATTACAGGTCAGAGTCATGCCTGGCAAAACTATCCTTTTTGAATTTTGGAGACAGTCTTGTGCAAATAGGCCAGACTGGTCCCAACATAACTTACCTGGCTTCTGTCTCCTGAGCAGGCAGATAGGCACTCACCGTCACACCTGCGTCCAGTTACCTTTTTAGTTCCTAAAAGTGAGTTTCTCTTTCTTTCAAACATTTTACTTCTGTATGTATGACTGTTCTGCCTGAATTCATGTCTGCATCATGAGTGTGTAGTTACCACGGAGGCCTTAAGAGGGCATCCGACCTTTGGAACTGGAGTTAAGTAGTGACGACCTTCAGTATGGGTGCTGGGAACCGAACCTTGGTCCTCTGCAAGGGCAGCCAGCGCTCTTAACCACAGTAACTTGTCGTCTGACTTCACCTTCTTTAGGTAGATGCAGGTCTGTCTCTGTTTTGAGCTACTTGACGATGTACTTGCTACGTCTCTCCCGCTTAACTCTTCTAAGTAGTTTTTAAAATCTCACCATTCTTAACTCATTCGGTTTAGTCCTCTTTACTGCTTCAGAAATGTGTCAACTGAGCTTTCCAGTCCTGAATAAACACACACATACACACACCCCTCCCCCCGACACATATACATACATGCATATATACCACAGCCCAGTATGGATCATCAGGAGTTACCAAAACTCATTACTGGAATGTAGTCTTGTATTTCGGAAGGTGACCTTGTAAGACAGTAGTGTGCATTCTAAAAGTGAGTTTATTCTCTTACGGGAGCAGGGGAATTCGATGTTGTCTTTCCTGTGATTGGACTTCATTCTGAGACGTGAGAGCCACCCACCAACTTGTATATTTTTTATTATAGAGAAGTTGACAAGTGAAATCCAGAGTCGGGAGAACAAGTGCATGGCCATGTACAAGAAACTGAGCAAGTGGCCCGAGTGCAACGCCCTCGCCCGACGCCTCCTGCTGAAAAAGTGAGTGGCTGCCGCCACTCGTGGGCCAAGAGCCTGCAGAGGTTTCTAGCTAGATGGATGCTAGTGTGGGTCGTGCGAGCTCTGGGCATATTTGAGATGTTTTGGGAGTTCTCAATGAGTTATTTGGGGGTAAGGTCTTGGCAGTGCTGGCAAGTTGGGTCTTGAGGATGAGCTCTGAGTCGCTGTATCATACTGTCCTCCACCCCAGCTCCCACTTAGAGTTTACTGGGAAGTGTTTTGTTAGGTTTTTTATCATCTTGAAAAGCCTCAGACTCTCACAGCCTCTGCATTGCTGCCTTGGGGGGTACCTGGTACATGGAGGGCATGATTGGAAATCCTGTTGTAGTCACAGTTCCTCAGGCAGCTTTGTCACAACGTGGGTTTAATCCTGTGTGCATCGTTCAATCTGATTTTAGCTCAGATGACTGGCAGTTCTATCTGACTTATTTCGATTCTGTCTTTCGACTGATTGAAGAAGCCTGGACGCCTCCCGCTGAAGGGGAACAGTAAGTGGTCACCTTTGTCACTTTCATATCTTAATGTTTTCAGTTTTCTTTAAGTAAGGAGGGATACATATGCTACATAGTTTATTGTATTTTAGAGTAATTTATTCTACCAGTAATTTGTGTGTGTGCGCGTGTGTGCACCATGTTGTGCCTGGTGCTCAGGGAAGCCAGAAGGCATTGAATCTTTTGAAATGGGAGTTATTGACAGGTGTGGTCCACTATGTGGGTGCTGGGAACCGAGCCCCTGTAAGAGCAGCCAGTGCTCATAACTGCTGAGCCATTTCACCAACCTGCATATTATATTTTAAAGGGGTTGGTTTGGTTAAAAAAAAAAGCTTTCATTAAATGACACATTGGGTGGAGTTTCTTAATCTGTGTCCTCAAATGGTTGTTGTCTTTGTGGAGTCCCGGTGCCGCTTTCTGTGCACTGGGGGTTGACCCTAGGGCAGGTCTTTGCAGCACTGAACTGTGTCTCAGCACAGGACTGCTACTTTGCCTGAGTGCTGGGATTGCAGGCATGTGCCAGCATGTCTGGATTAGAGTGGAGCTTTGTGATGGAGCAAAAAACTTCCTCCTGCGTCAGTAATAATTTATCTTTGAAATAATACATTCCTTCCAAGATAACCTTTTTGTTTTACTGTAATAAACATGTACATCTTGGAAGACTCCTTTACTGTAATAAATGCATGTGCCCTGGAAGACTCCTTTTAGTCCCCACGTGGCACTTAGTACCACTTGATCGATCAATGTAAAAATAAATCCCTTTGTTATGTCAGTGCTGTGTGCCGCACGAGCTGGATTAGAAAAGACATTCTGATGTGTCTTCTTCTCAAAAACTCGCTTTCATAAGTAGTAGATGTAAGTGTGTTTCTTTAAGTGGCTCAAGAATAATCCCTCAGATATTTCATTATGCATTATTGTCTCTGCTGTTGATACTAGTTGGGTTATTAGAATTTTTCTTTCCTCTTTTTTATAGGTAATACTAAGCAAGTTTAAGTTGAATCTTTAAAAAATAGGTCTTTTAAAAAAAAAAAACTTCATTTAGCCAAGCATGGTGCACACACCTTTAATCTTAGCAATCAGGAGGCAGAAGTAGGCACATCTCTGAATATGAAGCCAGCCTGGTCTACAGAGTTCCAGGATAGCCAGGGCTACACAGAGAAACCCTGTCTCGAAAAACTGAACCAAAACAAAAGCTTTATCTATTTTGTGTGTGTGTCACCACATGTGTGTCAGAGGATACCTGGTGGAGTGCACCCCCCTCTTCCTGCGGGTCCTGCCATGAAGCTCAGGTACTCAGGCTCTCAGCTCAGCGGCGCTTTGACAGTGGTTTGTTATCCTCAGTATCCAGGAATCAAGGTTAAGAGTGATTTTGTAGCTTGTTACCTGTTTGATCAGGCTCATGGCTTTCTCACATTGCTTGACCTACTAGCTAGCTCACTGGGTCCGCACCACCGCCACCCAAGCCCCCGTTGGGAAGTGCCCAGCACTGAGCAAGTGAGGCAGGCAGATGATCTCCTTCTGAGCCGCACTGCTGGTCCTTGAATTTTCTTTTGTGTCTTTGAGACAGGGTCTCTATATAGCTCTGCCTGTCTTGGGACCTATGTAGACCAGCCTGGTTTAGAACTCATGGAGGTCTGTCAGCCTCTTCCCTCTGGTGCTGGGAGCCCTTAACTTTTTGAGGCAAGGTCTTGACCATGCTCAGTCTCCTGCTGCTTCCTACAGCTGTGACACCTGCTGCCACCATTCTCCTGTTGCTGATGTTGTTCATAGATAGCAAAATGCTGTTTCAAGATCAGTCTGACTTGAAGCTGTAATGGTGCCTTGTATTTCCTCCCAGCTCCTTAGAAGGGGAAGTACACTGCTCTGCAGAAGATGCCGTGAAGTTTATAGAGGACAGGATAACGGAGGCTTCGCAAAGCTCCCGACATGTCCGCGGCCCACACCTAGCTAAGCTGGAGCTCATCAGGCGACTGCGGAGCCAGGGCTGTAATGACGAGTACAAGCTGGGTAAGAAAGTGACAAGTACAGCTGGGTAAGAGACTTCAGGTAGTGCTGAGCCCTGGAGAAGGTGAGAGGCGACACCCAATCAATATGCTTAATATTCTTATTACCTAAAAATAATTGTTAAAGATGGTTTATTTACAAGATCCATCTGCTGACCATGGTCGGCTTGGCTTTTTATGTGTCTGTGTAGTCCATCGGGTCCTTGCTGACCCAATTTAAAGAGAAATTTCCAGTCTCACCATTTTTAACATTTCTCAGACTGTGTGAATGTTTTCCCTGTTTTTTTTTTTTTTTTTTTTTTTTTTTTTCTTTTTTTTTTAAGAATGAATCTCACTCAGTAGAGCAAGCAGCCCTGGAACACACCCTTTTCTGGTGTGAGCTCCCATACATAACTTTTTTTAATGTGGAAGGGTGGCCTGGAGTTGTCATGTATTGAGGATAACTTTAATCTGCCTCTCCCTCCTGAATGCTAGTATTATAGATGTGCCTACCACACCTAACTCTTATTTTTCTCCTTTTATTATTATTTTTATTTCACTTAATTTTTTGAGATGGGGCACTGGAGTTAAAGTTGTATGCTACCGAGCTTGGCTTCAGACAAAGTTAATTTAAATAAAACAATTTTCAATTGGGTGTGTCACTCTAGACATTGCCTCAGTCTGTGGGTAATTCAGTGTCTTCCTTTTTAAGGTGACCCGGAAGAGTTAATGTTCCAGTACTTCAAGAAGTTCGGGGATAAGCCATGCTGCTTCACAGACCTGAAGGTGTTTGTTGACCTCTTGCCTGCTGCACAGTGCACACAAGTACGTGTTCCTCGGTTCTGCTAGTGGCCGAAGTGTCTGCTTGCATGCTAGTTCAGGAGGAGGTGGTACAGTAACTGCTTGTCATTGTCACATCCTGTAAGTCAGCGGAGAACCATGCTCATGACTTCTCACCAGCAGTAGGCCTGGCTCAGATTTGTCACCTGTCAACAGGAACTTCATTTTCATTTTTCTGAGATAGCATCATATGGCCCAGGGTCCTTTTTCCTGTGCCTTTTAATGCTGAGATCGAGAGTGAGCAGTTTAGCCTGGCCAGCTTTTCATCTATAAGCTGAACAGTCTGAAGTCAGGCTACTCTGGCACTTTTATAGCCTCGGCTGCCTATGTCCTTACCTACTGGAGAGCCATACATAGGAGCACAATGCGTTCTAAACCTACCTAACGCTGCGACCCTTTAATATGCTGTGGTGAACCTCATCCATAAAATATTTTGTTACTACTTTACAAATGTAATTTTGCTACTGTTATGAATTATAATGTAAATATCTGATACACAAGATACCTGATATGTGACCCCTGTGAAAAGGTTGTTCAACTCCCAAAGGGGTCACAACCCACTGAGAATTACTTCCCTAGACTGTTTCATACTCAAATGTTTGGTGCGTGCCCCAGAGCTGCCCTTGGTAATAGGCACTTGGAGTCCTCTGCCCATTGAGGAGCAGTTTGCCTGAGGTGGGACAGCACCAGGTCAGCGATAGGCCATGGATAAAACTCATCGTTGTCATCGTTGCGATCCACTTACTCACTAGTGCCCTGTGAGTGCTTGTGAGTGCTGGAAGCCATGGTACCTGTGCCAAGGCCGATGCCGTGACCTTTCATTCCCACAAGGATTGAGTGAGCTGAGGGCAGAGGAGTGCCTTATCTTTCTCCACCAGGACTCAGCACTGCAGTGTACTTGGAGGGCCGTCTAGGGCACATGTGTGGTACATGCCTAATCCCGGATCCTAATAAGAAGCCAATTATGTCAGTGGGGTTCTGAAAGACTGCATTGTCTCAGTGGAACTTTTCTTGGGATGCTTGTGTATAGGACTCAGACCCACATATAGCCTCTCGGATAATGTAAAATGCAGAAAAGAGTCCGGATTCTAGGAGCATTTGAAGGTTTACAAGAGAGAAAAATAGTTGAGTGGAAAGTTTGGTCTGGGAAGGATGTATCTGAATGGCTGTCCTGTAAAAGAGGGAGCAGAGGAAGGAAGACATGGTTCAGAGAGGAAAAGGAAGTAGTCAGAATCCTCCAGAAGTAGACTTTTGTTCTGGAGGAAATGCAGGTAGAGTCCAGGTGACTTAAGCATGAGTGAGCCCGTCATGTGCTGAGCTACAGGGGGCAGTGGTCGGGGGTGGGTCCTGTCCAACAGTGCTGACGTCCTGGGTGGCAAGGCTGCTCTGAGGAATGCTCCTTCTCTTGCTACGGACACTGATGAAGCCTAGCTACCTTCCGAGCAGCTATGCTTGCCTGGTGTATGGGAATCTCAGGGGACCCCACACAGTAAGGCTTGTTTGCTTTACTCAGGAGCCCTGCTAGCACAAAGCTGGGAACTGGCCTAGTGATTCTCAGTCTTATTTTGCTTTGTAATTTTGCTATTAGCTTTTTTCAAATAAGGAAAAAAAAAAAAGATAGGTTATTTGGGGGCTGGAGAGATCTTAGTGATGAAGAGTACTGGCTATTCGTAGAAACCCAGCATTGATCCCTAACATCCACATGGTGTCTCACAGCTACTTGTAACTCCAATCCCAGGGTGTTTGTACTGCTCACGGAAACATCTCTGGCTTCCCTGAGTACTACGCTCTACATAGTGCACGGACAAATGAGGCAAAACACCCACAAGACTATAATAAAGTGGGGTGGAAAAAAAGGATGTCTTGTGGTCTGGTCTGGACAGCAGTGGATGACCTTGAACTTCTAGTTTTCTTCACGTCCCCAGGCTTGTAGTGCAATCTGCAGGAGCTAGTGCTGAAAACAGCTGCCTGTGGAGATGGCACAGTAGAGCAATTTTTTTTTTAAATAAAAAAACCTTATTTATTTATTGCCTATGAGTGTTCTATCTACACATATGCCTGCATGCCAGAAGAAAGCATTAGATCCCAGTATAGATCGTCGTAAGACACCATGTAGTTGCTGGGGATTGAACTCGGGACCTCTGGAAGAGCAGACAGTGTTCTTTAAGAGTACTTGAGGTTAAGAACCGCTGAGCCATCTCCCCAGCTCAGCAGTCTTCTCACAGAGTATCTTAGGTGTCCTAAGTGCACTTGCACGGTGTGACCTTTGTTCGTCCTCTCTGCAGTTCATTAACCAGCTTCTCGGAGTTGTTCCATTGTCGACGCCGACAGAGGATAAGCTTGCCCTGCCTGCTGACATCCGAGGACTGCAGCAGCATCTGTGTGTTGTGCAGCTGACGAGGCTCCTTGGCTTGTACCACAGCATGGATAAGAATCAGAAGCTGGATGTGGTCAGAGAACTGATGTTAAGGTACCAGCATGGACTGGAGTTTGGTGAGTAGCTGCTGAGATGTGTTATGCCTCCCCTCCCTCTCACTGTGCTAAGACTGAGAAGTCAAGAGTGTTAGGTATCCAGAGAACACCGCTTAAATATACACGTCAGGCAGGTTGCAGCACGCACCCTGCTATATGAGGACTGCTCAGAAGCTTCTTAGTCCTGCTGCTGCTGCAGGCTTCTGCTCCTTCTCATCAGCTGGGCTATACTGTGGCTCTTAGATGAGTTCATGGTTTGTGGGGATTTTCAGACTTGGGAGCTGTGGCCTTATATCCTCATAAAGGCCGTGTGAAGCGGAAGAGTATGTACTGTTCCAGCTGGGTGTGGCTTCTTTTAAGCCTTTGGTTTGTGTTGCTCTTTTCCCCAAACCCCTGACCCCCATCTCCATCCACACACCCACCCATCCATCTCACCAGCCCTCATTTTTACTTCTTTAAAAAGCAAATAGCAAAAGCCTCCTATAGCAGCACTTGATGAATCACTATTAAGAAGAGGTGTGATTTCCCCTCTAGGACGCTCTTGTTTGAAGACAGAGTTGCAGTTCTCGGACTATTACTGCCTCCTCGCTGTTCATGTCCTCATTGATATATGGAGAGAAGCAGGTAGGACATGTGTCGCCTCCTGGGCTGGCTGAACCTGGAGGCTCATACTATACAAACCACACATCGAGGCTTTGGGCCTAGGGCTTCCTTCCTTCAGATGATCGATTCTCAATCAGCAGTTATCTGATGGATTTCTAAATGTATCTGACTAACAAATAATCACTGTGAAACAAATCTAGAGTTAAAATATAACCACACAGAACAGAAAAGCCCTTTTCATTCAGTTAAAAAAATTATATTAATAAATGATTTTTTAAAATTGGTTTTTGAGATAGGCTCTCACTTTGTAGCTGTGGCTCTGAATCTCTCTGTAGACCAGGCTGGCCTGAAACTCAGGGATCCTTCTGCCTCTGCCTCCTGGGTGCTGGGATTAAAGGCAGGGACCATTATAGCCCAGCTTCCTTTTTTTTTTTTAAAGGTTTATTTATTTCTGTATACGTGTAGTGTATGTGCATGTACGCCTTCATGGCAGAAGAGCCACTGGATCCTGTTACAGATGGTCGTGAGCCACCATGTGGGTGCTGGGAATTGAACTCAGGACCTTTGGAAGAACAACCAGTGCTCTTAACCACTGAGCCATCCCTCCAGCCCCCCAGCTTCCTTTTTTAAAATGACATTTTATATGTTTGTGTGTGTACATGTGTGGACACACGTGTCAGTGCTCATGTGTTATAGAGGTCAGCATGTGGGACCCAGGGGTCAGACTCATCTGCAGGCTTTGGTGGCAAGTGCCTTTATGTGCTGAGCCATCTCTCTGTTCCTAGTAGCAGGTTTTGTTTTTTAAAGTATCATATGTGATATTTTTAGTACAATCACATGGAATAAAAACGTCTTGGGATACTATCTCGTAGGTCTGTTTTGTGGGGAAAGCCCTTCGGGACAGGCTAGCTAGCATCCTCTTGCTCTTCAAAGTCCCTCTCTTTTTAGAATGCGAGGTTCCATGATTACCTTTCCAAGATATATACATCCTGCATTTTTTTGCACAGCTGTATTTAAGCACTGTCATAACTACTCAAGGACTTTGTATTTAGGGAATTCCCTGTTGTGATCCTGGGTCTGTATCTAAAGTTTTTATGCCTCCAAACTCATTCAAGGTTTATTGCTGTTAGGAAATTCCCTGCTCTTAAAGCTGAGTGGATAATGTGTTTTGATTCTAGGTGAGGAGACTGCTGTGTGGCAGGCCCTGACTCTGCTGGAAGAAGGCTTAACCCATAGCCCATCCAATGCTCAGTTCAAATTGCTGCTTGTTCGAATCTACTGCGTGCTGGGTGCATTTGAACCAGTGGTGGATCTTTACTCCAGCCTTGATGCTAAGCATATCCAGCACGACACCATTGGGTTGGTAGTATATACTCTGAATACTGAGCAGTCAGCTACAGTTAGCCTAGAAAGGCCACTTGTATGACGCAGCAGTGCAGGGCCCCAGACACTAGGCAGTGCATGAGGCTTTGTGTCTCCAAGCTTTGTGTCTCTTCACCACTTTAGAGTGGTCGGATGCTCTCCCCAGAGACTGCACTGGCTACTGTGCGAGGGTGCTTGTTCTTTCTTGCTGGGTGTGTGCTACTACTTTGTTTTGGGAACTCTGTTCTACCCCCTTGCTGTTGCCACTGACCCAAGACATCCTGAGCTTGAGTTTGGGCTATGTTATGTGGTTATTTGAATTTAGGAAGAGAATGTTGTGTTCTTTCCAGCTTTATGTTCCAGTTATTATCAAGATGTAAAGAAAGAACTCTGTTGATTTTCTTTTAATTTGATCCCATGAGCAAGATCATTTTGCTGGTGGAGCATTTTTTTTTAATGCCCTGCTCTCTCTTTACCATAGTAAGTTTGCACCTAGTATCCGACAGTGTGGGGGTGACTAATGTTTTCTGGTTCTTCCTCCCTAGCTATCTTCTGACCCGATATGCTGCATCCCTGGGTCAGTATGCTGCTGCCTCCCAGTCCTGTAACTTCGCACTCAGGTTTTTCCACTCCAACCAGAAAGATGTAAGTGAAACCCACTGGTATTGTGGCGTGCTGCTGATTGCCTGCTTTAGAGTGCACCCCCTAGGGTCATAACACGGAGCACCTGGCTCTTCAGCTGGCAGGTGCCCTCAGACCACTAGGTAGTCTATTCTAGTTCGTTGAACAAAATTTGTTCAGTGTATAATTAAATCCTTGGAAATTTACATTTCCAGTGGGGCATTAACAGTGATATTTCACATGCTATCTAGAGACTTCCCAAAACTGGAAGCAAGGGGATCCAAGTTTGTGCTAACAGCCGCCCCTACTGCATTTAAAGGCCAGTAAGTTTAGAGTTCTCCTGGGCAGAGTCAGGGTGGGCTCTGCATGTAGTCTTGTCTGCTGCACACTTGGCCCCACTTGGTTAAAGTTCTTTCAGGGAATCCAAATAGTCTCAGTTGTTGGTCTTGCAAAACTGTTCAGGAGCTAGTGTGCAGAGAGGGTGAGTCTTTAGAGTGGTCACTGCTGCTGTTCTTCTCGTGTGTGGCTAAGCCTCACTTCCTAGAGTTTGGACATGTCTGGCTTAGCCTTTAGCTTCCTGTTTTCCTAGTCTCTCAGTGTCATAGAACTTGGTGAGGAAGTTGCCATCTTGGACTCATCTTGACATATAGTCCTAAGGTCTTTCCTTTAAGGTCATGCCTGTCTTATGTGCTTCTTGAGAGATGTGTTAAAGAATGAAGCAGGGAAGACGCACGTCTGAGCGAGTTCTGAGTGTTCTGAGCTGCTGCATATGCAGTAGCAGAAGATAGCTTTGATCTTAGAGCAGGCTGGCTTCTGCCTCAGTTCACACCATCAACTGTCTGCTTGTCCTGCGGGGATTGGTGTCTGCAGAGACCTTCTCACTGATGAGAGAGATGAGGGTATCCGCATCTAAGCCTGTTGCTGAAGCCTTGTCTCTGATGCCGGGCTAAACTTCCAGTGAAAAGAGCAGTTCAGTGATGACCTTTGACTGCACAGCACATTCTGGTGGCCATCTTTTTTCCAAGGAATTTACTAGCTGAAAAGAACCGTTCTCCGTCTTTCATTATTTTAGCTCTTCTTTCTGAATAAGGAAGAGGGTAAAGACATTTTATTTATTGAAAACTCTTAAAATTTGCAATGTAGGTGAGGCTAGCCCCAAGTGCTCTCTCTCTTATCTTCTTGCCTTGCCTCAGAGGAGTCACTGTCTTGTCATTGACTGTGGCAGGAATCGCTCACTAATGGAGCTGAATGGTCATGATGTTGAGTCTGATAAACCACCATTTTATTAGTCAGGGAATAACAATCCCCTCCCTGAGTTTACCTGGGCTCCTTGAACCATTCTCGAGTAGAGCATGTGTGAGGACCAGAGGCAGTGGGTGCCTGTGTCTGTAGTGAGGAAAGCCCTGCCTGTTGGGGTAGCTCTCTGCAGAGCCCGAACATCTGGTCTGCAACTTTCCTTTGTGTGGGGAGTCCCCACCTGCTTTTTCACTTGGGTTACTAGTTTATTTCCCTTTTTAATTAATTCTTTCACAAAGCTCTTCTTAAACAGGCAGGCAGTCTGCTGTTGTTAGGTGGCTCCATGCTATGGGGTTGAAAGTTATTCTTGGATGAGCCTTCTGCTCCCTTGTTAGGTGTTACTGTTAGGTCTTCCCGCTGCTAAAAGTGAGGTAGTTTTAAAAACTCCCTTTTGGGGGACAGAGACGGCAGTGGTTAAGAGCATACTGGGTTTGCAGAGGGCCTGAGTCGACATCGGTGGGGCACGACCATTTGTAACTCCAGGTGTAGGGGATCCACCCAAACACACATTGCAGAAATAAAAATAATAAGAGTGCCAGTGCTGGCCTCTGGTGCCCATGAGGTGCAGCCTCCCACTCCTGCTCTCTGGGCCCTTGGCTAGCTCTGCAGAGCCGCTGCATTGTGACATTTGAGGAGGACTATCTCAGGTAGATGCACAAAAAACTTCAGCCACTCCTGGCTTGTTCAGAGTATACTTTTCTTCCGGTCGCCCCTTGTTTGTCTGTTTTTTCCTGTGAAGTTCTATGGGAGCTCAGCGTCTGAGCTTTTGAGGGAAGGCTGGTTCTCATGTTGGAACTGCAGTCTGCCTGGAGCCACTCAAGTCTTGTTTGCATCCTGGCCAGTTGGAAGTGTTTTCAAGCTGTAAGTTCCTGTTCAAGGGCTGGCAGTTAGCCTTGCTGTCTTCTAAGTTGGGGACTACAGGAGAGAAGTCCGTGATAAGTGTGGCCTCTTGACGGGGCATGCCAGTGTCCCCAGTCAAGCTGGCAGGCAGTCCTAACCCGCAGGATCACACATAATCTTTTTAATTTTCTTGTGTCCGTCCGTCTTTAATCTCTCCAGATACTGCAGGCAAACAGCTGGCCGAGGTGTCCCCTGGGGGTTTAAAAGCCGCATCGAATGCAGTTGACTTAGCGCCCGTGGCGCAGCCCCATGGCCTGAAATGAACCCTGCGAGGCTGTGTATCAGAGGGTATGTTGTTGACTATTGGCCTATTTTTCTACTGGGTAGATTACTCAGGCATAGTGGAAATGGGGCAGAGCGAGCAAGCTAAGGCTAGGCAGAAGTATCTTTAGGGCAGACATCAAACACTTCCCTTGGCCCAAAGGGGTGATCTGTCTTCTGATCCTGGTGGCCTAAGCCCACTCTGAAATGATCTTCCTGAGATTGGCTTCTGTTGCGCCAGGCCTTCATGTAGAACTCTCTATCTCGGCTCCTCCCTGCAGCATCTCATCCGATTACTTTTAATCTGTAGTTACAGAACACGCGGGGGCGCTCCCTTCACTTGGTTGTCTAGGGCAACTGAGCAGTTCGTGTGCTCAGGAACTTGGTTCTTGATGGCTTCCTCAGAGTCCATTATGACATTCCTGTTGGTGTCTCTTGTTTGGTGTCTTCTGTTGTGCTGCAAAGCTCATTGCCTTGTGTCTGGTACCGAATTCAGAGAGAACTAGCCAGGAGCAGTGTCTTTCTGAAGGAGAGTGGCTTCATGTTGGGTGGGGTACGATTGTGCAAGTATGGCTTCTTTAGAGTCTTTGAACATAGCAGTTTGTCTTAGAAGCAGAACTATATGGTGTAAGATTCCTTTTGGAATGACATTTGCCAAAGTCTTGGCTGATGTGACAGAAGATCCTCTAGATCCAGTTGTAATGAAAGACATGACTGCTAAGTCAGGGCTGGAGATGGCAGCAGCGGCCTCGGGATTGTCATGAAAGACATGACTGCTAAGTCAGGGCTGGAGATGGCAGCAGCGGCCTCGGGATTGTCATGGAAGACATGACTGCTAAGTCAGGGCTGGAGATGGCAGCAGCGGCCTCGGGGCTAGCAGTGTAGTAAAGGAGACTGGCTCAGCTGCAGGGGGAAGAAAAGGAATGTTCTGCGCTGTGCGGCCCAGACCTTCAGAGGCTAGGCCAGCCTTGCTTCTAGTTTGAATGTGTAATTTGCTGGCAAGCTTTGCTTACATTGCCTGACCCAGGGAGTATTTATACCAAGGTGATGTCTTTCCTTCTCAGACCTCAGAATACATTATTCAAGCTTACAAATATGGTGCATTTGAGAAGATCCCAGAGTTTATCGCTTTTAGGAACAGGCTGAATAATTCTCTCCACTTTGCACAAGTACGCACTGAACGGATGCTGTTAGACCTTCTACTTGAAGCAAACATGTGAGTACCTGGTGAGAGGTTAGGAGGGACTGAGGGGCTAGACCATATGTTCATGGCTGTCAGTAGCAGAGTTAAGAGAAAATGAAGGACAGGAGGACAAGGGAGATACAGAGCCTTGACCCTGTCATAGAGAATGCTGAATGGCTGTGGCTGTGTCTCAGATCCAGTAGAAAAGTGGTCTGCCCTGGGGATCATCCCGGGTGCTTACCCACTCTTTTCTGCTGGCTTTTGCTTGCTGTGTAGTGAGATGCCATGACTTGTCTTGGTTCCATTTGCCCTCATATGAGACCATGTTTTCTAAAGTAAATCCTTTTTCTCTTTCCAGGAATAGAAAGTCCTGGCTAATGTTTTCATGACTATATTGTTACAAAAATAAAACTTTAGGGCAAGAGAGACAGCTCAGTACGTAAAGCACTTGTGGTGAGAGTGTGAGGATCTGCGTTCTGATCTCCTACATCCATGTATAAAAATCAGGCATGGGAGTGCATGCCTGCAGTCCTGTGCTAGGAGGCCCAGTGCTGGCAGAAGGTTCTCTGGGGCTCACTGGCCAGCTAGCCTAGCCATATCGTGAGGTCCAGGTTCAGTGAGATATCTGTCTTGAAAGACAAGGTTGATAAAAATAGAGGACACCTGACATAGATCTGGCCTCCTTAAGTGTACACATTCTTACTCCCCGCCCCCCAAATGTAAGTGTCTAAGCAAACCTTCTATATTACAGATCAACTAGCTTGGCAGAAAGTATCAAATCAATGAATCTGAGGCCAGAGGAGGATGATGTCCCATGGGAAGATTTGCGAGACAACAGAGACTTAGATGTTTTCTTCAGCTGGGATCCAAAGGACAGGTAAGAGGAACTCAGCAGTGAACAGTCAGACTGAGTCCAAAACTTTAAAGAAAGGTTCTTTTTTACACAAATACACGTGTTCATCATTGGAGTCAGAGGACAGGTACACAGAACATCGCACTTGTGCTGAGACTTCCGAGATTGGGTCTGTGCATGGTGTGCATGAGCTCTAAGTGGATACAGGTTACATGATGCAGTTCCTTAGGCCCTGGAGAGAAGGCGAGAACATTTTAAGTGATGGTTATGGCAAACTGACAAATTGGGGTGTGTATGTACATGTGTGTATACATATATGTGGTGTGCAAATATACGTATGTATATACAAGTTTATTTTTTGAGCAGTACAAAAGATAAGTATTTATTAGCTAGGTCTGGTTGTTCAGGCCTGGAGGCAGAGGTCCGGACAGCCAGGGCTTCATGGTATGACCTTGTTTTGGGGGTGGGGGGAAAGGCCAAAATACTTATCAATTGATGTCTTATTCTAAGCCACGCACAAGCATGAATAGCCCAGGCATGACACAAACTGGCAGACATGCCCTGTGCTGTCCTTCTACCCACTTGGCAACATGTAGTTGAGCTGGGCTTCTGCTTGGCCGATATCCTGAGTATGGTTTAGAGCTCCCTCTGGCCCTGTGGCACTGAGGTGAGGATGAGGATGTGAACCTCGGCCCCACCTTTCTTACTGGTGGACCCGAGAGAAGGGTCATGAGTGTGCCTTAGTGTCTGTTCACTCCTGCCTTCCCTTTCCCGATCTCTAACCCTAACCCTGCCTCCTTCACATGACCTCTCAGCATCTTTCTGTGAATATGCCTGTGGAGAGGTCAAACTTCCTGTGCTTTTGAGTGGTGAGAAAATTGTTGGAAATTCCAGAGCAAATGGCTAAGAACTGGACTTACTTTGTGACACTGAAGTAGATACTTCAGGTCTCTGGGTCATGTGTGTGTGTGTGTGTGTGTGTGTGTGTGTGTGTGTGTGTATGCTGGGTAACCAACAGTTTGGTTTAAAACCTTTCTCAGCCTGGCATGCTGATGCCCACCAGTGATCCCAGCACTTGTGAGAGCAGAGGCAGGTGGATCAGGAGTTGAAGGTCATTCCCAGCTACACAGCAAGTTCAAGGCCTTTGCTACCAGAGGCCCTGTGTCAGTGAGAGAAAAACCAAACTTCCTGGGACCTTCCTGGGATTCTTTGAGAAGCAGCTCACCAGCCACTGAAGAGCCGCCTCCACTCTTCTTTACCCACCCACCTGAGCATCCTCCTGTAGACTGCTGTCCTATAGAGGAGCATCCTCCTGT
>JANHMN010000023.1:30722307-30762597 GCA_030674055.1 Rhabdomys pumilio | reverse complement strand
GCTGTCCTATAGAGGAGCATCCTCCTGTAGACTGCTGTCCTATAGAGTGTCCTTTGATCATAGAGACTAGAAACACAGTCCTCAAAGGGCAGAAGAGTTCAATTCTTGGGACTTTCCTGGTAGAAGGCCTCTTATGTATGTACCCCATATACCTACACACACAAAGTAAACAAGTTTTAATTTTAAAAGGGTACACACTGCCAGGCAGTGGTGGTGCATGCCTTCAGTCCTAGCACTTAGTGGCAGAGGCAGGTGAAGCTTTGAGAGTAGGTTCCCCAGGACAGCCAGGGCTACATAGAGAAACCCTGTCTCAGAAACCCACACAAACCATAGGCAGTACTTTCAGTTCCACAAACACTAATGCAGGAGAGCCTGCTTCACTGGAGCATGAGCAAGGCAGCTCAGATCAGGGAAACACTGCTCCCTCCAGTACAAACATGGAAAATTAAAGGACTCATGCCCACAGATGTTCTGAACAAGCTGAGATAGTGTCTACTAGACTCTAATGGGGATGGAGTCTGATATGGTGTCACTCTGCTAGAGTCCAGTACTTGGGGGGCAGAGATGCAGACAGATCAGGAGTTCAAGGTCATCTTTTATACATAGCAAGTTTGGGCCAACCTGGGCTATATGAGACCCTATCTCAAAAAGAAACGGAAAAGATTAAAGGCCCTCTCAGTTTCTTCATTTGTACTGCCATTCTCAGTATCTAGGAACCACTCAGGTGAGGATCTAGCTACAACGTGACTTCTTTTCTAGCAGAGATGAATGAATGGCTGCGGTCAGCAAGGGTGTATGGGGATACGGTTATTGCCTTGTATTTAGGTGACATGTAAAATGTATAGCCTTTCAGCAGGGAGTTTACAATGTAACATATAGTTTACTTTAGCATGTCTGCACTAGGAAGCTAGGGCACAAGCATGCACGACCTGCATGTGGGGGCTTTGAACACACCAATTTGTAGGCTGCCAAAACTACAGAGTAAGCTGGCAGAAAGACTGCAAGGCAGCGTCTAGCTGCTGCACTGCACCACCACAGCTCATCCCAGCAAAGAGGATATGGAGGGCCAGGGGAAGTCTGGGCCACTAGTTTCTCCTCCCTCCATCCAAGAGGCAGCAGGAAGCAGCAGCCAGGAGCAAAGGGTATTAGTGCGCAGTTTGTGCTGTTTCTGCTTAGGGCAACTGGATGATCAGTGTACATGGCTTTTAGCAGCCGGCTTTCTTGCCATACTCTGTTCAGCAGACACCAAGGTTCTAGGCTCCCCAAAGAGAAGATACTTGCCAACTTGCCACATCCTGATGGTGTGTTCTCACAGCCACAGGAACCGCTCTTATTTAAGCAGTGATTGGAGTCCACGCTGCCAGGCATCAGCTGAAGGCTAACCCTGCAGACAGGTCCTTCTGCAGCATGCTACAGCATTTAATTATCAATAAAGAATACGGCTCATAACTAGTACAAGTCAGCCGGTAGCCATCCACTCCTTTAATCCCAGCTCTTAGGAAGAGAGAGGCAGCTGGATCTAAAGAGAGACTGTGCCTCAACAAGAGATGGTGCCAGTGTTACCACCAGTTTAGGATTTGGGGTATGTATTTTTTGGTGCTACTAAAAGTGTCCTGTGCCATCGAGCTGAGCCCCAGTGCTGTCATGCGTTTTTATACTTGTGGATGGGTCTGTGTGAGCCTGCGGACTCGTGAGTGTCTGGGTAACTTGGCACTTTTACTGCCTACCCTTAGTCTGGCATTTGAGCTTTTTTGTGCCAGTCATGTTTCAATCCTTAGAGCAGATACTCCTCGTGGGGAAATGACCTATAGCTAAGGTTGCCATGCATGGCCTTCTGTTGTGAGGCAAGTTGCAATCAGATGCTTGCACTGAGCCCCAGGTGAAGGCAGGAGTGCTGAGGTATTCTGACAGGGAAAGCAAATGCTCAAAGCTTTGAAAGCAGCAGGCTGAGTAAAATGGACGGTCTGGGGCTGTTTCTGTTTAAGGAATGTTTCTGAAGAGCATAAGAAACTCTCCTTGGAGGAGGAGACCATGTGGTTAAGAATTCGATCCTTAACGTTGAGGCTGATCAGTGGACTTCCAAGTCTTACCCACCCTGTGGAGCCAAAGAACTCAGAGAAGATGTCAGAGAATGGTGTGTCCTCCCGGATCGACATCCTTCGTTTGCTCCTCCAACAGCTAGAAGTGGCCGTGGAGACGGGGAAGCGGTTTATTGAGAAGGAAATTCAGGTATCAATAAATATTTGCTATTGGAGGCTCAATCATTGTCCCACCAACTAACTGTTGGCATAACAGAGAAAGAGGGATGGAAAGTCTTGGGCATTTCAGGGTATTGCTCTGTCTAGACCCGTTAGTCAGGAAAAGCAAGGTAGCTTTCTGAGGGATTTTTTCTTTCCTTTTTTTCCTTTGAGATGGGATCTTGGTGTATAGTTCTGGATGGCCTTGAATTTGAAGTCTTCCTGCCTCAGTGTTGGGACCACAGGCGCACACCACCATGCTCAGCTAGTACATACGGCCTTTCCTTGTTACTGTGGGAGTCAGTTACTGGTTTTCTGATGGATGGATTTCTATAAAGTTTTATCTAGTAGTTACAAGTCCTGTTTTCATACTTTGTGTGAGTTAAGGACGTGGTTTTCTCTCTTTTTCCAGTACCCCTTCCTTGGGCCTGTCCCCACCAGGATGGGCCGGTTCTTCAGTTCCGGCAGCTGTCAGTGCCAGGTCCACTCCTTTCATCTTGTCAGTGATGTGTATGAGCTTGACACCAGTGGCTTAGGTAAGTATGCACGGGCATGTGGTTACTGGACCTTTATCATTAAAAATTTAGGGGCTGGAGAGATGGCTCAGCAGTTAAGAGCACTGATCGCTCTTCCAGAGGTCCTGAGTTCAATTCCCAGCAACCACATGGTGGCTCACAACCATCTGTAATGGGCTCTGATGCCCTCTTCTGGTGTGTCTGAAGACAGCTACAGTGTACTCATATAAATAAAAATAAGTAAATCTTTAAGAAAGAGAGAAAGAGAGAGAAAGAGAGAGAGAGAGAGAGAGAGAGAGAGAGAGAGATAACAAAACAAAATTAGGGTACTTAAAAAAAAATTAGTGTTATAAATACTAAACCCTAAACTTAGAAGGAATCAGACATTCTTATATGCTGAGCCCAGGCCCATTCCCACAGTGCTGGCTCATCTGCAGTACACACAACAGAGCTGGCAAGTCCTGCCAGAGAGCCTGAGACAGTCCTGGTCCAGAGCAGTAGTCCCTGTCCCTCCTCTGTTTGCAGTTCTGCCTTTCTGCCTCTGCCTCTGCCTTTCAGTGGTGGGTTTACAAGTCTGCGTCTCAGGGACAGGCCTGCCTTGACTTGCTTTTTGGTATTGAGTTTACTGCTGCTCCTTTTCAGATTCTTCTTCTTATTATTACTACAGTTTTTTTTTTTTAATTTTATTATGTGTATGGGTATTTTGCTGGTGTGCACTTGTATGCATCATGTGCATGCCTGGTGCCCTCTGGGCCAGAAAGGGGGGGTGGGTCATATCTTCTGGAACTGAAGTTACAGTTGTGAGTCACCATGAGGGTACTAGGAATTGAACCTGGTTCTTCTACCAGAGCAGCCAGTACTCAACTCACTTGTAACTGCTGAGCCATTTCTCCAGCACCAGCTTTTTGGTGTGCGGGGTATGTGTGTGTGTGTGTGTGTGTGTGTGTGTGTGTGTGTGTGTGTGTCAGGGTGTTCAGGGGAGGGCAGGTGCCTGTGGAGACCAGAGTTTTCAGCTCCATGGGAGTTGGAGATACAGGCCATTGTGAGCATCCTGAAATGTGTGCTGGGAATTAACCTCAGGTCCTTTGTACGAGCTGTACATATTCTTAACTGCCGGGCTGTCTCTCCAGACCTGCTACTGTAGGTTTTTGTCATTTCTGTGCTTGCTTGCTTGCTTGCTTGCTTGCTTGCTTGCTTGCTTGCTTGCTTGCTTGCTTGCTTGCTTGCTTACTTACTTACTTTGTGTGTACCACAGTGCTCATGGAGAGGTCACAGGACAACTGAATAGGAGTCCGTTTTCTCCTTTTACCAACTGGGTCTCCTGGGTCTTGGGGACCAAATGCAGCTGTGATGACAAACGGCTTTCCCATCCCACTGGTTTTTCAACACAGCTTGTGGGCTGGGCTTGAACTCAGTCTGATGCCTCAGTGTCTTTAGTGCTGGCATCACAGCTATATGCAACCATGCCCAGTTTGCTGCTTTTTCTTTAAAAACAACAAAACAAAAAAAACAAAAATCAAACAACAAACCCAATGTTGATTGCTTGTTTTTCAATTTTAGAGGGTACAGTGGATACACAGGAACGAATAGAAAACAGTCTTACATCTCTACTAGAACTACTGAAAGGTAAGTTGTTATTGTAGATTCCTGAATTGTCCTAGTGTGTCTGAAAGCAGCACAGTGTATGACATACAGAAACCTATGGAAGGATTTGGAAATAATAAGCATTTTTTAATTTTAAAAATTAGTTTTTACTAAAGTTAAGAGTGGGCCGGGCGGTGGTGGCGCACACCTTTAATCCCAGCACTTGGGAGGCAGAGGCAGATGGATTTCTGAGTTCGAGGCCAGCCTGGTCTACAGAGTGAGTTCCAGGACAGCCAGGGCTACACAGAGAAACCCTGTCTCGAAAAACAAAACAAAACAAACAAACAAACAAACAAAAAAGAGTGATTGTTTTTTGTATTTGAGATAGTCTTTGGTATATTCCAGACTTACCTCAGATTTACTGTGTAGCCCGGGATGGATTTGGCTTGATGGTCTTCCTTCTTTACCTTGGGATTACAGGCATGCAACAGCATTATACCTGAAAGTTAAACTTCTACAGAAGTCCTTGAAACTAGTATAAACGGGATGTCAATGGGTATGGTCTTACATAGACTCAGTTGGCCAGTCTCTTAACAGTGTGAAGTTAATAGTCTCAGTTGACATGGGTGAGTCTGTGAGTATGTGAGTGGGGACTGAGAGAGAGGGTGTCATGAATGTGCAGAGGCTGGAGATTCAGTGTCTCTCTTACCTTACTCCACCTTGTTCTCTGAGGCAAGGCCACTCACTGAACCCACAGCTCATTGATCTGACTAGTCTGGAGCTGCCCCAGGGACTCTGCTGTGCCTCACTTTCAAGTGCTGGTGATGCCAGCACTTCATTAACCAGGCCATCTTCCAGCCCCGTGCAGTTGCTCTCCTCCAGTGCCTCTGGTCCTTTGAGGGCACAGGGGCATGGGTCTTCTAAACAAAGCCAGTCTATAGTTTACTACAGCTTGTATTTCAGATTTCTGAGCTGATAGCCAGACCCTAGCATGTATTATTTTTAAGACACATTAATTGTTGAGACATTTTACTTTTTTGTTTTCTGGTGGTATTGGGGATGGTGTCTGAGCCCTAGAGCAGGCCAGGCAAGCAGCGGCACTAAGCTCCACTCCTTTCCCACTGTAGCTTTTATTTATTTGGGGGTTTTGTTTTGTTTTGAGACAGGGTCTCATTTTGTAGCTCTAGGTAGTTTGGAACTTAGTATGTAGACTAGGCTAGCCTCAAACTTAGAGATCTTATATGCCTCTGACTTCTAGTGCCACCAGGCCCGACCTGGATTAAGTTTTCTATGACTTATTTTCAGATTCTACATTCTAAAAGCATCAAAACTTAACAGAGAATATTAGCATAAACCCTTTTCTCCCCTTAGGTGTCTTCAGCACATGTAAAGGTGACCTCTTAGAAGTTAAAGATGGTAATGTGAAGACCCAGCCTGCAGTCCTAGAGAATCTGGTCTTCTTCGTTGAGGTGTGTGTTCACCTTCTTGTGGGCTTGGCTTTTGTTAACTCTTCTCCACAGCAGAGCGTGAGTTTCACACCTGCAGCTTACCCCTTGTCACTGATTATTTAGGACACTAGATGCCATTTTTGTGATTTTCTAAACTGCTTTCCTCTGCTGTGCTTCTGACTGGAAGGTCGCTGGATCGTCACGCTGTCCTCCTCTTTGGACTTTGCTTGAGTTCATGCTGCCATTTGTTCTACTACTTGCCCAGCATTCTGTACTGTCCAGGCGTCGGGGGGATGATAAAATACAATAGTTTCTTCCCCTTTTGCTTTTTTGAAAGTGTTAGTTACTGTGTAGTTGAGACTGGCCTTGAACTCTGAACTCTGCCTCAGCCTCCTAGCAGTCGATGGGCATATGCTAGCACAGCTGGCAGCACAACTCTTATTTTTAACCAGATTCTTTCTGTTGTTGTTGTCTTAGATTTATGTGTCTATTGTGTGCCTGTGTGAGTTCATGTGTGCCTTGCATACAAGTACCTGCAGAAGGCCAGAGCTGCCATGTGGGTGCTGGGCACCGAGCCCAGGTCTTCTGTAAGAGCAGCCAGCCCTCTCAACTGCAGTGTTCCCCCAGCCAGTGGTGTTGAGCAGTCACTGAGGACACACTCCCACAGTGGGGGACGGGCCAGCTGGAGCTCAAGGGTTCATGTCCCACTGACCTCTGTATGGAGAGTTCACACTCTAAGGAACCCTTGGGTCCCACATGCTGGGATGTGGACTTCGCACTTAGCAAAGGGAAAGGAAGTAAGATGGAGTCTAGCAGAGTCAGAGGCAGGAGGAAGGATAACTGAGCTCTGCTGTTGGAGCCACAAACTGCTGGGACAGATGCATGAGGGACAGCTTCACAGGAAGGAGTGTTTGTCCCAGCTGCCAGTCATGGTTGGCTTGTCCCTTGCCATGCCCACTGGTTGGCTTCTGCATAACTGCCAGTGCCATGACTTTGTTTAAGCCTTTGTCTCTGGCTGCTGTGTGGATGCCTTAATGTGATTTACACTGATGAGTTTGTAAATTTCCTCTTTCAGACAGTTTCTATCGTCCTTTGGGTATCCAGTTACTGTGAGAGTGTCTTGCGACCATACAAATTAAATATTCAGAAAAAGAAAAAGAAGAAAAAAGAAACCAGCATCATTATGGTAATAACAAAGAACATTCAGCACCCTTGCACGATTGCCGTTCCTTCCACTGTTTTCCTGCATGTTGTTAGAGTCTTCGGGCCTCTGTAGGCACCTTTCCCGCAGCCTCTTCTGAAAGGGCCCTGCTGTGTTGCCTGGGCTTGTCCTGACGCTTGATCCTCGGCCTCCCCAGTAGCTGGGATACAAGTTTGTATTGGTTTTATGCCAGTCTCACCATGTAAACCAGCTGTCTCTGAACTTACACACTGTCCCTGCCACTGCTTCCCAGGTTCATCTTTACAGTAACAGTGGAAGATTAGTGACCCCATGAAGACCCTTTCCTAGGTCAGCTGGAAGAACCTGTGTCCCAGGTGCTCACACCGACCGTGTGTTCTCAGGGTGTTCACACTGAACCATGGTCTTGACAGGCTCAAGACTGGAGTACCTGTGCATTTCAACAACGGCCTTGCTCCTCCTTTTCCAAGTGCAGGACCCTGTGCTGTGGCTTTAGTTCACCTCTGTCCACCTTCCTGGCCCCAATACTCTTAACCTGTTTAGTCTGTTTTGAGGAGTCTAGACAGGTGTGTGGCAGTAGTCACACTATTGGGACTTATTATTTCTTAGATACAGGGAGAATTCAGGTTGGAGATTAGCACTGCCCTTTCAGTTCATCAAATAGGGAAGCACTGATGTCTGTGTCCCATTCTTAGAGATTTTAGTGCCAGGGAAAGGAAGTCTCTTCCTGGTTCTCATTGCCTTCTGTGATTACAAAGTAGACGTTGGGTTGGGAGCTGGCTCAATGCTTAGGAGGGCTTGCTGTGCTTCCACAGACCCTGACTGTTGTTCTCAGCACCCATGTCTAATGGATCACAACATCCTCTATCTTTCACTTTAGCAGGTCAGACACCATCTCCTGGGGACACACACACACACACACACACACACACACACACACACGCATGTGCAGATACTGCAAAGCTGTCATGCCAGCATATGCTTGACATCCTAGGACTCAGAAAGCAGAGGCAGGAGGAACACAGCACATTTGAGGTTTGCCCTGTTTATATAGAGTTCCTTGCAGCCAAAGCCACATAGCAGAGACCCCAAACAAGCCCCAGAGAAAAGTGTGCAATCCCTGAACTTACCCAAGAGACTTTTGGCTTGGCTTTTGAGGGCTTTGGTTCCCCCCCCCCCCCCCCCCCCAGACAGGGTTTCTCTCTGTAGCCTTGGCTGTCCTGGAACTCACTCTTTAGACCAGGCTGGCCTCGAACTCAGAAATCCACCTAGGGCTTTGTATGTTTACTCATTCATTCATCTGCTTGCTTGCTTGCTTGCTTGCTTTATTTATCTATTTATTTATTTATTTATCTATCTATTTATTTACTTATTTGAGGGAGGGTTTCTGAATTGAGATTTACCTACCTCTGCCTCTTGGGTACTGGAATGAAAGGGGTGACCCACTACACCTGGCTTGTTGTTTTCTGATTATTGCAATAACCGTGAATATGTGACTAGAGATCACCCATGTTCCCAGTTGAGTGACGTGGCCAATACAAGTCAGGACCATGCTAGGACTGTTCTGAGTTGAGCGAGCATGATGGTGTTTAGCAGGCAGACACGAGTCAAGAAAGTGTTTAAGGCCAGCCTGGGTTATATAGTGAGTTAGAGGCAAGCCTGGATTTTATGAGCCTTTTTCTTTAAAAACAAAAATCTGCAACTTGTCTATTTTGGTTTTTTATTTTATTTTTTTGTGTTCACTTAGTATATTAGCCTTGATTTTATATTATTAATTATAGATACATGTCAATATTGATAGTCATTTCTCCATCATAGTAATTAATATACTGTAATTTATTTTTATTTGTTCATAATACATGACTATAAATGGAGCTACTCTTAGAGTCTAGACTCAGGTCTGAAGTGATAACCCTCCCAGCACTGCGGCCTCCTCTCAGGTCTGTGTGTGGTACTGACTTTAGAGAGGTCAGAGAGAACAGTTTAGAGAACAGTTCTCTGGTGAACAGCTCAACCGTGTTGGTATTAACCTTTTACCCTAGAGGGCAAAGGGTTTTCAGTTTGTTATTTTCACAAGTGAGCTAAAAGAATTACTTATTTCTTTTTCAATAAAAGTGTAGTTGTTTTGTCTGCATGTATGTCTGTAGACCACTTAAGTACCTACTCCCCACAGAGGCCAGAGAGGGCTTTAGATCTCCTTCGATTTGGGAGCCACCAGTGTGTGCTAACAGTCTGTAACCTGAGACCGCTGCAAGAGCAGTCAGCGCCCTTGACCTATGAGCCATTGCTTCAGCCCTCACTCTTATTCAGTGGATGGATTCTTTCTGGGGAAAAAAAAAGATAAATTTTTAATGGTATCTAGTAAAGTGTCATGTTTAGAAAGGCCTTTTCACACTTAAACAACTTGCACAAATTAAAATTGCACAGGTGCACAAATTAAGCCTTTCTGTGGTGATTATTTTGTTATTGTTGAGTCAGGGTCTGGGTTTTAACTCCATATGTAATTAAGGGCAACCTTGCACTGATGACTCTCCTGTCTCCACCAGGAGTGCTGAGATGACAGGTACGAGCCTCCATGCCTGCCTCTTTTTCTTCCTCTTTCACCAACTGTAGGACAGCTAGGTCTATGTCCACAGCGGGATCTTATGGTAAAAACCACAGACAAACAACCCAGAACCCTAAAAGTAAAACAAACAAAAATGAAAACAACATTAAGATTCAGTTTTTCATTAACATTGGAAATCTCAGATGTAAGGAAGAATAAAACTTCTGCTTTGGTTTTGCGTGTGTGCGTGCGTTTTGTGCCAGTGAGAGTGCACAGTCACAAATGGGCACATGAGCAAGAGATACATGTCAGGTCATAAATCACTCTTGGTAGCTCCTTTCCACCTCACATCCTGAGGCAGGGTCTCTCACATGAAGCCAGCACACACCAGTTTGGCCAGTCTAGATAGCTAGCTTGCTCCAGGATCACCTGTCTGCCTCGCTAGCGTTTGCAGCCAGCATTTATGTCTGTGCCTGGGTTGTACACCTGTAAGCTTTTCACCCCGAGCTGCCCCCGAGACCCTGAAAGCAGCCTTGCTTTCCTTTCCATCCCGCACTGTTCCTGCACAGATCCAGCCCTGAGCAGTCAGGAACAACTAATTTTCTGTCAGTTTGTCTCCAGCTCGTCATGTTAAAGGGAGAACAGCGTTCACTCAGTGGCAGAGTCCCCTCAAAGCAGACTGCCTGTTAGTCCCAGGACCCTCCCATCTGGAGTGTCTACACCATCGCTGTCTGTTTATCCCCAAGTGCTCATCCTGTGCTCACACATCACACTGCGTGCTGGGTCGCTGTCATACCATGCTAGAAAAGCAGGAGTTGTTTAGGAAGTTCTTAACAGCGCTTTAATCTCCCCTCACCCCAGCCTCCAGTCTTCACCAGTTTCCAAGACTATGTTACTGGACTGCAGACTGTGATTTCTAACGCTGTGGATCACATTAAAGGACTTGAAGCCCATCTAATTGCACTTAAACTTGAGGAGCTGACGTTGGAGGACACGTCTATCTCTCCGGTAAGACATGAGCAGGCAGTGTGCTTGCTGCACAGGTCGAAACTTTCTCCTGAGGATCAGTTAATGCTCAATTTATCACTCAGATTTTATACTTTGCCCAGCTTGTCATAATATAGTTCTGTGTCCAAGCTACTCAGAAAGACTCTTTTCTCTTGTTCTGGGGCGCACACCTGTTGATCCCAGACTGTGCCACATGTGCCTTATGTGAGTCACCTAACACCAGAGATGGCTTTCCCCTTCCACGTTCTCTATGAACTGAAATGCCATGGGTGTTGTGCGTGAGGCCGCTATAAACTGTAAATAGTTGGTTTCGAGCAAGACGAACGTGTTGTTTGTTTTGTAGGAAGAAAGAAAGTTTTCACGGACAGTGCAGGGGAAAGTGCAGAGCAGTTACCTGCACTCGCTTCTGGAAACGGGGGAGCTGCTGAGGAAAAGACTTGAAACCACAAAGAAACTAAAAATTTAAGGAAGTATCAACCACAGACACCGAAGACTCCACAGCAGACGACGACACACCACCTTCCCCAGCAAAAACAACATCTGGCTGGCATCGTTCTAATCCAGAACTTCCTCACAAATGCATGAAGGACTTTGATCGTGAATTAATTTTTGAGGTATTAAATATATACAACAAATTAAATTATTGTATATAAACCCGAAGCAGGACCCTCATCTGGGTTTACCACTCTTTATACCTGTTCATACACACAGGACAGCAACAAGAGCACCCCACTTCACTCCCATCACCAGAAATGTCTGGGGTGGGCGTTTCTATCCAAGCAGCAATAGAGAATAAGTGTAGCGTCGGCCTCAGAGCAGGCCGGTCGCTTTTCCATCGTGCAGTGGGAGTTTGGGTTTGGTACTTGAGCCATACGAGGCAAAAGCCAGTGTATGAGCAGACTCAGTAGCAGGGCCCTTCCCTTAGTCGCAGGTTCCTTGTGAGATTCCCACAGAACCAGGGTGGGTCCACAGAGGATCAGATGAGGTGTGGCTGAGTACATGCCACTGCAGGGCACCACACGTGACCACAGGTGCTCAGTTTTGGCTTCATAGCCCCAACAGCCAAGACATCCCCAGTCCCGCTCCTGGGAGAGCTCAGCCTCAGGGCAGCGAGGAAGTCTGAGTTCAGCCCACTTTGAGGAAGAAGTCTGAGCACAGCCCACCGTGAGCTTCCTGAGCTGCCGAGACTGCGCCCCGCCTGTCCTCTAGGAAAGGTGGAAGAGCTTTTGGAAGAGGTCGTACATGTTCTGTGTTGTCATTTCTGAGTCACATTCTGCAGCCGATTCATGAGTCACACAGATACAGATGCATAAATATGCTTGCAAACAGATTTGCTACTTTAGTGCTTTTATGGGGGAGGTTTGGGACGGAAGGAATTGTATATTATGGGTTTAACCTAGGTTTTAAGTTTTAGGTTGACAAAAGATGTGTTTTACAATGGGCCTGATGTTGGTGTACTTGAACTCAAGAACTGTATCAGGATGCTCCAGCTTCAGAGGCTGTCTGAGAAGATGAAACCTGCTCTTGATTGTGTTGTGCTGAGCTCCGACAGCTCCTTCCGTGACTGTTTTGTGTCTGATCTCCCCTCCTGCTTCTGTTCTTGTTCCCTGTCACCCGACTCCTAACTAGAAGGTGAGAAAATGAATTTTGTGAGGATTAGTCTTTCTCATGTACTGCTCCAGCAGAGAGGTGACAGACAGCAGCTAAAGGCCAGCGGGCAGCATCTCAGTGGCTGTGTTTGCATTTCATCCTTTATCTTGACAGTCTTAGGTCCAGCAATCAGCATAGTGGTTAGCAGTCATTTAAACTTGTAAGGAAATGTGTACCAACTACTTTCTTGTAGGATGTGCTGGAGCTTACACCATGTAATTGCATCAGAGTAGCACAAGCTCCATCCCCAAAGAAAGGGCCTTTTTGAACAAGACAGATTGAAGATCCTGAATCTGACTTGCCTTCAACAACTTGTGGTCCTTTTCTGTAGTTGTGGCCTGTTCCCCACTGGACTGGGTGGGCTTTTGCCTGCACTGCCCTGGCTCCTGGAATAATGTTTCTTGGGATATTTAAATTGTACTGTGTGTTCATGGTCATAGATGATCTAAAACAGCTTTGTCAGCCAACCATCCTCAGTACGGACTCCGTGGGCTGGCTCTGGGCATAGCTCCTTCCTCTAATGTTCTTTCTAGTCAATCTCCTGCCCCAACATGTAGGACCTCCACTGGTCTTACTGACAAATAATGTCATGTTGGGGTTACACTTCCTCTGTTACTTGCTGATTTTCTTACTAAATGTAGCATTTCAATCAGATCTGATTCTTACATTTTGAGATAACTGTAAAAAGAATGAAATTATGAAATGGCCAATATCTTTTATCAGTCTATTCTTTTGGAAGCTGTCATGCACTATACATTGTGTACAGTTAAAGTATATATATATATATATATTCTTACTGAGTGAAAGCCTCCTCTCCCCACGCTTGTATGTCATTAGCATCTAAGGAGAATGATCAGAGGCCCGCTGCTGCTGTTCTGGTTTATATGGGTTTTGTTCTGTTTTGTTTTTGTGTGGTAAATTGATATTTAAAAAACAAACAACAACAACAAAAAACCACGACTACTGTTTACAGACTGAAAAAAAAAAAATCACTGCTTTTTATACTACTGAGATCCTAAGTCAAGACTTTGCAAAGCAGGAATTGGGTTCAAGTTACTTTGCCGTGGACAGAGAGTCCTCTGTAGTGTCTCCTCACAATGGAGAATGCACTAACCTAGGTGTGTGCTGCCATCAATTTTGTATATTTTCATAATTTTAATTGTTCAAAATTGCATTATATTTTGCAATCACCACGTTCAATCTGTATGTCTTTCATTTCAACTTTTTCAATACAAAAAGGGGTTCGATTTATCTGCAGGTTTGTGGGAACGCTTCCTACTTTTTATGTGATTTATTGGTATGGGAGATCTGCTCTTCAGAACTAAGTGCAGGCAGCAAGTCAGCTTTAACTGGACAGGCTAACTAACATAAATGTTTTTATTTTAAGTTGGCACTTTTCCTGGTTCGTTTTTGTTCAGTCTTTAAAAAGTTAGAGCTTCCAAAACAGTGCACCCCATCGCAGTTCTGTACTAGCGCCCCCAACCTGGGCAGAGGTGGAGGCAGGAGGGTCAGGTCAGAACCATGCTCCGCTACTGGACACTGCCTTAAAGCAAATAGTGAAAGTAAACAAACCCAAAAGATTAAAGGTCGCACCTCATCTCTGACAGAACAGCTGTGCCTTGCACACTCCATTGTTATCTAACGGGTGATAGATATCTGTTAGTTGCTGGACCCTGAGTCCTCCTGGAAGCTGTGTGTCGTAGAGCCGTCACATGTCTGTCAGTGACTGGATGTGTCAAGGGCAAAGGCCCCTCCTAGGAAAACACCCCTGGGTTTTCTTCAGGCAGTCTGCTGACACAGTGGACGGAGGAGCTGTTTTCTTTTGTCCTGATAGAACATGCCCTTAGCAGTATTGCCTGCTTCTTCAGGGAGGAATTGACTTCATTTGAATGAGTTTTTTTTCCTTCAGTAAAAAGATGAGCGCTTGCCTGTTCTTAACCTTCCTGACATGGTGCAAACTTGCAGGTGCTATCTGCCTGGGTGCCAAACCTACAGGATAAGTCACATAATCACACGTTATTTGGGGTTACCCACTGCATGTAGTCATAGGGGTGGGGTACACAGCTTTATTCAACTCTAGCTTCTCTCTATTCCCACAAACATTGCATGAGTTCTACCTAAGAGTTAAAACTGGGATCCCTTTTTTGCAAGACAAGGCTTAGGGCTTCCCTGTACAGCCCGAGCTGGCCTTGGATTTCTTTGTTCTGCCCCACTCTGCCCTTTGATTAATGGCATTTATGCTCCCAAATTAAAAAGTAAGTTTTGGCACTATTTGAGAAAATGTGCAGGTTCATTGGAATACAGTTCTTTATGTCAGATCCAGTGTTTACCGCCTCACGTAGCTGTGTAACCCTCATAAGGACGACTCTAGGTAGCCATCATTAGAGCCAGATTACTGCCCTGGCCCTGTGATGTTGGATGTAACCTGCCTGCAGTATGAGGGGAGGCTGCATTTCCGTGACATATGCAAATCTTGTAAGCACATTTGGCTTGAAATAGAAGACATGGTAATTTATCTTTCTGCTGCCAAGCTCCTCAAGTTAGAAATGGCTGTCACTAGCCTGAGTCCATCCTGCAAGGCTATCACAAAGGATGAAGAGACTGGAAGAGGGCAACTACTTTGTTCTTTAGATTTAGCCTGGCCTAGATAGGTGTATAAACCAGAACAGCTAAGGCAAGTCTGTGTGTTTCTGAAGCACCCAAAGAGATTCTAAAATAGATTACAACTAAAATTAGAACTAAAAAAATTAAAATAATTAGCAGCTAGAGAGATGGCTCAGCAGTTAGGAGCTCTGGAGGACTCTTCCCAGCCCCTACAAAGTGGATCACAACCATCCACTACTTCAGTTCCAGAGAATCCAGCACCCTCTTCTGGCCTCTATGGGCATTGCGGGTACACTGTAGATACACAAACATGCAGGCAAGCAGCACTCAAGACATAAAAATTAAAAAAAAAATATTGAAGATCAAAATACTAGATTTTCTAGATCTCACATTCATTCCTGAGGTGTAGACTGCACCGTGAGCATGGGCCACTCTTGTGAGACAGCCTTAGCTACTGTGTTTTTTCAACTGAACACGGGTTTTCATCTGCTTTGAATAGCAGTCTGGTGGAAGTGGAGGGACTTGTCACACTTGTGCCGACTGTGCTGAGCATGCTCTCATCTGCTGAGGAGCTCCAGCTCCGGGGCATTTATAACAGGCGGCAGGCTTGGGACTCAGCCCCCTGACTCTGAGTCAGTTGTTGCCACTCACCTGGCTTATCAAAAGCTGGTGTTGACTGAGAGCTTACAGCACATGATTTTGTTGTAAAGTAATTTTATATCTATGCTGAAACTGGAATGAATGTTCATGTGGTTTTGTTTTTGACACAGTCTTATGTAGCACTGGCTGGTCGTCAAATCAATGAACCTGATCTTGAATTCCTGATCCTTGTGCCTCTACCTCCCTAGTGCTCAGATTACAGATGTATGTCACCACATCTGGCTTTGGTTTGCTTTTTTTTCGAGACAGGGTTTCTCTGTGTAGCCCTGGCTGTCCTGGAACTCACTCTGTAGACCAGGCTGGCCTCGAACTCAGAAATTCACCTGCCTCTGCCCCCCAAGTGCTGGGATTAAAGGCATGTGCCACCACCACCCAGCTTGGCTTTGGTTTATAATTTTTTTTTTCTTCTAGATTTTCAAGACAGGGTTTCTCTGTGTAGACCTGGCTGTCCTGGAACTCTGTAGACTGAGAAAATCCGCCTGTCTCTGCCTCCCAAGTGCTGGGATTAAAGGCGTGCGCCACTACCACCCGGCTTTGGTTTATAAATTCTAAAGACAGTACATTAGTAAAAGAAAGAATTTGCTTGCTCTATAGAGACAGGAAACATGATGCCCTGTTGCTTGTTCACATAAGTCAGAATATAGACTGCACCCTATACCTCACTATCCATGGACGGCCATGGAAACAAGCAAGGCTGTGCCTTGTGCAGGGGAGTCTTGGTAAAATAGAATGCACAACGGCTTAGACTCCAGACTGAAATCTGAGCGTAGGCCAAAAGTACTATCTGAAAAGAAAGCCATCTAACCAAAACAGACTTTTATTTGATCAGAGTTACAGTTGTCAAAGACCTGGGCAGTACCTCCCTCTATAGCACCAACTCCTGCGGGGGCATCTCACCAGCCATCCTGACTGAGCACACAGGCTCTCTCCACAGACTGGCTCTAGGGATGTCCTAAGTATGGTCTCAGCAGCACGAATGTCCAGGCATACTCAGGGCTTGGTTTCTGGCTCAGGACTGCTTTGCTCCACTGCCTCTTCCACCCTCCAGGGGCCCCACAGCCAGCAGGCAGCTAGCTCTCCCTTCCTGCCCCAGCAAGCCCTAGCAAACCCTGTGCCCGTCACAGTTCCTCCTTCTCAGCCCCCTTCTTCCGGAAGGCAGTCAGGATGTTCAGGCTCTTCTGCAGCTCTTCTTTCTTGCTGTCACTCATCTTGTTCTCAATCAGCTTACTGATCCGGGCCATTTCAGAGGCCGGAAAGTCTTCACCTTGGTCCAGGATCTTCCCCATGATCTTCAGGTACTGGCTAGCCCACTTCTTCTCTGTCTCCTTCACACCTGAGAGGCCATCCTGCCCCTGTTTCAAGATAGCCTGGCGGGCCTCTACGCTGGAGGCCTTGATGAACTCACCTGCCAGGGCATCATATGCAGGCAGGCATCCAGGCATACCCAGGTAGACTCCCTGTCCCTTTAGCCACCGCTGGATGGCTCCAACCTTAACTGCCCCACTGTACAGGACAGGATTCTCAAAGTCCCCATCCCGGAAGAGGTAGAAGACTGGGTAGTTCTCTTTATCCAGCTTGTACTTCTCACTCAGCTCCATGTTCAGCTTGTCGCCATAGTCTGCAAACAGAAAGCAGACATGAGGAACTAGCAGAACACCACAACTGGGCCTGCTGAGGAGAGGGAAGAACTCAAGGCTGTGGTGTAGTTTAATGTGAAGTTTTGCCAGACCTGGGTCTGAGTTCTTTCCTTAGCCATGTGACTTTAGTCACATGAGTGATTTAATTCAGTGATTCAGTGATCCTTATCTTCCTTTGTTTTGTTTTTTTTTGTTTTTGTTTTGTTTTTGGGGGGGGCACTTCTGAATATCATGTCCACCCACCTCAGACCTGTGGGTGTGAGGGCCCAGTCAAGCTCTGACACTGCGGGGAGACCACTGGGGGAGCATCATGTGGCAGAATCAAGTGTTAAATATGTGGTGGTAACCATCTTTGCGCTCCACATGGAGAAACAAGACAAGACAGAGTAGTAGTCTCCAGGCAAGGTTCAGGCCCTAAAATCTGTCATCCTTTTTCTTTTAATCATTTATTTTCCTGTGCATCGGTGCTTTTCCTGCATGTATGTCTGTGTGAGGATGTCAATCATTTGGAAACATATCCCAGTTGAGCCACCAGGTGGGTACAGGAACTGAACCCCGGTCCTCTGGAGGAACAGCCAGTGCTCTATCTGCTGAGCTATCTCTCCAGGCCCCTAGGTCTGGCATTAAACTCCCTCATTAAGTATTAAGTATCGGGCCATCAGTGTGTGATGAAGGTGGCAGTCCCACAGTACTTCCAGCACAGTGGTCTGGCACATAGAAGACACAGGATCAGTGTCGGGCCTACTGCAGTTACTGTTCACCAAGCTCTGAGAGAACTGACTAGAAATGGAGTCAACTGTCTAGCTGCCCTGAAGAAGTGTGCTAGCCAGCTAGCTCTACTGCCACCAGACTGTAGCTGGGTGGACACAGGTCCTGGAGCTGCAGGCCTCCCAGCTAAGGTGATGGTACATCTTAGTCCGTGTGTAACAGTCAAGACAGGACTAAAATTTGCTGTCTTCAGATCTCCAAGCTGTCACAAGATGCTGGTGACCACAACTGTAGAAACCGCCCTTTAATTAGTGGTGGCTCGGGCTCATTCCAGCTAAATACCACAATCCAACACTGGCACAGAAACCGAAAGGAAGACAAGAGGAAGGCACTCCTGTCCCTGCCTTACAAGGAGAGATTTGGTTCTGAGGGAAGCTTTATGTGGGACAGATGAGGGTTTGGAAGAGGGACTCTCTAGGCATCATCTGTAGGCTGCTCTGAGGCAGCACCTGCTGAGGCTCAGCTTGCTGCAGGCACCAGGTCCTGACAGACCACACAGCCAGTTTCCTCAGAGGAATGGTTCAGAGGGTTATTTAGTCCCCGTCCCCAGTCATCCTGGACTTGTCCATACCTGAGATCCCCACCTCTGCCACCAAGAGCTCATCGCTGGAGGCTGAGCCCTCAGCCAGACGCTTGAACTCCTCCTGCTTCTCTCCATAGGGGTACTGGGTGTCGAACTTCACCAGCACGAACTTGCTTTTGGGGATGACCTGAGGGCGCACAGAGCTGAGCAAGTTGGGTGTTTAGGGACATTGAGGGCTAACCCCCTTCCCCAAGGGACCCCCGTTTAAGAGACAGAGTGGAAGCAAGCCCACATAGGAGACAAGCTGTACTGGCTACCAATCACTGATTCCCTTAAAGCTTAGGACATGCTTTCTTTATTGTGTGTCACACTAGGTGTTAAGTTCCCACTAGCAAATGACAGTTGCAGAGCCCAGAAGTGGTGGTAACACGTCTTTAATCCAGCATCCAGGAGGCAGAGGTAGGTGGATCTCTGAGTTCTAGGACAGCCTGATCTACACAGAGAAACGAGAAGACAGGGTTGTGCGGAAAACAGAGCTAACACCTTTCCCTCCAATGCTAAGGAGACCTATGCACGCTGTTGTCCCCTGACACGTCTGCCCTCTCAGGAGGTCCCTGTCAGAAAACACCAAACTACAAATCTGATAAAAGCAAACAGCCATTTTTTTTTTTTTGTTTTGGTTTTTTTTTGTTTTGTGTTTTGTTTTTTCGAGACAGGGTTTCTCTGTGTAGCCCTGGCTGTCCTGGAACTCACTCTGTAGACCACACTGGCCTCGAACTCAGAAATCCGCCTGCCTCTGCCTCCCAAGTGCTGGGATTAAAGGTGTGCACCACCACTGCCCGGCGCAAACAGCTATATTAAGGCATCCAAACCACTCAGGCTGCTTTGGCTGTGGAGGTCAGACTTGGGTCAAAGTCTTCTCCTAAAACTAGAGTACCTTTTAGCTACTTCTCTGTCTTAAATTGTCCATGCCAGACATTTTTTTTTAAAGATTTGTTTTATGTATATGAGTGCTCTATCTGCATGCAAACTTAGGCCAGAAGAGGGCATCTAAAGTCACTACAGATGGCTGTAATCCACCATGAGGTTGCTGGAATTTGAACTCAGGACCACTGGAAGAGTAGTCAGTGCTTCTGACCACCGAGCCATCTCTTTAGCCCAAGGCCGGAATTTTATTTGCGGTAAAGCTAATTTAATGAATTATTTCACAATCTGAATGACTCCAGTTCAGCCAAGTGTAATGGTGCTTGTCTCTAATCCTAGCACGCAGGATACGGTGTAGGCCAGCTGCTGTCCATGGGAGGACCCTGTCAGTTCACAGGAATTAACAGTGCTGCGTACCTCCATCACTACCTAGCTGCCCAGAAGAAATGAATACCTGTACCACTAAACGGTTCCTCCCCTATCCTCCTTGTACCCCGTCTCTGGTTGGTCTATTCGGAATCACAGCCTTCTGTGCCTCATTTCTTTGCTGCCATGTTTTTAAACCTATTCATGTTATAACACGACAGTACTTCAGTCTTTTTCTTCTTTTGGAGTCAGGGTCTATGTAGTTCAGGCTGGTTTACAATGATCCTTCTCTCTCAGTTTCCCAAGTGCTCAGGTATGTGTCTGCACACCTTGCTTAGCACGTTGGGTATTTTTCCCTCCAAGTAAACCACACTACCAAGTAATAGACGCTTGAGTTGTTTCTTCCTCTTGTTATTGTGGACAGCCCTGCCCTAAATGTGTTCACACATGTGTTTTATTTGAGCACACAGATTCGATTCCTGCTGGCTTTGGTCAGCAGCATTGCCTTCTCCTCTTCAACTTAAAAACAATTCCTTTTAATTCTGTGTGCATGTGTGGCTATGTGCATCATGCATCAGAGTACAGGTATCAGAGGAGGCCAGAAGGGGGCGCCTGATCCCCTGGAGCTAGAGCTACAGGCAGCTATGAGCCGCCTGACACGGGTGCCAGGAACTGAACTCACGTCCTCTGCAAGAACAGTGTTTGCCGTTAGCCACTGAGCCATCTCTCCAGCCGCCTCCTCCAACCTTTCATGCTTGTAATGCAGTGGTCCCAAACTGTCATTTTTGTCACAGGCAAACACTGAAGATAAAAAGATCTTATTTTTGACATTCGCTTGGTTTTACATTTCTAAGGATATTAACACTGCCTAGGGACACGAGAGACAGAAGCCATGGGAACAGGTCACGGACACCATAAAGTCCAGAGCTCTAAGGGCCCACAGCAGGATAGACTGAAAATAGAAACCACAACATATCCCTGTGGCCCAGCTGGCCTTATTTCTACTCATCACTAGCTTCCAACCTTTGCGTGGGAGCATCTTCCTGGGTTCTATTCTGGCTTCCTCTAGCATTCAAGGCTCAGTTCAGTTTTCCCTGCTAGTGGAGAGGACTATGCCAGTCACCTGCTGCTTGATTCCCTTAGTGCCCTCCCATCTCACTTGGAGACCATATTTGCTCACTTTCTGTCCTTTCCACTAAGACGTGCATTCCTAAGAATAAGGACCATGCCTGTGATCTAGTGCATTTCTCAAGTCCCAGTGTCTGGCATATGGCAGACACTCTGAGGAATGAACTAAACGCTAGGCATCTAAGAGGGCTGATGCTGCACGGCTGTGAGCCAGGGTAGATGCAGGGTGGTGTATCAAAAGCCCAGCAAGGAATCCCTACCAAGGGGCGTACATTTGTAATACCGGACACCAGTAACCACAAGATGGTTGGACACTTAAGTAGAAAGGAGATTTTAGCTAACAGGAGGTGGTAGTGGTGTTCTGTCCCTGTGTTTATGTGCGTGGGTGCCATGGTGTGAACTGAAGTCAGAGGACAATTTGTGGGAGTCAGTTCTTCCTTCATCATGTGGGTCCAGAGCCTTGAACTCTGGTCAACAGGCTTGGTGGAAGCCTGCTGATCCATCTCATGGGCTCTTCACTGGGTTTAAGACAAGTTCATTAAGTTTCCTAGACTGGCCTTGAACTTTTGACCGTTCTGCCTCTCCCTCCCCAGTGCAACACCATGCCTGACTGAAATTCTTCATTCACTGAAAAAGAATCTGCTAAGAGCCCATCATGTCCCATATACCATTCTAAGGGAACACAGCAGTGCACAACACTGGGCCTCCCTGATGAAGCCTTCTAGTGATAAGAAACCATGAGAAAACAGTTTTCTTTTTTTAAGTTGGAGATCACTGAAAGGCAAGGCATGTAACAAGATTCCTGGACAAAACACCAGGAGGCACCCTCTGTCTTTTGAGAGACAACAGTTTGGAAGAGACTGGAGGGGACACCTGTTCACTCATGTGAACATGTCATCTGGTATGCTGTGTAGAGTCAGAAAAATACAGCAGGTATTGCAGGGTAGTGTTGGCACATGCCTTCAATCCCAGCTCTAGGGAGAGTGGCAGAGGTGGGCAGAGCTCTGTGAGTTTGAGGCCAGTCTGCTCAAGGTTACACAGAAAAACCCTGTCTCAAAAAAAACACATCCCCCTCCAAAAAAAAAAAAAAAAACAACAGATCAGGTACTTCATAATATGTAATGTTGTATGAAATATGAATGACAAGGATGAGTATCTTTTTTTTTTTGGTTTTTCGAGACAGGGTTTCTCTGTGTAGCTCTGGCTGTCCTGGAACTCACTCGGTAGACCAGGCTGGCCTCGAACTCAGAAATCCGCCTGCCTCTGCCCCCCAAGTGCTGGGATTAAAGGCGTGTGCCACCACCGCCCGGCTAAGGGATGAGTATCTTAAAGGATGCCAAACAGAGCAGCAGACCTGCTTTCAGTCTGGGCAGCTGAGAAAGCAAGGAAGAGACAAGAGAAGTTAACATTTAACCTAAGACAGAGCAACGAGAAGTAACCTATTTCAAAGGTGGCAAAGAATGATCCAGTCACAAGGAATAGCCACTGCAGATGGACTAACAGCTGGGAGCGAGGGACAGTCAGAGCGAAGGCTTGTGCTGCCTGGAGCAGACTGGAAAAGAGAACAAATGGCTTTCCTAGCCATTTTTCATCTCCTATAAGGAGACAATAAGGGACATTCCCTATAGGGCCTGCTACTGTATTAAGTAGAATGTCAAGGTGCTGCCAGGTGGGGCTGAGGGGGTCAGGGGGATGACATCCTCAGTGCAAGGAGTCCTTAAAGAAGGAGGAGCATCGACGGATTAAACTTACGGTGCAAAATGTCCTTTTTATTCACACCTGGACTGTGGTATTTACTAGATTACTATACAGGGTTGAATGGATGATTAATAAAATGCTTATAGCCTATCAGGCTTTAAAAAAAAACTTGAATGGGTTACACGTGTAGGGTTCGACCAGCAACCCTTCCCGAGATAGCCCTGTCCAACCCCTTGATGCAGGCGCCTTTAGAGTCCCCTTCTGTGTCTCAGTTCCTCATTCTAACAAAATAGGAAAATGACCACTTCTCTCCACGCTGAGCTAGCCGAACAGAGGAAGTGAGAAGCTTCTGGTAACTAGAGACATGCACGAGGAGTTGGGGCCACAGAGGCCGCTGCATTCTGCCTGCAACATTTCCACCGTCCACTTAGCCATCCTTAGAAACCAAATCTTGTATAAATATAAAATTGCCGAGGGTAGTGTCGTTTCTTTCGTCCCTTGACCAGGTCTGGTTAAGTTCTCCGCCCCCGAGATATCCTCTACAGGTGGGAGACCTGCATCTTTTAACCCTTACACTTTGTTGGGGGGTCTTACACTTGTGCTGTCTGAATCTGGTTTGCACACTGCCAAGCACGCTACAACCCACCCTCAGAGAAGCTGCCTTGCTCTCTCGGCCACCCCCACCCCATCAGTGAGCCGAGGAGCGTCGACCTCGCCCCGCCCTCCGGTCTTCCACTTGTGACTCGTGGATTGGACCTTTCCCGGCATTGTCTTTTTTCTCTATCCATAAAGAAAAGGGACACTTAGTTCCCTTGACTGCCTCTTGATAGCTTTTTGGGTAAAAGAAAAAAAGAAAAGATGGAGCGACTACCCGGGCTGCCAGGCAAAGGCAAGGATGCCGGGTGGTCAGGGAGCTCTGTCTCGACACTGGGGTATAAGGATGGTGAGATGTCTAGGGATGGTCCCTAAGGACTGCCTGCTGCCACCCCTCGGGGGCCCAACGTCCCCCGATGGGCGCGCGCTCCCACGAGCGTCTATCTGCACCTGCGCACGACCCCCCGCCCTCATTACCTTGTAGAAAGTGATTGTGTCCAAAGGAAGGGCGCCCTTCGTGTGCAGGCCGCTGCCGCCCTGCGGAGCAGAGAGGAGCAGCAGGCCCAGGAGAACGGACAGCAGTGGGGAGAAAGAAACAGCGCCAGGCACCGCGGCAGCCATCACGCCGGACAGGGAGAGCGGGAGACAGGCAAGCTAGAGCCGGAGCGCTCCGAGTGGGCGGTCACGTCACTGGGAGGGCCGTCCCGCCGGCGCGCATGAGCGCACGTGGCCACTCCGAGAGGCTCTGGCCGCCTCGACGGTGGAAGGGATGGGCCGCAGAGGGGCGGGGCAGAGAGAAGCGACTGCGCATGCGTGTCGGGCGAAGCTGCGCGCGGGCGGGGCTACGTGACGGGGGAGCCGGGGAGGTGGGACCGTCGCGCACGCGCACGCGCACTCCGCGCCACTCGTCTAGGCCCGGTTCCACCGCGTTCTCGCGTGAGGAGAGGCGCGAGGCGCGGCTTCAACAATTCCCTGGTTGCCTTCTCTCGCCTTGGAAGAGGACGTGGCGGCGTCCCTGCCTTCCCTGCGCTGGGCTGCCGCGGTCCATTGAGACCCGCCGCCTCCTTCGGTTAGTCAGCTGTTTGTCACTGATGGGTCACTGCCATGCCCATGTAGGCCGCAGGCTGCAGCTCTGGTCCGGCCCGCGGGGCACTTAGGCAAGGTGGCCTCCCCTGCCCCAGAAGGATGGGAAAAGGCCTATTCGCCACCCTAGTTTTGGTCAGGTGTGGTAGGTGGCACAGGCCTACAGGCCTAATTTCAGCACAAGGAGGGTGACAAGACCAGGCTTGGCTGTCCCGTTTTCAGAGACTGCCTTATGCCACGTTCTGATTGTGCCCGTGGGAATTCCTTATTAGAAAAGACATAGGGATTATAGCCAGCAGGCTATGTGAGGCAGCCTAGGAAAACTGGCAGGCTGATCTCTTGAGTTGGAAGCCAAGCCTGATCCACGTACTGTGTTCCAGGACTCGTACACACCACATGTAAGTTCCATCCTCAGCACCCAAGGGAACAAAAGCACGTCTTAAATCACACCACGCCTAAGGCCAAAGCTGGTGAATCTGAGTTCAAGGCCAGCCTGATCTACAGAGTGAGTTCTGGGCCACTCAGGGTCAACCTGGGTCTCAAAAAGACAGAACCAAAACTTAAAAAGCTGGTTGTGGAATATTTGCCAGTGCTGGAGAGGTGAGGAAGATGCCCAGATTGAGGTTAATCAAACCAGTGAGCTCCAGATTTAGGAAAAGACTTCCAAAATGATTAATGAAGATAGGTTGGTCGGCGGCCTCTACGTGCATTTGCATATGCATTCACACACTTGTAGAATCATGAAAACAAAGCTGGATTATGTTGTACATAATCCATATGTGTTTCTTTCTTTACTGTTAAGTCTCAAACCCTAGGACAAACTGAGGTAACTAACATCGAAGCGGACCCAGCCGTGAGGTTCTCCCAGAATCCCTCAGTGTGACAGGCATACCCTGCCCCCCAACCTAAACTTCTCCAGCCCAAGGGCTGGGCTGCCCTTCCTTCAGCTGCCCTCCCCTATATACTCCACTTGGTCACTGTCTTGGCCCAGGCTGCCTCTCTTAGCTGGGACTCTTCTCCCCTCTCTCCTCCCTTCCCCCTCTCCTCACATGGCTCATGGTTACGAAGGACTCTCCCAGATGTCTCTGCCTCTGACTGCTCTCCCTTTTCTCTCACATATACTTCATCCTCCACCATCCCTACGAGTAGTCCTACAGCTGTGCCTTTTACAGTTGCTACCTGATGACAGCCCCTCTAACAGACAGCCAGATGCCTTCCATTTGACTGGCCATAGCGACCTTGACATCTAGCACAGGCTATGCAAGAATGACGCACTGGTCATTTTGTCACACGGTGTGACATGGCTGTGTCCTAAGAAATACCTGTACGTTCTTCCTTTTTGAATTGTGTGTGTGGTCTCCAAAGCTGCCATCTACCCAGTAAGTAGTAAAATCTTTTCTCCCGTCTCACGCCTTTCCTAATCACTGCAAAGGTATTTTCCAACTTTGAAGATCCTGTATTACGAGTTAGTCCTGCTCACATGTGTCAATGAAGTACTGAGGAGATACTTGGGAGCGTGACTTTGAAAGGCAGGAGGCATCTGTGAAGCAATAGGAAACAGGAGATGCTCAACCTTGCTGAGCACTGTGGAACTATGTCAAGGCGAACTTGGGAGGGCAAAATAAAGTCTCTCACTAATCTAAGGGGTTTACAGCCACCAAGGCTTCCAGTGGAGTGTTGCCAGATTTGTGTAGGAAAATATTACGTAAAAATGAATGGAAAGCAGGGTGTGGCTTTAGTTCCAAGCCTTCCTGGGAAGGAGAGCGCTGGAGACCTGAGGAAACCTGAAGAAGACTTTGGGATAATCAGTGTCCTTGACATGGACTAAATCGTGTGCCTCGAATGCACTATAATTGCATTTGGAGAGAGAATTATAGTAATTACAGAAATAATTAAAGAAATCCTACAGGTGGGCCCCAATCCAGTGGGCCTGATAGCCCCTTAAGAAAAAGATTACAGATGGCCAGAGCCTTAATCCCAGCACTTGGGCTAAGGCAGGTGGGTTTCTGTGAGTGGGAAGCCAGCCTGGTCTACTTAGTTTCAGGTCAGCCTGGGTTTTGTAATGTGATCCTTGCTCACTATAAAAAAAGGATAATGAATGAAGAGAATGCATCAGAAAGGAGAAGACTGAGACTGAGGGCAGTTAAGTATCTGTTGCAGTATTTAAAAGAGGTGAGAGAAGTTAAAATCTGGCAATTAAGAAAGTCATAATACAGAGTCGTGTGGGAAGGACAGAGCCATGGGTCTAGGAAGAGTTGGAGGAGGAGGTAAATATGATCAAAATATGCAAAATTCTCAAAGAACAAATAATACTTTTCTTTTTTAAAAAAGAGCCTAAGTTTGGCCTTGGTGGTATCTGAGTAGTAGGCCATGTGTATACTCTAATGTCCCATCCTCAAGTGTATGACTGAAGAAAAGTGAAATCAAGAAGCTTTTGCAGGAGGTCTGGACTTGGTGGTGTACCCCTTTAATCCCAGAACTCTGAAGGCAGAGGCAGACAGATCTATGTGAGCTTAAGAACAGCCTGATCACCGGGCGGTGGTGGCGCACGCTTTTAATCCCAGCACTTGGGAAGCAGAGGCAGGCAGATTTCTGAGTTCGAGGCCAGCCTGGTCTACAGAGTGAGTTCCAGGACATCCAGGGCTACACAGAGAAACCCTGTCTCGAAAAACCAAAAAAAAAAAATAAAAACAGCCTGATCAATAAAGCAAGTTTCAGGTCAGCCAGGCACACACAGTAGATCCTGTCTCAAACAAACAAAAAGATCCTTTTGTAGAATAGAATTTGTAAGGCTTTGGTAATCAAATTGATTGAGGTACAAGAACCATCTGAGCCTGCTCCAGCTTACTTTGTTGTGTAGAATTGCCGCTTTCCAGCTGTACACTTCGACTACAGACTGAGTCTAAGTTCCAAGGAAAAATGACTCCACACATGTTGACACAAGTCAACAACTGCTGTCTGCCTGCACACCAAGATATGTAAACTGATAAATCATTTGTTTTGTGTGAATAAACAATGTACCCTGCCTGTGACTCTCTCAAACCAAAACAGAGACTATACGTGTGAACTTATCTGTTGCATCAGGTTTAACCCCTCACCTGGAACTGTACAGAGTACCCCCATTTTGGCTCACCACTTGTTGTGAGCCTCGTCTAGAAGCTGGCTGAAGTGAAAGACCGAGACTCCAACCCAAGTGCAGTCTCTTTATCCTGTGGTGCTCTGGCTGCTTCAGATCAGTAATTGAAATGGCCAGACAGCCGGGCAGTGGTGGCACACGCCTTTAATCCCAGCACTTGGGAGGCAGAGGCAGGTGGATTTCTAAGTTCTAGGCCAGCCTGGTCTACAGAGTGAGTTCCAGGACAGCCAGGGCTACACAGAGAAACCCTGTCCTGAAAAACAAACCAACGAACAAAAAATGGCCAGACACCTGGGCCTGTGCTGACAACTCTGAGCTGGAACAGCTTTGTCTGTGTCCAGTCAGACTTCCTTGCAGCCCCTGCAGGATTGAGATTGTGTCAGTTCAACTTCAGGAGAGCTTCCCTGAACTCTGCAGCATCTGTAACTCTTGTGGCCATTCTGTAATATGTGTAAATACATCGTTGTATAACAGGGTGACGTGTGATCGAAGTTAATACTATTTATTCATTAATCCCTGCATTAGAGGACCTGTTATTGCTAGGATCTTGAACTCAAAATTACTCTTAAAGTTACAGCCAGTGAAACTGACATAGCTCTGAGAACATATTTGCATAAGAGGAATTCCAGGTGCTGCTGGATGTGACTTTAGAAGAGGAGAGAAAGTTTAACCTGGCTACTGAGCTACGTGACCTTCTTCGGTAGGGAAAATGAGGAATACAGGGCTACATGTGCCAAGACATGCAGGTTTGGGGGAAGGGAGAGCTATCCTACTCCTGCCGATCTCAAGAAGAGATTTCTGGGGTTTGGACATGCCTTGACCCCCATTCTTGCTCCTGGCCCCACAGGAAGAAGGATCCTCAATTGAAGAGCTGCCTCCACTGGATTACCTCCATTAGATTGGCCTGTGGGTGTATCTGTATTTTGTTGATTGATGATTGATGTAGGAGGTCCCAGTCCACTGTGGGCGGTTCCATTCCTAGGTAGGAGGGCCTGAGCTGTATAAAAAAGGTTGTCAGTGAGCCTGGCAGGAACCTGCTAAGAAGTGTTCCTTGATGGTTTCCGTTCAAGTTCTTGCCTTGGGTTTCTACTTTAGCTTCTCTAGATAATGCACTGGAAAGTATAAGATGAACTAAACCCATCTCAAATTGCCTCTGGTCATGATGTTTATAACATCGACAGAAAGCCAACTAATATACATTATAAAGAATTTAGCCAGCCTGGTCCACAGAGCAAGTTCCAGGATAGCCAGGGCTACACAGAGAAACTCAGTCTCAAAAAACAAACATAAAGGAATTTAGCACTATAATTATATTTTATATATCCAATATGTATATATCATCAAAGATAGCAGGATCTGTTTTATATTATACAAAACTGTCTTCTAAGCCGAACTGCCATCTTCAGGAATTCAGTTGTGCCCGAGTCCAAAAGATGATCACAGCTGAGCTTGTTGGCAGCTAACATTTCCTCCTAGAGGGAGGGATGGGCGCACTATAGGACCCTCACCTGAGTATCCAGGCACTCCTTGGAACCAGTTGTATGCAATTCTGCCTAAATTGTATGTGGCCTTAGGGAGGAGCTCCAGTACACAGACTGGGAAAGACTAGGAAGGATACTCCATCTGGCCAGCCACAGGCAAGCTTTCATCCGTGCCGGGTGCAGACCTAGGCTCACCAAGGCTCTTGATCGCAATTCTTCATGCATGCTTCGTAAGTAACCCTAATAAAGCCATTGTTCCCCAGGGTAGACTTTGGTGGAATCAATCTTTGTTTTGTCATTAGAACCTTAAAGGGAGGGGAGAAGACATGGTTTAGACTTCCCGCACCCCAGGATGAGAATTGAGAATTCTATAGGTGTGTGTGTGTGTGTTCCTGTTCGTTCATGTTCCTGTGTGTTCAGAAAGTTTAGAAACAGTTTTGAATTTTCCTTAATAAAAGAGAAAATGAGCTACAGAAGTTGGTAAGGTAAGAGAGGGGGTCTAGGGTTGTAGCTCAGTCGGTAGAGAGCTTTTCTAGTGTCCATGAAACCCTGAGTTCCATCTCTAGCACTGCATAACCCCTGTGTGGCACACACCTGTGATCACAGCCCTAGGGAAGTAGAGGACCAGAAATCCAGGTTCATCCGCGACTATGTAGCTAGTTTAAGACCAGCCTGGGATATGACACATGAAACGTTGTCTTAAAATTAATCTTAAGATGTTAATCCCAGCACTTGCAAGGAAGAGTCAGAGGGAATCTTTGTGAGTTCAAGGCCAGCCTGGTCTAGAGAGTGAGTTTCAGGAAGTCCAGGGCTACACAGAAAAACCCTGTCTCAAAAAACCAAAATGATGATGGTGATGGTGATGATGATGGTGACGATGGGAATTGCTTTTGAGTAGTTGGCTCAAGCAAACTCTAAGGAGAAGCGTGTGGAGGAATGCAGTGAATTACAAGCATTCATGTGAGATGTGGAAACAGGTAAATCCTCAGAAGTAAGCCCAGTGCAGATGGGAAATTACTGAAAGGGACAGATGTAGAAATGGATGCTTTAGGCCCTAAGTTTAGGGGGTGAGTGCCTTGGAAGGAGGGAATTCTCAAAATGGCAAGATAGCTTAAAATCAGGAGAAACTGTCTTGAAAACTGTCTTAGGAGCTTTTGTTGTACACTCAATAAGGAACTATGAAGAAAATTGAGAATTCTTTATAAAATATTGGTATTTTAGATGTTCCTCACTTCTGAGTGTGTGTGTCCTCTGGGTCCTCCCCATCAGAATGGTTATCCAGAAATGCTTCTCTGGTTGTGGCTATTACAGAAGTAGAGTCTTTGTTTTTGTCAGACAGGGTCTCACTACGTAGCTCTGGAAGTCCTGGAACTCACCATATACACCAAGCTGACTTTGACCTCACGGAGATCTCAGAGCTCCACCTGCCTCTGCCTCTCAAGTTCTGGGATTAACGTCATGCGCCATTACACCGGGTTAGAATTGGGTTTTGGAAGAAATGGAGGAAGTGGATTTGTTGGAGACGGGGCATTGACACCCCTGCTATGAATTGCATTGCAGAAAGAATTGCTTTACTGGTTCCTTTGAGTGATGTTCGGAGGTGGCAAGTGTAAAGGCTCACGCCGGCTCTTCCATGGAGGAAAAGGAAGGGCATGCTAACAGACGCTGCACACCAAGTCTGCAAGGGGGACGAGTGCCGCAGCGCTTGAGGTTCACAGTGTTTGCTCCACCGACTGGCCTAGTAGCCGTTTCCTAGTAACACTTGTGTTCAGGACTGCTTTGAGCTATGGGACTGTGGAGATGAATGAGTTTGAAATGGGAATTCCTCCAGTTATGGATAGAGTTTGGGTTTTTTGTTGTTGGTGGTGGTTCCTTTGGTTGTTTTGTTTTGTTGTTATTGTTTTTGAAGGATTCTGTTTGTTTAAGTGTGGACAACGGCTATGGAAAAGGTCCTGGTGCAGAATGACACACCCACTGGTGAGGGTGGGAGCCCTGTTCACTGACTGGGCCTCATTTGTGCTCATTTAGAACCAGGACACAAAAAAATGCACACAGATAGACACCTTATAGTTTTGCCCATAGCTCAGGTGTGCCTAGAATTCCCATGATGTAACGATTCCTAAGACCCAATGAAGTCTACAGGAACCACAGAGCCTGTTGTGCCCATATTATGTGGGTTTTGCTGGAAAGTCAGGCTGACATTTCCTCGGAAAACACTTGAGTTGTAGCCAGGCCAGGGTCCTGACCTGACCATGCACACTCCAGAGCACAGACGGAGCTAACTTTTCATTCCTGGAAGCAGTAGGTACAGGTTCCTTCAGGGAACAAGCCTATGTGAGCCTGAGGAAGGGAGAAAGCCAAAGACATCAGCCTGTGCTTCTCACCTGTTTCTGAAACAGGGATGTAGGTGGCTATCAGGGTTTATTTACAATAGAAATGAGCCTAACTGTAATTCCACTCAGTCTAAAGTGTGGTCTTTTGAGACAGGGTTTCTTTGTGTAGCCCTGGCTGCCCTGGAACTATGTAGACCAGGCTGGCTTGGAACTTACAGAGATCTACTTGCCTCTGCCTCCCAGGTGTTGGGTGGGATTAAAGGCATGCACCACCATGCCCAGCTAAATTTATTATTTTTATATCATGAAATTTCTTACCAATTACTCTGTTCAACTTCCAGATACAACCAATGTAGTTATTCAATTTAAGAGAACACGTTAGTCTGCTGTGACTATTTTTATACACTCATTTTAGCTTAGTGGTTGTCTAAATACATGTTCTTTGGGCAACTCATTTTAAAATCCTGCTTCAAATGAATTGAGTCCCTTGATTTTTAGTTGCAGGTTCTACTCCTCAAAAAACATGGCCCAGAGGTATTAGTACACACCCGTAGTCCCAGTACTTGGGGCTGAGGCAGGAAGATAGTAGGTTTGAGGCCAGTTGGGCTACATACATACATATATACATCTCAGGAAAAAAATCTCCAATGATAAAAATGATTTTTTAATTTAAGAAAATGTTTTTATTGTTACCAGTTTTCTGTCAAATTTCCTTTTTTTGTGTGTGAAATTTTAAATTTTCCATTTTTTAATGGGGTTAACCTGAAGATAACATAAAAATTCTTGCAATGTAATTTTTAAGCTCAGGAAAAATGGCTTTCTTTTGAGAAGTTAGATGTTTTCATATAAGCTTCATCTTTAATTCCTTCTTCCAATGTTTGTTTGAGATTCTCCACCCCCAACCAGGGGAAAAGCCAACATTTCCAGTACTCATTATACCATGAATTTCAGCAATATGACATTTTTTCTTTTGTCCCGAACTTCATTTTTTATATAACTCATACAATCATCATACAATTCATCTTTGCACAGTTGTAGGCTTAAATTTTTCAAATCTGACTTTTTAATAAAGGTTCTTACATGCTTCAACCTCCCTTCTAGCTCACCTACCGAAGGTAGGGAGGAAGCTGTTCAACAGCACGAGGGGTGTGGACCTGTTTAGAGGCAGTTCTTTGGGGTGGTTCTAGTCTTTGTTGTCAGCAGTCCAGTCCAGTGGCAGAAAGCCAACAAGGGATCGGCAACAGCAGCTTGACCCAGAAGAATCCATGTGTCTCCACTGATGAGCAGGAGTCTGAGGAAGTGGCAAGAAGCCACGGGAGTGTCACAAGAAGTTCTTTTGTGCACATTTCTCTCTGTGAGGTCAGACAAGTGAAGAAAGCAAGGCGAACAAATGCCAGAGCGTCATCAGAGAAGCGCAACGAAGACCAGCATTGTTCACTGTTAGATTATGTGCAAACATCACATGTCCTCTCAAGCCTCAGCTCCAGCAGAACATCACATGCCCTTTCACAAGACAGCTCCCAGAAAAACATCTTATGATACAACTTAGTCTCCAAAGACCCAGACATTTCCACATGTCGCACTGTACACAGTCAGTATACTGAGCATACTTTCTAGCATACTCGAGTTTAGCAGCCACTACTACTCCTAGCTCTAGAACCTTTGTCACACCCCAAGGGAACATTTGTGTCCACTAGAAGTCACTCTAGTGGGACAGTGTTGGTGCATGACTTTAATCCTGCCACTAAGGAGACAGAAGCAGACAGATCTCTGAGTTTAAGGCTAGCCTGGTCTACCGAGTGAGTTCCAGGACAGCCAGGGCTACACAGAGAAGCTGTGTCAGGGGGAAAAAAACCACTCCAATTCCTTCCTAAAGTAGCCTTCTAGTTCCAGGCAGGCATAGATATGCACTTCCTGTCCCTAGAGATTTGCCAGTTTCAGACATTTCTCCTGAATGACATTATATAATATGTAGTAGCCTTGTGCAACTGATTCATTTTTTTCTTCATGTTTGTCAAATTTATCTCATAGCATATAACAGCACTTTTTTTTTTGCTGGTTATATGGATTTCCTACATTGTATTTATCGATTTGCCAGTTGACAGACATTGAGTTATATTTCTTAAAGATTTATTTATTTATTATATATGTGAGTATACTGTAGCTGTCTTCAGACACACCAGAAGAGGGCACCAGATCCCATGACAGATGGTTGTGAGCCACCATGTGGTTGCCGGGAATTGAACTCAGTCAGGACCTCTGGAAGAGCAGTCAGTGCTCTTAACCACTGAGCAATCTCTCCAGCCCTGAGTTATTTCTAATTTAAAAATTATTACGTTTATTTATAATTGTTTTTGTGTAGAGGTGCATGTGTGTTAAAGTGAGAAAACATTGGTTTTTTCCTTCCATCCTGCAGGTTTTGGGGATTAATCTCGTGTCATTAGGCTTGGTGACAAGCCTTTTTACAAAATTAAGTAATTTCTACTTTTTGTTTATTATGATGTTCAGGGTTTTAGAGGGACATGTGTTTTGGGGTCTTTTTGGTTGTGTACCTAGTGAAGTTGAGATTATACATGGGACTATATTACCCCATTAGAAAACTGCTGAAGTAGGAGCTGGAGAGGTGGTTCCCAGGTTGTGAGCACTTGCTGCTCTTCCAGAGGATCCTGGTTTTGTTACCAGTGCCAGCATGGCAGCTTGCAAATACCTGTAATTCTGGTTCCTGGGGACCTGCTGCCTTCTTCTGGCCTCTGGGAGCATTACGTGTATGTGATCCACAGAGACTCACGCAGGCAAAGCACTCATGCACATAAAAATAAATGTTGAAAAAAAGAAAATGCCAAAGTAGCTGTGCTGCTTTGTGTCCCACCAACAGTGTAGGGTTGTGTTCTATACCTCCACGGGCGTTTGCCATAGCTGCCCTGGGCACAGCTTCCTTAAGGGAAGGTGCCTGCATCTCACTGACCTGTTCCATTGACGGCTGATGATGTTCGAGTGTTTTCTTTTCTTACTTAGTGGTTATTTGTATCTTTGGGGAGCGTTTCCCTAGTTGTAACTGAATTATTTCATCGTATTTAATCATAAGAATTCCGTATATGACCCATGTTACTAGAGTGCGCCTGGTCTTTGTGTGCATTTGGGTTTGGGTTTTTGTTTTTTGAGACAGAGTTTCTCTGTGTAGCCCTGGCTGTCCTGGAATGTGCTCTTTAGACCAGGCTGGCCTCGAAACTCAGTGTTCTGCCTGCCTCTGGCTCCTGAGTGCTGGGACTAAAGGTGTGTGCCACAACCCCTGACTGTCTTTGTGCTTTTAAAATTATGCTGTTTTGTGTTCATTGGGGTGTGTGCACAGCATCTGTGTGGAAGTCAAAGGACAGTCTGCAGAAGTCAGTTCTTTCTACCACGTGGGTCCCAAGGCCCAGACTCAGGTCATCAGACTTGGTAGCTGGTGCCCTAACCTGCTGAGCCCCTCACCAGCCCAAGTCTTTGGGGTTGTTTGGTGGTTTGTTTGTTTGTTTTGTTTGTTTGATACAGGATCTCACTAGGTAGCCCAGACTAGTCTTGAACTAATGTTCCTCCTGCCTCACATTCCAAATACACTGCAGGAACACTGCCTCCACACTAGGTTTATGTAGCTTTTTCCAGACCTAAAGCTTACAAATATTCTACCCTATTTGCGGGTTGCCTTTTCATTTTCATGATGGAATCTTTTGAATGACACAAATTTAAATTTTAAATGAGAATAAAAGTTCTCACGTTCTAAGTTACAGAACAGGACTGGGAAGGTAAAGAGGAAAAGGGAGGCAGATGTAGCCCAGTCAATAAAGCGCTGAGTTGCAAGCATGCTGACACTAGTTCAGTCCCCAGGCCCCAGGTAAAATACACAAGATGCACGCTTGTGATCTAAGCAGGTACAAAGTGGGGAGGCTCACTGGGTACATGCGTACATCTCAGGTAGCACAGTGGTTGCTTTACTCAGGAACTCAAAGATGGTATACAGTAACTGAGCCCATCCTCCTGCCTCAGCATGCCTGTACACACACATGCATGTAAGCAGTCATAAAATACATTTATGGAAAGGACTAAAATATGTATCATAGATCTTTATACATAGAAACCACTCCAAAGTTGACAGTTATTACTACTATGGTGCTTTCAGGCTGCGTATTGTGGCTCGTGTGTGTAATTTGAGTACTCCGGAGACAGAGGCAGAAGGATCCTTACAAATTTAAGGCCATCCTAGGCTACATAGCAAGTTCAGGCTAGGCAGGAGTGCAGTAGCAGTGAGATCCTATTTCAAAACAAGAACAAAAATACCAACATCAACAAATGAGCATATGTTCTTGTCAGAAGTTTAGGGAAATCTTGTTATGTAGATTGGTATGGAACATGTTGTGCCCATCGTAGTCACTGAGGGCACATGCACCTGAACTGTGGCATACACAAGCTCCCAGGTTCAGTCCTAGAGCCACTTAGGCAAATACACACAAATGAGCAGCAAGGCTTAAAAACAGAGAAGCAAAAACCGAATATGATTGATTTCATTGGGTTTGCTAAGATACAAGATAGCCTTGTAGCAAAGAAAGCAAAGTTATGTTTCCAAAGAGACTCCAAGGAAAAAGTGCATGTGCACACACATACATACACATGCACACAGGCATATGTACACAGACACATGTAACACAAGCACATGCACATACAGACATGTACATGTGCACACAGGCACTTGTGCACACAGGCACATGCCACATGCACACATACAGGCACATGCACACACAAGCATATGCACAAACAGACATCCACATATGTAGACACAGGGATACGCACACACGGTGTTATGCACACACAGACATACACATCCACACAGGCATATGTACACAGACACATGTAACACAGGCACATGCACACACAGACATGCCCATGCACACACACAGGCACATGCACACACAGACATGCCCATGCACACACACAAGCACATGCACACACAAGCATATACACACATAAGCACATGCATATATATGTACTTACACAGCCACACAGACATGTACATGCATGCACAGACCCATACACACATGGGAATATGCACACAGACAGGCACATGCATACACAGACACATGCATAAACAGGCAGAGGCACACAGGCACATGCACATGGATACATAGACACAGTTATACAGACATACATGTATACACACAGAGACACATCTAAGCATATACAGGCACATACACATAACCATGCATACACATGCATACTTACACATGTAAACAGACACAAATGTATGTACACAGACACATGTATGTGCGCACATACACACACAGGAAAGTGGCATAGACACTTTAGGAATGTGCCAAAGGGAAAGAATCTCTGAGGCTGATGTCAGTAGGCTGTTCTCTGAACAATCTAACTTTTGTCTTGAGGAACAAAGAAGCCTTTTGTCCAAGAGCATTTTCTTATTACTTGGTGACAGTCATTAGTCTCCACACCCTCAGGAGGTAGATATCATTAGGGACCTCTAAATGCTCTCAAGACTCTTGACTACTGATCTGTGATGCAGTTGCCTCCCAGTACTTGGATTACCTGTTAAGACAGTCACTAAAATCTCCCACTAACCAGCATCTGGCCTTCCATTCTGCATTGCACCCTCTCTCTGATATAAGCTCCCACCATGCAAGTGATTGCTAAAGTATTCAAGAGCTGGGACACAGCTTAGTGTCCTTTGCGCTGACATTTGCCAGGCTCTGGGCTCGGTCCCCAGCACTTAGACACATAAGAGAGATGTTGCAGAACATGTGAAAGTTTAGTTAAAGCAATGAGAGCTTTCGATTTCCTCTTCCCCAGGCTCTGTCAGGCTCCCTCCACAGGCTGTCCACAAGCTGTTCTATACACCACTGCCTTATCCAGACCGTGTTCCTCGGTCCTCAGACCGTTGCCCACTGTGTTATAAGCTGGAAGGCTATGTCTAGACTTCATCTTTGTGACTCCCATAACAGGTTGCTTTATACAAAATTGATTATACTTAAGTGTGCTCAGTAGATGGTGTAACATAGTGTTATGTTACTGTTTAATATAACAAACATTAATGACCTCTTCTTAATTTTCACTACTGCTACAACCTGAACATGCCGTCATCCTTATCAGTCTGGCCCCAAACAGGGACAAGTCTTAACAGACCTCATTTTACCCCATTTCTCTCTCTTCCTTTTTGTTTCCTTTCCATTTCTCTTTTGCAAGTTTATTTTTTTTATTAAGACAATATTCTCTGCCTTTTATTGCTCCTGCCTATTTATTTATTTATTTGCATCTCAGTTGCTGCTCCCCTCTGGGTCCCCCCCTCACAAAGTCCTTCCCCTTCACCTCTGAGACGGTAGCCCCACCCCCACCCCTCAGTATGCCCCCAGCCTGGTTATCAAGTCTGCAGGATTTGACGCATCCCCTCTCACTGAGGCAGGATGAGGCAGCCCTCTGCTACATATGTGCTGGGGGGCCTCAGTCCAGCCTGTGTGTGTTCTTTGTTACAACTTGGTTTCTTCTGTCACCTGCTGCTTCTATTTTTGGCTTTGTCCTTGGCCCTTCAGCCTCCTGCCCTTAAGGTACAGGACAGGAGTAGATGGGGTGGAGCCCGGCTGAGGTAGGGGTGGAGCTACCTGTTCAGAGCCTGACTGAGAAGGGCCTAAGCTTGGAGGGTCGCTGGAGCTGAAGTCTTTATGGCCCTCCCACTGGAGACCAGCCGCCTGGAAGGCAGATGGGAGCCTGTAAGGTCAAGAGCTGACTCTCGCCCATTTCTGCTGCCTTCGTCCTCTCTGTTCCGTGCTTTACTCACAGTGGCTGTCTCCTTGTTAATAACTTTCCCCCTCTTTGTCATTTCCCTCTTTTCTGTCTTGTTAACTTTCTGTCAGTCAGCCACACGTGGTATTCTCTTCCCTGTCAGCTCTTCTGTCGTCTGTCCTCAGAGGCTAGCCTTTTTGCTCTGTTTGCCGTTTGTTCCTGGAGTTTTCTCAACTTCGCTTTCTCCTTCAGTCTGCTCTGCTCACTGCTCTGTTTCTCTTAACATTGGAGTGTTTTGTAAGGACTTGGGTTAAGGGCAGCACAGGCCCTGCCGTCCTCCCACAGGCCTTTTCAGACTCCACTCCCTGAAGGTCTCTGCTGAAGAGATGGTTAATAAACACCAAAGGGAAATTAGGTTGAACATTAAATGTAAGAGACTGACCTCTCTCTCTCTTTCTCTCTCTCTCTCTCCCTCCCACCCCCTCTCTCTCTCAGCTTTTTCCCGCAATACAGTGGATACAGTTTGCTGTGGCTACTCTGAGGTATGTTTTTTTAAGTCTCATGTCATATGACTGTTGAAATCTCATGACTAGACTGGAGAGCTGTTCAGCTTTCCACACAGCTGAAGATTGCGTCTTACTTTTTAGTTAGAAATTATTTCCTATGTTGATAGTTCCTGACTCTTAAACTCGGGGGCCTGGGAAGATGTCTTAGTGGATAAAGTGCTTGCTTCCTGAGCATGAGAGCCCAAGTTGGGATCCCCAGCAGTCACATGACAAGCCAGGTGTGTTGTTATTACCTGTTAGCTCAGCTTTGGGAAGCAGAGATAGGGGGTGGGGGCTAGCCAATCCGTAAGTCTGAGAGCTTCAAGTTCATGTCTCAAAATCTCAGGTGGAGCCTGATGGAGGCTGACAGCAGCCTCCCTCTTCTGACTGCTCACCACACCTGCACCGGTAAAAGGTAAAAGCAAGAACAGGAACCAGAGGGAGGGAAGGAGAGCAGTCATGTGAAGTGAGCACTCGCTCAGGCAGCCTGTATCAGGCACTTGCCTTAACACTCTCAACACTGTGTGGTGAGTGCCGAAAGACACACGGTGGCTCACATCTAATCCCAGCACTTGGGGACTGAGTCAGGAGGACCACTGAGTTTGAGGCCAGCCTGGTCTGCACAGCAGGTTCCAGGCCATCCAAGGCTACATCCTGAGGGAATTGGAATGGTAGTGAGAAGATGGGCCTGGCCCTAAACAAAATGGCACGCAAGTCTACAAAGCACTCTAAAGTAAAAACCATGCGTGCTATATCTTATATCAACTATGTCAATAGACAGTAAAGGTCAGAGTCCTGCCACCGCTGTGATGTAATGGTCATGGTCTGTCTCAGTGTCATAGGCTCCAGCTCACTCATCACCTACATCGTGTTCCAGAACCCGCAGAGGTCTGCAGAGGTGAGCCATCTCTTTCTGTTGAGTTTGAACTGTTGTGACTTAGCCTTCAAAGTAAGTGCCAGGAAAGCACAAGCCCTCATTATTACAGATGGGATTGTTTCCCCTGTGCATGGCAGGACTGCAGCTATAACCCTCAGCCACTAGAGATTAGCTGTTAAGTGTAGGTCGCTTGGGTACTGTGAATTGTTAAGGATAAGGAAGCTGCTGTCTGAAATCTGAGGCCAGAACTGGTGCTAAGTGTGCTAAGGCCCTCCTCCAGGTGAGCAGCTTGGGAGGGAGGGAGGGAGGGAGGGAGGGAGGGAGGGAGAGAGAGAGAGAGAGAGAGAGAGAGAGAGAGAGAGAGAGAGAAAGAGAGAGAACTCTCATTTGTTTTGAGACAAGGTATTTGTATATTATCAGTTCTCAAACTGTGGCTTATAACTGCTTGAGGGGTCCATGACACTTTCACAGGGTCATCAAAGACCATCTGCAAATCAAATATTTAGATTACTATTCATAAAGGTAGCAAAGTTAGTTATGAAGTAGCAACAAAATAACGTTATGGTTGGAGTCAGCACAACATGAGGAACTGTATTAAAGGGCGTCTGCATTAGGAAGGTTCAGAACCACCGGTCTTACATAGTCCTGGCTATCCTGGAATTCACTCTATAGACCCGGCTGGCTTCAGACTCCCTGAGATCCTCCTGCCTCTGTCTCCAGAGTGCTAGGACTAAAGGTGTGCACCACCATGCCTAGCTTAGGTGAGCTTTCTGATCTTGTCCTTGGGGAGACTCACTGGAGTGGTCAAGAGGCATTTGAAGACTTGGCTCCTTGAAATACACTTGTTTGCTCTCCTGTCCCCTTAAGCAATTACAGTTCCGGTAAAATAAAGCCTTGCTAAAAATAGTCACACTAAAATGTTCAAGTTAAGTCTTCCTGTTGGGCATATCGAGACTTCACACACACACACACACACACACACACACACACACACACACACACAC
>JANHMN010000023.1:30568349-30722297 GCA_030674055.1 Rhabdomys pumilio | reverse complement strand
CACACACACACACACACACACACACACACACACACACACACACACACGAAGTGCTGGCAGGACAGGGAACAATTATTGCTGTAGCCAGGCAAAATGGCACAGAATTAGCCACAGTATGAATGTGTAAGTGGAGAGCTTCTGATTTGGCCCATTACACATATGAGGAAACCAAAGCCCAAGTTATGTAGTGGGCAGCAGAGCCAGGCTTTTCAGAACACCAATTCTCTCTGAGTTAAACAAATGTAGTATTTATTGTAGACATGTATATTTTTGTATATTTATTATAGACAGGAAACCCTAATATTTCTTTGTCAGTCTTGTTATGAATCCCAGGTAGTCTTGCTGTTTTCTAAGTAACTTCCAATTCTTGATTTTCCTGCCTCTGTCTGCTGAGTACTGGAATCACCAGCTTGTCCTGCCACACTGGTTAATACATTTCAGATTTCAAATCAGCTTGTTAAATTCCACCAGGGAAATCTGTAGAAAATAAAATGCATGCAATTTATAGTCCATTTAGAGAGAACCACCATTTTACAATATTTTACATTCATTTCCACTTCATATTTCTTAGATTTTCTCTGAGGTGTCTCCATAAACATTTTATATCAAATATAATAATCAGAAAAGATGTCAGCTGGTGCACATCTTTAATCCCTGAACTCAGGAGGCAAAGGCACGTGTAGGCCAGCCTAGTCTATGTAGCAAGTTTCAGGCCAATCGGGGCTACAAAGTGAGACCCTGTCTCAAACAATAGCTAGCTAACAAGTAATAAAATAGAGTGCTTGAAGGCTGTTGGGAACAGGAGGCACCAAGATACTAAAGCAGCTGGGGGCTCAGGGATGGTTTGCTGAGCAAGACTGCATGCTCTGCAGGTCAGAGGCCCTGAGTTCAGATCCTAGTGCTCAGGTAGAAGGTGGGGCGTGGCCATGTGCATGCCTGTGCCACAGTAACTGAAGTAGAGACTGGAACAGCAGGGCTCCTCCTCAGGCATCCGCACCCATGCATAGGAACACACTTCCTCCAGTATGAGCACACGTGCAGACATGCCATACTCACACAGATACATATAAAACAAAGACAGTATGAAGACTTCATCAGTGTCGTCAGAAGGCAATATATATATATATATATATATATATATATATGCCCATATGATATATATGTGTGTGTGTGCCAATATGATATATATGTATATGCCAATATATATGTGCCAATATGATATATATGCCAATATAATATATATGTGCCAATGTGATATGTATATGCCAATATAATATATATATGACAATATGATATATATGTGCCAATATGATATATGTATATCTCAACTACATCTGTAAGCATAAGCTCATGACATCATCGACCTGTAGCACTTACATTATCCCTCATCCGTAAAGCTCTCATCTGTCTGCTGTATCTTCGGCCCTATGACTGAGGAAGGAATGTCCTCTGAGTGACACTCCTTAGTGCCCTCTTAGTCCAGGACACAGATCCCTTCCTGTCTGGAGTCTTTCTTTACATTCTCCATAGTCAAGCAATGGCAGAAGCCCTGGCAGAGTGACACCTGGTTTTTATACTCAGAATAAAAGCGTGTTCTTCTGGGTACATCATTAAACTAAATTAAGATGTTGTGCCTTTTGACAGATAAAGGCACTCTTGTATCTGAGCTTTTCCGACTTGCTCCTGGGAATTTGCTGGCTCATAAAGGCACTTGTATATGGAACTGCAGCAACCCACAAGGACAGCATCTGTTATAACCTGCAGACTGCTGGAGAGGTAAGCACCCCTAGACTCAGCCAACACTTTACAATTCAGATCTGAGTACAATTCAGATCAGAGGATGGAAACGCAGACCCATTGTTTATTGTTATACTTTGATACAATAGTTTTTTATCATTTTTAATTTTAAAAATAGCTACTGCAAAGGGCATGGTGGCACATACCTTTAATTCCAGCACTCAGGAGGCAGAAGCAGGAGGATCGCTGTGAGTTAAAGACCAGCCTGGTCTATCTAGTGAGTTCTAGGACATTGAGGGCTCCATAGAAAATCCTTGTCTCCAAAATAAGATGACCAAAAGGAAAAAAAAAAAAAAAAACAAAAAACGAGAAAAAGAAAGAAGGAAGGAAGGAAGGAAGGAAGGAAGGAAGGAAAAACAAACTGCTGCTGGGCCTGAGAGATGACTCAGTGGGTAAAAGTACCTGCCACCAACACAGGACTTTTGTTCAATACCCAGGACCCATGTGATGGAGATAAAAAAACTGATTCCCACAAGTTTTCCACTGACACCCCACATGCACACATATGCCCCGTGTGCATGCATATGCACTGCGTACAATGAACAAATAAATAGATATCAAAAATGGCTACTGCCACGAGCATGGTGCATGCCTGTCATCTAAGCAGTCAGGAGATACACACGAGAGGATCTAAAGTTCCAGACCCATTTGGGCTACACAGAAAAGCCCTTTCTTGCTGAGGTGATGGCATGTGTCTGTAATTGCAGCACCCAGGAAGCAGAGGTAGGAGGATCTCTGAGTTTGAGGCCAGCCTGGTCTACAGAGTGAGTTCCAGGACAGCCAGGGCTACACAGAGAAACACTGTCTCGAAATAAAAGAAAAAAAGGAAGAGAAAAGAAGAAAAAAACTTTTCTCAAAAAAAAAAAAAAGTCCAAAAAGGCAACACAAAACATTATTTTAATGCAATTTTTGAAAATTTAAGAAGCTATACAACAAAAACTGCCCACATATAGTCATATAAAATTATATATTATAATACTTTACAGTATTTTTCTTAGTATATGTTTTATTAAATAACAGATTAATGTTTTGGAGTTGTTTTATTTTGTTTTTCAAGACAGGGTTTCTCTGTGTAGCCCTGTCTGTCCTGACCTCACTCTATAGACCATGCTGGACTTGAACTCAGAGAACCACCTGCCTCTACCTCCCAAGGGCTGAGACTAAAGGCATGTGCCACCACTGCCTGCCTGGTGTTTTTCTTTTCTTTTCTCTTTTCTTTCTTTCTTTCTCTTTTGAGGTATGGACCCTTTTTTTTTTCTTTTAAAATTTATTTATTATTTTTCTCTCATGCATACGGATTTTGTTTGCTGTTTGTATGCATGTGCACCATGTGTATGCCTGGTACCCATGACAGCCAGAAGAAGGTGTTTGATCCCCTGGAGCTGGAGTTAGATGGTTGTAAGCCACACTGTAGGTTTAGGACCTGAGCGCTGGTCCTCTGTCTGTCCAGCCCTTCATTTAAGCATTGTTTGTTGTTTGAAACAGGGTTTCCCTATGTAGCCCTGCCTGTCCTGGAACATTCCACTCCTCCCCTCTCTATCGACCAGGCTGGCCTCGAACTCAGAGTCATTTAAATATTGTTAACAACCACTGGATCCTTTGATTTAAGATGACTGATGGCCTTCAAGGACTTTCCACATTGGCATTGAAACCAGGAGTCCCTATGTACACATGCTAGCCTAGCTGCTGTGTGTCTTGAAACAGGCTGTGAGTCAGAACATTACAGTCTGTTCTCTGCTGGAGTGCACAGCAGCACCCAAGGCTCTTCACATGAGTGTAAGGATTGCTGGCTAGACTCTCATACTTACAGTGCTGGTCCACTTCCTTTTCATTGGGCTTGAGTAGGGTGTGTCTTTTCTTTAAACAAAGTTTTATATGTATAGTTATGCAAGACATGGTGGCTGTGGGAATGTGAGTGGAAGACAGCTCGGTCACATCATGGCAGGGAGATGCAGCGCTGGCAAGCACCAGCCTCTTTCCCTCTCCTGCTCCTCCCATCCCTGCCCATTGTCTCAGTCATTGTTCTATGATTTTAGAGTCAGAGTTAGCCTACACGTGTCTCTTTCTGCTTTGTAGATGAGGGGGTATAATCCAGAGAGGCTAATTGACCCAGCCAAGGTCATACATCCGTGCTGTGAGGCTGAGACTTTGACTCCTCAGCTCTTTCCACTACCCCAAAATATTTTCAGAAGCAACATTCTGGAAGAGAAAAGTATCAGTTTTTCACAAGTAACTCTCATTGAACTTAAACTTCTTGAGAGACGGCCATTGTTGAGGGACACAGCAGAGGAGGATTCATGTTTTACATAGGGCTGTAGTTTCAGGCAAGCAGACACTTCTCCTTTCCATAGGTTCCCAAACACCCCGTGACAGGGACACAAAGCGTAGACAGCATCTCCTCAGATTCCTCTCCCAGGTGTCAGCTCAGCCTTGGGACACTGAACCTGCCGCACTGCCATGCAGTTCCAAGACTCAGGCTGTCCAAGGGCCTTCTACTCCAAAGAGAGAACTCACACCATCCATTTTCTCACCACAGGAAAATCTGCAGCGCTGGGCAGCCATAGTCTCTCCTGCTTCTGGGTCTCTAACACACTACCCTGAGGATGTGCAAGTTTCAGTTTCCAAAGAAATGAGCTCAGAGTCTCTCTCAGCCTAAGCTAGCAGCACACGGTCTTCCCTGAGGTCCAACTTGGTCCTCATCCCCTTCCTCCAGTCCATAAAAGTCCAGTGCAGGAGGAGAGGGGGGGGCCCAGGTGGGGTTCCACAAGCTTGCTGGCAACTTTGTATGGGGCAGGTCCTTGGGGTGGTTATGGTCACTGGTGGACCAGTTCTTGTCTGGTCCTGCACCCTGCAGCTGCTTGGCCTGTTCTTCATCTTGGCTTTGGCTGTGTTGCAGTTTTGGGAGTCGGGTACTTTGCCCTTTCTGAAGTCTCTCCACAAGGACCTCAGAGCCTCTAAGTCCTAGGCTTCCATGTTTGGCTGTTAGCACTCAGCTCCCTCTGGGAGAATACTTACTTTCTCCTGTGTGTCATCCTCTGCATGGTCTGGGTCTGGCCACTGCCTTGCATTCAGTCTGAGTGAATAGCTACCTTTACCTCTGTCATTCTGCCACTTGTTCATTATTATGTCAAATCTCATTTTTGTTATTTTTTGTTTGATTGTTTTGTTTCTTTGAGACAAGGTTTCTCTATGTAGCCCTGGCTGTCCTGGAACTCACTTTGTAGCCTAGACTGGCCTCACAGAGATCCACTTTCCTCTGCCTCTTGAATGCTAGGATTGAGAGTATGACCCACCCTCCCGCCACATATACACCTGTGTGACATGCCAAGGAGCTCAGTGGTGTCTAGGACACCTGTGTGACATGCCTGCCAAGGAACTCAGTGGTGTCTAGGACACCTGTGTTACATGCCTGCCAAGGAGCTGAGTGGTGTCTAGGACACCTGTGTGACATGCCTGCCAAGGAGCTCAGTGGTGTCTAGGACACCTGTGTGACATGCCTGCCAAGGAACTCAGTGGTGTCTAGGACACCTGTGTGACATGCCAAGGAGCTTAGTGGTTTCTAGGCTTCATAATTTTACAGACAAATACAAATAAATTCCCTGGGAGGTGATATAATGTCCCCAACTTTGTGTGATGGTGATTAAAAAACTGGGTGTGTTAACACGTGCTTTTAATCTCAGCACTGAGGAGGCAGAGGCAGGTGGATCTCTATGACTGACTTAAAGGACAGCCTGGTCTGCAGAGCAAATTTCAGGACAGTTCAGGCTATTACACAGAAAGAAAAAAATTCAAAACAAATATCACTTACATCTGTGCAATAAATAACACTTGAGGAAAAAGAAACTTGGTAAAATATGATCTCAAAGATAGGTTCTTGATGCCGGAAAGATGGCTCAGTGGATGAGAGCACTCATCCTTACAGGGACCTGGTTCCATTCTCAGTACACACTGTGGCGCCCAACCTGTGAGTTCAGTTCCAAGGCTTCTGGCTTCTCAGGGACCAAGCACAAGTATGGTGGACACAGACTGAAGGCAAAACACACATACACGTACAAAAACTCTCTAAATAGTAAATTTAGCGTCATTCATTATTATCATCACGTCGTTAGTGTGGACCTTTCTGTGTTCTCCTAGACCAGCTTCAGTACCAGTCTGGGGACTCTTGGGATAGGCTGCTTAAGCTTCAGGAAGCATCAGGATCCTCCTTGACTTTTTTCCTTCTCTGCCAGGTGGATAGATGGACAGGGGGTAGAAATTAGGTTGTTTCCCCTTTTGTTTGTGTAGCTCAGTCATGTGACCACTGTGCCCAAACCTGACTGAGATAATGGGAGTTGTTCACGGAGCCCCTAGCTGTAGAGACAGGCTTGGTCCAGCTTGAGTGCCTGGGTCCACTTAACTGAGCTGGAGCCCAGGAAGTCAACATTGACTCAGACCCAGTCCTCTGTATCAGGTCTTACTGGGAAGCCAAGTGCTCAGAGAACCCAGCTATCAGAAGTAATTCTTGCTTTGATTCATAGGATATTTGGGGTTTTCTAAGGGTTATTTTTTTTTTTTTTGTCAACTCAGCCAATCAGTGAACAGGTCTTCTGGTGCCAGAGTCAAGTGTGAGTGAAGCCTCTTCTCTTCCTGCAGCGCCTCTTCTACTCCATGGTCTGAGGTGCTGTGGAGTCCTCGTTAGACAGCTGTTGGCTTGTTTTAAATTGTCCCCTAGGGCAAGCCAAGGCTCAGCAACAAATTCTGTGTCTTTTCCTAAAAACTGCAAGCACTGCAGTGCTCTACTCAGGCTTCTCTTTGACAGGAACAGCTGCTGTGTAGAAACAAGGGCAGGGGACAATGACAGTATCACAGATTGGCATTCTGAAGTGTTGGGTTTCTATTTCTTAAAAGAACTAATGAGCTAAGGTGGAGATGTCAGTGTGGGGTACAAGTGGCATGATGGTTGTGGCTAAACAGTTACAGTGTAGAGTTTGCAACCATAGTCCTGACTAAAATGCCATCCTTTCAGACTGGATGTTATGGTATGTGATACTTGGGAGACAGAGTCAGGCAGATCTCTGACTTCAAGGCCAGCTTGCTCTACTTAGTAGGTTCCAGGACAGCCAGAGTTATATACACAGACCTTGTCTCAAAAAACAAAACAGCATAAAGAAAATACCCAATTAAAAAAATACAGCAATGCTGGGCGGTAGGTAGTGGCAAACACCTTTAATCTCAGCACTCAGGAGGTAGAGGCAGGTGGATCTCTGAGTTCGAGGCCAGCCTGTTTTACTGAATGAGTTCTAGGACAGGCAGAGCTAGCTACACACAGAAATCTGGTCTTGGAAAAAAAAAACCAGACAAACACCAAAAATAAAAACTAAACAAATTCCGTCTTTTATACTTATTAGCTGTGTACTCTTTTTTTCTTGTAAAGTTAAATTGTTAGTGAAAGGATTTCACAGGTGTGATTCCTTCACCTTTGCCAAGGCCACAGAAATTAAAGATTCCACAAGGCAGTCCTGGCTCAACAGAACTTATTCTTAGTCTGGTGATCAGCCTGCTTAGCAAGAACAGAGACCAGCTAGATGTTCTGAGCCACTCACTCTGCCTCAGTCAGACCTCCCTTGCAAACAGAACACCTTGTCATTAGCAGCTGGAGAGCCCCAGAGAAGCTCTGTGCTCCCAGCAGGCTGTATGATCATCTGTGCTGTGTTTCTCAAAACTCTGTCAGCTACTCACAGTTCAGCAGGTTGGCTGCTAGCAAACTAGCACAGAGAGAACCTACGGCAGTCTGTTTTTGTTTGTTTTCTCTTTTAATACATTTATGTAAAACAGCAAATGAGAAACTACATTCTAAAAGCCTTAGAGAGCAGGGCAGTGGTGGCGCACGCCTTTAATCGCAGCACTCGGGAATCAGAGGCAGGCGGATTTCTGAGTTCGAGGCTAGCCTGGTCTACAGAGTGAGTTCCAGGACAGGTGAGGATACACAGAGAAATCATGTCTCAAAAAACAAAGTAAAATAAGCCTTGGTAGTGACAAGTAGCCATGTCACTCTTTAAACAAGCTAAAATATCCAAGCCGTGGTTTCCTCACTTAAAACAGAATCAAGGATATATTCTCGGGGTAATGGTGAAGACCAAACCAGGAAAAATTGAAGAGTGCTTGCCCACAGTTAATGTGAACTATTATATTTTTGGAGCTTAAAAGAAGTTCACTTGCAGGTTTGATGTTTGCTTCACTTGCTTAATGGTCTATTACATTCTTCATGTCTGTCAGTGGAGAGAGCATGCTCCCACTTGAAGTGTCCCATTAGCTTTCATGATCTTTGCGGTTACTCTGTTCTCAGTGCCTGCCTGACCTCTCAGGCTTACCCCTCCTCATGCCAAGCCTTAAATTTTACGTACTAGTGTGCAGGTCTCTGCAATCCACGGGGCCATAGAGTGCTGGTCCTTGAGAGTCAAGAAGGGAGTCAGATTCAGCAAGACTCAGTGGCCAGTGTTGGCTCAGACTTCCAGTGTCTGACCATGGCCAGCTTACTTTAGCCATATTCAAGCACTGCACAACTCTGGAAAAGAGTTTCCTGATGATAGTTTACACAGTCCTGAGTATGCAGCAAAGCTCTGACATATTTAAAAGATGAGTTCTTTGACTCAGAAACAATACTCAAGACAGATAAGGGTCTAGAGAGAATGACTGGAGTCAGGAGTGGCCTTGGCCACACAGATAACGTCATAGAAGTCACCCAGGCCATACAAGTGACATCTCCCATAAGGATGGGTTTTATTGACCAAGAAACAACACTCAGGATGAAGGTGTAGGGAGGCTGACAATAGATCTCTGTGGAGGAGACAAGCCTGTGTGCTCAGCATTCCTGGTTTCTCCTCTGTTGGTGAGGAGTTAGTAATATTATCATTGTGTGAGAGAGAGGAGTCCTCCAATTATTTAAAATAAAAGCGGTACAGAAAACCTTTTCAACATTGAAAGCATATGACAAATATTGAGGTTTTGACATAATTGACAAAAAGATGAGAGTAAGTAAATACTTAATTGGAGACTTCTCCGTAAGAACCTTGGTATGTTTTACTAAGAATTAATTTTACATGCATTCATCTTATAAATAAGCTATCAAGAATATCAAGATTTGTTTATTTCACAGGATCCCATAGCCTCTCTGATATGGAGCTTACTGTGACACCCAAGCTAGCCTCAAACAAGTGGCAATCCTCCTGTCTCAACTTCCAAACACTAAAATTACAGGTATGTGTTATCACATGACACTTTATTGAGTACCAAGATTGTGAGCCAGGGCTGGTGGTTCATGCCTGTAACGAGCATTTTGGAAGTAGAGACAGGAGGCGTTCCAGGTTGTGCTTACCTGCGTTGTGAGCTCAAGACCTGCCTAGGAGACAAGAGACCCTGCCTCAAAGACTGAACCTACAAAACACAAAGAAAATCAAGACTCTGAAATCTGACATTTGGATATACTTTACCGAGTATGGGGAAGGTGTGGGTAGGCAGCTCACTTCTCCTGGCCTTAGTTTAATTGTTAATTTAATAGTAAAAGAAAAATAGCTTCTGGTGCTTGATGGGCCTTTGAAAAGCTCTTTTAAAATCTTTTCTTGCCGGGCGGTGGTGGCGCACGCCTTTAATCCCAGCACTTGGGAGACAGAGGCAGGCGGATTTCTGAGTTCAAGGCCAGCCTGGTCTACAGAGTGAGTTCTAGGACAGCCAGGGCTACACAGAGAAACCCTGTCTCGGAAAAAAAAAAATCTTTTCTTTTGAGCTGGAGAAATGGCTCAGTGGTTTAGAGCACTGGCTGCTCTTTCAAAGGACCTAGGTTCAATTCCCAGCCCCCACATGGCAGCTCACAGACATACATGCAGCAATCTACCAATGCACATTAAATAAGTAAATAAATCTTTTTAAAAAAGAGAGAAAGCTTTACTTCTCTTATAAAATCTGGACAAGATGTTAGCATGCACTCTGCTGAAAGGCCTAAAGTTCAAATGTAATCATTGGGAAAGGCTCTCCTGCCTTCCTTCCTCCTTTCGTAATTAGGTGTTTGCCTGATGGGATTCAGAATAAAGGTGATGGGTTTGATGGATCTGACTCTTGTAAAAGACAAAGCAGGGAAGTAGAGATGATGCTTCTCTTTGATACTGAAGAATGTAAGCATTGACTATAATAATCCACACTTCTGACACCGTCTTTCAGGCTAATCACAGATTTTTTTTTTTTGTTATTTTTTTTGGTTTTTCGAGACAGGGTTTCTCTGTGTAGTCCTGGCTGTCCTGGAACTCACTCTGTAGACCAGGCTGGCCTCAAACTCAGAAATCCGCCTGCCTCTGCCTCCCAAGTGCTGGGATTAAAGGCGTGTGCCACCACCACCTAGCTTAATCACAGATTTTTAAGTATGAGAACTTAAAGGAAGTTTTGGTGTCTGTGTGATTCAGGAATCTGTTTCGTGATATTCTGGCTCCCTCTACTGTCCCTGAGTGAAATTACCTATTGGTTTTTTCTGTTGTTGCTGCTTTGATATAGGATCTCACACTAACACAGGTTAGAACGGAACTCAGTACGTATCCCAAGCAGGTTTCTTTGCACCCATAGCCGTCTTTCAGCCTCAGCTTCTCAAGTGCTGTGATCACAGACCTAAACTACCTTACTGGCTTACTGTTTTCCTTCCCCTCCCTTCATCTTCCCTCTTGAAGATGTCCATGAGTGAGTGTGCATGTGCGTGATGTGTCAGTGCAAGCATGTGTGTACGGGATTTGAAATCAGGTCCTCTGCTTGCAGATCAACCGCCCTTACCCACTGAGTCATCTTCTAACTCTCCTGGAATTTTTAGGTCCGGTTTCATTCATGCAGCCCAGCTGGCCTGGAGTCTGTACTGTGTGGCCATGCAGGAGCACCTGAAGTGATAAAGTTGACTATAAAGGACTCACTGAAAACTCGCTTAGCAATATTAAGTCACACAGTGGAGCCTGGTGAACGCAGCCCTGCCTGCACTGTGCCTGGAGATGAGTACACAACCCTGGCTTGTTAGGGAAAACTGAACCACACCGACTCAAACTGAAATTCAGGGTTGCTGAGAAAGCCTGTTAATGTTTGTTTACTAAGGCTGACCTCTGATTAGGTACCAATTCCAAAACAAAAGGAGAAACCCCTGATTTACAACCGGCCATTAGGCCCCTCCCTGGATCAAAGAATTTATCTCCAATAGGCAGCTCGAGGGATCAGCTCAGGGTCACTGCTGTCAGTAAGTCCCAGGGATGACCCTGGGTAATGACTGTTTGCAAAGTACACAGTGCTGGTGTCCTTAAGTGACTGGCACCCAATCTCACGTCTGCCTAAGAGGCCAGTCTTACAGTCTGCCATCTTTGTTTAAGCTGTTCAAATTGTAACCTGAGGCCAGGACCTGGAAGAGATTGGAAGACAGCAGTTTAGGTAGAATTATAAGCCTCAGGTTTGTGTAAGCCGGTAGTTTCTGGTAGTTTCCTGTCTAAAGCTGCTCCTCTTTTCTGCATTAGTCTAGTCATGTACTATTACTAAAGGGCTTTTTCTTTATCAGCCTCTAAGTGTGTTTAGGGATTTCTCTCTGGGAAGGTGTATTAATTATGTGGTGGCCTAGGATAACCTTGAACTCACGACCATCCTGTCTCTGTCTCCCAAGTGCACATGTTGATAGTGCGTGCATGTGCACTGTTATATTAAGTTAACTTAATATAACCTATTATATTAAACTTATTAACTTTCTTTGGGGGGTACATTTTTACCTTTATTTCTATCGGTTTGAGACACCAAAATGACCTCACCCTCCTGTAGTATACAGCCCCATGTTCACCCCTTCCTTTGGTTGTCATCAACTCACCTTTTCTTCTGCAGTGTAGACCCCAAAAATGCACACCTCCCTAATCAATTTAGACACTGTGATTCTCTTCAGACCCCGTGTGGATCATCCCGTCACTCTCCAGCATGCACTGGCAGTCAGATGCTTTGCTTCCCGTCGTCCTGGCGACCGCTATTTCAGTCCACACTCTGGCCCGTAGGCACTATCCTTAGTAATGGTCCTTCTGTGTGGTTTCAGTTCCTTTTTCTATATGGGTAAAATACCGTTCCCCAGAGTTACTTAGGCTAATTATGTCTGTCTGTCTCTCTGTGTGTGCTCACACGGATACATGCATGTCTACATGCATGCACTCATACACATGTATGTGAAGGCCAGGGGAAGATCTTGGCTGTCCTCGTCTGTACTTCATGCCTCATTCCTTGAGCCAGGGCCTCTCAGTTTCTTTGCAGGTAGTCATTTTGACTAGTCTCACTGGACAGTGAGATCCTGGGATTCACCTGTCTCTGTTCTCTGATGGGAGGACAACTTGCAAGTATCAGTTCTCCCACTTTATAAGTCCAGATCTCAGCTCTGATACCAGGTTGCAGTAACTGCCTTTCCCTGCTGAGTCATCCTTCCTAATACCTCATTGTTTTTTTAGAAATATTTTTTAAAATCACTGCTGGGCCAGGCAGTGGTGGCGCATGCCTTTAATCCCAGCACTTGGGAGGCAGAGGCAGGCGGATTTCTGAGTTCGAGGCCAGCCTGGTCTACAGAGTGAGTTCCAGGACAGCCAGGGCTACACAGAGAAACCCTAAAACCCTGTCTTGAAAAACCAAAATAAATAAATAAATAAAAAATAAAAAATAAAAAAATTTAAAAATAAAATAAAATTACTGTTGGAGATATAACATTTGACAAGAGTTCTTGCTTTGCACAGATGAAGCCCCGAGTTCAGTCCTAGTACTCCATAAACTTGGAGTGGTGCATAAGCTTGGGTGGTGAGGCAGGAGGATCTGTGTGAAACCAAGAGGCTAGCCTGGTCTGCAGAGTGAGCTCTAGGACAGCCTCTGAAGATTTCAGGGTTCCAGCTCTTCTAGAAAGCAGCCCTCTTTCTTTTTTTTTTTTTTTTGTTTTTTCCGAGACAGGGTTTCTCTGTGTAGCCCTGGCTGTCCTGGAACTCACTTCGTAGACCAGGCTGGCCTCGAACTCAGAAATCCACCTGCCTCTGCCTCCCAAGTGCTGGGATTAAAGGCGTGCACCACCACTGCCCGGCGAAAGCAGCACTCTCAGATGATAGATGACAAGACACTTCGTGTGCACGCACTACATATACACATACACATACACATACACATACACATACACATACACATACACATACACATACACATACACATACACATACACATATACATACCTTAGTGGAAAGGGGTTCTTCTTAGGGTGACCTTTCATTAGCTGAGGCTTAAGGTTCTAGGGATAACTCATTTGCATGGAGAGACATTCGAGGAAGTTGAACCTGTAGTTTTGCCAAGGATTATGTGACATTCCCCAGGTAGAAGATTGGGGTCAGGCTCCCCAGATCAGATGGAGCAGAGGAAGCCCCACTAAGAGAAGGGAGTCCTCCATTTTGCACCAAGTTCAGGAAAACTGTGTAGGCACGGTAGGCTGCAGCCTTAGCAGTGAGCTGCAACCCATGAACACAGTAAGCAAATAGAAAGTCCCAGTGCAAATGGGTTTCTGAAAGTGGACCGGTCAGGAGGGCCGGGTCGGTGTCTGTGTGTCCCAGAGGTGAGGTGAAGCTGAGCGGCATGGAGGTGCGGATCTCACCTGAGTGGGACACTGACGGTGGTCATGTGACTCTCACCTAGATTTTCTACCTCGCGTCACTCCTCTACACCGTCAGTTTCATCTGGTGTCTGTACGCAGAGCTGAGGAGGAAGCACGGCCAGAGTGAGCGGAGCACAGCTGCACAGGTAAAGCATCGTGTGGAGCTTGGACCCAAGAGGAGCCGGTCCCAGGTACTCAGTGACCGACTGAGTGAGTGTGGAAGCTGACAGCTGTGTGTTCTCACGGTGTCCATCTGCTGGCATCACCTCCTTCTCCTCCCTTGCTACACAAAGGGTGTTTTTGTTTTGTTTTGTTTTTCAAGACAGGGTTTCTCCATGTAGCTCTGGCTGTCCTGGAACTCACTCTGTAGACCAGGCTGGCCTGGAACTCACAGAGATCTGCCTGTTTCTGCCTCCCAAGTGCTGGGATTAAAGACATGTGCCAGCACACCTGATTCCCACAGAAGATTTTAATGTAGGGACACTGTTGCCATTCCTGCCATTCCTGCTGAGCTTGATTCAGCAAGGGAAGTCTTCGGCTCTGTGTCGCCCGTCAGTGTCTCTAATACAGGTCAGGAGGGAGACTCAGGGCAGGTGCTGTATCTGCTGACTCAGGCTTCAGTGTGACATGTCAGAGGAGCGTGTTCTGCTCTGCTGTGTGTTTTCAGTGTGTGTGTGAGTGACAGCTGTTGGTTTACAGAAAGGCAGAGGGATGCTTCTATGATAGTTAGAAGCCAGGAAGCATCCAGTATTACAGGAAGAGAGAAGACTAAGCCCACACACAGTGTCTGGGTTCTTTAGTGTGTGCATGGTCACACAGCACACAGTCGGTCTGTTCTGAGTGGGATGACTCACATCTTGGTAAACTTGTCGATGTACGGTCGTCATACCCACTTCAGGACGTTTCCTTCTGCAGTGAAATCTTTCGTGATCTATACCATTAAGTCCTTTACATCCTCTGCTCCAGGCAGTCAGTGTATATCCCGTTCTGCAGACCCGCTTCTGGATACTTCATGTAACTAACACTGTCTGCGTGTGCCTGTGTGCATGCACACTTGTGTCTGCTTTCACTTAGCATGGTGCCTTCAGCTACTTTTTCATGACAGAGAGGAAAGTGTTCACTGTAGATATGAGCGAGAGGCATCTGGGAGAGTCTAGAAAAGAGAGAGAAAGCAGTAGATTAAACATGACCAGCAGAATGGACAGGGCTATGGGGGGGGGGCTGTGGGACGAGGGAGAAGGAGAGGGAGGACTAGAGAGGGCGTTCAGAGAACAAAGAGCAGCACAGTGCTTTAAAGAGCCCGTATTTTCAATGTATGAGCAGTTGATTCTTTCTGCCTCACTCTTTATATTCATTATGTAGTACATTGAGTTTTTTACTTTTTTACTCTAGTTTTTTTGTGACCGCATCTCATGTAGGTGTGGCTGCAGCTGGTTTTCGGCTTCTGACCCTTCTGGCTGCACCTCCCAGGTGGTGAGATCGCATATGTGGTTTCTAAACTAGGCAGCTGCTTATCTCTGATGCTTTGAGACTATCACTGATGACAGGTGACATACTTGTCATTTCTCAGTTTTTGTTTTCAAATATCTTTACATTTTTAAATTTTTTGTTTGCTTGTTTTGTTTTTGGAGACAGTCTCTCTGTGTAGGTCTGACTTCCCTGGCACTCACTATGTGTAGCAGTTGGGCCTCAACCTCAAACTCTCAGAGACCTGGTTGCCTCTGCCTCTGAGGGTTGGGGTTAAAGGGGTATGCCACCACACTTGATTTAATCTTTTGTTGTTTTGTTTTTGAGACAGGGCTCCATGTAGCCCAGGCTGATCCCAAATTCACTAGATAGTCAAGAATAACCTTGAACTTCTAATTTTCTTGCCTCTACTTCCCAAGTACTAGGTTTGTAGATGTGTACAAACTGGGTTTATGTGAGGCTGCAGTTGGCCCTGGGGCTCCTAGAATGCTAGGCACCCACTTTACCAACAAAACACAGGCCCCATTTTAACCCTAAACACTTTACTAAATACTCTAATCTCACATCTGTAAAATTCATTATTTTATGGATTTTTTAAAGTAAACGTTTGTTAAGATCATGATACAAACAATCTAGGAAGCCACTTTACCCTTTCCCTAGAACTGCAATTACATAGGAAAGCATCCCTGCGAACACATGAAACAGCGCAGTCAGTATTTGCTGTGTGAGTGAGTAGGAGGATGTGTGGCTTAAGGGCGTTAGCCACGAGCTCAGAGTCATCAGTAATGCAAGCGAACACGGTTCCCTCTGCGGTCATTTAAATAAGAGTCCAGATCCAAATCTCTACTGCACGTTCCCTCTGTCTTCTGTCCTCAGTCTGTCTGTTGTTGTGAGTCTGAATCTGTTTCTCTGTCTGTCTGTCCCACACATAGGGCTTTGCTCTGTTTTTGTTGAACGCCACAGAGAGCATCAAGGGGAGGGAAGCAGAGTTTTACAAGGGCTGAAGTCACTATCTCCAAGGGAGCAGATAACAGACATCGTTGTGTATTAACTAACTTCCAAATGTTGAGTTCACGCATATGGCGAATGCTAATTTTAGGAGGGCGCTTCAACCTCTACACAGTCTGCTCTCAGCAAACAGTACACGTGCATTGTTCTGGGTCACTCATCTGCTCTACAGCCATGGGTACGTCATCTCTCATACTGTTTGAAAGGCTTTTGCTCTGTAGCCTGTGCTGGCTCACAACTCACTATGTAGGCAAGGCAATTAGGCCTCAAGTTTTTATCTTAAAGTTAAGTATTAATCTATATAATCCCTGGTGCCCCCTTGCAGCACCAAGATGCTGTGCTCTGTGGAAATGTCATCTAGCCGGCTGAAGAGAGTCATTTGAAGGTGCGCACTGTTAAGGAAGGGTAGGAACGGAGAGTGTTCTTTCTTTTTTTCCTCTGGTCCCCCCTTCTCTCTCAAAGGGCAAGTGAAAAATCACTGAAATGAAACATGAAAAGTGCCCGTAAGTGCCGTCCTAAACAAGGTGTCACAGTCTATACACAGCCAGTCAGCAACACTTCTCAGAATCACAACAACACTTCTTTGAGGCAGGATTTTACTAAGTACCAATTGTTCGCCTGGGACTCTGTGTACACGAGGCTGGCCTTGAAGTCACAGAGATCTGCTGCCTCTGCCCTTCAAGTGCTAGCTGGCCCTACAGGAGTGTGACGTCACAACTGGTGACAAGCACATCTTCTGTCAGCAGCCACCTCTAGTGACCACTGGGCACTTGTGATGTGACTGCAAAGAGAAGGAATTGAGTGGGGACCTCAGGCTTTGAGGCAGAGGCTCTCTCCAGAGCCCTGACTGGGGCAGGATTAGAACTTGCTGTGAAGTTTAGACTGGCCTCTAACGTGCAGCAATCCCACTGCCTCTGCCTTACACATTCTAGACTTGGAGGCATGTGCCATTGTGCCTGGCAGTAATTGACCTTTTTGTTCTATCCAGTGTTGTTTTCGTGTAACTGCTGTGTGTAGGTAGTGGTTGCCTGTACAACCCACAGCTCCACTTTGCTGCCATTTTCCTTTGCTCACTCTCGTGGTCCACAGGCACAGGCATTCTGTAACATCAGCCAGCATGGGCTCTGCAGTTAGGAAGGGCCTGTGGCTGCCTACACGTTCCCATGCTTGTCTGTATAACACCGGAGTCCTTGAAATGAAAGCACTGGGAAGAGCTGGGCATCTTCTTCCTTCCCGTTGGGTAGATGAGTGCCTAAAAGCACAGCAGCTCACTCAGAACCGTGGGGCTCAGCTGTCAAGTGTGAACTGCAAACCCCACAAGGCCACGAGTGTTCCCGTCATAATATTGAGTTCATAGCAATCATACTGCTGTGAGTTGTTCAGTATCTGATGCAAGTGGGAAGTATTCATTTGTCTGTCTGTCTGTCTGTCTGTCTGTCTGGGAGTGCTATGGATTTGAACCCAAGACTTTTCTATAACAAGTACATATACCACCACACTATGTAATTCAACAAGTTGTGTGTGTAGTGTCTGTAGCTGTGTGTCTTGCTCCCATGTATAGAACTCGGAGGTCAGCCCCTGCTGCTCTCCTCCATTGCTTGCTAGGTTTTTGCTCTTTGCTTTTGAGACATTGTTTCCCACTGAACCTGGATCTTGCCATCTGTGCTAGTCTGATCAGCCCATGCAGCCTCCAGGATCTGTCTGCCTTCCCCACCCTCTCCACAGCCCTGGGGCTTCTGGCTGTTGTGCTTGGTTTCTTGCCTAGTGCTAGGGCTCTGAACTCAGGTTCCTGTGCTTGCTCAGCAGGTGCTTTAGCTATGGAGCTGTTGGGTCTCCAGATTTTAAATGGTCAGACCTCTAGAATACACTGGTTTCTTTCCAAGGGCCCCTTCGACTCTGTCAACCAACACTGAACTGGCCTGTTAATACTTTGTACTGGTTGACTTATGCATAGCGTCATTCATCTAGACATTCCCAGGTCTAAAAGAAAGAAAACAGCCCGATGATTTCATGTATGCCTTTATTCCTCAGAGACTTGACTCAGCACTCAAATCCTTGATTTAATTCCTGTATGCTTCTATGTGGATTTTGTTGCTGTTTGTTTGTTTGTTTGATTGTTTGTTTTCAGCATAGTAATGTAGATAAAACACTGTTCTCTCCAGTACCAAGGGGACGGACTGACTGACTGACTGACTGACTCTATAAACAACATATTACAGAAGCAGCAAGGCTGCAGAGATGTGTGTCTGCACACCGGCAAGTGATGATCTGCCGTTGCTGTCAGGACTTTGGCACTGGTCCTAGCATTTTTCAATCTGCTCTTTTCACAGGTGACAGACTATGCTTGTCAAGGTGGTCAAATAATGTTCCTTGTGTCAAGGTAAGATTGTTGTTCTTGCTAGTAAGGTAGCAAGGGAACAAATGGCCTGTCACTCTTCAATGCCACCATCACTCCTGTGTCTCTACAGATAGGAAGCAACAGGCATGTGAGCAAGGAGTCCTTTCCTCCTTCCCTGGTTGGATATTAGCTCCAGCTCTCTAACACCAATCCTGTGTGGCTTTGAACAAACCTCTCCTTTTCATTTCTCTGTGTGTAGGTGTTTGTGCATGTGGGTGCATGCTGGTATGCATGTATGCAGGCATATGATGGCAGAGCTTGGTGTCAGTCTTTCTTTCCTCGTTCTCTAGCTTATACAGTGAGGCAGTCTCTCACTGAACCCAGGGCTCAGCATACCTGCTAGCTGGATCAGTTGCCTTATTCTGGGGATTCACATCTGTCTCCTATGTCAGGATAACAGGCAGGCCTCAGTATCCACCAGCTTTTTGTGTGGGTTCTGGGTAACCCATGTATCCCATTGTACCTCCCTCCCGTCCCCAAGCTTATGTGGCAAACACTTCACCCTGTGAACCCAAATCTCAAGCTATGACCCTGTATGGGAGTCCTACTCCAGAAGTGATCTAGATTTCACACAGAGTCGCGGTCATCAGCTCTAGACCTTATAACTTTTGCCCCAAATCCCTTCTAGGGCAATGGCTGTATTTAAGTGGATAAACAGCTGTCTGCTTAAAGAGTAAGCACATGGCCAGGTAAGAAAGGGCGTTAACCTGGCCATTGCAGTGGGAAGGAAACCTTTCTTTTACTTAGATTCTTTTCAAGTACATTTTGCTTTGTTTTGCTTTTTTGAGACAAAGGCATGCTATGTATGTAGTTCAGACTGGCCGCAAACACAAGGTCCTCCTGATCCAACTCCTCTCATGTGAAGATTACAGGCCTGCATAGTAATGATTATATAATAATAATAATAATAATAATAATAATAATAATAATAATACTATATTACTACACCCAGACACAATTACACTTCAGTTCATTTTCCTTCTTCCTGTTAGACTGTGTGTGTTGGCATGTATGCATCGTGCATGTGAGCAGTGTGTGCATGTGGAAGCCATAGGTGTTGAGTTTCTTTCTCTATCACCCTGCACCATGGTTTTTGAGATAGTGCCTGTTACTGAAGCTGGAGTGTAAAAGTTGGCTAAACTACCTAGCCAGTGAGTTTTGAGGCTCCATCTGCCCCAGCCCCAGGGGCACAGATGTACATCTCTGCCCTGCTTTTTCATGGGGGTCAAACTCAGGTGTTGATGTGCGTATAGTTAGCAACCCTGACTGAGTGTGCCAACTCCACAGCCCACCTTGAGGTCCTTTAGATGTTTATCTGACTATAATTTCAAAGAGTCTCAAGAACTTCTATATAAAACCAATTTCCCACTTTAGTTCTCCAAGAGAATAGAAAATGGGGGTGGCTATGGTATTCCATGTTTTTCTTCACATATGTTGGGGGCTGGTGAAGTAACATGGTTGGAGGAAGGGCATGGGCATTTCTGGATGACTGCACAGTAAATGTTCTCCTCCCAGCACGCTACCTCTGCTGTTGATGGCACCTGTGTTCCTGCTGGGCAACGTCAATGAGTGTTTCCACAACTTCAGCCAGAGCCACAGGTGAGGGAGGACTGCCTCTCTGATTTTCACTTGTTCTCTTCTGTAACAGAAGAAAGGGGGTGTTTTCTACACACATTCTGGCCAAGGAGTGTGTTTTACTTGAGGAGGTTGCTCAGCTAGTAGAATGCTTGCTGGCACAAAGCCTTGAGTTGGAGCCCAGCACTGCAAAACAATGTGTGTGGTGGTACACACCTTTAAAAATGTGTGTGGTGGTACACACCTTTAAAAATGTGTGTGGTGGTACACACCTTTAACCTTAGCACACACGGGATCGCAACGGAAGATCAGACGTTCAAGGCCACCCTGAACTACTTAGTCTGAAGCAAGCCTGGTCTACAGCAGACCATGTCTCAAAAACAAAAATAAAAACAAAAAAACCTTGTTTTTTCGCTTGTTTTCTTGACAGGGTTTCTTTGTGCAGCCCTAACTATCCTAGAACTCACTCTGTAGAGCAGTCTGGCCTCAAACTAGAGATCCACCTGCCCTGCCTCCCAAGTGCTAGGACTGAAGGCGTGCGCCTTCACATCACCTGTCTAAAACTGCTTGTTTTGGAAATGAGTTATAGACATGATGGGGTGCAGTCCTGCTGAAGAGACATGAGGAAACATACAATAAAACATGACTTCAGGACAGTTCCTCTGTGGGAAGGATGTTATAGTTGTGGTATTGGGGTCTGGGAATCGCCACATAAACCGTACGTACTCCAGTCTCACTTAAGCAAGAATAGTTTATTGAATGCACACCATTATACTGAATGTCCAGGGCCATAAGAAGGAAAAACCTAATTGTGGCACCAGTCTGTCCTCGGGGCAGGCTTTTTATAGGAAAACCTAGGTTCAAAAGTTCAAAGGCAAAGGTGAAGTGGTTCGACAGATTTGGCTAATTAGACAGTGTGTTATCAGCTAACCTGTAAGCTGGTCGGTCCTGACTGGTGAACAGGGAATTTCAGAACGTTGAGATAACAGGATACAGGTGACTCAGCCATAACTTTTGGGCTTATTAGTAACACCCTTTAGTATCAGCTATGGGTAATTGCTTCTGGGAAGTGGAGTCTGAGAACCTGAACTTAATCTCTCTTTATGAGCAGATTGGGGACTGAATACAAAATGGCTACGAATATGTTAAAAGGAACAGGCCTCAGCAACAGGCAAGAGCCAGGAACATGAGAAGCACAGTTACTCACTGTGCTGGCTAGTTTTGTATCAACCTGACACAAGCTGGAGGAGGGCGCCTCAGCTGAGAAAATGCGTCCATAAGATAGGGCTGCAGGCAAGCCCTTAGGGTACTGTCTTCATTAGGGATTGGCATTTGGGGCCTCATTCAGTAGTGGATTAAGATGTGGAGGTGTAAGCCACACAAACCCTCCCCTCCCCGGATTGCTTATGGCTGTCCTGTTTGCTCACAGCAGTGAGGTTCAGTTTTTGTTGCGTTTCTCCTGTCTTTTTTTTTTTTTTTCCTCCAGACAGGTTTTTTGTTTGTTAGTTTGTTTGTTTTTTGTTTTTTGTTTTGTTTTTTTTTTTTTAATAGCCTCGGCTGTCCTGTAACTCACTCTGTAGACCAGGCTGGTCTCGAACTCAGAAATCTGCCTGCCTCTGCCTCCTAAGTGCTGGGATTAAAGGCTGCACCACTGCCCGGCTGTCTCCTGTCTTGTAGTACCATCCTGTCCGTTGGTTCTCTTCCCAGGTGTATCCTAATGCACTCACCACCATCAGGCACGATTGAGCCCCTGCCTTCCACCAACATGTCTGTGTGCAGCACTCTCTACCTCTATGGTGTCACTGTTTTTCTGGCCAGCTTTTCCTTCAGCTTTGTCATCATCACGGTAATGTAGCGTCCCGTCTGTGGGTAGACAGCAGTGTCAAAGGCTGGAATGATGCAAGGTGTGCCTGTGGTCCCAGCTCTAAGGAAGGGGCTGTGAGATTGTAACCAGTTGGTAGAATAGAGCATAGGAGGTTGAGGCGGGGGTCAGAAATTGAAGGTCATCTTCTGCTACCTATTGCCAGTTGGGCTGTGTATGATCCTTCTCAGGAAAAATAACTCAAAGAACATGCCTACAAGCTGTTTCTTTGATCCTCATAAAGACCGGAGCAGAAAGCTCATACAGTTCAGATATGTCCTTTATACAGGAAAAAGGGAACAGTCTGGGACATAGGACCCACACTTAAACTTTCCAGATAATGACAGCATCTTCCGGAAAGGTGTGTGTGTGTGCACGCGTGAGTGTGTACGTGCATGTGTGCGTGTGTGCGTGTGTGCGTGTGTGCGTGTGTGTGTGTGTGTGTGTGTGTGTGTGTGTGTGTGTGTGTGTGTGTTTTTAGTCCCCACTGTCCTGGAACTCACTCTGTAGACCAGACTGACCTTGAACTCACAAAGATCCACCTGCCTCTGCCACCAAGTACTGGTATAAAAAGCATACAGCACAACACCTGGCTTGAAAGCACCCTTGTCCTTTCCTTTCAGCCACGTTTGCATGTGTGTCAGTTTAACTGGAGTGAACTGGCTCAGTACTCATCATTATTTACTCAGTCAGTACCACGCTAGTGCTACAGAGTTAAAGCAAAGGCTTTAGTCCGAAAGGAGGCCTACGCCTTGAACCCCAGCACTTGGAAGGCAGAGGCAGATCTCTGTTGAGTTCTAAACCATGTCTCAAACAAAACCCCACAGTCACAAAACCAGCCAGCGTGAAGTGGAGGATGTGCCTTGCGTCTGTCACACAGAAGTCTAGTGTAGGGCATGCATACTGTCAGCCTACAGCTCATACTCATTCCAGAGTCTCTTTTAGTGAGCTTGGACAAGATCTGATTGTGGCGGGTAGGGGGAGCCCCAGCTGTTGTTCTTTCTTTTTTGGTTCTTTTTGAGGCAGTGGAGGGGGAAGAGCCAGGGGTAAGACTTGGTCTTATAGATATTTGGGGTTGCCGTATAATAAAACATTTTCCTATCTTAAGTCTAAGTCACTTAGCTGCAGTGGCTAACCTGCCTGTCTGAGTTCCTGAGGTGAGGAAGTGTTCAGCACCTCATCCTAAAACAGCAGGGAGAAGTGAAAGGGTTTGCTGCTGGTGCTCCTTTCCCTGGAGAATCAACCAGAAGCCTCTCTGGATAAACTGGTTAACTCTTTGTGAACCAGAGAGGAAGAAAAGGAAAAGAATTAAGATGCTGTATACAGGCAAATATCCACAGACACATATACATCCAAACAAACACCCACACTCTGGCCGGGCATGACCGTCTGTCACAGTCAACTCCACAAATATTCATGCATGCTTACACACATATACTCTCCACACAAACATGTAGACAAACAGACATACACATTTGGATGGTCCCCAAGCTAAACCATTCAACCAACAACTTTCTTTTCTCTGGTCTTTTTATACCTTCTTAGACAAAAAGTTCTTTAGAAAATTACCTCAGAGATAAAATGTTACATAAAATGGGAGTCACAGAAGGATGCTGATATTAAGTTCAAAGCAGTGTTTTATCATAACATACTCATTAAAAATTCAAAGCAACAGCTCTACATGGCCCTGCCTTGTCATAGTGCACACCTGTGACTTTATCCTTGGACCTAAATGTTTCTCTTTGAACACAAAATTGTCCCAAGACTATTTCTCTTACTAGTGTGATTATGGAAGCTCATTGTATTTCTTATTATACAGACTTTACTTACTATTCTGAGGAGTGGGCACATTCTCTTCCTGATTCTAACTTTATTCCATCTTTCTAGCAACTAAGACCATCTCTAAGAACTTTCTTCCTAAAATTATTTGAATCAAATTAGGAATGCTATAGAATTATTATCTATTTGTCTATATAGGTCCACAGAGATCTGTTCAAAAGGGTGAGCTAATGCCTAGTGATAATTATATATTTAATAATAATAGGAAAAACACATTAATAGTAGGAATCTTTCCTAAAATAAATTTTTCCTGGGCCTTGCCTACCAGAACCATCATAGATTTTAATTCAAGGCAGACCCATCTCAGGAAGACCATATCTTCTCCTATGATGGCCCCTGACATGGGGACAGTGCAAAACTATGTCAGAAGCTTGACTCAGTCATTTACTTTGCAATTTAGGATAAAGTGAATGCTGGGTTATACTTGGAATTGGCTGGGAAGAGAGTTGAGTCTACTCAGACTAGGCACTCTGACAGCTCTAGACTTATGTCTAAAACAATCAACTATCTTGAGTTAAAAATGCCCTAGAGCTGGTTGTGATACAATCCAAACGCAGGAGGTGAAACAGGAGAATAGCCTAGGGTGGGGTCCTGAGGGGGTGGGAGTTGGGGGTGCCTAGACAGTGAGCCCAACTCAGCACAATAGCCTGCCAGATCTTGTGGGAAACACCTGCAACACCAGCACTTGGTCCAGGAGGGCAAAGCCATGCCCGGTCCTCTGAGGATCAAAACAAACAAAACCCAAAACTAGAGTTGAAATTCTGAATGTTCATTAAAGCCTTTGGGGTGTTAAACAGTGGACCTGAGTTGTCAGTACTCAGATTTGGTAAGATTTTTTTTTTTTTTTTTTACCAAGATTATTGTCTGGTTGTGTCCCAGAAAATAAGAATGCTGTGCTTCTGAAATACTCCCTGGTTCTTGAGCTAGCTCATCCTTAGCCGATCACTGGGGAGAAACAACCCGCAGTCCTTGGAAGGATGAGAAGAGGTTCTGTAAAACTCCTTTTTTGCTCTGAGTTGAGAGCTTAAGCTCAGCCTTTGTACTAATGGACCTCATTAAGCATAAAACCAGCTGGGAGAATCTATTATAAAACATTTTAAGAGATGGGCTAGTTAGAACTTATCCTTAACTTCCTGGCTGGGAAAGTAGCTCATTAGTAGAATGTATACCAATCATGTACAAGTCCCACCTCCACAGGAAAACAACATGCCTTCTGTATGTAGTGTGATTTGTTGGAGGGCTGGGGAAAGCTGGGGTCGATGATATTTACTTATTGAACATGAAAACCAAAACTTTGGTTCATATCCATTTCTCTAAGTGAAACTCTGGGTCTGGGCAGTTCTCCAGAGCTTGCTCGCATGGTAAGGGTAGGAGAATGGCTTTTCCTGACATAGCTCCTTTAGAGTGAGCTTCTAAAACGTTTACTAAGCCATAGGCCAACTCTTCACGATTACTCTCATGTTTAGGTCTTACTTGTCCGTGCCCAGATGCTATATAAGAAGTTTCTGAAGTCCATGGGCTTTCTGGAGAGTGAGCAGTGGGCAGTGATTCACACAGTGGGTCAGCGAGCATGCTTCTTCCCAGTGGCCTTTGTGTGCTGCTGGGGCCCAGGTCAGTATCTTAGACAGAGTTGGCGGCAAAGAAGATGACTGTGGGGTTGGTCAGACAAAATGATCTCACCAAAATCCTGACTGCATATTCCTGTCCAGCTTGTAAATTTTATTTATTTACTTATTTTTTTATTTTGGTTTAGTTTTGTTTTTTGGGACAAGGTCTCATTATATAGACTACACTGGCCTCAAATTCACAGAGATCCACCTGTGTTGGCCTCTGCTTCTGTCTCAGGTCCTGAGATTAAAGACATGCACCACTACACTGGGCATTAATCTGCAAATTTTAATCAGTAAAGACTAAGACTCGAAGGCCAAAGGCTCAGAGGCTTTTATAATCGGTTAACCGTAGCACTGCTCTTCAGCATCCTCTAGCTTCTATCCAGGAAACGCTCAGGCACACGCACTGAGAGCTGACAGCCTCTCACACACTGTGTTTGCAGCTGTCACACTGCTGATCATGAAGCTGACCGAGCCTCAGGAGACCTCCCTGCACATGGCCCTCTCTGTGCTCCAGGTAATGCCTTCCAGAGCCGCACTCTCTTGTGTGCACCTCTGTGCCTCATTCTCCTGTCCTACCATTTTAGAACAGTTTTCCTTCACTGTTTGTCTTTGTGCATTGCAAAGAGAACATGTGATTTTTTCTATGCTCACTTGTAAGAAACATAAAATCTTCTCAAAGGCTAGCTAGTGCCAGTACTTCTGGGTGTACTGTGGGGCACACGTATCTCTGGGCAGCTTTGCCTGGATATGTTGAGTAAGCTCTCACAGGCTGTGCACGTGTGAGGCACAGGCAGTGCTAATGCTCTCTATCCAGAGTAAGTGAAATGGCGCAAACTGTTCCAGTGAGCGGCCCGGGGGCAGTAAGGATGCTTGTCCTCTGTCCTCCGTTATCAGAGGAAATCCTTTGTGCTGTGCTGACTTAGAATGCTGGTGTCTGAGAAGTGGATCCGTAATTGAAGCTATTGTATTGCCACCAGGTATACACTAAGCAGACTAACTAGCCGTGAGCGCTGTCTACAGCAGGGCATAATGTGAAGAGTCTGTATGAGCTTGAGTATAGTTCAGTAGCTCAGATGAGAACGGCGAACATAGGATTGGGACCTCCCCCCTCTCTCACACACGCACTAGATGTGTAACCATGCTTTATAAATAAAGATTTAACAAGACTGAAGGTTGGGCTCCCCCACTCTCCATCTCCTCTAGGCTCTCACAGCAGCATCCCAGGGACTGCTCAACTGTGGCATTTATGGCTGGACACAGTGCAAGTTCCAGCAGATAAAGCGGGAGCCTCGCCGTGACGCAGACACTCAGACCCCACTGCTGTGCTCACAGAAGAGAGTTTATAGCAGAAGCCCAAACCCACCGGAGTCTCCTCTTGCCTTTGCTTCCAGCTCTTCCACCATTCTTTGAGGCTCTGGAACTGGAACGTCCAGGGAGTGACTGTTTCACATGAGTGGACTCTCCTCTGGCCATACCCTAGACTGAAGGGCTGAAAGGAAATGTAGGACCGTGGTCAGTAGCGGTCTGGGTGAGTTCAGAAGGGGCTCTCCAACTACTTGCACAGGGAGACAGAGCCACTTTCCATCTAAGAGACTCATTACTTTGACAAGTACGAGATTTATTTATATCTCTTGAAGAAAAAATAAATTTCAGGTTCATATGTATGTGTGCCATTTGCAAGCTCTATGCTCCATGAAGGCAAGAGAAGCAGGAAGCCATGCAGCAACTTGTAGGTGTGGGCTACAGCCATTGCAGTAAGGTTGCATGGAGGCCTGAGACTGCCCACAGCCAGATCTCATCACACACCTCATCCTTAGTGGTTTAGTGCTTTTCATCTTGTTTAGTAGAACAGTTTTTATATAGGTTTTTTTTTTTTTTTGTAAAACTTTATTAAAAGCAGAAGTAGGCTTCCATCTTGAGTATTTATGGCTGAGCAAAGCTTCCTCAGTGGTCATTATGGCTATGGTGGCAGAGTCATGTGTCCTGTGCAGCGTCACAGTTGCTGTCGAAACCACAGAGGTTCCATAGTTACAGCCAAACTTCCCAGATGGACAGGAGCAGTAGTGACCACAGCTTAACCAGCCCCAGGGTCCTTAGGGTCCCCCGCAGCGTTACCCCCTGAGCCTTACCAGACCCAAGGCCACACTCTCTTGCTTTCTCCACAGCATTAACTGTCAGCCCAGCATCTAGACAGCTTCCTAAGGTTCCTATCTCATTGATGAGACACATTGATGAGATTAGAGAGTCTCGAGAATTTGGGGCAGAGAAACAGGCTTGTGTAGTGAACAGAAGTGACCTAAAGTGAGGTTCCTAGGCACACACCCATCAGTCATTGTCTTAGGGGTCAAGAATTCTGCCAGAGGGAGAGGTGGGGAGGGTCCCAGCAGGTACATAGAGCTGAACCAGAAGAAATCCCTGTGCTTTGACTTGTGGGCATCATTGGCATCCAGTCTGTAATAGCTAAAGCCAAGGCAAGTCATGTTTATGTATAAGAATATAGTTTAAATAACTATGGAGATGCTAATACCCCATGGAACACTAGTAATAAAGAAGAATTTAAGAATCACTGGGATCTAGGACTTAGTGAGTTGCCTACTTTAGAAAAAATAATTGTCTTATTTAAAAAAGATGGCCCTGAATATAGTTGGTACACATACATATTGCTATGAACATGGAGGGAGGGTTAGAAAGTACAGAAACAGGCTCCGGAACAAGGGTTTAGAGATCTAAAGTCAACACAGACAGGAAGACAGGATATGGTGAGCAAGAGAAAGGAAGACATTGTTTGTTAAAGGAGGAGCATCCAGAACTGGAGGAGCACAGAAGGCTGGGGCCAGTGCTGTAACAAACGTACACTGAGCACAGGGCTAGTCAGGTGTGCCGCTGATGGGATGCCTCATAGGCCATGCTGCTCCAGGTCGGCTTGCCTCCAGCCTCCAGCCTCACTTTTGTGCCACTTATGTTCTTTCTTTCTTTTTTTTTTTTTTTTTTTTTTAACAATGATAAGCATCATTCACATTAAAAACAGTTAAGCTATAATAGGAGTCAAGTGTGCAAATCGTGTCCTTGCCATTCTAGGAAAGTGTTTGAGATTTGTCTTTGTATGGCGTGAAGTAAAAAAAAAAAATTTTTTTTTTCACATATAAAGACAAGTTCTTGCCTGTGGCTCTGATTAAACAGATAAGTGAGATTTTGAAATGCCAATCATTACAGTTTATTATGTCTTCAATCTTCACAAACCCAGAATCTACTACATGGAGTGAGAGGGCCAAGGCCAGAGCGTTGGAGTGCTTCCTTCTGTGCAGTGGTGAAGTTTTCTGCGGTGGCATACTAGGTGTGTGCAGGCAGACAGACTGACACACACACACACACACCAGGAAGGCACAATTAGTAAGACACAGAAAATTTTGAAAGCTGAGTTTCAAAGCAGGGTGAAAACTTCTTTTACAATTTTGTTTAAACCAGTTTTCTTTCCTATTGTTGGAAGATTAAGTTGTTTCTTTCTCCCCTTTGAAAAACCACGTGATTGAGTGGTTCCCCCACTAAACCATAATGACAAAATTCTGTTTCAGAAGCAACCATTTTCTTTTTCAAATAAATGTAACACTTTGAGTTATATGTGGCAGTTTACAAGTGTAATCTCAGGATTCCGGAGCCTGAGGCAGAAAGATTAGTGTGGGATTGAGGCCAGCCTGGGCTACATAGTTGGAAGCCTGTCCCTAGGCTACAAATACGAGGCACTATATAAAAAGAGAAGTAACACTTGGACTTCATCAATTACAGAACTGGACTACTTTGTGGGTGTCTTGTTATTTTATTTTTCTTCAGTTGAGCTCCAGGGAAAGACGCATCTGACCCTGGTCCCCTCTCACTTCCCTTTGTTTCTCCCAAGTCTGGAGACAAATACAGAATCTGGAATTAGCTTTAGGAAACTAAGGAAAATGCCAGGGTCTTGGCTGGCTTGAGGCAGCCCAACAAAGGCAGGGAGAGGATGGCAAGCCATCACTAGACTCTATTGGGGAGTATGTGGCTGGATACTACAGAGATACCAACATGTGGACTGCTGGACATTTTCCTCATAGTGCCATAAACGTGGACAAGATGATGTGTGAGAAAGGTTGTACTTTCTAGAAACAGTTATAGCACAGAACAACTTTGTTTTGGTTTATTTTGTTTTTAGACTAAGTCTTGCTAGGTAGCCCAGGCTGGCCTTAAACTTGCAGTCTCCTCACCTCAGCCTTCTGAAAGCTGGCAGTATGGCACACACCACCACCCGGGCTGTCTTAATACTGGTTGCTTCTTCTCTTCTATGACACGTTTGTTTGTTTGTTGTTTGTTTGTTTGTTTTTTGTGTATACATGTGGGGGTGCGTGTGCACATGCATGCAGCGTAAAAGAGGTGTCTCACATCTTCCTCTCATATTCCTTGCCTATTCCTTTGAAGCAGGGTCATTCCCTGAACTGAGAGCCTGGATTTTCCAGGCTAGAAGGCACCAAGCCCCAGTGATCCCCCTGCTTTTGCCACGTTGTGTCACGAGCATATATAAGACAGTTGTTTTCCCAGGTGGGATCTGAACTCCAGTCGTCATGATTGTATAGCACACACTCTTTGACCCTGCATGTGGCTCAAGTCCGTGACGCTGGCTTCTCTTCTTTACTCCAGATGTAAAGTAAGGGCATTCCTCTGTAATGAGAATGGCCCTGCCCATAACAAAATGGACTCAACACATACATACATGAACCTGCAGACGTGTCTAACAGTAGTAGTTTTATTTAAAGACTCAGCCTTGAATATATATTTTTGGGCAACTTAAAACAATGAAGGTCATGGAAATTGTCCTTACATAATAGGTAATTGTTACTTGAAACGAGAGTCCTGGGAATACTGAGAAATTCGGAAACATAGTATATTGCATACAAAAAAAGAAAGAAAGAAAGAAAGAAAGGAAGAAAGAGAAAAAAGAAAAAAAGAAAGTTTCTAGTGACCTGACCAAAAACTCAGCCCAAAGATATGGAAACAGAATATCCAAAGCTTTAGGACAAGCTCAGATGAAACATGCAGACTAAATACTGAAACACTACGTAAACAGCTGTCCACTAAGTGACGGTGACTGATGGGTCCTTCTTCCTCTGCCCAGTGAGAGTGGCAGCTCTCGGTTCTCACAGCCTCTGCGTCCCAGAGCCTCATTCTCAGGCTGCGAGAGGCTCAGCTATTCATTGGCTTTATGTCTCCCACTTAGTCCTCTCCCTCTTCTTCTTCTTCTTCTTCTTCTGCTCCTGCCCCTTCTGCTTCTTCTTCTAGGGCTTCTGCCTCTTCCTCTTTCTCATCCAACTCCCACTCCTCTCCTTCTTCCTCAGCCTCTTCTGGTAGGACCTCCTCCACTTCCTCCTCCCCCTCGGGAGCCTCCTCTAAGTCTGAAGGCCCCACTACAGATCCGGGTTCTGACTTGCTGTAGGCAGTTATGATGCATATGATTATTAAGAGAATCATGAGCACCAGAATGACAGCCATAACGATCAGCTTTAAGTTAAGTATCAGCTCGGCACTAGACTGGGTAGAGTTCTCTTCTGTATCTGGGATTTCAACAGTGGGACCACTGTCCACACTACCTCCAGTGCCTTCTTCTTTGCAGTCAGGAGGTGCAAAACCAAACGAGCAGTGGCAGTTCCCCCGGTCATTGCACAACCCGTGCTCGTTGCATTGTGTCACTGCATTACAGGGCTGTTGGACTATGGTGGCGTCCGCGTCCGTACAAATGGAATTCTGACAAACTTTATCTTGGTCACAGTGAGTGTGGTTCTTCACCCGTCCCTCATCAATATCATCTGTCTCCTCAAAAATATCTGTACTCCAGCACCAGTCCTCGATTTGAGGGACCTGGATCAGCAGGTGGTTGTGTTTGATTCGCGGCAGGAAGTCTACTTCTGTACATATAAGTTTCCCACACAGTATATTTTGATCTGAACACTTGGTATACTTTCTTGGAAAATCAGAGGTGATGCCACAGTTTCCAAACCGGTCCCCTCTTGAGTTCATAAAGGTGTAGCAATAATCTGGGGCAGACCTTGCACCATGCCCAAAAATACGTGAGCACTGAGAGGTAGGGTCCATGCACTGACCCTCAAAGCAAAAGAATGATTCATGGCATATGGAGCCGTCCTGAGCTATCCTATTGTCAGGACAATCTGCAGACATCCCATCGCAGTACTCTTCCAGGTCACATGGTCCGTCAGCAGGACGGCAAATATCTCCTTTCTTTTTAAATTTACATCGCAAACAGCAAAGCTCATCACTGCACTGTGCACCCTCCTTTAGTTTACAACTGTCTTCACAACACTGGCTTTTGTCACAGGCACTGCCGCAGTCACACTCCTCCGGATAGTCCACCACACCGTTTCCACAGCTGACATCTCTGCGCTTGCGGCTCTGGCGCCAAGGCTCGTCAAGCAGGCAGGCCCCCCTGTGCTCGTGGAGGAAATGGAGGAAGTGGTCAGAGCTGCAGTTGCTGAAGCCACTGTCCTTCCTGATCTTCTCATGCATGAGACACAAGTGCTTAGGACCACAGCTGCAGCTCGGGTGGTCGTGCTGGATACCCAGGTTGTGCCCGAGCTCGTGGGCCATGAGCGCGGCAAACAGGAAGACATCTTCATGATGGAAGGCCTCCACAGCCGCCGCAAACTCATCCGAACAGGCACCATCGAGAAACGCCTGGCCCTCGTTCTCTCCTGGGCGATGCCCAACGATCAAGTGTGCCACATCATGCCTGACCCGGCCCACAAGTTTCTCCTGTCTCCAGAAGTTGAAATTCCTGAGTGTAGCCTGCAGGTCCACCGGGACCTCTATCGGATCCCCCTCTGTCCACACTTCCAGGCCCACCAGCACCACCTCTGTGTTTATTCCCCTGGTGAAGCTGTTAGCCAGAGCAATGATGTCCACTACTGCCTGCACCGTCTTGGTGACATTACTGCCCCACATCTGGAACCGCTGGTGGTTCACCACAACAAACATCTCCACATACTTGGTGTGTGACCACAAGTCAGACAGAACCAGCAGGTCATCGGGCTTCCTGCTCCTTTGTTGATGGCTGGTGTTCCCCAGGCTGTCTTCAGGAGTGACACTGCAGGAGACCACAGGCTGATGTGCCATGGTGTAGAGGACGTGTTCAAAGGTTTGGGAAGAGAGCATGGGTTCAATGCCATAGGATGTTTCCTCTTTAATCAAGACTCCCCTGAGGCCTGAACAGATGTTGACAGAAACAAAGGAGCCTGGCACCCCTTCCATGTAACCTTCATAGTGGCAGTCCTGGGAGAGGAGAGGCATTTCTTGCCCCAGGATGCCATTGTGGTAACTGTAGACTGGGAAGTTACTCTCAGAGTAGTGTCCCTTTACCTCGAGGTGAAGCAGCTGCTTTTGGCCTTGCATCAACAGCACGTAGGATACCTTCCCTCCAGGATCTTCGCTCCCCTGGCCTGGCAGTCTCTTGGGGATGACTGTTTCATAGGAAGAATTATATACAGATCCTATGTCACAGAATGTGCTTGGGAGAATGATCGCCAAGAGCAACATGGCCTCCAGCCTGATACACAAGTGTTCTGGGATTGGCCCCAGCTTTAGTCTCTCCATCTAGGGAGGCCAAGTCTGAAGTGCTCCTCCAATCTCTTACAAAGCCGCATGGGGGTCTACTTGAAAGAGAAAGAGGATGGTTAATGTCTCACTGTGGCCGGGCCTCCCATGATCCTCCTGGCTCAGTTGATTCTGTGAGACCTGTGTGCCTAACATCAGTGGCGGTGGCAGCCCTCCTGATCTGGAGGCCCTGGATGTTGATTCCCTCCCACCTCTGTGAACTTAGCTTTCTGGCTGGGTCTTGTCCTGGTGACTCTGACCTCTGTGTCCTTTCAGACAGTTTCTGTTCTTGGTTGCTTCTTTCAAAGTCAGCTCCCGTACTCCATCTCTAAGTCCCTTTGACAAGATGGAGAAATGTGCCGTGACAGACAGACTCTACAGCGTGGGACTGTACCTTGAGAGAGGACGTAACATCCCCACAGCTCACTCAGCAGAGCCACACGGAACACCCCTCCCCCATGGCCCTCTACACTTCCTGTTGTCAGTTGCTCAGCTAACCCCAGATGTTCCAAATCAAGGAGCTTGAAGATTCCCTAGGCGGGGACACTCTGTTATCTGTTTCCTGACCTCTAAAGACCTTGCTCTGTAGATAGGACTGTCCTAACCCAGAGCAACTTTTGAGCTCTGAGAGGCGTAATAGATATACACAAATATAGGAGTCCAGACTGTTAGATCAGGCCATTGAGCTGACGCCCTTAGCTGCATGTTGTAGCACGAATGGGTTGGGGTTGCAGTCTGTGGAGAAGGGATAGTATCACATCATCCAGACTCAGCTTCTCAGAGGCCATGGAAGATGGCATGGTACCCTCCTGTCAACGTGTCCACAGTGGTTGGTATCTCAAAGGCCTACCCCCAGCACACTGATTCCCTAAGGTTATATGTGGTTATGTGTGTGTTTTTGTTTATGTGGCAGTGTTTTGCCAAGTAGCCTAGGCTAGCCTGAAATTCTTAATCTTCCTCATGATCCTGGCAGTTTGTAGGATTACATGTGATAGCCTTTCTTCTAGCCTCTATGCACCCATAAGTACATGGATCACATGAACTCATTCAGGTGTGCACACAGACACACAAAATAAGTTTTCATGAGATAATCTTATTTGTGTATCTTATGGGGCACAGTACATTAATTTTACATGTGTAAACATGTACAATAAAGTCGGAGTACTTTTATTATGGGAGTGGTAAGTCACAAAAGCTGTCAAAGCAGCAGCTGACTACTCCTTCCTACCCCAGCCTGCAGCCAGGGAAAGATGCCACTTCAGGAATAGTTAAAAATGCCAGCTCCTGTCAAAATGGCTGCACCAGGACATCTCAGCCTACAGCCACCAAGAGAGCCTTTCCTGCTTCAACAGGAGATGCCCCTCAGGAGCTGTCCACGCTGTCAACACTTCCTCTAAGTCTCCCTGAGCAGCTCCACAGAGATGGAGCAAAAGCTAGCTGAAGCCAGGAAGGATTTTCCATCCTAACCCATGAATGTGATGCAGGGAAAAGGAAGAAAAAAAAAAAAAAGCCACCAATCCCTGAGCTCCCCAAGCTTAGGACTAGAATCCTTGCAAGCAGGCGGCAGCCATCCCTGAATCCATCCCTCCTCCCAGATTCTTCCCTTTAATAAATCTCCTTTATGAGATTTACTGCACTGAGTGACTCTCTCTCATTAGAAGAAGCAGAAAAACAAGAGAAGGGAAGAAGGAGCAGGGCTGGAACTCCGGAGCTCCTCAGCTCAGTCGGGTACCTTCCCCTGGGAACTGCAGCATCTCTACTAAGGAGGCTTCCTCTCAGAGCTGTGGGGTTCCTGGACTCCCTATCTCAGCATTCCTTTCCACTGGGATACCTGTTCTCCTCAGAGCTGTGGCGTTCCTGGGCTTCCAAGTCCCAAGATACCCTCCCATTCAAGCAGAAACACGTAATGGTATTTCCAGCTCTTCAAATATTAATCACTTTTATATGTTGGGGCTCTCATACTTTTCTACCAACTTTGAAGCTTGTTAGATTGGTTTTTTTTTGTTTTTTTTGTTTTTTGTTTGTTTGTTTGTTTGTTTTTTTCAAGACAGCATTTCTCTGTATAGCCCTGGCTGTCCTGGAACTCACTCTGTAGACCAGGCTGGCCTTGAACTCAGAAATCCGCCTGCCTCTGCCTCCCAAGTGCTGGGATTAAAGGCGTGTGCCACCACCGCCTGGCGTGTAATTGTTTTTATAATTTTACCCACTGTGCTGCCAAACATTAGAACTAAACTTAGAAGCAGATCTCTGTCTGTGAACCTTTCTGACCTGTTTTCCACTTCCCACCCCGGTCCCTGGTGAACATCCTCCACCCTGTTCTTCAGCAAGTTCAGCCTTTCAGTTTCCACAGAAGATTAGCACACATGGTACTTCTCTTTCTCTCTAACTTCCATCACTTTGTGTGACCTCCGGTTCCTCCCCATTGTAACCAATGAGGTTGACTGTGAGCACGGGAGAGCGGGTGTGTCTCTGGCACAGTGATTCATCTTCTTTGAAAGTCTAACCAACTGTGGAGCTGCTAAGTCATAGAGATCTTGTAGTCTCTTGCATTTGGTGAGGGCTCTCTCCACAGTGGTTTCTGTAATAATGGTGCTGGTCACTTCCCATCAACAAAACCTGTAAACTCCCTTCACATCCAAGATAGCTTTTGGTCATTCAAGATGTCTCCTGACTTGATTTCTAATGCTTCAGTAACTACTGAGGTTGTGTATTGTTTCACACATTCCTTTGCTACCTGGGGTTTTTGTTGGATGGAGTGTTTATCTCTTGAGACAACATCACAGGATGAAGAACAGGTTAGCTTGGGAGTAAGTAGGTAGCCCAAGATGTCTTCCAGTTAGAAATCCCCCACTTGAGCGCAAAGTGGTGGGGCTTGAGGCACCAGAGTCTTCTTTCTGTTTACTCCTCTAAGCCCCCCATACTGAGGATCAAATCTGTGGTTTGTATGTACTGTGTGAGCTCTGCCTCACCTGGGCTACTGTGTCTTCTCTGGAGAAATGTCTACTGAATTCCTTAGTCCATTTAAAATTTTGGATTAATTTTTCTTTGATGTTGACCTTTGTGCTCTCATCCTATGCTTCCAGAAACTGAGCTCTTATCATATGTATGGTTTGCAAGTGTTTTCTTAGGCTCCACAGGCTTGGGTCTTGCCTCTCTAGTTTAATGTGCACTTAATTCTCTTTTTACTTACCTGAGTCCTGGAGAGAATTCTTAGAAAAGGAAAGCATTGTCTACACATTGTCTACCATTGTCTGCAGTGGCTCTCCACCTTCCTAGCACTTCCAGCCTTAACACAGTTCCTCATGTTGGGGTGACTCCCAACTGTTGGGTTGTAGTGTGTGTGGGTTCCACGTCTGTCTTGCCACGTGGCTAGGGCCTCTCGTGGGGACAGAGGCTCGGGAATTTGACTGTGTTCACTCCACGATGGCTCCAGGGCAGACATCAGGCTATGTGAAGCCTTGGGACTCTTCTCCGGGGGTGAGGGATCACAGTCTGAGGTCCCACAGGGAGCCGAAGCTCTTGAATTAGGGGTCACCAGGCCAAAAGGCCACCGGGAACTGCCTGATTCTCAGGCCCTCAGGCTCCCAAGTACCACTGGGGGGCAGTGGAAGGGCTGAGAACGAAGTGGGGACATGCGAGCTAGATTTGCCCACAGCCGAAGTGGGTGGGGGCAGAAGCTCTGGCTGTATCCCGCAGGGAGGAGAGTCGCAGCGGCTCACTTGGCTTGGGTGGCTGGTGGTCTCTGTGGCTGGGAACACAGAGAGGTCGTCAGTGGGAGATTAGGCGGTTCTGTAAATTGAGGCCTGCTCCACTGTTCCCACAGCAGACCCTGAAGAAGAAAAATAGTCCATGGTCTTAAGATGTTTATTGTCATGGCGGAAAGATGAAAACTATACCCCCTTTTCTCAGGGAGGGCCTGAGGTTAAATACTTTTTGCAAGGAGGAGGGTTTGGGAAGGAATGTTTAATTGACTACGACCCTCTGGCTTGTAGGAATCTCATTAATTTGGAGATCTGTCTTAAGGCTCTGTGGCCTGTAGTCAGGCCCTCTACCTGTGGAGGGGCTGGTGGGCATTGTCCTACATGACTTGAAGGACCCCACTCTGTGGAGGTCTGCGGTCTCATGTCAGAAGCCTAGAGTCTGGGAGCATGACAAAATGTATGCCATCCCTTAGGATCACCTGGGGTCTCCAGAGATTTCTAGCTGGTGCTAGACCAGAAACCATGCTGTCCTTTCACAGTCCTGTACCCAATCATAAAATCATGCATTACTGTTTCATTGCTACGTAGCATAATTTTGCTCTTGTTATGAATCATAAGGTGAATATTTGGTATGTAGGGTGTCTGATATGTGAACTCTACAAAAGGGTTGTTCAACCCCTAAAGGGGTCACAATTCACGGGTTGAGAACCACTGCCTCATACCTTTGCCTTACAGTTTATTTCCTGCTGTCTGTGACTCAGTGTTTCTGGTTTTCCATAGCACTATGGCTTGTAACCTTTGAACCTCTGCCTTCCAAGTGCTAGCACCACCATAACCAGCTTGTGTGGTGCTGAGATCAAACCCTGGGCTTCATGCATGCTCGAATGCTTGGCAAGCGCTGTACCAACTGCACTGCAGCTAAGGCCTTAATCAGGTTTCTAGTACATTTTGAGTTGATTTTTGTGTATGTTCAGAGGGTGTGGTACAGCTTTAGTCCTTCACATATATTTATCCAATTCTGCCAGCAATGTTTATTGATGGGACTGTCTTTTCCACCATGTGTTCTTGGCACCGTTGTCAGGTGTCATGCTGATGGCTGAAGAGAGTCCTTTTTATGACTGGTCAGCCAGCTGCCCCTTGCAGTGTGCTGAAGAGAACAAAACCCCAAGGAAGAAATCTTTGGCCGGGCGGTGGTGGCACACGCCTTTAATCCCAGCACTTGGGAGGCAGAGGCAGGCAGATTTCTGAGTTCGAGGCCAGCCTGGTCTACAGAGTGAGTTCCAGGACAGCCAGGGCTACACAGAGAAACCCTGTCTCAAAAAATCTAAAAAAAAAAGGAATCTTTGGGTATCTGGCCTGTGTCTATTATTCTGATGGTTCTCTGTCCATTTCATTTGTCTTTGTGTCTATTTTTGTGCTGGCTCCTTTTGTTCCTTTTTTTTTCCTTTTCTTTTTTTTCTTTCTTTCTTTTTTTTTTTTTTTTGAGACAAGGTCTTGTGTAGCCCAGGCTGTCCTAGAATTTGTTATGTATCTAAGAATGACCGTGAACTCCTAATTCTCCTTTCTCCATAACCTGAGAGCTGGGATTACAGAGATACACCACCCACCCCTCCCAGTGTTCTTAGTTCTTCAATTAGGTCTTTGATCGTGTCAAGTATGTACATGACAGTCTGGTCACAGTCACCCTCCATGCTCCTCTATCCTCTGTCCTCCCCACCCGTACCCCTACTGTCAAATGCTCAACCTACTTTCATGACTTTTTCTTGTCTTTGTTTTTGCATTGTGGTCCAGACCTCTCGTGGGCATTGATGGATTGTTGTCCACTGGCACACAAGTATCTCACAGTGGCTCCATCACTGAAGACAGTGACAGCTCTCACTCTCATCCCATATTCGTTAGCTCCCCTGGGTGGAATGGGCTGCATAGACCCCTCCTGTCTGTAATTGAATGTTAACTGCCTCAGAGTTGTGTGAATTCTCTGGGTAACTGCAGGTAGTATGAATTTCATGAGTGCTTCAACCATACCATGACCTTTCTCTCTACCATCCAGGCTTTTAAATTCTTTTTGCCCTCTCCTCTTCAATGTGCCCTAGTCCTTGGAGGGAGGGAAGTCAGTATCCCGTTTAATGCTAGCCCCCTGACAGTGTGCCTCTAATTAACCATCACTTACTGCAAAGAGAAGCCACTTTGACCAAGGGTGAGGGCAGCACTAATCTGAGTAGAAACGTAAGTTTGTCAGGAAGTTTGACATGTTCGTTTAACAAAAGGAACAGTTTTCCTTAAGATTCATGATCTCCCCTGCCATAAGCTTTTGACTAGGTCCGTAGAACTGGCAGGAGCTTACTCCTACAGAGCATGCCTCAGATCTAATCGGACCAGTTGCTTCTGCCCCAGACAGTGGTGCACTGTCGTACTGGTATTTTGTGCTTGTTGAGTCGGTACTGTAGGTAGCATGCGAGGTCTGAAGCTGGGGAAGACGTTTCTCCCTGTATTAGTTACTATTTTATTACCGTAATAAAACACCATGACCAAGGCGACTTATAGAAGAAAAGGTTTATTTGGGGTTTAAGGTACCAGAGGGATATGAGCCCATTGTCATGAGGACAGCGGGAAAGTATGGCCCCGAGCATGGCAGCATAAGACATCTGGAACTCACATCTCAGTCCACAAGCAGGAGAGCACACTAGAAATTGCAGGAATCTTTGAAATCACCAAAGCCCGCCATCAGTGACATCCTCCAGCAAGGCCAGCCATCATCATCAGTAGAAGCCAGGTAGTCAGTGCCCAAGCTACAGAGGGACACTCCATTCAGGACACAGCAGTCCTGCACCTGCATGCAGAGCAGCTCACAGCATGCCGCAAGGAGGATTTTAGTCAAATCGGAGCATCTTTTTTTTGTTTGTATCATGAAACCAAGACACGTGGTGTCTTCAGTTGTAGGGTCTTACAGTCCAATCCTGGTGGATAACCCAGGGCAACAGCATGACCTGTATGCTTTGGGGCCCTGGGAACTTCCTGGCCAACACTCCTAAAGAGTTTTTGTTTTTTTGTTTTTTTGGGTTTTTTTGTTTTTCGAGACAGGGTTTCTCTGTGTAGCCCTGGCTGTCCTGGAACTCACTCGGTAGACCAGGCTGGCCTCGAACTCAGAAATCCACCTGCCTCTGCCTCCCAAGTGCTGGGATTAAAGGCGTGCGCCACCACCACCCGGCCTCCTAAAGAGTTTTTATTGGGTTGTACCCAGGGCTTCCTGCATGCTAGGCAGCCAACCATTCTCCCAGCCGGGCTGCCTGCCCAGTCTGCTCCATGGATTACTATGACAGTTGAGTAAGGCGGATTTCTTTTGTTGCTGCAGTTAAGTATAGGTTTTGGATATCTTATGCTTTTTGCTCTCTCCTGTTATTTGTTTTGGTTTTGTTTTTGTTTCTGTGTGTGCCACTCTATAAAAATTTTAGAATTCCTTTTTCTATTTCAGGAGAGTCAATAGTCTTTTTTTGTTGTTGTTGTTTGTTTTTTAGAAATTTTATTACATTCAGAACTCATTCTTTTAGATTTTCAAATTTTGTCAGCATGGGTATTTTGCCTGTGTGTATATGCACACCAGATTACAACTGGAACCCACAGAGGCCAGGAAAGGACATCAAATCCCTTGGAACTGGAGTTACAGACAGTTGTGAGCTGTCATGTGTCTTCTACAAGAACAAGTGCCCTTTACTACCGAGCATATCTCTAGTCTCAGATACTTATTTCAGCCATAGCAGGAATCTGATCTCTAAGTACAGAGTATTTTTTTCATTCTGCGGTCCTCTCATCAGCCTTTTATGGCTCTTATTGTAGAAATATTTTATTACGTATGTGAAATCTACACGTAAGGGTCTGGAGAGATGGCTCAGCAGTTAAGAACACACAGGTTGCTCTTCTAGAAGACTCCAGTGTGATTCCCCAACACCTACAGTCAGCTCACAACCATCTGCAGCCCCAGGTCCAAGGATCCGCCTCCCTCTTGTGGCTTCCATGAGTACTGCATGCGCGCAATGCACGCCCAGTGTTGATCTTTGTATATCCTACAGCTTTATTAAACTTATGTTGTTAGTCCTGACAAATTTTCTTCTTTTTTTCCTCTTAAGATTTACATGATTGAGTGGGACATAGCAGTGCATACCTTTAATGCCAGCAGTCAAGAGGCAGAGGCAGACTGATCTCTTTGAGTTCAAGGCCAGCCTAGTCTACAGAGTGAATTCTAGGACAGCCAGGGCTACATAGTGAGACCCTGTATCCAAAAACAAACAAAACAAGAAAGGAACAAGAAAAGAAAATTACATGATTGTAAATATAAGGTTAGGGAGTTGTAAGTTTGCTCAGTTGTTATTGTTGTTATTGTCTTAGGGTTTTACTGCTGTGAACAGACACCATGACCAAGGCAACTCTTATAAGGACAACATGTAATTGGGGCTGGCTTACAGATTCAGAGGTTCAGTCCATTATCCTTAAGGTGGGAGCATGGCAGCATCCAGGCAGGCATAGTGCAGGAGGAGCTGAGAGTTCTACATCTTCATCTGAAGGCTGCTAGGAGAATACTGACTTCCAGGCAGCTAGGAGAGAGTGTTAAAGCCCATGCCCACGGTGACATACCTACTTTAATGCCACACCTCCAAATAGTGCCATTCCCTGGGCCAAACATATTCAAACCATTACAGTTACTACTATTTGTGTGTGTGTGTGTGTGGAGCATGTAGAGTCAGAATACAACTTTGTAGGATGGATTGTAGCCTTTACACTCTGAGTCAATTTACTAGCCTTTTTTTTTTCCTTTTTTTTTTTTTTGTTTTTTTTTTTTTTGTGAGACAGTATCTCTCTACATAGTCCTAGCTGTCCCTGAAACTCTGTCAACCAGTCAACCAGGCTAGTCTTTTCTTTTTCGAGACAGGGTTTCTCTGTGTAGCCTTGGCCCTTGGCTGTCCTGGAACTCACTCGGTAGACCAGGCTGGCCTCGAACTCAGAAATCCGCCTGCCTCTGCCTCCCAAGTGCTGGGATTAAAGGCGCGCGCCACCACTGCCCGGCAACCAGGCTAGTCTCAAACTCACAGAGATCCTTCTGCCTCTGCCTCCAGAGTGCTGGGATTAAAAGTATGTGCCTGTATGCCCAGCCTTGACCCTACTTCTAGAAAACTGTTTTTGATTAGTATATATTAACTAAGCATATTAATCGGCTTCATGATGACATCTCACACCTTTGGCTCCCCTGTCTTGTTTGCTTTGGTAACTAAGGAGGCTTCACTGGTGTTGTGTATAGGCATATCCTTCAATGGCCCCACCACTGAAGACCAACCTTTAACTCTCAGTGGTGCCCTTATTCTCCTGTAATACTGCCTCAGTCTGCTAACCTAGGACTAGTCCTGGAAGCTTCTAGCTCTGTACAATCTTAGCTAGGCCTAGTGAGAGGCCAAATCTTTTAAATTCAGACTATATTATAGAAAACCTGACCCTAGTTTAAATTCAGGTAAACTAATAGGCCGGTACTTAAGCATTAGTTTCCAAGTTACCACCCCACCTCCCTAACAAAACCTGAGCCTAACTCAAGTTTCTAGGCTTATCCCCAAAAGATCAGCGTCTCCAGGTTATTACCCCAACAGATATTCACCCCCAGATTACAAGCCCACCTCCTGTGTAATGACCAACAATGCAGAGGGAAATAGAAATTAAGTTTACAATTTGATTCCGGGACCAAACAATATGCTAAATGACATAGTAGCTTTCCAATTAGATGCTTGTACACTGACTCCCTGCCTGCTGCTTATTATAAAGCCTTGCCCCTATAGCTGTCTGCACCTACAGGAACCGGGTTCACCTGAGAGAAGCCTGGGAATGAAAGGGAAGGAGGGCAAGAGAAACGTGGGGCCAAGACAACGTATTCTGATCAAGGCCCAAAGTTTAATATTTTGCTTTCACATATAAAGGGGGAGCCCCAACCCCCAGAGTCTCTTCTCTGTTCAGCCCAGGGGCTGTGTGAGGAGATAGCAGTCTGGAAGGTGTCCTGGCTAGCTCAGCAGGCAGTCCATTCTTCTTAGCTTGGTAGCAGACCACAGAGCACCAAGGCTGGCAAGGCAATGCCTCCTCTTTGGTCCTACTGTTGTTTGATCTATTGTGGTAAATGACTCGCAGGCCTGCTCAGGCCTGGGGGAAGGGCACATGCCCCAATAGACATTCCAGGCTCCTCTCTCCACCAAAAATCACCCTGCATGTTAACAGTGAGCTAAGGGGCCCAAGCTAGCTCAAATAAAGACCCTGCTGTGAGTTGTATCGGATCCAGCTACTATCTGTATTTGGGGGGTGGGGGTTGCTAACACTTCCCTGGAACTACACTAGATTGTTTTCAGTCTCTGAGACTGACTGCTCAATAAGCTCACCCCTTTCTAGTTGGTGCTGAGCTCTAGCTCAGACTCCTCTCCACACTCCATGCTGACTAATTCTGTCTGGCTCCTCTCAGCTTCTCACTGAATTGCTCTACATGGCCTCATGGCATTCTGTTCTCTCATCTTTAAAGAATTGAAGGGTTTTTTTTTTTAATTGTTATTTATATGAGTACTCTGTAGCTGTCTTCAGACACACCAGAAGAAGGCATCAGATCCCATTACAGATGGTTGTGAGCCACCATCTGGTTGCTGGGAATTGGACTCAGGACCTCTGGAAGAGCAGTCAGTGCTCTTAACCACTGAGCCACCTCTCCAACCCTCTGTACTCTCTTAAGTGGCTTCCCTTTCCTCTCTCTTCTCCTAAGAGTTGAGAATATCCTATTCTGTCAAATCTTTCTTTAATTTGTCACTTTGTCTGCCATTTAATTAGACCTCACTTCCAAACATGGTGCTTCCTTCTACAAACTAACTTTACCTTCAGTGTTTGGTATTAAAGGTGTGTGCTAAGGGCTTGTTTGTCTGTATTCCAGCCAGAGAGACTAAAGGTGTGAGCTAAGGCTGAGCCACACCACAACTAGAAATAGGTTTTTTTTCCAGTAAACAACACAATCTTGGGGTTCACAGTGTGATCAGATATCCTGCAACCATTAACTGTGCATGCATCTTTGGGAGGTTTTGGGCTGTGTCATCTATAGTAATATGGTCCTACCACATAGTTCTGGTTGGCACCTGACAGCCGTAGCAAATGCCAGTATATTATGTGAGGGACTTTGCAGGTCTCCCTGACCAGTGACTTACAGAAACACTGCCTACTCCTGGCACCCAGGTTTTACTTAATAACCTGTGCCTGCTGCTCTCTACTCACACAGGCAATGTTCATTCAGCCTCTTATTTTTTTTATTAGCTTATCAAGTGTTAAATTTCCTATGGCTCTTTCACAACCATTTCTTTTGGTTAACCATACCCACTCCCCACTTCCTGCTCTACCAGGCCTTCCTACTTCCCATCTTTGCTTAACCCTTTCCACTCTTAATTCCCTTCCACTCCATAGCACACGCATCCTCCGCCCTCCTCTCATGACCCCTTCCAAGTTTCTTGCCTCTCCGCACACACCCCTCCAGCAGTGTTGGAAACCGAGACCCACACATGAGAGAGTATGGCACCTTTGTCTTCCTAAACCTCGGCGCCTTGACTGTATGATATTTCCATTTCTGTTCAGCTCCTAGAAATTTCATTTTCTTGACAGGTGAATAAAATCTAATTCCGTATATATACATTTTCCTTATCAGGTGGTGGGCATCTAGGCTAATTCTGTTTGCTTGTTTTAGGAATAGAGCAGCAATGAACATAGATGTGGATTGTGTCTGGGACAGCAGGATAGAGAGCTCTTGGGCCATCTGCCCAAGTTCTATAGCTGTGTCCAATGGAAGCTCTGGTCTAGTTTGTTTTGAGCAGTGCACGCCAGTTTCTGTAGCTGATGCATGAGGCTGTGCCCTGACCAGCAGCAGGATGGGTTCCTCCTCTTGCCCGTCCTCAGCACTGCTTTCTTGATGGTAGCCATTCTACCTTTAAAAATATTTCTTGACAACTTGGGGGTGGGGGTGGGCATGCGTGTGTGTGCTCATGCGAGCATGCATGCATGAGTTCATGAGTGTATGTTTCTTCTAGCTTTTTGTTTTTGAAAACTCTCCTTCAGTTTCTTAGCCTATTTTTTGATGTGGTTGTTTGTTTCCATGCTTAGTTTTTTTTTGAGTTATTTGCTTATTCTGGATATTAATTCTCCATTAGCTATAGCCGGCAAAAATGTTTCCAGTGTTCTGAGAAGATTGGTCAGTAACTTTTCTTTTTGTTTGGTTTTTTTGTTTTGTTTTGTTTTGTTTTGTTTTGTTTTGTTTTGTTTTTTGAGACAGGGTTTCTCTGTGTATCCCTGGCTGTCCTGGAACTCACTCTGTAGACCAGGCTGGCCTCGAACTCAGAAATCCGACTGCCTCTGCCTCCCAAGTGCTGGAATTAAAGGTGTGCGCCACTACTAACCAGCTTTTCTTTTTGATTGCTGCTGTGGTGTCTTCATCTGGTTTTAGGATCAAGATAATACTAGCTTTGTATCGTGAGCGTCTCTAAAGGCCTGCGGCAGGTCTGAGGGCATTCCATCTGGGAAAGCCTTTGGGGCTTGGGGTTATAATTAATGTATTAGTTTCATTGCTTTTATAGATCTGTTTAAATGATCTCATTTTGGTTTAATTTTGGTTAAGTCATATGTGTCTAGAAATTCACCCTGTCATAATTTCAACTTTGGTGGGACATGAGTTTTTAAGAGATGTCCTGTGACTCTGAATTGTATTGCTTTCTGTTACACTGGCTGCATTTTTACCAGTAAGTTTATTAATGTAGGCCTTTGCTTTTGTCAGTTTGGCTAAGGCCTGCTCACTGTTTGTCTTGGCAAAGAACCAATTCCTCATTCCACTGATTCTGTATTTTGCATTTTTAAATTTCTACCTTATTAATTCTTCCCTTATCTTCTTTCTTCACTGTTTTCAGACTTGACTTTTTGTTGTTTGTCCAAGACCTGAAGGGCATCATTATTTATATAAAACCTTTGTTTTTTTAAAATGTGTGTAGTTCCCACAGAGACCAGGAGAGGGTGTCAGATCCCTTGGAACTGGAGTTTCAGACTGGAGTGAGTCCCCACATAGGTTCTGAGGACTAAGCCTGGGTCCTCTGAGTGAGCAGCCAGTGCTCTTACTGCAGTGAACTTTGCAGTTCTCATCTCTGGGATTTTTTTTTTTTAATGAAGATACTTGCAGCTATGAGCTTTCCTTGTAGGACTGCTTTCATTGGTCTATTGTGTCTTCACTTTTCTTCAGTTCTGCAAATCTTATTTTTGTCTTATGCCTATGAGTGTTTTCCCCGCGTGGGTATGTGCACCATGTGCATACCTGGTGTCTGCAGAGGCCAGAAGAGAGGGCTGTATCACCTTAAACTGGAGTTAGGGATAGCAGTGAGCCACCCAGGGGTGCTGGAAACCAAACCTGGGTCCTCTGCTGGAACAGCCAGTGGCTCTTACACTGGGCCATCTCTTCTTTCTAGTTCTAGGGATGTTTTGAATTTTCATTTTCATTTAATCAATGACTCATTTGTCAATAGTCTCTCTCTCTTCTTCCTCCTCCTCCTCCTCTTCATCTTCCTCTTCCTCTTCTTTTTTGAAGTAGGGTTTTTCTGTATACCTCTGGCAGTCTGGAACTCACTTTGTAGACCAGGCTGGCCTCAAACTCATAGAGATCCTCCTGTCTCTGCCTTCTAAGTGCTGGGATTAAAGGCATGTACCACCACTACCAGCTTGTAGTGTTATCTTTTTTTGTTGTTGTTGTTTTTGTTGTTTTGTTTTTTGAGACAGGGTTTCTCTGTGTATCCCTGGCTGTCCTGGAACTCACTCTGTAGACCAGGCTGGCCTCAAACTCAGAAATCCACCTGCCTCTGTCTGCCAAGTGCTGGGATTAAAGGCGTGCGCCACCACTGCCCGGCTGTAGTGTTATCTTGATGGATTACTGTCCAGGCCAGCTGGACAATCAAGTGGGACCCTCAGACCCTGTGGAGAGGACTGAGATGTGTGAGAAAATAAGGAGGCACAGCAAGTCAAGAAGTCTGATCAAGCTGTCAAAATTTTTATTGTTCACACAGGTTATATACTCTGAAAACAGGATATGGGGAGGGGTAGGAAAGGAAAGAGGGCTTTGCGGGTGGAGGAAGTTAGCTGCAGCTGCATGGTCTAGCTAAGTTATTCTTACAAAGCCTTTCCATTACCAGGGGCTCTAAAAACATCTATCTAGCAGAATGTTGGCTAAATCTAGAGATCAGGAGGAAGGGTTACTAAGGTGGTTGCTATGCGGCCTTGTTTGAAGTTCTGAGAACTGACAAGTGAATCATGGAAGGTAAGCAGAAAGAAGAATAGTAGCTAGGAGAGCCAAGGGTGAGTGTTTGCCAAGAGCAAGGCCTTGCCACGGCTTCCCACAGATTACTAAATTAATAAGTATGAAATTATCTTCTTTAATCCCTCCTCGCTAGTTTTGGTTCTAAACCCATTACTATTAAAATAGCAGTGCCTTCTTGCTTCCTGGTTCCATTTGCTTGGAGTATTTCTGCATGTTTTCACCATCCGATAGGGTCAATCTTTGAAAGTGAGGTAGGTTTCTTGCAGGAAGCAAATAGATAATTACTGTTTTTTAATCCAGTCTGCTAGTCTGTGTCTTTTCATTGAGGAATCGACAGCACTTACAGTTACTAGTGAAAGTGTATTTGAATTGCTGTCATTCTGTCGGTTGTGCAGTGGTTAGTGTTCTCCTGATCCTCATTTGTTTGCTGTTACTCTAGCTCTTAACGTTTCTCGGTAACTGACTCTGATTTATCATTCTCTTTCGTCTAAAGAATTTCTTCTGGAATGCTCTATAAAGGTGGCTTAGTGACCATAAGATTTTGTTGGCCTGTTTTTATCATGGTATATTTTATGTACCCACCAATTATGACAGATAATTTCACTAGCAATCATAGTATGAGTTGACCTTTATGTCATCATTTTGTGTCCTTCTGGCTTTTAAAGTTTCTGTTAAGAAGTCAGCCCTTAGTTCTGATAACTCCAGCTTTATAGTGACATGATACTTACACCGTGTGGTTCTCAGGACACTTCCTTTGTGCTGTATGACATGGGCATTTTCTTTCCTGGTCCTGTCTACCTGCTATCCTATGTCTTTTGTACTTGGATGGGCCTCTGTTTACCTAGATTCTGAAAAGTCTACTGTGATTGTATTGAAAATACTTTCTCCAGGAAGCAGGGTTGCACGTCTTTAATATCAGCACTCAGGAGGCAAGGCAGGCAGATCTCTGAATCTAAGGCCAGCCTGGTCTACAGAGTGAGTTGCAGGACAGCCAGGACTATATATAAAGAGAGAAGAGAAGAGAAAGGCGGGAAGGGGGAAACAAAATACTTCCTATGCTTTTAGCATGAGAATCATCGTTGATGCTCATATTTGGCCTTTTCATATTATATTAGTTACTTTTTCTTGCTGTGATAAAACACCAAACCCAGAAATGACTTACAGAAGAAAGAGTTTATTTGGGTTTAGAACTCCAGAGGAAGACTCCGTAATGGTGGAGGAGGGATGGCAGCAGGCAGCCAGAACAGAAGACGGCCTGATCTCATTTTTCACCGCATACAAGAGACAAACAGGGAAGCAGAAGTAGGCCGAGGCAGTAACCCTCAAGTCCTCGAGTCAGTGATGTGCTTACCCCTGCAGAGCTGCTCTTTCTAAAGATTCTTTAATCTCCACCAGAAGAGGGCATCAGATCTCATCACAGATGGTTGTGAGCCACCATGTGGTTGCTGGGAATTGATCTCAGGTCCTCTGGAGGAGCAGTCAGTGCTCTTAACCACTGAGCCATCTCTGAGGGGAGGGGCAGTTCTTACTCAGACCACTGCAATTTTTGTTGCTATTCGTCTTAGGCTGGCTTTGAACCTCCAACCTGCCCAACCCTCTTGTTTCAGCCACCCTGAGTGTGGGGGTGGGGGTATCGGAGATTGGGAGGGTGGGTGTTGGAGCCACATGTGTCTCTAATTTTTGGTTTATTAATTCCATGAAGATTAACTAGAATTAATACTTTTTAAAAATGATTTTGGAAATTCTGAAGCACATCCATTGGCTCCTAGATTTTTAATACTTTAATTAAAGCCTTGCTTATATTTTGAGATAGGGGTTGGTTCTTTCGGAATGCTTGGGTGGTCTGGATCTATGTACTTCTGGGTGCATCCCAACTTCTCTGAATCTTAACGGATGAACCTATAGGCATATGTTACCACATCCTACTTTACTTTGTAAAGATTTAGGTTTATATTTAGGTGTGTGTCTTTGTCTGTTTGTCTGCTTGCCTGCCAGCCTATGTTTGTGTGGCTTTATGTGTATGTGCATGTGTGCAGGTGTCTTCAGAGGCCCAAGGGGGGAGTCAGATCCCCTGGAACTGAGTTGCAACAGGTTGTGAGCCATCCAGTGTGGGTGCTAGAACTCAGGTCATCTGCCAGGACAGTAAGCATTCTTACTGCTAAGTCCCACTACTGACTTTTTTTTTTTCAAATTTAAAACACTTTATTTATCAATATTTGTATAAACATATATACTTATACATGTATACATATATACATACATATATAAATAATAATTAAATAATAAAATGTATTTAAAAAGTATGGAGGGTTGGGAAGAGTGGGAGGAAGGAGAGAAAGGGGAAAGTTACGTAAATACAGTGTTTATATATGAAATTCTCAAAAAGGAATCCAGTTTTTTAAAATGTTCAACAGATTAACTAGCATTTTACAATATGAAAATAAATATGACCTATAATTATGTTGAAGGACATTTTAACTCACTACAAACTTTGAAGTTTAAAATGAGATCAATAAAAATTATTTTACCCAGCAAACTAACACAAATCACAATAACGTTTTATAATTCAAAGTATTTCTGCGAACAAGAAAATAGATTGTTAGGAACTAAGTCAGCAGAACCAGGGGTACACTGTGTGTTAATTTTTGTTTGTTTATTTGTTTGTTTGTTTTATCAAATCATAATTTTTCCTTTTTAACACAGGGGTTATAAACACAAAAATGCAGAATGTGGGGAAGGGGATGACACAGGAACATAGATGTTCAGGGGGAGTACAGATATCTTTCAGAACAGGGTATCATCTGGGTGAAGGTTCAGGGGTCAGGTCACTATGACTCTTCCTATGATTCCCTTGTCATAATCTAATTTGGTACTATCTGCCAAAGGCTGCCTATTTACAAGGTTTATGACTACTCAGGCTGGTAGATTTAACAAAAGCTTCCTGTTTACAATAGTTTATAGCCCTCTGTTTCAGTGTTTTTCCATAGAGACCCAAGACTTTGTATTAGCAGGCATGTATGTCAGGCCTATTGCTGATTTTAGGCTTATGGCTAATTTTAGGCCTTCAGTGTATAAGCAGGGCTGCCCCTGACATCTCCTCCCTTCTCCAAGTATAGAAGGGCTGTGGTGATTCTAATCTTGCCAAGGTGGGGATAGAGGCCTGACCTCCAGTAATTAAAGGGGACATTGTAATGGCTCCAGTCCTCCTGTCATTGTCCAGTGAGGCATAAGGGCCATACCCGTCCCGATGTCTTTTTCCTGGAGAGGGGATACTTTTGACATCTACCCCTATGCAGTCAGGCTTGTCCCTCAGGGAACCCAGAAACATAATTTTAACTTTTATTTATATTTCCTTGCAGTGCTTAGCCTCGCAGCCTCAGCAAGAATTCAGATCGCCAGACAGAGGGGGTTCTGGGTGGCCCCTCTCTGCTTGGTCTAGGGGTGGAAGCCCCCTCTTTTAGGATGGGTGGAGATGGGACTTAGGAACACCCTAGATAGAGTAACAACCTCATCTAGAGTCCCGTGGTCCTCCAAAGCTAACATATGATAATGTATCTGAATAGATTTTGCTATCAGATTATCTGTCTGTTGTTTCACAAAGTTAGTCAGCCTATTTAAGGCCCAGGGACCAAAGGAAATAAGCAAAAATAACCCAATTAATAATCCCAAGATGGAAGGAAGTAGGGTTAACAATCATGGAGAGGTTAAAGACCAATTCTTGTACAAGCTCTCATTTTTCTCTTTTTCTCTCTGTCTTTTCTCAATACCTTCTCTGGCCTTTTTCATGCTCTCTTTAATCATCCCTGTTTTGTCTATGTAAAAGCAGCATTCTTCTTTAAGGGCTGTACACAGTCTAGAGCTGTACACAGTCTTTTCTACTGTAAAAGAGAAAATCAGGTTCAATAAAGTCCTTGGGAATTTTTGGGGATCACATCAGACAGCGAAACGAGGGATTTCTTTAGATTAGTGATGTCAGTCTATAGCTGTTTGATGTCCTTGTCTAAGGCCCATTGGAGGTCTGAGTAGTATAAGTCCAGAGGCCAGCATCAGGATTAGAACTCCTATTAGCAGACATCACAGGTGATTAATTTTTACCTGGAAGAGGGGAAAAAAAGGAATTCTCAGGGAAACTTCTCTTCCCTGGATGACAATTGTTATTCATCTTATTTATAATTGGGCCTGGTTTTGTGGAGGTATCTATTTAATTCATTAATCTTTTTGGTGGCCATTTAGTTGTGCCTTCTGTGGTATTAAACAGTCATATCAATCCTCAGCACCATATAGGAACTAGGTCCTGGCCATTCTATTTAAGGGTAAAAAGGTCCTTCCACATAGTTGTGGCATAGTTTTTATTGGTCTCAGCGATGCCAGAGGCAATCAGCGGCATATTTGATGTGAGCTTTCAGTTTTAGAAAGTTAAGAGTAAACAAGGCATGCTCCTTCTACCCTCAAAGAGTCATAAAGACACTATTTAAAGAAATATAATTCATTATTAATAATCTCTTTTATCAAAGGACTATTATAAAACAGCCAACATTTAATCAATCTATATAATATGTCAATTAGTGAGAGCTTCTACTTTTTGTAAAATTACTCCTCTTTTGTCAATTAATTGTTGAGGGAAATTAAGATTTGCATCTCTCTTAAGATTATCAAACAGAGACATAAATTCTTTTGTGAAGAGCTTAAAATAAGATCTTAACCTATAAGCATCTCCTGGAAACTTGAAAATCGTTTGAAATAAGTAAACTATCTTTTTTTTTTTTTGCCAGACCAATTATCTGTTTTTTTTTGTTTTTTGTGTTTTTTTTTTTTTTTTTTTTTTTTTGGATATTTTACGTATTTACCTTTCACTATTATCTCCTCTTCCTTTCTCCCCCAAAACCCTTTCTCATATCCCCTCTTCCAATTTTTATGAGGATGTGCTCCCATCATTCTCCCAATCCCACCTCCCTGCTCTCACATTCCCCAACACTAGGGATTCAAACTTTCGGAGACCATGGCCCTCCACTTCTACTGTTGCCTAATGAGGCTACCCTCAGTTACCTATACAAGTGGAGCCATGAGTTCCTCCCTTTATGTTCTTAGGCTGGAGTTTTAGTCCCTGGGAGCTCTGGTTGAATATTTTGCTACTCCTTCTAAAATAAAACCAAAGCACCCACATGTGTCTACGCATTGTGTCTTAGGTATTGTGAGCTTTTGGGCTAATATCCACTTATCAGTGAGTGCATGCCATGTATGTTCTTTTGTTACCTCACTCAGGATGATATTCTCAAGCTCCATCCATTTGCCTAAGAATTTCATGAACTCATTGTTTTTAATAGCTGAGTAGTACTCCATTGTGTAAATATACCACATTTTATGTATCCATTCCTCTGTTGAAGGACATCTGGGTTCTTTCCAACTTCTGGCTATTATAAATAAGGCTGCTATGAACATAGTGGAGCATGTGTCCCTGTTGTATGTTGAGACATCTTTTGGGTATATGCCCAGGAGTGGTATAGCTGGATCCTCAGGTAATACTATGTTCAATTTTCTGAGGTACCGCAAGACTGATTTCCAGAGTGGTTGCACCATCTTGCAATCCCACCAACAATGGAGGAGTGTTCCTCTTTCTCCACATCCTCGCCAGCATCTGCTGTCACCTGTGTTTTCAATCTTAGCCATTCTGACTGGTGTGAGGTGAAATCTCAGTGCTGTTTTCATTTGCATTTCCCTGATGACTAAGGGATGTTGAACATTACTTTAGGTGCTTCTCAACCATTTGAGATTCCTCAATTGAGAATTCTTTGTTCAGCTCTGTACCCCATTTTTAATAGGGTTATTTGATACTCTAGAGTCTAATTTCTTCAGTTCTTTGTATACCTTGGATATTAGCCCTCTATCAGTTGTAGGATTGGTAAAGATCTTTTCCCAATCCGTTGGTTGCTGTTTTGTCCTATTGATGGTGTCCTTTGCTTTACAGAAGCTTTGCAGTTTTATGAGGTCCCATTTGTCAATTCTTGATCTTAGAGCGCAAGCCATTGGTGTTCTGTTCAGGAACTTGTCCCCTATGCCCATGTGTTCGAGGCTTTTCCCTATTTTCTCTTCTATTAGTTACAGTGTAGCTGGTTTTATGTGAAGATCCTTGATCCACTTGGAGTTGAGCTTTGTACAAGGATAAGTATGGTTCAATTTGCATTCTTCTACATGCTGACCTCCAATTGGACCAGCACCATTTGTTGAAAATGCTGTCTTTTTTCCACTGGATGGTTTTAGCTCCTTTGTCAAAGATCAAGTGACCATAGGTGTGTTCATTTCTGGGTCTTCAATTCTATTCCATTGATCTTCCTGCCTGTCTCTGTTCCAATACCATGCAGTTTTTAACACTATTGCTTTGTAGTATAGCTTGAAATCAGGGATGGGAATTTCCCCAGAAGTTCTTTTATCGCTGAGAGTAGTTTTCGCTATCCTGGGTTTTTTGTTATTCCAAATAAATTTTAGAATTGCTCTTTCTATCTCTATGAAGAATTGAGTAGGAATTTTGATGGGGATTGCATTAAATCTGTAGATTGCTTTCGGCAAGATGGCCATTTTTACTATATTAATCCTGCCAATCCATGAGCGTGGGAGATCTTTCCATCTTCTGAGATCTGTTTCGATTTCTTTCTTCAGGGGTTTGAAGTTTTTGTCATACAGGTCTTTTACTTGCTTGGTTAGTTTCACACCAAGGTATTTTATATTATTTGTGACTATAGTGAAGGGCGTCACTTCCATAATTTCTTTCTCAGCCAGTTTATCTTTTGAGTAGAGGAAGGCTACTGATTTGTTTGAATTAATTTTATACCCAGCCACTTTACTAAAGTTATTTATCAGGTTTAGGAGTTCTCTGGTGGAAGTTTTGGGGTCACTTAAGTATACTATCATATCATCTGCAAATAGTGAAATTTTGACTTCTTCCTTTCCAATTTGTATCCCTTTGACCTCCTTTTGTTGCCTAATTGCTCTGGCTAGGACTTCCAGTACTGTATTGAATAGGTAGGGGGAGAGTGGGCAGCCTTGTCTAGTCCCATTTAGTTTTTCTCCATTTAGTTTGATGTTGGCTACTGGCTTGCAGTATATTGCTTTTATTATGTTTAGGTATGGGCCTTGAATTCCTGATCTTTCCAAAACTTTTATCATGAGGGGGTGCTGAATTTTGTCAAATGCTTTCTCAGCATCTAGTGAGATGATCATGTGGTTTTTTTCTTTGAGTTTATTAATATAGTGGATTACATTGATGGGCTTCCTTATATTGAACCATCCCTGAATTCCTGGAATAAAGCCTACTTGATCATGATGGATAATTGTTTTGATGTGTTCTTGGATTCTGTTTGTGAGAATTTTATTGAGTATTTTTGCGTCGATATTCATTAAGGAGATTGGTCTGAAGTTCTCTTTCTTTGTTGGATCTTTGTGTGGTTTAGGTATAAGCGTGATTGTGGCTTCATAGAATGAATTGGGTAGTGTTTCTTCTGTTTCTACTTTGTGAAATAGTTTGAAAAGAATTGGTATTAGGTCTTCCTTGAAGGTCTGATAGAATTCTGCACTGAAACCATCTGGTCCCAGACTTTTTTTGGTGGGTAGACTTTTAATGACTGCTTCTATTTCTTTCAAGGTTATGGGACTGTTTAGATGGTTTATCTGCTCCTGATTTAACATTGGTAACTGGTACTTGTCTAGAAAATTGTCCATTTCATCCAGATTATCCAATTTTGTTGAGTATAGGCCTTTGTAGTAGGATCTGATGATTTTTTGGATTTCCTCGGGTTCTGTTGTTATGTCCCCCTTTTCAGTTCTGATTTTATTAATTTGAATACTGTCTCTCTGTCCTCTGATTAGTCTGGTTAAGGGTTTATCTATCTTGTTGGTTTTCTCAAAGAATCAGCTCCTGGTTTTATTGATTCTTTGTATAGTTCTTTTTGTTTCTATTTGGTTGATTTCAGCCCTGAGTTTAATTATTTCCTCCCGTCTACTCCTCTTGGGTGCATTTGCTTCTTTTTGTTCTAGAGCTTTCAGGTGTGTTGTCAAACTGCTAGTGTATGCCCTCCCCAGTTTCTTTTTGTAAGCACTTAGAGCTATGAGTTTTCCTCTTAGCACCGCTTTCATTGTGTCCCATAGGTTTTGATATGATGTGTCTTCATTTTCATTAAATTCTAAAAAGTCTTTAATTTCTTTCCTTATTTCTTCCCTGACCACATTATCATTGAGTAGAGTGTTGTTCAATTTCAATTTCCATGTGAGTGTGAGCTTTTCCTTGTCTTTGTCATTATTGAAAACCAGCCTTAGACCATGGTGATCTGATAGGATGCAGGGGATTATTTCGATTTTTTTATATCTGTTGAGGCCCGTTTTGTGACTAATTATATGGTCTATTTTGGAGAAGGTACCATGAGATGCTGAAAAAAAGGTATATTCTTTTGTTTTAGGGTGAAATGTTCTATAAATGTCTGTTAAGTCCATTTGGTTCATAACTTCTGTTAGTTTCACTGTATCTCTGTTTAGTTTCTGTTTCGTTGATCTATCCATTGCTGAGAGTGGGGTATTGAAGTCTCCCACAATTATTGTGTGAGGTGCAATGTGTGCTTTGAGCTTTAGTAAGGTTTCTTTTATGAAAGTGGGTGCTCTTGTATTTGGTGCATAGATGTTCAGTATTGAGCGTTCATGTTGGTTGACTTTTCCTTTAACGAGTATGAAATGTCCTCCTTTATCCTTTTTGATGGCTTTAAGTTGAAAGTTGATTTTAATCGATATTAGAATGGCTACTCCAGCTTGTTAGGACCATTTGCTTGAAAAATTGTTTTCCAGCCTTTTACTCTAAGGTAGTGTCTGTCTTTGTTACTGAGCTGGGTTTCCTCTATGCAGCAAAATGCTGGGTCCTGTTTGCATATCCAGCCTGTTAGCCTATGTCTTTTTATTGGGGAATTAAGATCATTGATGTTAAGAGATATTAAGGAGAGGAGATTGTTGCTTCCTGTTATTTTTGTTAACAGTGGAGGCGTTGTTTGTGTGGTTATTTTCTTTTGGGTTTGTTGGAAGAGGCTTACTTTCTTGCTCTTTCTGGGGTATAATTGCCCTCCTTGTGTTAGTGCTTTCCTGCTATTATTCTTTGTAGTGCTGGGTTTGTGGAAAGATATTTTGTAAATTTGGTTTTGTCATGAAATATCTTGGTTTCTCCATCTATGGTAATTGAGAGGTTTGCTGGGTATAGTATCCTGGGCTGGCATTTATGTTTTCTTAGGGTCTGTATGACATCTATCCATGATCTTCTAGCTTTTAGAGTCTTTGGTGAAAAGTCTGGTGTAATTCTGATAGGTCTGCCTTTATATGTTACTTGGCCTTTTTCTCTTACAGCTTTTAAAATTCTTTCTTTGTTATGTGCATTTTGTGTTTTGATTATTATGTGGCGGGAGGTATTTCTTTTCTGGTCTAGTCTATTTGGCGTTCTGTAGGCTTCTTGGATGATTATGGGCATCTCATTCTTTAGATTAGGGAAGTTTTCTTCTATAATTTTGTTTGAAAATATTTATTGGCCCTTTAAGATGGGAATCCTCACTTTCTTCTATACCTGTTATCCTTAGGTTTGGTCTTCTCATTGTGTCCTGAATTTCCTGGATGTTTTGTGTTAAGAACTTTTTGCATTTTGTGTTTTCTTTGACAGTTGTGTTAATATTTTCTATGTTATCTTCTGCACCTGAGATTCTCTCTTCTACCTCTTGTATTCTGTTGGTGATGCTTGCATCAATGACTCCTGATTTCTTTCCCAGGTTTTCTATATCCCTGGTAGTCTCTCTTTGTAATTTCTTAATTGTCTCTACTTCCATTTTTATGTCCTGGATGGTTTTGTTAAATTCCTTCACCTGTTTGGTTGTGTTCTCTTGTAATTCTTTAAGGGTTTTTTGTGTTTCCTCTTTAAGGGCTTTCACCTGTTTATCTGTGTTCTCCTCAATTTCTTTGAGGGTGTTATTTATGTCCTTCTTAAAGTTTTCTATCATCATCATTAGAAGTGATTTTAGATCTGACTCTTGCTTTCCTGGTAATATAGGTAATTCAGGACTTTCTAAGGTGGGAGAACTAGGTTCTAATGAACCCAAGTACCCTGGGTTGTTGATGCTTGTGTTCTTGCGCCTACCTTTAGCCATCTGGATCTCCTTGGTGCTACCTGAGCTGTCTCTGACTAGAGCCTTGTCTTTCCTATTATCTTGGTTGTGTCAGAACTGTTTGGGATGGGTGTTGCTGCTGGGGTTAGAGCTGAGGTCCAAGAGTTGCTCAGTGATCAAGCGGAAACAGGAAGGAACCAGTGCTCTGGGCCAGGAGTGAATTCCTGGGTCCCTGCAGGTCCTGGTTACTCCCTGTTTGGGTAGAGTATTGCTGTCTCCTGACCTGAGATACTGCCCAGGTTAGAACTCCTGGGCCAGGAGTGAATTCCTGGGTCCCTGCAGGTCCTGGTTACTCCCTGTTTGGGTAGAGTATTGCTGTCTCCTGACCTGAGATACTGCCCAGGTTAGAACTCCTGGGCGCCCTGCCACCTCTGGGTTTTGCGAGGTTGGGTACAGAGAATCTGCTCTGTGCTCGGACCCAAAGAAGAAGGAACCGGTACTCCTGCCCAGGAGTGAATCCCTGGGTCCCAGTGGGCCCCAGCCACCCTCCACTTGGTGTGAGTGTTGCTGCCTCCTTACCCAAGACACGGCCAGGGTTAAAGCTCCTGAGAGCCCGCTTCCTCTGGGTTCTGTGAGATTGGGTGCAGAGCTATCTCCTGGGAACTGCTGAGCGCTCAGGCACAGACCAGAAGGTACCAGTGCTCCGGGCCAGGAGTGAATTCCTGGGTCCCTGTGTGACCCGGTTATTCCCTGCTTGGGGTGAGCGCTGCTGAGTCATTACCTTAGATATTGCCTGGGTTAGAGCTCCCAATTTTTTAATATCAAGGTCTAACTATATAACCATGGCTGTCCTAGAACTTAGAACTTGCTTTGTAGACCAGGCCAGCCTTGAACTCACAGAGTTCTATCTGCTTCCACACACCACTCCCATGTCCAGCAAGGCTTTTTATTTTAAGACTTGATTTAATTTTGGTAGGTTCCATGAGTTCATGTGTTTAATCATTTCTTCCAAGTTTTCTAGAGTTTGGGTTGGTTTTTTCTTTTTCTTTTTCTTTTTTTTGTATATTCATCATAGTATCTGTGAGTGAGTGTGTGTACAGTGCACATTTGTGTTTGTGCATGTGGAGACTAGAGAACAGCTTTGGGCATCTTCGGGTGCACTTCCCTTTTGTTGAGACAGGGTATGTCTCTGGTTTGTCTGGAGCGCAACTCACAGGCTATTGTGGCTGCTCAGGTGTTCTCAGGAATTAGTTCTGGGATCAGTGTGGCCCATCATACCCAGCTCCTTTCCCTGGATTCCGGTGGTATAACCTCATGCTTGCCAGGCAAAGATTTTACCAGCTGAGCCGTGTCCTAAAGCCGACAGGCAGTGTCTGCGGCTACTGTAGATTGGGTTCTTGTGCTGGCTGATACCATGTCAATCTGACATAAGCTGAAACCATCTCTGAAGAGGAAATCTCAGCTGAAAAGAGTGCCCCCAAAGACTGGACTGTGGGCAAGCCTGGGGATATTTTCTTAATTGGTGATTAATATGGGAGAGCCCCAGCTCACTCTGGGTGGTTCACCCCTAGGCTGATGCTCCCTGGTGTTATAAGAAAGCAGGCCGTGCAAGCCCTGAGGAGCAAGCCAGTGAGCAGCATGCCTCCACGGCCTCTGCATCAGCTCCTGCTCCAGGCTCCTGATCTGGCTTGATGAACTACAACTGTAAGATAAATAAACCCTTTCTTTGCCAAGCTGCTTTTGGTCATATTCACTGTAGCAACAGAAACCTAGCTAAGACAGCTTTTGTTTATTCTATAACAACTAAAAAGCTAATAAGTCAGCTGCCGTAGCATGTTGTACATTCTTACCTGCAATTTGACTACAATATTTTCATTAAATTATTTATTTTTGATAGGGAGCAAGTATGTGAGCCATAAGGTGTGCGTGCATGCCGGTTCTCTCCTTGACTTTGTGGGTCCTGGGAACAAAACTCAGGTTATCAGCCTTGGTAACAGACACCTTTTCCTACTAAGCCATATCATTGGCCCAGGTATCACAAAACAAACAAAAACACACTTTTTAGAAAATAATCCAAACAATAGTAAGCAAAACTATACAGCCATACTTAACCTGGGGCGTTTTTGTTATTGTGGTTGATTTATTTTGTTTTTCTTTCTTTCTTTCTTTCTTTTTTTTTTTTTTTTTTTTTTTGGTATTTTGTTTGTTTGTTTGTTTTTGTTTTTTTGTTTTTTTGTTTTTTTTGGTTTTTTGGTTTTTTGGTTTTTTTGGTTTTTGAGACAGGGTTTTTCTGTATAGCCTTGGCTATCCTGGAACTCACTCTGTAGACCAGGCTGGCCTCGAACTCAGAAATCCACCTGCCTCTGCCTCCCAGGTGCTGGGATTAAAGGTGTGCGCCACCACTGCCCGGCTTATTTTGTTTTTAAGCAAAGCAATCCATCTACATCAGGGCCTGTAACACTGTCAACACCATAAAAAGACCTGTGTATTTCTCCCTTTAAGTAAATCTAGGTGTGACCCTTATGTGTGTGTGGGGGGAGGGGAGGGTATGTGTGAATTGTGTGTGTGTGTGTGTGTGTATGTGTGGTTTGTGTGATATGTGTATATGTTTGTATGTAGCTATTTTATATGTGTTTGCTACATGTGTGGGGTATATGCACGTGTTTAGTGTATGTATATGTGCTTGGTGCATGTATGTTTATAAATGTATATTAGGTGTGTGTGTGTATGTATGTGTGGGGGGCATATATGTTTGGTGTGTGAATATGAGTGGTGTGTGTATATATGTGTTTGGTGTGTATATGTATGGTGCATGCATATGAGCTTGCAGGTGCCTGTGCTTGGTGCAAGCTTGGACAGCCCACAGCAAGGCATCCAAGTTTTTTCCTAGATTTCTAGTTCTTTCTACCTTGGTACTGGTTTCCTTTCCAGACAAGATGTTCATGGTGTTTCTGCATGGCCTACCCGATAATTTCTCAGGTTTTGCCCTTCTTGCTTTCTAAGGTTGGGGCTTCTGTCATGCACAGCCATGCCTGGCCTTTTCTGTGGTGCTAAGGATTCAAACCCAGGTCCTGGTGCTCATGGAGCAAGTGCTATTACCACTGAGACTCCTGAAATCTACTCGGGACTTATTTCAAATGATCAAAAAAAAAAAGCCCTTTCATTTTCACCAAAGTTACAGAACTTTAGGGACAGTACACATTAAAAATACAAAATGTAGGCATGGTGTGGAAACATACACCTCTAATCCCAGCAGCAGAGGCAGGTGGATCTCTGTGAGTTAGAGGTCAGCTCTGACTGTGCACTTGAGTTCTAGGTCAGACAAGGTTACACAGTGAGACCCTGTCTCAAAACCAAACAAAACTGGAAACTATTTACAATGAGGCTGGATACACACCTCCTCAGTTAAGATCCATCTACCTGTGCTGTCACTGCAGAGGCCTCAGGCTCCACTCCCAGGACCAGTATGGCAGCTCACAACCATTTGTAACTCCAGTTATAGGGGATCTGATGCCCTCCTCTGCACCAGCTATCCCCATGGTTTAGGTGTGTATATACAAGCAAGGCATTCATACATATAAAATAAAAATTATCTAAAACTAAAAGGGTTTAAACCACATGACATTTCAGGGGATATACACTGAAAAAAACCAAAATCTGTTTTTCTCTATTACAGTGAAAGAGAGCTGATAACCGCACTGCGTCCTGCCGCCACCTCACATTTCTCTTCTTTTGAGTTTGCATCATATAATAGGAGCCAGTGACCTGGCTCAGTGGGTGAGGGCACTCGCTGATGTGCACTCACAGTCTGATGACCTGAGAGTGATATTCAGGATCCTCACGGTAGAAGGAGCTAACTAACTCCCAGAGGCTGTCCCTGACACTCATGCCTTCCATGCACATGCCATGGTACCCACACCCACTCACACAGACAGAACACATGACAGTACATACTGCCTAAGGGTTGGGATATTAGACAAACTTTAATTCGCTGTTGTAAAGTCAGAGCATGCAACATGGAAGGCCATGTTCTGCTCTCTGTGCCTAGTGAGGCCACCCTTAATGCAGGGCCAGACCTCAGACCTCAGCTGCCAAGGACCACCCTTGGCTTGGAGAGGGTTTCTGAAGAAGGGGTTTCTGGGAGCAGTGAAACAAACGACCCAAAGTCAAATCATAGGGTACAAGTTGATAGCCTGTGGTGTGCAAGATGGCTCCCTAGACAGTTTTCTGTAGACTGCTTGAGTCAGCTCTCTGCTCAAGACAGCTCCCTGCTAGAAACAGTTCCCTGCTAGAGGCAGCTATCTCATGCTAGGAAAAAAAATTCAAAATACTCTCTGGATTTCTCTCTCTCTCTCTCTCTCTCTCTCTCTCTCTCTCTCTCTCTCTCTGTGTGTGTGTGTGTGTGTGTGTGTGTGTGTGTGTGTATCATAATCAGACAACATTTTCTCTGAATATCTCCTGACAGATCATCCAGATAGCTCAGCTCTTGCAGACCAAGGCCCAGTCTTTTATTTGTATTTCAATTTAGTCATTTACTCCAGGTTCCCTTTTGATTATCCCATGAATTAGCATTTCATGACTCCAGCCCCTTAATTCTTAGAAAGAGATTGCAAGCACTTTTTTTTTTAACATTGCAAAAGAATTCAGAGATCTGCCTACCTTTATTAGCACAATAAGCTAGCTGAGTAGGACCCCACCCTGAAATTACCATTCCTACCATGCCTGGGCCTGGACCTAAACTCCCTCTGTCCCAAACTGACTATAAACTCAGGAATCTGCCTGACTTTCTAAGTACAAACAAAAACTTAGTTGGGTAGGATGGACGTTGCCCTGTGATTACCACTACCTAAATCTCTTATCTCCTTTCATAATATCTTTCTGACAAGCTAGCTCCTAGTGAAGCTGCCTTTGTTCTTTTAGATTTGTGAAGCTCCTTATACAATTCATATTTGATAAATTTAGATAGATAGATAATAGATAGATAGATAGATAGATAGATAGATAGATAGATAGATAGATTTACTTTATTTATACAAGTATACTGTAGCTGTCTTCAGACACACCAAAAGAGGGCATTGGATCCCATTACAGATGGTTGTGAACCACCATGTGGTTACTGGGAATTGAACTCAAGACTTATGGAAGAACAGTCAGTGCTCCTATCCGCTGAGTCATCTCTCTAACCCAAAATGTTATATTTTTGAACTCAGGTTTTCAGAGTTCTTTCCTACAGCCTTAAAGGCTATTCTGAAGGTCTTAGTACTTACCTTTTTGGCTAAAGACATAGCCACACCCTCAACTGCTAGACTTGTGCTGTTTCTGATTATCATGGAGTCCTTAACATTAACAGGGAAGGCATTCGCCAATAACCTTGGCAGGGAGAACATTGCCAGATAAGCTTGGCAGGGAGAAAATTTCCCCAAGGAGGAACGTGAACTAAGATATATATTTTTATACAAACAAGCCTTATGCCGACAGCAACCATCAGCACTTGTAGAGGCCCACACCCAACTGGCTATGTTCCAGAGATGGGAATCATGTCATGCTGTCCCTGCCATGGCCAAGCTGGACTCAGTTTCAGCTTTGTAGTCAGGGTCTTCAGCAGTCCCTTCTAAGCTTTCCCTTGCCTTGGAGTGGTTTATAACACCCTACATGAGACAAAAGCTGGCTGAAGTGTCAGGAAGCATGAACCTGCTTCTAAGAGGGCAAGGCTGGACTCTACAAAGTCTTTTGCCCACAAATCAAAAGTAAGAGCAAGACAGAGTTGAATGTTTGCCATGCCACTGGAGTGGAAGAGCTCTTGGGTCCAGTAGGAACTAGATGCCAGTCTGAGCCTTATCTCATGCTGCTGGTTTTGGAGGAGCAAGGAGGGGGAGCTGGACTCCCACAAAGAAGATAGCTGTTGTGTGGCAGTTGCTGTGCAGGCTTTCCTCACCTGGGAACCCAGGACAGGGGCTCGAGCTCCTCAGTTCTCAGGTAGTTATGGGAGTTGTGCTTCCTATAGCAGCCAGGGACAGCTGGTGACAGTTACAGAGCAAGGCTTCTCTCTAGCGTTTGTGTAGGGAAGAGTGGTGAAGTGGGCATGCAGTTGGCACTGGAAGGGCTTGTGTGGCCAGTGGGGATTCAGATGTGCTGAGTGGACTAAGTTACAAGCCATGGCTGTGTGTTGGCCAGAAATAGGGCCTCTCATGCACTGTTGTCTTCCTGGGTCTATTGTGGGGTACTTGGGAGGCCTCAGGATGGGGCATCTGATCCTTTACTCCCACTAGAGTAAAGTTATGAATAATAGAGAGTAGTATGATTAGAGAAGAGACCTACAGGAGCCCAGAAAGCAAGGAAACTGTTTTCCATTTGGGCCAGCTGCACCATGTGGGTCTCTGACACAGTGACACAAGCAATCCAAGGTAATCTGGGTTAAGGGGATGATGGTACACGAGTCTGGCTGCCTTGGGAAGTGAGGAGCAAAGATGGGATTGGTAGGTCAGGAAGGAGTGTGGGTGGCACCAGGAATGCAGAGGGTCTACCCGTGCCACCAGAGCAGGCAGAGGGGGCAGTGGTGGAGACTACAGGTGGTTCAGCCCTGGCTGGGTCTGGAGTCCTATGGCCAGTGAGTTGTGGGAAGCAGAGTTGAAACCGGTAATGTGAGCCCTTGCAGAATGCCTGTTGTCAGAGTACAGATGATGCCATCTGGATAGCAGCTGACACGGAGACCTGGGAGTCAATGAGGAAGTTGCTCATGAAAGCCGTCTGCTTTCCAAGTGCTGCAGTGGGGACAGAGTACGGCTGTGTGAGACTCAGGGCCTCTTTCCTCCATCCACATCAGTGTTGGCCATCAGGTGCACCTTCAGGCTCCTCCAAAACCATCACCACGCACACACCACAGACAAGGAGTTGTGGGCTCTCCTTGGCACTTTCTTGCTACTTAGCTCTCCAGACATGCAACTCTCTAGAAGCCCTGAACATCCCCCAGTTCACAGACACAGAGAGGCCCAAGTACTGCAGGCTGAAAGGCCTGTGTGAATGCATGTGGCCAGAATGGGCTCCTGCAGTTTCTGTGGTATCTGTTGTAATGCCGGGTTGAGCTAAAGCTTTCTCAGGCATGCGTATGTTGCACTTACATACATGTAGGTAAAGCACTCAGAAGCATAAAATAATCTAGAAATATTTTTAAATAAAAAAATTAAAATCCTGGCTTGGGAGGCAGAGTCAGGTGGATCTGATTTCAAGGTCAAGCCTGGTCTACAGAATGAGTTCCAGAACAGCCAGGGCTACACAGAGGAAACTATGCCACCATGCCTTGAAAAACAAACAAACAAAAAACAAAAAGGATTGAGACTTGATTCTTAAACTTTTAATGGTGTGTGTGTGTGAATTCAGATGTCCATGGAAGCCAGAAGAAAGTGATTACAGGCAGTTGAGGGCTGCCCGACTCAGGTGCTACATACTGAACTCAGATCCTTTGTGAGAGTGGTATACACATTTACAACCTGGCCAGCTCAACAGCCCAAGACGTGATGTTTTTAACCTACATAGTATTTATCTTAGAGAATGTCTCATAAGCCGATGGGAATAGTTGTGCCCATGGGTGTTGATACCGAGAGCACAGCTCTGGAGGGTTTGGGTGCTGAAGAGGTACCACATGCTGGCTGTGGAGCTGAGAACGTGCAGGTGGGCTGGGTTCTACAGTAAGACTCTTCTAAGACCTTCCTCACGCTTTCCAGCACAGTGGTCTCCACAGTGGACACTGTGGATACTCTGACATCTTCCCAGACTCTTCCTCATTTCAGCAGCATGTACACAGGAGATGTCCCTCCTCTAGCAAGACAGCAGCCATCAGCCCACAGCTCTCCACACACACGGATGGCTAGCTTGTCTGCTGAGTGCAGGCCCAGTCACCTTGTTGCCTAGGGGACACACCCACTGTGTCTTTAGCTGGCATCTCATCCTGAACACAGCCGTGTCTGCTAATCATACTTCCCCCATCCCAGCCGAAGGCAAGCCACCAAGTCCCTGTGCTTAGCTGTGTTGTTCTCACTATGTCTGCTCTGCGGGCAAATCCTTTTAGCTTTGTAAGGTGGTATCATATCTCAAGGGATTACAATATTCCTAGAGCAGTGGTTCTCAACCTTTCTAGTGCTGTGACCCTGAAAGGCGGTTCTCCATGATGTTTCCATTCCTATTTCACACCTATAATTTTGCTGTTATGAATTATAATGTGAATATATATGATATGCAAATGGTCTTAGGAGACCCCCATGTAAAGGTAGTTGTACCCCTAGATTGAAAACCACTGCAAGAACCTAGATTGTATTATCTAAGGTCTGTCATGCTAAAGACCAGAATCTTCTACTTGACAAAACAAAGCAAGAGTTGATACAGTTCTCTAACTACACAATAAATTGCACATTTTATTTTCATTTTCTGAGACAAGACAGGGTTTGTGTAGTTTTGGCTGTCCTGGAACTCATAGAAATGTAGTTCTTTATGTAGACCAGGATGGCCTTGAACTCACAATATCCACCTGCCTCAGCCTCCCAAGTGCTGGGACCCAGCTGAACTGCACATTTTTATTGTAAGGGCATTTACTCTGTAGTCCAGGCTGGCCATGCACTGTTGCCAGTTCTCCTGCCTCAGTCTCCCTAGTGCTGAGATTACAGGCACAAGAGCCCATACTTGCCTGGGAACTGATCTAGGGCATTTCATGTTCGAATCAAGAACACTACCACCGACCTCTATTCGCAGCTAACGGTCAGTTTCAAGATACTTTTAAAATAATCAGATGGTGCAAGAGGCTCTTGATATGTGTCAATGTCTAATTAAAGAACCGTCTGGACAATCAGAGTCACCCAGTGTTCTTCTTTTCTCCTGAAGGGAAAGGCTCAAGTGACACAGAATGTAGGCTGTTGCGTAGAGAACCCACCACCTGCTCTTCCTGCCCGTTTCTGGGGAGATTACAACAGTGACTGTGGTGGCAAACCTTCTGTCACACAGAATGAATTGTGCTTTGTACTAGCTCTGTGTCTCAGAGGAAACCATCTTCACACTGCAGACCTTGCACATGCAGACACTGGCAACCCACACAACAGCAGCTGCTGGGCTGGAGGTAAAAAGACAGATGCTGAGCAGAAAGCAAAGCAGCTGCCGGTACAGAGGACCCAGGGTCAGTCTCTAGCTGGCACTCACATGCCAGCTCACATCTGCCTGTGGCTCCATGCTCACAGAAACCAGTGCTCTCTTCTGGCCTCCTTGGGCAAAAGGCACACAACTTGTACACATACATATGTGCAGGCAAATATTCATGCATACAAAAATAAAAGTAAAAACATTTTAAAAAATCAAATTCAATAGAAAAATATGAGAAAACTAAGTGCTGCAAATCCGAGCTCAGTACTGGTTAGAGCTATTGCTGAGGCTGCTTTCCTGTGACCAAGTCCCTACTAAATACCTGAGATCCAGTCTGGCCCCGTGCCTGAAAACTAAACACCCTGCTTGGGGATAAGGGGAGAGGCACAGGCACAGCACACACACCTTTAATCACATCACCAGAGAGGTAGATGCAGGAGGAGCCCTGTGAGTTTGAGGCCAGCCTGGTTTACAGAGTAAGTCCTGGGACAGCCTGTCTGGGATTTGAAAGAGAAAAACCTGTCTTAAAAAACCAAAACCAGGGCTGGAGAGATGGCTCAGTGGTTAAGAGCACTGACTGCCCTTTCAGAGGTCCTGAGTTCAATTCCCAGCAACCACATGGTGGCTCACAACCATCTGTAATGGGATCCGATGCCCTCTTCTGGTGTGTCTGCAGACAGTGACAGTGTACTCATACATTAAATAAATAAATCTTTAAAAAACAAAACAAAACAAAACAAAAAAACCCTAAAGATCACACAGTATGAGGATGTCTAGTCTGGGATAATGCTTCATCTGAAGCGGGGGGAAAAAAAAGCCTTATCATTTATATTTATTTAAAATGACTTCTATTTTATGAACAGTAGCTGACAGGGCAAGTTAGAACATTTAGATCCCTTAAGAACATTCAAGATATAATACCCAGTTGTTACTGAGATGAGCAACACAAGTACATATAAAACACGGTACACTAAACAGCGCGGGTGCAGCATGCCCTAACAACCACTTAGTCAGAAGTGCCCTGCAGATACAAGACATCGAGAGCAGCGATCCATGAGCTCTTAAATAAAACTTCAGTTCTCTGACTCTGACCAGGATTCTGACGAAGATTCTGACGAAATCCCCGGAGATACTGCCTCTTGTACTTCGGACCAGAGGTAGGCGATCAGCATTAGAACACACAGTAAAAGGACGAGGAATATAGGGAGCACCAGCAGCAGCACTCTCAGGTTTACCTCGTCATCCGCCAGCATAGAATCCTGACTCTCCTCAAATGTGATAAGACTCAAGTTTCGATCAGTCACCTTACTAACAGGGCCGCTGTCCACACTCCCCCCGTTTCCTGGGCTGCTGCAGTCAGGAGGGGCAAAGCCATCATTACAATGACAGTGCTTGAAATTGTTGCACACGCCATTCCCATGACACATTTCCTGTGGCTCACAGTCATACTGGAGCACCGCATGCCCAGTGCAGATGTACTCCATGCAGACTTTGTTAGGAGCACAGTAGGTGCCGCTCTGCACATCTCCATAGTCAGGGACGTCAGTAACGTTATAGGCATCCATACTCCAACACCAGTCATCCCCGTAAGGAACCTGCAGGAGTGAGTGCAGGGGTTTGACTTGTGGCAAGTATCTAACATCTGTACATACTAGTTTCCCACAAAATACATCCTCATCGGAACATGATTCATATCTTAAGATAGCCGAGTTGGGACGGCCACAGTTTCCAAACCGGTTTGCTTTAGTATTAACTGAAATGTAACATTCCTCAGGGGCAGATCTTGCAGGATACCCATAAATTCTTGAGCATTGCTTATCAGGGTTCTTACACCAACCCCCAGAGCAGTAGTAAATCCTATCACATTGTGTGCCATCCTGCATGTAGCTGTTTGCAGGGCATTCTTGAGAATTGCCATTACAGTACTCGGGAAGGTCACACACGTCCACAACAGGGCGACATAAGCTCCCTTTCTTCTTGAATGTACATTGGTAGCAGCAGAGTCCCTCACTGCACTGTGCACCCTCCTTCAGTGTACATGCTGGCCCACAGCATGGGTGGTTGTCACAGGCACTGCCGCAGTCACACTCCTCCGGATCCTCTACCACACCGTTTCCACAACGGGCATCTCTGCGCTTGCGGCTCTGGCGCCAAGGCTCGTCAAGCAGGCAGGCCCCTCTGTGCTCGTGGAGGAAATGGAGGAAGTGGTCAGAGCTGCAGTTGCTGAAGCCACTGTCCTTCCTGATCTTCTCATGCATGAGACACAAGTGCTTAGGACCACAGCTGCAGCTCGGGTGGTCGTGCTGGATACCCAGGTTGTGCCCGAGCTCGTGGGCCATGAGCGCGGCAAACAGGAAGACATCTTCATGATGGAAGGCCTCCACAGCCGCCGCAAACTCATCCGAACAGGCACCATCGAGAAACGCCTGGCCCTCGTTCTCTCCTGGGCGATGCCCAACGATCAAGTGTGCCACATCGTGCCTGACCCGGCCCACAAGTTTCTCCTGTCTCCAGAAGTTGAAATTCCTGAGTGTAGCCTGCAGGTCCACCGGGACCTCTATCGGATCCCCCTCTGTCCACACTTCCAGGCCCACCAGCACCACCTCTGTGTTTATTCCCCTGGTGAAGCTGTTAGCCAGAGCAATGATGTCCACTACTGCCTGCACCGTCTTGGTGACATTACTGCCCCACATCTGGAACCGCTGGTGGTTCACCACAACAAACATCTCCACATACTTGGTGTGTGACCACAAGTCAGACAGAACCAGCAGGTCATCGGGCCTCCTGCTCCTTTGTTGATGGCTGGTGTTCCCCAGGCTGTCTTCAGGAGTGACACTGCAGGAGACCACAGGCTGATGTGCCATGGTGTAGAGGACGTGTTCAAAGGCTTGGGAAGAGAGCATGGGTTCAATGCCATAGGATGTTTCCTCTTTAATCAAGACTCCCCTGAGGCCTGAACAGATGTTGACAGAAACAAAGGAGCCTGGCACCCCTTCCATGTAGCCTTCATAGTGGCAGTCCTGGGAGAGGAGAGGCATTTCTTGCCCCAGGATGCCATTGTGGTAACTGTAGACTGGGAAGTTACTCTCAGAGTAGTGTCCCTTTACCTCGAGGTGAAGCAGCTGCTTTTGGCCTTGCATCAACAGCACGTAGGATACCTTCCCTCCGGGATCTTCGCTCCCCTGGCCTGGCAGTCTCTTGGGGATGACGGTTTCATAGGAAGAATTATATACAGATCCTATGTCACAGAATGTGCTTGGGAGAAGAATCAGTAGCACCAAGATCCCTACTCTGACAGATATGTGGCCTGGCACTAGTCTCGGACCCAGGTTCCAGTGCTGTACAGCCCAGATGTGATGTGTTAGTTTAGCTCCCTTTAAGGCTGCTTGCCTGATCTGCAGGGAAGAGAGACCGGAGGCAAAGCCTCTCACTGGTGCTGCCACTGACATGGCTCAAACAAATTGTTGATGAAGTAGGACCTATGTCCATCAGCGGCAGCTCTCTGCTTTTACAGACCCAGGAACCCAGACCTGTGCCTGTGTCTTATGGGCTACTCCCCGCATGAATCCCACGGCCTCAGGCTGTGTCTGTTCTTTCTTTCCTCCTGGCCTCGGTGGTTCTGTACAGCACAGGGACTTCTTTCAAGTGGAAGAGCTTCAGTGTTGCTTAAGTTCCTTTGCCGTTCATGGAGATGAGCCTTGTATCTACAGAGACTCAGCCAGTTCTGTGTGTTAGATCACTGTTCATCCTCCACAGGTCATGGACCCCTGACATGTTAACCTGTTCATACTTTCAGACTCAACATTCTGCAGAGATGCGGGGGAGGGGACAGAGTTCTCTGGGTTCTCTGAACAATTAAGAGTTCTCTGTTGTCCTGCCTTGTTCCTCATTCTTACAGTAGTCATGCTGTAAGATAGCTAGTTCTCTTATTTCTAACTGCCTGATTTCTTTCACTAGTACACACACACAGACACACACACAGACACACACACACACACACACACACACACACACACACACACACACACAGTATTTAGATGTTCTACTTTCCCTTATCCTTGTATGTACCAAATGAATTTTGGCATTAAAACGTGATCCTTCTCTATGGAAAACTTTTTGTAAGGCATAAGTTATATGATCTTATTTTTACCACAGAAATGTATCAGAGCCTGAAATCAAAGTTAGCTCTCCCAATGGTCTCACCATAAAAATAAAAACGGACTGGTGACTCTAGTTACAGCAACAAAGAAAAGGAAGTGGGCTCTGGAAGAACCTTAGGTTCCACCCTTGTCCGTGTGCAGTGGGCTTGCACCGCCCATTCAAGTCTGAGGCTCTTTCACGTTAGTGCTAGTCCTGTGTCTAGCATTATCCATTAGAAGGAGACAGAAGTTGTGTGAACACATCCCCTCACCCATTTCTTCATCCTCATGCATATTTTAACTAAATAAAACTCTTATCTTCTACGTGGCATAAAATAATTTTATATTAGCCAACTATTTACACCATAAATCATACAAGGTGTAACTACAGGTAACACTTGGGATTGGAGAAATGCCCCGCTTGATTCAGAAAGGTGGTACATTTCTGTAATCCCAACCCCCAGCAGACACAGACAGGAGGATCCCAAGGTCAAAGCCCGTATGGTCTTTGTATGAGTTCTGAGCCAGCCAGAGATACAAAGCAAGACCTTCTCTCAAAAAACAAGGACATACACACACACAGAAACAAGGAAGAAAAAATGGAATTACATCTTGGATGTGATCAAGAGAAAAAAAAAATATATATATATACCTCCTCTCAGCCAGTGATGCTTCCTTCCTGTCAGACAGCACCAGCATTTAGCAGACCATACATACCCTCACTTCACAGACTCACTTGACAAACGGTGACAAAGTGACAGTCCTCAGCTGCACCGACCATCAGCCACTAAGTAATTCAGAACCCCTTCCAAATACCTGTTCTGGAAATGATCAAAACTATCCCTCTGTCTCCCTGTGTCAGAACTAACAAGCACAACAAAGGTTAAGGCATAAGACAAACCAAGGATCAATAGTGGAAAAACAGTCTACTTTCTAAACTTAAAAGTATGTAATTAAAACGAACTACTCAATTTTCCAGTTCTCAAACTGAAACTCATTTCTTCTGAGACACAAGACCAGATTAAAAGCTTTTGACTCTTACCAAGGGGACATTCGATTCAACTTGTTCTTTCTCACATGTATAATGGACAAAACTCTTAAAGAGCTGGAGAGATGGCTTAGTAGTTAAAAGCACTGGCTTCCAGAGGTCCTGAGTTCAATTCCCAGCAACCACATGGTGGCTCACAATGGGATCTGATGCCCTCTTCTGGCCTGCAGGCATATTGCATGCAAATGCTGTATACATAACAAATTAAAACCCTAAAAACAAACAAACAAAAAAAAATGCAAAAAAACTGTAACTCTTAAAAAAGTAATTCTTATGGTGACATTTCAAAAAATAAAAATAAAACTTCCACTGTTGGTGGCTGCACAGGCCTTTGATCCTAAGCACCACAGAGGCAGAGGCAGGTGGACCTCTGAGTTCAAGGCCAGCCTGGTCTATAGAACAAGTTTCATGAAAGACAGGGCTACACAGGAGAGAAACCCTGAAGGAAGAAGTAATGAGCAAGTATGGGGCACACAGCATATGCGAGCAGCTATAACTGCAGTGAGGTGAAGAATGTCCGAGCCACCAGCAGTGGTCTCAGTAAGCAGGCCTAGTGACGATGTAATGTGGGCGGGCTGGAGACAAGGGCTCCCCTGCTTTTCTGGAGCTGTTCTTGTAACGTTTCCACAGATCTCAGTGGTAGGCACGCAGGAAATTACCAGGAATCAAAAGGTTTAACTTCCAGCTAAGGGTAGATTTTGTATTATTAACATAACTTACCATTGGCCTAGAAATCTACAAAGCAAACTATGTTCTGACTTAGGGTGCCCAGTCACAAATAGCAGGGAGTTGCTGCTGTTTGTGGGAGTTTGTCCAGGTGAGTGACAAGAGCCAGGACATCAACAAGGGCTTTTTTTTTTTTTTTTTTTTTTTTTTTTTACAGGCATCTAATATAGTTCTCATCTGGACAAGCAGGCACAGATTTCATCATGGGAGCAGATGAATTTAGCTTAAAGCTGTTGAGACACACGCCATGTTCAGAGGAAAAGCAGCCATTAAGATGTGTGTCTGTCCCAACCATTCTACACTTGACCGCAGTGAAGGGAAAACATCCTGAGCTTTTACAAGACACCAAAAATGACAAATTTCAAAGATGAATGCCAGGGTCTGCAGGCCAAGAGAGCAAGTGTGGCCTCCTTGATCTAGGGGACAGGATTTCACTGGAAACAACATGCCCTAATCCAATTCTCAGCTACATTTTTCTGGCTGAAAATTTTGCTTAAAATTGAAATTGTTTTTCCTCTGCTCAGTGAGTTCTTGCTATCCTGGGAAGTCCCCCCACTTCTCACAACAGCAGTACTCACCAGGAGTAACAACCGTTCCCCCTGCAATCCCCACTGATACTGCTCTTCTTATCGCATGAGCCAGTTGGCAGCATCCTTCTGAACACCGCAGACACGCACACCCCAGGAGCTAGGAAGTAACAAAGCGCTGTGGAATCCTTATGATTGATGAGGATTAGACAGAAGTGGGCATCGGAGACACGGGGCTTGCCCTATCTGTGACTCAAGTATCCATTAGCTCCTCTGGGTGCCAACAAAGGCAATCACCAAAACAGCTCTAAAAGCCACACAGGCAGAGGGACTGGCTGTGCCTACATACACAAGAGTTAACAAAGGAAACTGCTTCTTTCTGGGCCATAATTCTATTTCCTGAGAATAAAAGATACTGAAGAAAATAAACGTAGCCTGGAGGGTGTCATAAGACTAGGCAGAACCACTACTCCGGACAGCCATAAGAGAGAAACAACCAAAAAGAGTGGGCCCTCTGATGTTGCTTCTCAACAGAATCCTACTAGAAAGTGGGCAGGGAAGCAGAGCGGGTGGGGAGCACCGTACAGTGAAGCTGGGCGGGAGCAGAGGCCAGATGGGTGCGAGGATGGCAAAGAATAAGGCAAAGCAAATCCCAGCAGGCCTCGGGAACACACCTATACCCCTGACAAGAACGACAGGAAGTAAATAGTTGGGTTTTTTCTAGGAGATCAGGGGCAAGAGAAGCTAAGGCCATGTCTTTCCTGCTTTTCCCCAGCAGTGGCTCCAGGCATGGAGTGCATGTGCATCCTGGGAGCTGTGGCAGGCAGTTGACAACACTGGATACACAAAAACAGGTCAGCACAGGACTCAGCAGAGGTACAGGGAGCAAACACCCAGAGCAAACAAGAGTGAGACTCCAGGGTACTTGATGCAACAGTTTACTGAGTAGACGCACGGCATGGCTCCTTTACCTACCTCTGGCAAATGGCTATAATACTTTACTAAAATAAACCCACCTTTCTTGACAATGGCATCTTATGAGACTCAACCATCCTACATTAATATATGTATTATTGGAATTGAGCTTTTTAAAAAAATAACTTAGGAAACTCTGAACCTAAATCTACATAGCAACTTTAGGCAACAAAGAAATGAAATTATGATTTATTAATTTACATAAAAATTACTTTTTACATTAAGGAATAATTTTTCCAATTGTTAAAACCAGTTTGAAGCTGTTACTACCGGGGCTCGTGGGGAAGGGTCTGCTCTTCGATCACCTGTTTCACCACCTCTGCCAGCTTTAATCGGTCCACTTTATCTGTGAAGCCACGACCTGAAAGGCAAGAAAGCAAAGTCGGCAGGACTCCTTCCGAACCGAAATTCACCGCACTGTCCAGAAGCAGTTCAGGTGCTCTGAGCAGTTTCACTAAACCAGAGATCACTGTATGTCTGACAACGGACTCATACCCGAGCATATAACAACTCCCAAACACGTATAAGGACTATAAAATGGCAGGCAAACATTAAACAGGAGTGTCCCAGAGGAGCGGACAGCAGACCTGCCTGGGCAGGTGCAGTAGGCCCCTCACACACCGTCCTCACTGAGTTCCGGCCTCTGGGCCGCTGTGCTAGCACGGGGCAGGGCTCCGTCTCACCATTCCAGCTAAAGCTCTGCAGCGTGTCCCTCAGGAGCTTGCAGTCCCGGTTGTACTTCCAGGCCTCCTGCATGACCTCATTCAGCTTCTCATCTTCGTTCTCTCCTGTGGACAAGAACGGACAGGAAGTTTCACTTTTCTGCAGCATCATGAGATTTTAGTTTTAAAAATGGAAGGCCGTGCTGTGCTGTCCAACTAGCTGAGAACCTATGAAACGGCACATACAAGCTGCTAGTGGCCGGCTCCCCAGGGCTCCAGGCTAACCCTTCCTTGTCACTGAGATCTTCCAAGTTTCCACTGTCACACAAATGTCACATCAGCCCAGGCTGAGTGCTGGGAGCTAGAACATGTGAGATGTTTCTAAGCAAAAACATCTGGCCAAGAGAGGAAGAAAGAAAAAGGCTGTGTGTACCACCCTTGTCCTAAGCACAGCCTTTGCTTCCCAATGCTCAGGCAAGTTCTCTGAGTGCTCGTAGATCACAAAGGGTTTAGGGAGACAGGTCAATCCGACCCGTGACCCCATCCAATGTGAGCACTTCCCTCAGCAGCTGAGAACAGCCCCTCACTTCCTAGCCAGCTGAACCCCAAGGGAGGCGAGAGTTCCCTCCTTCAAAGGCAAACAATGCTGAGGACGGAAGCCACAGCAGGGCTGGTCGTGAGCTTGTGCAGTGTTCTGCTGACATTTAGAGACAGTGTGTCATGGGGATGGCGCTGATGGCCTCTACACTGTCCTTGGACCCTGTCCACATTTCTATTCTTCACCCTCCACTTTGTGCCTTCAATGTGAAACTAAGACAACAGAAAATCACACGCCACATCTGGCACTGGCAGTTAAGCCTAACCTAGAACATCAGGAAAGACCAAAGACACAGAACTTACCATGTGTCTGTCTGCACTTGCAGTGTCTGTGTTTCCTAGTAATGTGGACTCATTTATGTAATGTACTTAAGAGACAAATCACAAACTAATCTGATCCTCTTGTCATATACACAGAGATATGCTCATGTCCGTGCATGCGTGTGTACGTACATGTACACACACAGACAGACAGACAGATGGACACACACACACACACACAGAACATTAGTAAGTGGCATGACCTTTACCAGCCTGGGGGAGGATACACTGGGCAATGACATCCCGAAGCTTTTCCAAGGCAACATTTGAATCCTCAGTTCCATTTTCATGGTCGTGTATATAAATACCATCCTTTGGCTTGGTGCTTTACAAATGTGGGGAAAGACAAGAGCAAGGTAAGACCTCAGAACCCAGCTCCAAACTCAAGACACCAGGATATTCAGAAAAGTAACTACAGAATGTGTCCAACTCCTGGGGTCATTTAAAATGTCTCCACTTTCTATAGAAAGTCGAAGGAGGCAGACTCCCAGCTGAGCTTTCAACACTCACCATCAATCATGCCTGCCATGAAGAAAATCAAAGAAATAGGCTCACTTACCCCAGTAGCTTCCTCTTCCTCAGAATGGGGTTGTTGACAGAGTGCAGGGGCTTGAGGCTGACTCTGAGGTCCTGGATCCGCATGTTCGCCAGCTGCTCGGCATGAGCCTGCTGGATCCCTGCCACCACCGCCTGCATGGAGGAACAACAGGCAGCCGTTCAAGTTTGCTTTCTGGATACTTTTATTTTTGCTATATTACCCATGTTTATCTTGAATTCCTGGACTCACATGATTTGCCAACCTAAGCTTCCCAAGTTAAGTACTGGGTGTGGTGTGTCACTGTGCTGAACTTTGCAGCTTGTGTCCACAGTTGCTACTTAGCACTTAAAAAGGTGATTTAAGACAAAGGTGAAGCATAAAGCATGCTGACACATGGTCAGACAGATTGTCCCCCATAATCAATGAGGCCCAGGGAACAGCAGAGCATGCAAAGGCCAAACCCCAATTAGCCTTCTTCCTCAGCAATGGGGACAGAAGTGTCAGTGAGAATCACTGACAATGCTGGACAGGCGGCTCAGCAGTTATGAGCACACACTGTTCTTACAAAGGACCCAACTTCAGTTCCCAGCCCTTGGATCAGACAGCTCACAACCGCCTCTAACTCCAGCTCAAGGGATCTGATAGCCTCCTTCTGGCCTCCAGGCAATCTTCATGCACATGGCATACAGACAAATAAAAAAGCAAGTCTTAATATTCTTCAAAACAGAAGGCAGCCAGTAAGTGTCAAGGTCTCTGCTTTCTTCCGGGGTGACCTACATCCTCAGAGACGTCCCTGTTTCTGAATTCCCACGGCATGGAAGATCTGGTTTCTAAAACCCTCACTTTGTTGTTTGCCTTCAGAACCAACCTGATTTCAGCATCTTTCAGGGAGGTTCTTCACGCACTGTGCTAATAAACCCACAGCCGAAGTGAAAAGGATATTCCTTTGAGCCTTCTCTTGGATCCTGACTTTTCAGGAAACAAGAGCAGTGGCATCTACTGGCCACTGTTTCCCTTTAAACCCCATATTCAGTCACCCCAACTTCCCTTTCTCACACTTGAGTGTCACTCACCTTATCCATCATCAGCTGAGCAGAGGGCAGCACATTATCCAGGGCTTCTGTCGAATTGAGCCAGGGATGGTCCAACACTCCCTCGATTGTGAGTCTTTCCTCTGGTTTGACCTTTAGAAGCCTGCAAAGAAAACATACCAACAAACACAACATGCAGCTGGGCAGTGGTGGCGCTCGCCTTTAATCCCAGCACTTGGGAAGCAGAGGCAGGCGGATTTCTGAGTTCGAGGTCAGCCTGCTCTACAGAGTGAGTGCCAGGACAGCCAGGGCTACACAGAGAAACCCTGTCTCGAAAAAGAAAGAAAGAAAGAAAGAAAGAAAGAGAGAGAGAGAGAGAGAGAGAGAGAGAAAGAAAGAAAGAAAGAAAGAGAGAAAACAAACACAACATGCACAGAATGTTCCCAAGAGAAACAAAGGAAGTTCTAGGGCTGGGCTCCAAATAGCCCTGGCTCCTTTGACCGTCTACTGTCTACCAATTCGTACAGCCAGAGCTTCTAAGATCCAGGCAGGATGGGGTGCTAGTCACACGCAGTGTGATGGGTATATTATGGCTTCAAGTTTCCTGAGCAGAAGATTCAAAGTGGTACCAGATTAAAAATGGTACCAGAAGTTTTGTTCAAAAATACTTCAGAGCACATCACAGGATTCAGTAGGGAAGCCAACAGGCCTACCTGTATTTAATTGTCCCTGGGTTTTCAGGACAATGCTCCAACTACTTTTGGCTGATAGTAGCTGTAACTTAGCTGAGGGTCATGCAGTTTCAGAGGGTTATTACCTAAGATAAAAACTAGATCCCATCAGATGGTAGGACCTGAGCCTTTCTATATTGCAGTCAGTTGACCATGAAGACCAACCATCACATGGCACTTTCTTCTAAGCCCAACACAGTCTCTGGATCAGCCACATTTTGGTCATACTACATGACCTCACATCCATTCGCCTTGCTCACCCCAGCATATTCCTGGGCTCTCTGCCACACCACCTCATTCCAAATGTCTGAGTCAGGACAAGCCTATATCCCTTGAAGAGGCCCAAGCCAGTGAGAGATCTTTGTGTCAAGGAAAAAGCAGAGGAGAAGAAGAGGAGAGAAATGTGGATGAAGGCCTGAAGAATGACCTCTGACCTCTACATGTATGCATCCCTACACTCACAAGATGCAGAAAGCCCCCAAGAGGACACCGAGGTTTTCTACAGAGCTGGACACGCGGCATGGAAGCAGTATGAAGACTGGTGGGAATTCAAACCCTGCTCTTACTGTCATAAAAAGTCCTTTATATAGTTTAGGAAATAGTCCTGCTTTATAACAGACTCCCTAAACAATCACCACACTTTTTAAAAAGAGATTTCTTAATTCATGTATCTTATGTATATAAATGCTGTGTCTTCAGACACACCAGAAGAGGGCATCAGATCCCATTACAGCCACTATGTGGTTGCTGGGAATTGAACTCAGGACCTCTGGAGGAGCAGTCGGTGCCCTTAACCTCTGAGCCATCTCTCCAGCCCACCACTTCACTTTTTAAAACTTTTGTTTGGATATAGGGTCTCTGTAACCCAGGCTGGCCTTAAATTCATGGTTCTTCTGCCTCAGTCTTCCAAATGTTGGCATACAGGTAGGCATGAGCATGCTTGGCACAGCTAACTTTTGGAGAGACTGCGGTCAACAGGACAGTTCCTAAGCGCTGCCCCTTTCCTGCTTCCCTTCCTCTCAAACCCCAGAAGGAAACAGATGAACCAGGCACAGCCATGCTTTCCATGTGTTGGGCTTAGAAGAAAGTGCCATGTGATGGTTGGTCTTCTTGGTCAACTGACTGCAATATAGAAAGGCTCAGGTCCTACCATCTGACAGGCAGACGTATGTGTAGAGTCCAATCAACTCTGCTTTCTTTCATCTTCATGCCATCAAAGTGCTGTATCAACTCTCATACAGTCACTATCCCTAACTCTTTTTCACATTCATTTTTATTTTATGTATGACTGCCTGCCTGCATGCATCTCTGTGCATGGGTGCAGTGCCCAAGGAGACCAGAAGAGGGCATTAAGCCCATAAAACTGAAATTACAGAGAGTTGTGGGCCACCATGTGGGTGCTGGGAACCTAACTCCGGAAGAACAGGCCAACAGAGGACTTCTCTTCACCCCGCATCCCCGCCACCTGCCCGCAGCCAGGACTCACTTCCGCACAGCATCCTTAGCCATCTCGGAGATCTGGCTCCACTCTTCCTCTGGGAACTCAAAACTTCCTGTCATGATCTTTTTCCGCATATCCTTTGGGATCGTCCGACTGTGGTGTTTGGAGTAAAACGGAGGATATCCGCACAGCATCACATAAATTATCACCCCCAGGGACCACAAGTCACAACTCTGAAAGCAAAGTAGAGAATAATCACTCCTGTTAGACAAGAGCCTCAAACTAAAGTCTAAGTGTAGCCCCAACACATAAAGGCTAAAATCACCAAACTTCACAAGGACAGCGACAGCTGGGAACACCTGTGAGCCACCAACACTGCATGTACCGCACGCATATGAGGCCAGCCTGGAGCGGAAAAGCAGTAGCTAAAAGGTAGCTCGCACTTCAGCATGCACTGTGTCAGCGTGGACGGGGACAGAGGGCTGGGCACACATGACAACTGTGTCCTAGTCTATTCTCATTAAAGGATTCTATTTCTGGGCTGGAGAGATGGCTCGGATGTTAAAGCATTGACTGCTCTTCCAGAGGTCCTTAGTTCAGTTCCCAGCAACCACATGGTGGCTCACAACCATCTGTAATGGGATCTGATGCCCTCTTCTGGTGTGTCTGAAGACAGTGACAGTGTACTCATGTGCATAAAATAAATAAATCTTAAAAAAAAAAATTCTATTTCAGTTGTTCTGTAAGAACGTGCAGACGCTCTCCAGATACACACCCGAACAGGAGATTCCTCTCAACACTCTTCAGCAGAGCCAGATGTAAGACATGGAGGCTTGAGTCGTATTTCACACCTGTCTCTACAACAGTTCTGGTGAGCCTTGTGGGAAGAGGCCACACAGGCAGGTAGTTGACTAGAGCCTCTGCCAGCAGCTGCACCTGGCTCAGGTGGGGCTGGGTCTGCAGTCACGTGTCCTAAAGGCTACACACCAAACAAGCGCCATCAGGTCAAGTGGACAGCAGGCCAAGGATTCTCCCAGTGAGCCCTCGGCATCACAGTGCTTTGATGAATCTTATGCAATGTCTGTCTGTGCATATGGGGGCAGGGGTATGCAAATGCCTATGCACTATGCATGGGAAACCAGAGGATGTTTCCTGTCCTCCTCTGTCATTGTTGGCACTATTCCCTTGAGAAGGGATGTCTTACTGAACCTGCCATTTTCTGGCTAGGCTAGTGGTGTCCAACAAATTCCACAAATGCTCTGAATGTTCCTGTCCAGAGTGCAGCTTAAACTGGGCAGTGGTAGTGCATGCGTTTAATCCCAGCACTCAGGAGGCAGAGGCAGGCAGATCTCTGTGAGTTTGAGGCCAGCCTGGTCTCCAGAGCAAGTTCCAGGACAGCCAGAGCCACACAGAGAATCCCTATTTTAAACCCTGTCACACATACACACACACAGTGCAGCTTGGTGGCCTAAATAAAGACACACAGCTGGAGCGTGTGGATCCACAGCAGCTGTCCCAGGCCACCCCGTCACCATAGCTAGTTTGAAGCACCCCAAGAGCAAGCACACTGAAATCTAGTCAGCCCTGCGGAACCCATTTACACAGACGCTGGCCTCCTGGCTCCGCAGCATGCTTGGTACGACTGCAGATTCAGAGAGCAGCACACGACCAAGCACTCGCTATGCTCAGAAGACGGTGTTCAAATTAGACAGGCGCTTTTAAAAAATGTGCCTTTTTATCTTTTTCAAATGAGCACTTTATGAAGCACCAAAGAGGCTGATATGAGTAATATGGTCAGTGTGCGCTTGCATTTCAGTTTCTCAAACATGGCGTTTATATCTAAGTTGACTGCCAACCACATCACTTCAGTAGCAGAGGAATACTTCCCATCTCATTAGATTACAAACGTGGATTCCAGGTCACTTGCTGTATCCCAGCTGCTGCAGCATCATGAATGTCTCACAGAAGAGCCACTAAGTCCCCAGTGGGAAGGCGCTAACCACCGCTTGCTTTACCTTGTTGTAAGTGTAGGGTGTTGGCGAGGTAGGAATGATGCCAGACTTCTCCTTCTGGTGCCTTCTCTGTGCTTCCAGTACCTAGAAAGGAGTTGGACCAAATGCTTATTGGAAATCACATCACCAATGTCCCACCGCTTGAGACAGACTACAGGAAGGCTGAAGATGCCCAGGCAATCAACAATAAAAAATAACTCCACATCAATATATCACTTGCAGCCAGGTATGCTGGCACACACCTCTAAGCCCAAGCCTGGCATACACAGTGAGGACACCGCTTCAGGACACGCTGAGACCTTGTGGCAGTGGTAGCTTTGGCCTTTAATCCCAGCACTTGGAAGGTAGAGGCAGGCGGATCTCTGAGTTCAAGGCTAGCCTGATCTACAGAGTAAGATCCGGAACAGCCAGGACAATCCAGAGAAACCTTCCTCCTGTTCCCAAGCCAGGAACCTTAAACAACACCTATGTCTTTTCTCTCTAGCTACTATTTTACCAATCAGAATTAACTGGAGGGCAGGGTCCTTCAGTGTCTTATGTGAGAACTCTCGCCAGCTAACAGTCTCTCTACCCAAATTAACATTAGAATACAAGCAGCATTAGGCCACACCCACAACAGAAACAAGAACCAGTAAGTCACCTTAAACTAAGGGTGGTGGTGCATGCCCTTAAATCCTAGCACTTGGGAGACAGAGGCAGGCACATCTCAAAGTTCAAGGCCAGCCTGGTCTACAAAGTGTGTTTCAGGATAGCCAAGGCTATACAGAGAAACCTAGGGGGAGGAAGGAGGAGTTGGGCAGGCAAATTGGTAATATATCATAGAGAAGAAAACATGCTTACCTGAGGTGCTACATAGTAAGGGGTAAACTGGGGTGTCATCAAATCACCTTGGTCAACTTTAGCAAACCCAAAGTCACATAACTTCACAGGGGCGTCCTGAAAGAAAACAAAGTGGGGTTAATACCACATAGTTGTCAGTAACCACTTTAGGGAAGCCAGGTGTGGTGGCTCATGCCTGTAATCCTAGCACTGTGGACTCTGGGGCAAGAGGATTACCATGAGTTTGAGACGAAAGCTGTTCTTCGAGCAGGGGCTGTAGAGTGTTCAGCACTTAGGAGCACTTCCTGCTCCTGCATAATGTCTGGCTTTAGGTCCCAGCACCCATGTATCAGCTCACAGCCACCTCTAACCCCAGGTCTAGAGTAGCCAATGCCCTCTCCTGACCTTCACAGGCACCGCAAGCACCTTCAGGTAAAAGGCTCACACACATAAAAAATCCATCATCAGTAATCAACTAACAGCCCTCATCCCCCAGCCTCACTCCAAAGACTAGCCATGAACTTCAAGGCAACTAGAGCACTGACTAGTATACTGAATATGGGCCAGGGGACAGGAGTTCATGAGAAAACACAGCCCAGCAGGACTGACAGCAACTCAAACTTAACTTTCAAGGAACTATGTCGTTACGGTCCGTCGATCCCTGCCCCCCCCCCCCCGCCCCCCAAGGCTGTCCAGCTAATGTGTAAGTTCCTACGTCCCACAAATATACCTGTGCCATCAAATCACCCATTCCATGGCTGTGGTGGCATTTCTGAGCCCCTAACAAGGAGAGTGGGAAACTAAAATATGAGAGGCACATGGCCTACAGCTTCCTATGCATGGGCTCATACAGCAGTAGGGGACACACCTGCAGTCCCAGCACTCAGGAAGCAAAGGCAGAGTTTTAGGCCAATCTAGTTTACATGGGTTCCAGGCCAGCCTGGTCTACAAAGCAAGACAGTGTGACAAAAATTACACCAGCCCGAGGATGTACATCAGTTGGCACAGTGCTGGCCTACTATGTGCGGGAGTCCTGGGTTCAATCCCCACAGTTACATGAATTGAATCTGATGATGCATACCTGGAATCCCAGTGCTCAAAAGAAGGTGGAGGCAGGAGATCAGAAGTTTGAGGTCATCTTCAGCTACACAATAAGTTCAAAGCTGGCCTGGGATAGACAGACCCAATCTTTAAAAAAACCAAAAAGAAAGAAACAGAACAAAACAAAGGAACAGCATCAAACAAGGAAAAGCAATTTTTCTCACCAAAGAGTTATCCTTGAAAAGCAGATTTTCAGGCTTGAGGTCTCTGTGCGCAATGTTTAGCAAGTGACAGTGCTGTAGAGCCAGGGCTATCTGGAAAAGGGCACAGTGGACCAGCCGCCTCTTAGAAAAGCACCATCTCTGACAGCCCTAGTGTGAGAGCTCAGGGGTTCAGTCAGTTACAACTGTGGCTAGTGTTGAGTACACAAGAGAAACTAAGAAAGACTTGGGGCACCAAGAAACAGAAATAAATTGGCTTTCGTTATATTACAGTTATATTAAGCTATATTTACTAAACAAGCAGTGGACACATCCCGTAAGATGCCTGGCCATCCCCTCACCTGTGCTGTGACAGGTACAGTGGGGACCACAGGCAGAAGTCCTCAATAGGAAGGGCTTCCCCAGTGGACAGCAGGGCTGCTCCTCCAGATACCAGCACCCTAGGGAGCTGAAAGGCAGGCAACACCTTCCAACCAGCCAGCTTGACTTCCTACCTCACGACAAAGCATCTGTCTGTGTAGACTGAGACTGCTTTGTTTTAAAAATGATCACATCTCATCCTTTAGTCTTAGTATTGGAAAATGAATGGTGTGATTCCAAAGTTAAATCGTTGCTCAACTCTTGTGATTCTTCTCAGCACTTCTCCCAGTGTCTGACCCTAGTCAACCAGACGGAGGCATCCAGAGACACGGGAGACCTGCGGGCGGGGAATCTGCAAGAGCTTTCTCCCAATGCTAACTGTTGTGCCTCGCGCTATCCTGCTTGCTCGGTATAAAGACAGGTCTGAGGTTTAGCCTGTCACCTCTATGAGGGAACTGTATGGGACATAAAGTATGTCTGCAGTAAACACAGTAGAATAAAGTAAGAGTCATTCACTATTACAAAGACCTGCAGAAATGATAGCTGACTTATGCAAGAAACATCCTAGGTACAAATGCCTGAGCCCATAGCTGTCCACAGGTGAGAGTGGAGGAAGCTCTCACAGCACCCTTGGGAAAGGTAACAAGCAATTAAATACAGTCCTCCCTCCCAAAGTATAAAAGGCATCAGTGGCACTTTTAGGACGATGTCCTTTCTGATTATAACAAAGCAGGCAATGAGAGGTCAAATGGAGCTTTTCTGTAAGCTTCCCTTCCCCCAATGCAATTGGACTGCTTAACAAGGTAGTCGCAGTTCGGCTGGTACCCGGGGTCAACTTGCCTGCTTTGTTACTTGGCTGGCTTGCTTCTCTGTAAAGTGCCGGTGCTGGCTGATTCTGTGAAATAGCTCTCCCCCTTCCATCATCTCCATTACAATTAAGAGTCGAGCCCTGTTTGAAAGCATTTGATTTTGTTAAGTTTTAAAAAAAAGAAAAAAAGAAAGAGAGAAAAAAAGAAAAAAGGAAAAAAACAAAAACAAAGAAAAAAACCCTACAGCATCAAACACTGACCTAAAGTGACCTCATCTACAAAATATGCAACTACTCTGCATTCAGGGTAAGCTAGCCACTAATTAAGTACAATGACTCTCATATTCTCAACCAAAAAGTAAAAAGAAAAAGAAAAAAACCAACCATGAAGTTCTGGTTCCTGTCCCCTCATCTGACCAATTCTGCTGCATCCAAATGCTTTCAGCAGCAGAGCACACTTGGGAACCGCAGTCGACTCCCCACTGGCTTTTAACAGTATAGCTCCTGTACCCCCTCCCAATGCACCCCCTTCCGATGCGCCCTTCCTGCAGCCTGAGACACTGGCCTTGTAGCTCTGCTCTGTAAGGTTCTGAACACAAGGAAGGAGGCACCTTGCTCCCTGCCCGCCACTCGAAGTCTTCACCTAAGGGACTTCCCAAACTCGTGCAACTAAAAGAATGAAGATGGTTTCTTTTTTCAAAAGGCAAGTCAGAGCAAACACTGGGGCATCTCTGCTGCATTACTTCTAAGAATTGACCTGGAATGCTGGAACGACATTTAGGTCTTTCCCACCAATTTGAAATAGAATCGAAATTTCAATTCCTATTTATTTATTTAGAACATAGTCTTACTATGTAGACCAAGCTAGACTAAAATGTATGATCCTCCTGCCTCAGCTTCTCAAGGGCTAGGATTATAGGCATGCACCACTCCACCTGGTCTTTAATGTTTTATTTTGCTTTTATCTACGCACACACGCACATTAGAGTAAATGCAAGGCCTTAGGTCTTCTTGGCAAACGCTCCATCACTAACCTATAACCCCCAGGCCTTCAGCGTTTTTTGAAAAGAGAAAGTAATCAAGATAATGGTGAAAGGAGGAGCAGATGAACAAGAGTCCCGGAGGGAGGGACGGGTGACACTCGCTGAGGAGAGCGCAGGCACTGGTTATATAATTCAGGTTTGCAAACACCAGAGAAAGCGGTGGGGAAGGGAGGGCGGGGGCAAGGCAGGAGAAAAGCACAAGTCTGCAACCATGACTTCCAGGTGGGCATATGGTGACGGCCCTGCTCAGTCTTACCTGGGGCTGGACTCATGAGGAAACTGTACACTGTTAGCAAACACTTCAATAATCTCAACTATGTTGGGGTGTGTGGCACACATCATGTGCAGGCGCACCTTAAAGAGAATACAGGAAACATGGTGTGCAAAGGAAATGCCACCATTTTCCCACAAACTTCCCACCAAAAACTGACCCTGCTAAGTCCAAAAGAGAAGTCTACTTCTGTAGAAATCCTTATCACCTAGAATACTACGGAAAGTGCTTTCCTGGCCAGACCACCTCCTCGGCCTTCTCTGTACAGAGAAAAAAACTCACCAGAAGATTCACTACATCCTCTGCTAACAAATGAAAACATACACAACTCACTTTACTTCACAAGTTACTGCAAGTAATTATTAAAAAAAAAAAAAAGTGAGGTGACTAAAGACTGTCTGCTAGCTTTCCACATCATCAGAGCCCTGATAATGATAATGTGAAGAGAGGAAGTATAGATAGACTCTTTCTGCACCTCTTTATTTTCCAGGGAGCTGCCCTCCTTAACTGTAAATACACAGATATTCTTAGGCTCTAAAAACATTTAAACAAGGGCTGGACAGACAGCTGGTGGTTAAGAATGTTTCCTGCTCTTCCAGAAGAGCAGACTTCAGTTCCCAGAACCCACTGCCTGGAGCTCTAAGGCATCTAATGCTGTCTTCAGGCCTGCACAGGCAAAGAATGCCTCTGTCCCTCCCTCCGTGTGTGTGTGTGTGTGTGTGTGTGTGTGTGTGTGTGTGTGTGTGTGTGTGTGTGTGTGTGAAGTATGTCTGAGTGTGTAGGTCAAATAAAAAATATACCTCATTTCTAGCTTTTGGACGATCGAGAAGAATTTTCAGTGCAAACCGTTCTTGAGTAGATTTCTTCACACAGACTCTAGGTACAGAAAGAAATCACAATGGCAGTCAGGCTCTCCACAGCAAGTTCCAGGACAGCATGGCCTAACAGAGACCCTGCCTCAGACACACAGGCAAATGAATACAAACTTGCCTTGAGCAGCGGGTGGCAAAGGAGAAGTCTCTTGTTCCTCTCCTCAGCCACTGATCCATACCAGAGTCTCAACCTCAGCAGGTAATGTCAGCTTACTACCAAAGTACTGAAGAAATGATGGCCTCTCAAAATGGCCCAGTCTTATTTCTTAACATGTTTTTCTTTTTATTGTATGAATGTTCTGCCTACATGTAAGTTTGTTTACCACCTGTTCCTGTGAAGATCCCCGGAAGAGGAGTTACCAGTGGCTGTGAGCCACTTTCTGGGTACTAGGAATCAAACCCAGGTCCTCTGCAAGAGCAGCTAGTGCTCTTAACCTCTGACCCATCTCTCCAGCCCCACCTTTTACATATTTAAATTACATTTAAAATTTTAAATTTCGTGTGTGTATGGATGTACGTATGGAGGTCAGAGGAACCTGAAGAGATCAGTTCTCTCCTTCCAGAATTATTGGACTCAGAGATCAAAATCAGGCCATCAGAATTGTAAACAAGAACCTCTACCTAACAACCCATCTCACTGGTCCAAATTAACATCTTAAAATTAACTCATAATACTACAGACCATGTAACTTTGCTACATAGCTGTTTCTAGCTATAAAACACTAACACAAAGCCTTTACAAAGGGGCCAGTGAGATCCACAGGACCCACATGGAGGAAGAGAACCAGCTCCTGAAAGTCATCCCTGTGACTTCCACACACATAAAAATGCAACGGACAGATCAGTAAAGTAAACACCCACTACTCAGAGCCTGGTTAGCTCAGTGGTACATGTGCTCAATACACAGGACATACACACACAAGCTGACACTAAAACAAACCAAAAACCAAACAAAAACTCTACAATTTAAACTCAGGCCAGTTCTTACAGCGCATCTGATGCCTATAGCTCAAGGCTCATTTCCTACGTCTGTTTCCAGAACAACGCACCCGCTTTCCCACATTGTCTTACCTAACTGGACCACTAATTCCGGCTCCCAGTTTCTGAGTCCAGTTGATACTATATTCTTCTAAAATGGAGGTCTCCTATTAAAAAGAAGAGAATAAATAGGAGGGGCAGAGATAACTCTACTGTTAAGCTAGATTATGAGGCAGAGGCAGGACAGCCGTGCCTCAGCACCTCCCCTCCTAAGCCAGTTCGAAGGCATTATAATTGCACACTCGTCTCCATGACTGCTACTGCCTCCCAGCCACTACCTCCCGATAACATGGGTTTTGCCTGGTCTATTTAAGTAGACAGTGATGCTTTATAGACAGTATATGGGACAGACATGAGGACTTTAGACAAGTGGTAGAACATCATACAAGAGGCCTCCATCCACCTCCAGCACCCACCCCATGCACTCCAATGTGCACACTTGTGCACTTGCACACACATAGCACAGCAACTTGTGCGTCTTCACTACGACAATCGAGTACTTTCTGAGAGTCCAGAAAACTGTGTCAGGTATTTGTACAGGCTTACATCCTTCAAACTGTTCGACTTGTGTGGATGGGAGAGTGTGGTGGTTTGAATACGCTTGCCCCAGGGAGTGGCACTATAAGGAGACGTGGCCTTGTTAGCCACCTGGATAATAGTCTGCTCCTGGTTTCCTTTGGATTAAGATGTAGAACTCTCAGCTCCTCCAGCATCATGCCTGCCTGAATGCTGCTTTACTTCCTACTATGATGATGGACTGAACCTCAGAACCTGTAAGCCAGCCCCAATTAAATGTTGTCCTTATTAGAGTTGCCTTGGTCATGGTGTCTGTTCACAGCAATGAAACCCTGACTAAGACAGGAGAATGAACTCTCAGGCCTAATCTTTTACACCAAGCTAAGGATGATAGTCTACTTGACAGCAGAGAGTATTCCATCACATTAGAGATTGGGGTTCAGACACTTGCCTTCACAGAAGGAAGAATGGCACTTTCAGACCCATTCTAGACCACTTGTCCTCAGTGACAACCCACTACAGCCACCTGAGAATGTTTAAAGTAAAAACGACCCAATGTCCAGGATAGAGTGGATCACATATATATTCTCCATTCATCTTTACCTGGGTAGGCCATCAGCATTTCTCTGGGACTCAATAATAACAAAACAGGGAATTCTCCTAGTCACAGTGTGAAAGGCAGGCAACTGCTTTCCATAAATACGTTTAAAGCTAGACAAAATGTCAAAACAGACAACAAGACTGTCAGCCATGAAGGCTCTCTGCTCTACTTCTAGCACGTAGGAAGCAGAGGCAGGCAGACCTTTCTGAATTCAAGACAGCCTAATCTACATAATGAGTCCCAGACCCTGTCAGTTGTCAAACAGTTTTAGAACAGTATAAACAAACTGAGAACACAGCCTGGCTCCTCCAGCTTCCATCCTCCATCCAAACTGCCCAAAGCCGTCAGTAGGGTTGCTTGCTCCCAGCACAAAGCTGTGTGAGAGGTAACAATGCTGGTGCTTTAGGGGACAGGGAGGATAACGGAGGGCAGTACAGGTGAGACCAGGTAAATGTAGGAGAGAAGGGATAGCTGAGCTGAGCTCAGAGACAATGGCCCTGGCCAGAAATGCAGAATGTGCCAGTTTAGGGTTTAGAGGGCAAACTGCTACACAGAGCCATAGGATAAGGCCAAAGTTGAGCCCTCCCCAAAACTGATACATGGACAGGAGGGAAGGAGAGGCCAGGGAAAATCTAAGGCCAGCAATCACTTTGCAAGTCAACTCCATTCCGAAAGGGCTCCAGAACCACAGGGGTTGAGTGGCAGGGGAAAAGCCACAGGAGTTCAAAACACTGGAGAGTCTCAGCCACATCAGAGGCCAACAACAACAGCCCTGATCTAACATTAGCATGCACAAGGAAAACAAATTTAATTCTAGGCAGCTACAAATATGAGGAAGAGTGAGAGTCCAGCGTTACTATGTTACCAAGTGTCCAATTTCTCAACAGAAATTAGTACATATATAAAACCCAAGAACTTATCATCTTATGTGGTGGTGGTGGGAATCAGTAGTAACTATCTCTGACTACTGGGTACAAACTGATAGGCTTTGCAAAGATATAATGCACTCTGTTTTGTTTTTTTGAGACGTCTTACTATGTAGCCCAGGCTGGCTTGCAACTCTCTATGTAGACCATGCTGGCCTTGAATTCACAGAATTCCAGGCATCTGCCTCCTAAGAGCTTAGCTTAATGGTGTGTTTCCCTTTGTCCTACCAATTTGTTTTTAATTATGTGTGTGCTCTGGAAGCCAGAAGGTGTCAGATCCCTTAGAGCTAGAGTTTCAGACTGCTGTGACTGTGAGCCATCTAGTGTGGCCGCTAAGAACCAAACTGGAGCCCTCTACAAAAGCAATACATCGTCTTAATTACCGAGCCATCTCTCCAACTCTCCATAGAAAAAGTTCAGGTTTTTTATTTCTTTTATTTTTTTGAAGTATGCCCAAAGAGGATTCAGTAGCACTTGCCAACAAGCAGAGTTGGATCTTTGGAACCCACATGATAGAAGGAGAACCAATTTCCCTGTGTGTACATGTACTCACACATACATACATACATACATACATACACAGACACACAGACACTTAAAATGCTTAATACATTTAAAGACTAAAAGACAATATTGATACTGAGTCAAAACTAAGAACTTTTCATTTCTTTTTTGTTTTGTTGATCTGTCTTTGATATGGCAACTCACTGTGTTGTCTAGGCTAACCTTGAACTCCTGGCCTCAAGCACATGCCACCATAACCCAGCAAAAACAATGAAGACTAAATGTATGAAGCTGTCAAATACACACAAAAACATGAAGAATGTCAACACAAAACAAAGCTGTCACTCTAAATTTAAAAAAAAAATCTAAACAAAGTAGACTTTGGGTGGTGGCGGAGGCCCAAACACCTTTAATCCCAGCACTCTCTCAGGGGGATAGAGACAGATGGATCTTTGAGTTTGAGGCCAGCCTGCTCTACAGAATGAGCTTCAGGACAGCCAGGGCTCCACAGAGAAACCCTCCCTGGAAAAACAAACAAAAAGACAGAAAAACAATCATTTTTACTTGGGCCATTCTTGAGTTATTTTATGTACTTATTTATAGACAGAGTTTGTAGCTCCAAGATGGCCTCTTAACTCTCTGTGGCCGAAGACAACCTTGAACTTTTTATTTCATTTTTTGGGTATGTATCCCCAAAGATCAGAGGACAGCTTGCCAGAGTTGGCTCTTTCCAGCCATGTGTGTCTATGGATCTTACTCTGGTAATCAGGGTTAGTCTCTGGCTCCACTGACACACCAAATATTGAATCCCAGCATTGGGATCAACTACTGATCGTCCTGCATGGGGGCGGGGATGACCCCCCCTTACCGTGTCAGTTTTATGCAGTGGAAGGGATCAAACCCAGGGGTTCATGCATGGCAAGTACTCTACCAGCTGGGCTATATTCCCAGTCCCATTTGGGGTAGTTTTAGAGTACGGAGAAATAAACTCTTGATTCTTCAGAGTAGACATGAGAACAGAAAGAAATGAACGCAGAGAGGAGGGAAAAGCCAAAGGGCAGGTTTTGGACAAAGGTAAAGCAACTCCTGAAGCTGAAGGTCTCACACAGGCTTGTCTCAGAGCCATCAGCAGGGGTCACAGCCACTGCCGAGGTTGCAGTGGATCACCCATAAGCAAATGGAGGCGCTTGGAGGTGATGGAATCATGAGAGTCCTAAGAAGCCCTCTTAATTCCACTCATTTCAACTATCTCTACACCACTCGCTGTCGTTCTAGCTGAGCGCAAACTACACCAACCAAGGAAGCTAGAAGGAATCGAAGACTCCACCTTACACAAGCCAACACTCTGGGCCTTCAAATGCGGTCCCCTTCCCAGGGAGGCTGAAACCCCAACTTACTAGATTCTAGTGACTAGACCCTCCCTCTCATCCAAACTCTCTCCATTTCCAAAGGCCGACGCTAAGAATCACCGAACAAAGTAGGGGACGGGTTGCAACTCCCACTTACCTTGATGGCTTTCTCCATGTCGCTATCCTCCGACATGCTCCGCTGGGCTCCCACAGCCCGAAGCGGCGGAGGCTGCGCGGCTGTCCGGTCCCCTGGCAGCCGAGGAAGCAAAGGGCTTGGAGCTCGGGTCCCCGGGACTCGGGGAGACGGGCAGCGCCCGCCCCTGGGGACCGGAGGGGAAGAAGGCCCGGGTGCCGGCTCCGCTTCCACAGGCGGCTCTAGGCTGGTGGGGGCGGTGGCGGCGGCAGCGGCGGCGGCCCCTGGGGACAAGCCTTTGTGCTGGGCCCCGCGCAGCCGCTTCCCGGCCTCATCCCCGGCCGGGGAGGCAGGCTCCCGGGGCAGGGCGAGACGGGGAGGGGCCCGGCCTGGAGCGCCGTGCGGGGGTTTTGCGGGGCCGCCGCTTAGGCCCGGGCTCGCCAGGTCCTGAGGAGAAGCCTGCGCCGCCGCCGCCGCCGCCGGCACCAGCACCGTAGCAAAGCCGAAGCCGAGCCCCCTGCCGCCGCTGCCGCCACCGCCGCTCCCACTGCCGCTCCAGCGCCACACATCGCCGGGACGCCTGCGCCGGGCAGCCCGCCGGCCGCCCGCCCGCGCCGCGCCCTCTGCAGCTTCTCGCCGCCCCTGCTGCCGCCGGGCTCTGCGACCACACAGCCCCGCGCGCCCCTCGCCGGCATCCGCTAGACTTTCCGAGGCTTTCCCGGGCCGCGCGGTTGATGTGCAGGCGCCCGCTGGGTCCTCCCCGGGGCGCGCCAGACGCAGCACAGGCCCCCGGGCCTTCCACTGAGATGGCGCCAGGTTAATGACGTAAGACGGCGCGACAGCTGGCCTGTCAAGAGAGAAGCGGAACACAAGTAGGGCGCATGCGCGGGACCTCCAAGTAGTTACACCTGCAGAAAAAGCCTGCAAGCTGCAGCCAGGGAGTTGGCTGGGGATTGGGCTATGTGGGAACCAACCGGACTGTCCTATCATCTGTGCGGGGTCGGAGATGTAGCTGCCTGCTGCAGCCACTTCAGTATCCCGAGGAGTTTCCCTAGACTTTCCAAGGGGGAGAGAGGGACAAACGAGTTCGTCGTGGCTTCCACACTGACAGTTTTAGGACTAGCCAGTTTATGAAGCAGAATCGAAGGTTTTATTAAAGATTACTTAAATGGAAGCTTATCCATGAGAGAGTCATAAGAGATGAGAGTATAAACAAAGGAGTTTAGTACACGTCCTTTCTGTTAGATTTCTGAGACAGCTCAAAGGGACAGACAGGGAGCAGAAAAGAGATGGGAGCCTGACTCCAACAGTCAGGACTGTGTTTGCTGGTGCACACAGCAGGGGGCATACTCCTCCAGTAAGTTGGACTATTCTACCAGAAGAAGAAGCTGGCTTCAACGAGCCTTTATAGTGAGGGTCTTAAGAAAGCAGAAATATGGGGGAGAGGCCTCAGGACACGCCCCATTTCGTTTTATGAAGTTATTTAAATCAATTTCGATATTAAAATCAAAAGTTCCAAATTTGGACCTCTGTCCAATGTATATTGAGGCTAGATTGCTAGAGGCATCCCGCAGATTTCCTATTAACCAAATGTAGTGAGCATAGTTTATTTTAAAAGCCTTTAAACCTGTAAAAAAAAAAAAAAAAAAAAAAAAAGCTTAGTTAGGAACTCCACTACACCCAAGGCTGCACCTGATAACCAGAACCTGGTGACATCACCCAAGATAATCAGACACACCCCTAGAAGCCGATGGCCACCACTGGACAGTATATAAACAGAGACCAAGAGCAATGCTCTGCACATCTGGAGAGACCTTGATTGGCCCTGCAGCTGGATAGTCTTCCCAGGGATCCTGACCCTTGAATCAGAGACCATTATTAGAAACTGCACCTGACCTCTAGCTAATATGTCATACAGGTGAGCAGCCTAATAAAACATACCTTGCTATAGCAACTACATGTATCCACATTCTTGCTCACAACAAACATGCTTAGGAAGGAGGGTGGGCATCCTCAATCTCCCACATTTCCAGGGGTCAAGGTACGTGAAGAAGGTTCCTAGAGCTTTCTGCTAAGCAAGTCACACAGGCAGGGTTCTCTAGAGTCACCGAATTTATGGGTAGTCTCTATATAGTGAGGGAATTTGTTGATGACTTACAGTCTGTAGTCCAACAATGGTCAGCAGCAGCTGGGAATGGAAGTCCAAGGACCTAGCAGTTGCTCAAACCCACAAGGCAAGCAGGCAAAGAAGAGCGAGCCTTCCTTCTTCCAATGTCCTTATGTAGGTCACCAGCAGAAGGTGTGGCCCAGATTAAAGGTGTGTGCCACACCTGGATCTCAGACTTGCTTTGTCCCAGATGACTTTGAACTCAGAGACCTCCTTGCCTTAGTATCCTGGGATTCATAGCCACTATGTCTCAAGATCTCCATGCCAAGACCCAGGTCAGAAACTTGTATCTCCCAGCCTCAAGATCTGGATCACAGGTGAGCCAATTCTGGATTGTAGTTCATTCCAGATATAGTCATGACAACCAGGAATAGCCACCACACAGGCCAATGAAGTTTCCAGAACTCACAGCCAGTGGAAAGCCTCTGGAATCTTTGAGCCAGTCTCAAAGATGGAGGGGCCCTCACAGATATTGTAAGGCCTGACAGGAAGGGAGGAACTCCCTCCCTGCTCTTGGGAATTCATGGCCACCCCAATAACTGCAGACACCGAACTTGATGCAACAGCAAAGGTATATTTCAAATCAACTCGTTGAGGCCGCACTTCTAGCCTGTCCTACGCAGAGGCAAGCAATGCAGTACGACCCCGTCCGGAAAGAGGAAGAGCTTTTTATAGGAAAAAGCCACAGCCCAGGGGAGATGAGGGGGGTCATGATTAAGTATCTGTAGAAAGTACCTGTCTAGTGTTCAGCTCCTGTGACAGGTTCAAAAAATGATAGGAATCAGACCCTATTCAATTTGTCTCTGGTATCCAGGATACACGGGTGCGCTGACCTGAACTCTTCTCAAACTCTATCTAATCCATTTCTAGTTCTTGGTACCCACTGCGCTTGGTCACGCTACTCTGAACTCCCATCATATCTGTCTTGTGGATAGCTAGTTTTCTAGGACCCAAAGCGCAGAACAAGCTGGTCTGCATTTTTGACTCCATCTCAGGGAAAGTTAAAAAATTTTAACTCTTTCAATATAACCAGGTTGCCTTGGAGCTAGGTCCTTCAGGTTACCTTGTCCAAATGCTTTGGCTGTGTTGGATACGTGATCTGGTTGAATGGGGAGTTGGCCTCCCGATTGGTTCAGACTTCAACACATGGGATTGCGTTTATTGTCGAGAGGCAGACTCTCCCTGTGGGAGAGGAAGAGGAAAGAGATGGCTGTGACCCTTTATGTGGAATCTACAGGTATGTGGAAATGTTTGAAGCCTGTTCCTTCCTACAGTCGCTGCATCCCAGGTTTGCCACTGACTCCCAGAACAGAGTCCTGCCGCACCAACTCATACAACATCCACTCTTCAAGGCCCTGCCAGGACTTCACCTGCATTGCAAACAGCCAGGACACTGGGGAGTGGACTGCCCTTGGAAGGGGACCAGCCCCTGCCCACTCCTATCGGATGATGGCCTGGTCTGACTTCTTTCATGCCAAGTACAATCAGGCAACTGCTTTTCAGCCATCTCTTCCAAGGAAACCACTGTAGACACTCTGCCCCAGTTCTCTTGAACACCATAGCTAAAATTACATACCCTCATCACGACTGAATTGACTTTGTTAACAGGACTGCCTCTCCCGGTAATAGTCAACACTTCCTGTCCCCAGTTCATTTCATAGGGCCCTCTATTATCAAACCTTGGTTTTTCCTTTTCTTCACATGTAGGGAATCTACTCACAGGCCCAGCTCTGAGTACACCCCAGAAGCCTCTGCTGTTGTTTTTCCAAAACAGGATTTCTCTGTGTTGAGAGGACCCCCCCCAACAGTCAAGTACTGAAGTAAGGCACAGATAGCTGGACCAGACACTGGTGACCTCTGGCCATTAACTCTTACTGTTCTGGGGACCAGAGGTTGATAGTTTCTGGCAATTTAACTCTCGTGCTATTCTGGGGCCAAAAGCTGGCTTCTGGCCATTAATTCCTGCTGATAGTAGCAGGGGATTAAGAAAAGAAACTTAGTTACTTCGGGGCTCTTTATTCTGACTTGAGCCTCTCAGCTGTCCAGGTGTGGGGCTCTGAGTTCCTTAAGGCTTTGTGAGCCAGAGAGGAAAAAAAAGAAAGTCAGGCACACAAACACTGGATGAGGCACAAAAGGTTCACACCACCACTTTGTAGTTCTTAGTTCTCATACTTTCTCGGGATAGTTGGTCACATGGTTTTCTAAGCATCTTTACACTCCGTCAGTTCATAGTAAGTTTAAGGGGATCGTGTGTGTCAGAGATCGATGAGGTTTAAGGAGTTACGTAGAATTGTTTACATGTCTTTCCATTGAGACTAGCGCCTGACTGAAGACTCCTGATCTGTTTCCTAGCTCCACAAGTTCATTGCAAATTTAAAGCGACAGTTTTCATGTCACAAGTTAGCACAGTTTTGTCATGAGACAAGTCACCCGCCTTATTATTTTGAAGTCTCGTGTAGATAAACCAGTCCATCGTTTATTTTCTGTCCTCGCACCTACAATGAATTGTCCATTCCCCGTTTATGACTTTTAGTTACCAGACAGCGGCCTCAATCCCTAACCTAGAAGGAATGTTTCCCTTGATCATAAATTTGCTCCAAGTCTGTTTTCTTTTCCTAGTTCAGTTAGCTTATGGCACAAGGTTTGCAGAGCTCTATTTGCGGCTTTTATTCTACAGGGGGCTTGAGATGTCTTATATGCATTTAGGAGTTCTACAAAATCATTATCAAGAATTATGAAATCGTCAATTTGTTTAAACAGCATACTGATTCCACAGGAAATCTGCCCAACAGAGTAGATAAATACCCAGGAAATCATTAAGTTATGTAAGAGTGGCAGGAAAGGCATATCAGCAATGAGAAGCAGTCCTGGGATGAAGTCTCTGAGGACCTTGCCTTTCAGAGCTCACCCACTGCAGCCATGCAGAATGGTGGCCAACCTCCAGAAAATTCATTTGCCGTAGCCTTTCCTGGATGGCTTCTGAAATGGTGTCTCCTTGGCTGTAGATCAAGCTGGCATCACACTCAGAGATGCCTCTGCCTCTGCCTCCTGAGTGCTGAGATTAAAGGTGTGTGGCAGCACCGGCCAGCAGAAGCCTCATCTTTTTAAGTGCCAACCACATTTCGTCCCCACTGGCTATCCTTCTCCCCTTCCCACTGTGCCTGCACAGAACATCTGCAGTCTCACTCCCCTGCCCTCAGTATGGGAATTGCCTTCCTTGCCCTCAGTCCGGAGTTCTGAACCCAAGAAAAAGCAAAAAGAAAGTAAATACTTTCTCTACACACACACACACACACACACACACACACACACACACACATTTCTCCTCCATACCTTTTTCTTTGTGAATTGTCAACTTATCTCTGCTTGCCCACCAACTGGACAGGTACCTGTACCCTTGGTAATGTCCATCCAGATGGTTCCACTGACTGATACCTGTCTGTCTCCTTCACACAGTTTATCTAACATCATTGGCTGTCCAGACGATAACTCTTCTCAATGCTCTGAGGATGACTTCAGGAGTAGACTGGAGTGTGGATGGCTTGCCTATCTACCTCACCATTCTATTTCAGAGGATTGTCAGAGGAGCTTCTCAAGCAAAGCAACTTTCTGACTCCTCGCAAATAATGTCTGAATCCAGGACCAGCCAGACTCCCTGGGAAGCCTGGAGCTCATGACAGAAAAGGGTGTCCTCTGCCTCATCCTACAGGAAGAATGCTTCTTCTACCATGATCAGTCCAGCTAGAGTCAGATGGAGGGAAAGGAGAGGCAAGAAAGACGAGCAGCTCCATAGCCACCCATCTTCCTGGAACTTCCTGGCTCCTGCCACGAACAGGCTCTCTTGCTGTCATAATTTTGTTCCTGCTCTCTAGCCCATACCTTTCTCTGTTTCTCTAACTGCAGGAGCACACGCAGGCCTTCACCAACCACAAGGTGACAGGGGTGGGGTGCTCTTCATAACCAAAGGAGCCTGTTATTCTTTAGCCCCCCCCCACACACACACTACATCCAAGGTTTACAGTAAATAGCCAGAGAAAACTGCCCCTATTCCTTATGACATAAAGACAGGAATGACAGAACTTAGCATCAGTGACACCATCTTCTCTCGGTCTACTTACGGAGGTGCTACAACATGGTGATGGGCCTCAATTCTTCAGATAGACACCCCTCTGGGAGACATGAAAACCTACAGTCTTCCACACAACCTTGTGCGGACTGTAACCCTCGCCGTTGTTTGGATATGTTCCACCTGTAGTTGTGATGCTTTGAATAGGCTTGGCCCAGGGTGTGGCACGATCAGGAGGTGTGGCCTTGCTGGAGGAAGTGCTTCACTGTGAGGGTGGGCTTTGAAACCCTCCTCCTGGCTGCCTGGAAGTCAGTCTTCTGGGTGCCTTTGGATCAAGATGTAGAAATCTCAGTTCCTTCTCCACCACCATGTCTGCCTGCATGCCACCACGCTTCCTGCCATGATGATAATGGACTACCTCTGAAACTGTAAACCAGCCCCCGATGAAATGGTTGCCTTTATAAGAGTTGTCTTTGGTCATGGTGTCTCCAAGTGGAAACCCTAAGACAGTAATCAACCAGGGTCTGACCAGCTACCTCAAGTTTACCCCATCCCACCCCCAATAACTGTCCCTAATATAATTCTCTCTGGGGTTGCTCTCTCTGCCTCCTGTGGATTTAATAAAAGCCTGTTGGTGCCTAGTTAGATTCTCTGGGAGTATTTTCTTTCAGGGTTGTTTTTTTTTTTTTTTTGTGATGACTTATAAACAGACTGACACCCACAACTGTCTTGCCCAAAATGGAATCCACAATATCCATTCCATGTATGCATGGGTATAAAGACGCACCTTTGGTTTGCCTTAAAACAAACCGCAAAGCATTGGGTCCAGCAGACCTTTGGTACACCTGGCAACTGAGGTCTTGGCCCAATGCAAACTGGACAATGAGAACACTTGGCCCGAACGTGATACTCTTGATTGTCAAGTTCTCACAGACTTGGACAGCATTAGGAAACGGCATGGTTAATGGTCTACAGTTCCCTGTGTACCATCTTTGCTTTACCTCTGCTGACACCCTTCCTTCTGCCCAAAATGTTCCTTGTATCAACCTCTTCTCGGATCCCTCCTCCAATCCCCAGAACTGCTCAGTCCTCTTCCACTTTCTCTGACCTGGATCCCACTGAAGAACATCCATCTTATCCAATTCACCGACACCCAGACGAATCCCAACTCCACCTACCTCACCAGGTGTACCCCTAACTCGTCTCCCCCGTCACTTTCCCCAAATTCCCCAGCCCACACTGTTACCCCAAGAGGTTGTAAGCTAAAGGGTTCTATAAAAGCACATATCCTGTTCTGCCTTTCGGACAGGGGCCAGATCCAAACAACATGGAGATCTCTTTCCAAAATACCCTACAAAATATAGAAAAGAGTTCCTATGCCTCACCAAGGTTTATCACTTAACTGGGGAAATAGTCACAGTAACCTCACCTCAACCCTGACCCCATATAAAAAGGGAGGTATCTGGCCATCAGCTCAAGCCCATGCAGATCACCTCAGTAAACAAAATTCAGCTGTCAGTCCAATAGCAGACAAAGTGGTCCTTGCTGCTTGGCCTGACTAGACCCACCAATCTGGTTACCCCTGGAAACACGAAGGCTCAATCAACACTTTGCCTCTCATGACCCAGAAGAGCTATCCAACTCCTGCCTATCCTGGCCAGGCTAGGTATCTCTCCTGCCCTGGGAACAGACATCTCAGGGGTATCTGCCTCTGCTACACTTTGAACAAATCTCAAAGGCCTTCCCAGCTCCCTAGCTAATGTAGCAGCTGTCATCAATAATTTTCTAAGCCAAAGAGATTCCCCTCAAAGGGGTGGCTCCAGAATAGCCTTCCCCTAGATCTCCCAGTGACAGAAAAAGGGGGAACATACCCTTTCTCAGAGAAGAGTACTGCTTCTATGTCAACCAATCAGGAATCCTCTGAGACATCCCCCAGAAAACTCAAAGACTGGGCATCGGAATTACTGGAGTATTCAGAAACAAAGGAGCCTGGTCCATTTTAGGAAAATGGGTATGCTGGCTGGCCAGACTTTTCAGACACATGGTTTCAGCTTTACTTGCTACAGCCCCCCTGTCTAACTGGGTGTTTGGATTTTTGTTTGTTTGTTTGTTTTTTAGTATTTTGAGACAGGGTTTCTCTGTGTGACCCCAGTGTCCTGGGATTCACTCTGTCGACCAGGCTGGCCTTGAACTCTACCTACTTTCAAAGGCGTCTCCAAGAGAGCATGACTACCACCACGTGATTACAGACAATCAAGTCAAAACTCTCCACCCGCTGCATGAAATCAATTTGACTTATGCCCCTCTAAGCCTTGAGGACAGCCCCGGTACTCCAACCTCCTAAGCGGGAAGTAGTGTGTTCTCCTGACCCCATATCTGTCTCCATGGTTTGGAACAGAGGGCTAATGACTTTAAGGCAGAGAGCCTTAGAGTTGAGACACTCCCGAGAGGAAATCCGCCATATGGATGAGACATGTGTTGTCATTTACTAAGCTGACATCACAAGAAACAGACAAACATGAAATTTCCACCCCCAAAATACCCTTTTGTCCCCTACAACACTCAAACCCACTGTGTTCTGGAGCAAAGTCTACACTCGAGAAGATATCGCTGCCCTTCACTGTTCTGACCAAGGCCGGTACACTTCTGCGAGGTCAGTCTCCTGTCTCATCTTCATGCTGCTGGGTCAGTCCCTTGTGTACAGACCCAGAATCCTGGTCTATGCTCTCTACCTGAGGGAAAGGACCTTACGGACGGCTTTGCTCCTTCACCTCTTAGTGGCTTTTTTTTTTCTTTCTTTTTTTCTTTTTAAAAGATTTATCATTTTATGTATGTGAGTACATTGTGGTTCTCCTCAAAACACAAGAAGAGAACAGCAGATCCCATTACAGATGGTTGTAGGCTACCATGTGGTTGCTGGGAATTGAACTCAGGACCTCTGGAAGAACAGCCAGTGTTCTTAACCACCGAGCCATCTCTCCAGCACCTCTCAGTGGCTTGTCATTCGGTCATTTTCTAAGGTCACTATACTGCTGGGCCAGGCCCACTAGACTGGGGATAGAGTAGGAAAGAGAAGCTGACAGATAGGGGGACATGGGCAAGAAGACAACACACTTAGGTAAGAGTAGTTGTCTGCTAAGTATGTATCTCTCATTAGATGGTCACATGAGTCTCAAGAGAACATCTGGACTGAGGCCACTACAGGAAGAGAAGGGGAGTTAAGGGTATCAGAGGAAGAGATGTGGGTAGAGGAACAGTAAGAGAGTCAGAAGGGACAATGTGGTGGCACACATTTTAACCCCAGCACTTTGGAAGGCAGAGGCAGGCAGGTCTCCGAGTTCCAGGCCAGGGCTACGTAACGAGACTCTATATCAAAAATGGGGTGAGGGGTTGCAGTGGACGCTGAAGAGATGGCTCAGAGGTTAAGAACACGGACTGCTCTTCTAGGAGACCCAGGTTCAGTTCCAAGGTCCCACATGGCCGCTCACAAATGTCTAACTCCAGTTCCAGGGGATCCAACACCCTCACACAGACATACATGAAGGCAAAACACTAATTCACATAAAAAATTAAAAAGATATCAAAAAATTGTGGCTGAGCAGTGTTGGCAGATGCCTTTAATCCCAGAGCTTGAAAAGAAAGAAAGAAAGAAAGAAAGAAAGAAAGAAAGAAAGAAATAGAAAAAGAGAGATAGAGAGAGAAGAAAGAAAAAGAGAGAAAGAGAGAAGGAAAGAGAAAGAGAGAGAAGGAAAGAGAAAGAGAGAAAAGTTGTAAAAGGATATAAGGCAGTTATGATGTAGCAATGAAATAATTTTATGGTTGTGGGGGGTCACCACAATGTGAGGAGCTGTATTAAATGGTCCCAGTGTCAAGGAATGGCAGGGGACACACAGAACACCGGCAAAATATTAGCCCATCCACTCACCTCCCTGACTTTTGATAGCTGGAGACTTTGTCGGAAGGAGGGAGGAGACATGCTACTCACTGGATAGACGACAAGGAGGGCTGAGGACATCTGTGTGCTGGCCGTAGACTTCTGTTCAGGAGCAGTTAAATTCTGCTCTGCGGACCCTCAGCTCATGATTACATACAAAGGCCACTGGATAGGCCGGTTTCCTCTGTGTACGTCCATTCTCAGAGAGCCAGCCTCTGCATAAGTGAGTGGATTCTGAGGATTAGCACTCGGTGACTGAGTAATTCCTCTCAGGCCCTCAGGTGATTTCTTCAGGACAGTGCTGTGGTTAGAGCGGAGCGAGGAGACAGGAGACAGGAAGGGTCAGATGGAAGATGCAAGAGCCGCACCTGTGTTTAACTAGAGAGTAATTAGAATTTATGTGAGATGTAGAGGGGTGTGTGTGTGTGTGTGTGTGTGTGTGTGTGTGTGTGTGTGTGCGTGCTGTGTGGTGTGTGTGCGCGCGTGCATGCACTATCTGTGGATGCCAGTGTTGACATTTTCATGTTTGTTTGTTTGTTGAGTCAGGGTTTCTTTGTATAGCCTAGACTGTCCTAGAATTCACTCTGAATACCAGGCCTCAGAAACATTGGCTGTGCCCAGGGCCAGCAAGATGGCTCAGCTTCTGAAGGTGTTGCCAAGACTGTCAACCTCCATTCCATCCCTGGAAACCGAATAGGGGACATAAGAAAACCAACTCCACGTGTGTATCATACAGCCCCCATACACACAAAATACATATTACATTCCTTGAATTGATACAAAAGATGCCTTTGACCCACACACCTACCCAGATCACCCTCTGTGCCCTGCACGGTGTTGCCCAATGGACAACAGAGGTGATGAAGCCCTAAGCCAGTGGTTTTCAACCTGTGGGTCTCAACCTCTTCGGGGTCACATATCAGAAATTCACATTATGGATTCATAAAAGGTAACAAAATTACAGTTATGATGTAGCAATAAAATAATCCTATGGTTGGGGGTCACCACAATATGAGGCGCTGCATTAAATGGTCCCAGCGTTAGGAAGGTTGAGAACCACTGCAGTCTGAATGTAGTCCCTCACCCTGCCAAACATGGCTGCTTCCCTGTCCTGGGAACAGGCTTGGGCCCACAATGCATGCGGATCCCTTTCTTCTCCTTCTTAAACCTCACTCTGAATCACTCTGAATCCCGTTTCTCTGTTCAGAAAGATGAACCTACCAGCCTGGTCTACAGAGTGAGTTCCAGGACAGCCAAGACTACACAGAAAAACCCTGTCTCGAAAAACCAAAAAAAAAAAAAAAGAAAGAAAGAAAGATGAGCCTAACTTTTGCTTAAGCCAGGTGTTCTCAACTCATGGCGTTCTTCCCCAGTTCTAACTAACATATTGATTTGGTGTCTGTCTGTCCTTCCCTATTGAATTATAAGTAATCTCCATGTGTCTGGTCAGACTTGTCTCCAACCCCTAGCCAGCAACAGATGTTAGCCAACATTTATGAAAGGGCAGATGCTCTGATGTACGAAAGCTTCCTTCCTGCGGTGTTTCTGCCAAGGACATGGCTGTGGAGGGAAGCAACGTTTTTTCTCCATGCACCCCACCTTCTAATGGCTACACCTAGAGTTCAGATGGGTCCAGGGTCAGGACCAAGAAAGACATGGCTTCTGCCTTAGGTGTCATCTCTCTCTGAAGATAGCCAGCTCCCCGTAAGAAAAGTACCACATGGTAATCTCACTAGATGCTGAAAAGGCATTTGACAAAATCCAGCACCCCTTCATGATAAAAGTCCTGGATAGATTAGGGGTCCAAGGGGCATGCCTCAACATAATTAAGTCAGTCTCCAGTAAGACCTTAGCTGACACTAACTTAAGTGGAAAAAAAAAAGTGATTCCACTAAAATCAGGACCAAGACCAGGCTGTTCACTTACTCCATGTCCATTCAACATAGAACTAGAAGTTCTAGCTAGAGCAATAAGACAACTAAAGGAGACCAAGGGGATCCACATTGGAAAGGAAGAAGCTAAAGTATCATTATGCACAGAGGATATGATACTATACTTAAGCCATCCTAAAAATTCCACCAGGGAACTCTTACAGCTGATAAGCCCTTTGAGCAAAGTAGCTGGGTATAAAATAAACTCATAAAAATTAGTAGTCTTCCTATACACAAATGACAAATGGCTCACAACAGCCTCAAATACTATAAACTATCTTGGAGTATCTCTAACCAAGCAAGAGAAAGGCATGTAAAAAACGTCAAGTCTTTGGAGAAATAAACCAAAAAAGATACCAGAAAATGGAAAGATCTTCCATGCTCCCGGATCAGTAGCGTTCATATAGTAAAAGGACTGAGCCCAGGGGACTCACCATGGGGAGAGAGAAGCGGGTAGTGGGGAGAGGAGATCAAAATGCCTCTCAGAGAAAGGCAGCCCAGTTCCTGGGCTGGAAAGCTCAGGGTTGGGGGCAGGCTATGCCAGGTAGGGACTGAGGAATGCTGGGAGAACCTGTAGCCAGGCTGCTTTGATATGTAAAACATGCACCTCAGTCCCTTGTCCCCAAGTCTGAAACCAAACAGTTAATCTATTGTTAATCAGCTAAGCAGAACCACAGATTTTTTTTTTTTTAATTTTCAAACTATACAACACCTCCCTCCCCCATAGTCTTTAAGTGACTCTCACACTTCCTTCTGGTGTCACAAGCCATCGCTCTCCATCCACACTGTCACCTTCCAAGCTCCCACAGAACATCTCACCAAGCTTTGAATGATCAATGGCTTTCCTAGCCCAAAGTCCCTCCACAATCCTCCCCAAAATAACAGTCAGGTCTATCACAGAGACAACCCCATAATCCTGTTTTAGTTTCATGCTGTGATAAACACCACCACGAGCAAAAGAAATCTGGGGAAGAAAGGGTTTATTGCACTCACAGCTCCAAAGAACACAGTTCATCACCAGAAGCAGTTAGGAGGGCTGGAGAGATGGCTCAGTTAGGAGCACTTGCCGCTCTTCCAGAGGACTTAGGGTCAGTTCCCAGTAACCACATGGTGTCTTAGAGCTCTCTGCAGCTCCAGTTCCCTGGTAGCTGACCTCCTTGAGAATGAACAAGGCACATTCATGGTGTGCATACATATAAACAAACAAACAAACAAGCATGCATACATACATACATACATACATACATACATACATACATACATACAAGGCACCCATATACATAAAAGAACTCACACAGGGCAGGAACCTGGAGGCAGGAGCTGATGCTGAGACCATGGAAGGGTGGTGCTTACTGGCTTGCTCCTCATGGCTTTTTCAGCCTGCTTTCTTAATAGAATCCTGCCCAGGGATTGCTCCACCCACAATGGGCTAGACCTTCCCCCATTGATCACTAATTAAGAAAATACCTTACAGGTGGATTTTACCAAGGCATTTTCCTCAATTGAGATCCCCCTACACGTTCAGATGACTCTGGTTTGTGTCAAGTTGACATAAAACTAGCATGCACCTTCTCACAGAAACCTCCTTGTAAACCTGACTTGTTTTATTCACCGGCTTGATTGTTGTCTCAGAGGCTTACTGCTAACTTAGGTCTAGTCCTGGAAACTTCTAGCCTCTGTACAATCTTATCTAGCTCTTTCTGAACTCTGGCTGGCTGGTTCAACTCAATTGTTCTGGCCCAAACTCCTCTCCAAGCTGACTGATTCAGTCTGGCTTCTCTCAGCGTCTCCTGAATTGCTCTGCTCAGCCTCAAACTAATTTTGGAAATACGTTCTATAATCTGGCTCCTTATTCTCTGGCTCGTTCTGTCTTCACCTGTCTCTAGATTTTTCTCTCTTCAACTTGTCTCTATAAAGCTCTCCCAGTAAATCTTCCCCCACACCACCTCTCATTTCAATGCTGACACATGAGTAGGCCCCTCCCCTCCTGCTGTTAGTTACTGAATCCAACCTGAACCCACTGCTCTGATGAGGTTTGGCCTTGCTGTGTATTGTAATGCTAAGTGTGCCTCCCTGTACCCCAGATGAGAGAGTCCACAGTAGACCTATACGACCCTACATGACACTTGCCCTAAGTTATTTCTGATTGGTTAATAAAGATGCACAGTCAATAGCTGGGCAGAAGAGACATAGGTGGGGTTTAGGATTCCCAGGCTTGGGGTTGGAGGAGAACCACAAGGAGAAGGTGAAGGAATATTCCTGAGTTAGGAGTCAAGAAAACAGGGTCCTGAGGGCTGGCCAGTTGGAGTTAAGAGCAGTCCAGATGAAACACCGTAAGTACTAACTTAGAGTTATTGATAGAAAAGTAGATTCTAACAGCGTAGAGGGTAGGCAGCTGCTCAAGAATTGTGCTTTTGAGGCTTTATTGAAAATAATGAAAGTTGTGTGTCTCTTATCCGGGAACTGAATGGTCAGAGGCAGAGTAGAAACCCCGATTTGGTTACAGTGTTACAGTGTTCTGTAACACTGCTCTGATGTCATCACTGCTGAGCGATGTCACTACTCTGGCATGCACTGAGGAGAGGAAGGGAGAGATGAGGGAGAGATGGTGTTCTAGAGACAGTTGGGTAGTATGATGGTTTGTATATGCTTGGCCCAGAGAGTGGCACTATTAGACACAGTGGCCTTGTTGGAGTAGGTTTGTCACTGTGGGTGTGGGCTTTAAGACCCTCATCCTAGTTGCATGGGAGTCAGTCTTCTGCTAGCAGCCTTCAGATGAAGATGCAGAACTCTCAGCTCCTCCTGCACCATGCCTGCCTGGATGCTTCCATGCTCCTGCCTTGATGATAATGGACTGAACCTCAGAACCTGTAAGCCAGCCCCAATCAAATGTTGTCCTTCTAAGAGTTGCCTTGGTCATGGTGTCTGTTCACAGCAGTTAAACCCTAAGACAGGTAGGGTGCAGTGTGTCCCCCAGACACTGCTAGGTTGTTCCTCCATGGCTTTCTTCTATGCCTGTTCCATCTGCAGGACGGCTTCAGTCTATTATGTGAGTTGTCAGGTGACCTTGCCCTTCCGGGGCACACCCTCTGCTTCATCCTGTTCGATGTTGATGGTAGGGGTCCAACCTGGTCAAACATCTGCACTACCCTGGGTAGGGAGCAGAGCAGAGCCCTAAGAGGGATGATGAGAAAGACAGTTCCAAACTGGGGAGTGGCTAGGTGGGCCCCTCAAACTCACAGGCAGGCTATGAGGAGGCAAGGAGGGAGCAGGATCAGACTCCCCCTCTCCCCCGCAGATGTCTTCAGTGTTGATATGCACATTGACATGTATCCTGTCCCGTTGATCAGACTCCCCACGTAAGAAAACATACTAGGTAAAAATGCAAACACAATACAGATGGTGAATGGGTGTCATGCCTGCAATCCACTGGGCTAAACTAAAAAGAAAGGGAAAATGAAAGAGACAGCCAGAAAATTGGGGGGAGGGGGACGGGACTGACCACATGGGCCAAAATATCAAGAATGGATGAATCGACTGGCTGTGTGATGCACACCTTTAATCCCAAGAGTCAGAGGCGTGAGGATCTTTGCCAGTTGCAAGCCAGGCTGGTCTACAGAGGGAGTTCTAGGGTAATCGGGGCTACACAGAAACTTTGTCACAAAAGCAAACAAAGAAACAGAGCGGGCCAGCAAAATAGCTTTAGTGGGCAACTGTCACCAAGCCTGATGACCTGAGTTCAATCCTTGGGTCCTTCGTGGTGGAAGGAGAGAATCGACTCCTGGTTTGACCTCTACACATGTACTATGGCACGTGCAAACATGCACACGTGCACGCACACACATGCACTTTGTAAAGCAAGTTTGCACACTGGCGAAGGTGTTTCTCTCAGCCACAGCCTCATTTCCTCTTGGGGCTGGGCAGTTCCTTCAGGTGACCAGGCCACATTTTGGTTCTGAAGACCCCCAAATTAGGGAGACCCTCACTCACTCAAGTCTCGGGAAGACATGACCCCCCATACACTCCAAGACACCGTACCTTAATGCAAGCAGCAGAGGCTTTATTAGGGAAATTGGCCGGCGGTCAAACCACGAGCTCTCTCTCAAGAGCAGGGTTTGGCCAAGAGTGATGGGCTAAGGGGTCTTTTAAAGCATAAAACCACAAACCAGGGGAGGGAGGAGGGGGTGAGGGGTTGCCAAGGATACATAACATAAGAATAGTGAAACATTCCAGAGAAACCCACCCTAAATGGTTTATAGTTGTGAAGAATTACTTTGTACACTCATTCTTCTCAAAAATGTGGTTTCACCGTCACTGTGTCCTACCCTGTCATTTACCAGCGATTTATTAACTATTTCTCATTTGCTCAGCCACAGAGCCACAGCCTGGTCATTGTGTTTCTCCACCTGGATGATTTTCATTCTTTACAGCCAGTTCCTGAAACTGGCCTGGCTTGTTTCAAAGAAAATTCCCTTGTCCCTAAAAGAACTTAAGAAGAATCTATATACTTATATAAAAATGATTTTCATAATTTTTCACTCTACAGTTCACGTGTTGGTAGATGAAACATTGGGGCTCAGCTATTCCCTTCGGCTTCTGTGAAGATCCACGTGAAAGTTTTTGTTGGGATCCCTGTTTTCTTGCAAGTCTCGATTTCTTCCAGTCTGTGGGTTCTGGGAATCAAACTGAGGTCATGTTTCCTTTACTGAAAAACCACATCAGAAGCCCTGTTTTCAGTTTCTCCCTTTGAGCTATCTGAGTCTCAATCCCCTTCAGAGGATGTCGCTGTGGTTTGGCCATTGGCCACAAGGTGGGGTTACTATCTAGCCCTCCGATTCACGTGACTTTTTGTTGTGCACAAGACCCCAGCATTTCCTCCTGAGGATCAGAGAAGGCCAAACCCACAAACAACAGCTTTGCACCCAATACTCCTGTGATCAGCCCATATCCAAGTACCCAGAGAGATCAGACTCCTCGGAACCTGAGAATCTTGTTTTCACCCTCAGACAGCTGTTTCCGGCCCAGAGGGTTCCTTCACAGAAGCAGGATTACTGTGTCTTGGCTGTGGCAGCCTGTGCCAGCTCTTCACACCTGCCTGCCTTTCTTCAGATTAACAGCTTGTCTAGGATTCACACGACTGGGGCCAAGAATTAGCAACACACACACACACACACACACACACACACACACACACCACACACACACACCATTCTTCCTACCTCTCTCTGCCTCACTGATAATAAGAGAATGCATGGGCATCAGGCCTGGGGCTATTCCCATGTTGAAAGTTCTAGTCTTCTTTGGAAATCTATCACTCTTACCCTTGCTTCTCCTGGTCACGGGGTGGATCATACGATTCTGACCTAAGCTTCATCTCATCTAGCTTGATGGAGGTATTCCACATCAACTGGACCGGACAGTACAACTGGACCGGACAGTACAGATGACAGCCACGACCACAGGTATTCTCTTTGCAGCAGGTTGGGGAGTGGGCCTCAGTGTGAAGGGAGTGAGGCTGGGCAGCAGTAATAAGGATCCAGACACCCCAGAAGCCTGAATGGGCACAGCTGGAAATGAAGCTGGACAGAGGAGGAGGTGAGAGATGGAGGAAACTCTTTGAAAGTTAAAAGAAGCAGTTTGCAGCCATCTAGGTCTCTCTCTCTCTCTCTCTCTCTCTCTCTCTCTCTCTCTCTCTCTCTCTCACACACACACACACACTCACACTCCTGTCACCTGAGTGGGGTTTGACTTCTTGGTACTACAGTAATCCTCTTGCATTTCCATGACACAGTTGGCAAATGTCATGCATGTGTGGTGCTTTGATTGGAGTCTACTTTCAAAAAATAAAAAAATAAAAAAACGGTTCCACCGAGGTAACCTTTGCATGTGAAGGTGAAGGTAGGGCCCACTCCCTGCAGGTTTCAAGTGCTCATGTCTCTGCTTAGTATGGTCACAGTGGTCACAGAGCTGCCTGGTGGCCTGCCCCACCCCTTCCCTTTTTTATTGAGACAGGTTCTTTTTAGTTCAAACTGGCCTCAAGCTCTTGGCAATCCTCCTGCCTTCTCTAACTCATCTTCTTAAATCTTGGGATTACAAGGTGTGTCACTGTAGGCAACCACCCAAATTTAACTTTTGCTGTTTCCAGACAGGGTTTCTCAGTATAGACCCTGGCTGTCCTGGAACTCGGTCTGTACAACAGGTTGGCCTCAGAGATCCGAGTGCCTCTGCCTCCAGGTGCTGGGGTTAAAAAGGTGTGAGGCACCATGCCAGGCATCTGATTTTTTTTTTTTTTTTTGGTTTTTCGAGACAGGGTTTCTCTGTGTAGCTCTGGCTGTCCTGGAACTCACTCTGTAGACCAGGCTGGCCTTGAACTCAGAAATCCGCCTGCCTCTGCCTCCCAAGTGCTGGGATTAAAGGCGTGCGCCACAGGAATCTGATTCTTAAAAATTATATTTAGTTCTGTGCATGCACATGAGCACAGGTATGTATATATGGAGGTCAAAGGACAACTTCAGGGGTTCATCAGCCTTTTACCCTCAGCTCTGTGTCTGACCGGCTAGTTCTGAAGCTAAGCTCACCATCCCTCTCTCATGCCCGTGATGACAGCTTGCTCTTCTCTAGACGGTTGTACTTGCTCTCCATGTCCTGATACCTTTTCGTTCACAAGTTGAGTAGGGTCTGTGACCTTTGCCCCTAGGCCGCCCATCAGGCTCCTATGGACCTTGGATTTTGATCTGCTTATCACCGCTCAGGGCAAGTACCAGGCACCTAATAGTCTTGCACAGCAGAAGAGTACTAAACAGAAATTCTGGAAATAAGCATGCAGTGGTGTGAGCTGCATGCATCGGAGCAGCCCTCTGCATCCCATGGTGAGCATGATGCCTGCAGCTGTTGTACCCACATGCCATGCATGCCCACCATCAGCCACTAGCAACCATCTTGGTTTCTGGGCTTCCTGGAGTATTGCAGCATGTATGCAGAACTTACCCAACACCCCAAAACACAAGTGTAGCCGTGCCAAGAGTTGTGTAATTTCTCACAATTACTACTGCTAATTGCTGGCTTATTTTTTATGCCAATCACCATGAGCATTTATGTATAGGGGATAATCTACGGGCTGGGCACAAGGTGTCCCCTGAAGGCTTACAACTCACACTTTAGGATGGGGCAGGGTGGGATAGTCACAGTGCCCCCATTTATACACAGGGCAGAGGTCATGTCATGGGCATCTAAAACCTCTGGGAATGGAACCTTCTAGTAGGAGAGGGAGAAAGCACACGTTAACTGGAGCCCTGCTCAAGAGCTTTCTCAACCTTCCACCGGGAGTGGGTCCTTCTGCCCATTAACAATGTCATTACACCTGTCACAACCCCTGGCATCTGCAGTGACCATATCCTGAAACAAGAGTGCATTGCGGCTGCCAGGACAATCACTGCCATTCCTCTTACTCCCTGAAAATCTACCTCCTCTGGCCATTACAGACCACCTCCATCAGGGTGCTGTCACTAATGCCTCCATGTCCTCTTGGTTCTAGGTATGCAAGAGGCAGACCTTGCCCTGGGCACACGGCCCTGCTCCACTCTGTGCCCCAAGGAGGCCGCAGAGCAGATTGGGAGAACAGAGCCACTTCTGGAAACCATCTCTTTGCTGAATCTACTCCAGGTCTGATGCTGAGCCATGAGGTCCTTGGTGGAAACCTGACCTGGCTCACCCTGGAAAGGATCAAACTGGTGTCACTACCTACTCTGGCCTATGACAGAAATTCCAAATGCTGTGGCCACAGATAACCCTCTCTCTTTAACTTACATCCCCCCTCATTTACCCAGAATCGCTTGTGTGAGCCAAGGTCACAGGTACCAAGGGGGGAGGAGAGTAATGAGGTACTTTGTGATACCAGCAAATAGTGGGGACACTCTGGCCTGGCGTCTCGCATGTCCAGGAATGGAAAAGGGCCCTGCCTTTAGTGACCTTTGACCAGTAAACACCAAGGCGCTCATGTTCCACAGAGGGAACCCAGTTCTAACAATGGCTTTGTCTCCTCCCAAGGCAGGGAGTTACGGAATGCAACAGAGATAAGACTCAGAATTTACATCTTAGAGAACTGACCCCTCGGCCTTCATCTGCTGATTTTTTTATTGCTCATTTGCTTAAGCCCCTGAGGGTAGAACCCAGCACCCTGCACATCTGGAGGCAGGACCTCCATCCCCTACCCAGTTTTTTGGGAGCTTTCCCCACGCCCCGCCCGCCAGCCCCACCCCGTTTATCAAATTCTGACTTTCTTGGCCCAAGACACTTTGGTGAAGGGGTTTCTCTTTGGAGGCGCAGTGTGCGTGGTGGGTTTTCTCGGTATCTTGTTGGGTTTTCGGGTGCTGGCTGAGGAAGCCGGCATGCCACTTTACGAGTTCTTCTGTGGCACTTTGACCGTGACCTGTGAAAGGTTCGGAGAAGAAGTTATTCTTCATACTTGGCAAGTGCCAGGAGGTCCCCTTTGGGGACAAGAGGCCCTCTCTTCCTTCTCACATCTCCTTGGCAGCAGCCTGACCTCTGAGGGAGATCATACACTATCTCCTTCCTAGACTCTCACCCAAGGCCCTAGAGGACATGTGCCAATGTCAGGAGGCCCCGCCCTTTTGGGGGGATTGGAAGGCACCACAGTTTAGTAGCATTTGGTGAGTTGAGGTCAGGAAGCTGCAAGATCTAGCACTGTATAACCCCCAACAAGGGTCCCCCAGGGTAACTCTGAGGAAGAGGATACAACCACAGGCATCTCATCAAAGAAAGGCCTTCATGGCCCACAAGCTGCACCTCAATTTGAGGTGTCATAAAGTGTTGTAAAACCCTCCCCTTCCTGCATTTACTTTATTTTGCATTCTTTACGTCAAAAGACAAGCATTAAAAAATAAAAATAATAATAAAAAAAAAGACAAGCATTTTCCACATCAAATGTGCGACAGGCCACTTTTAAAGGGATCTGTATTCCATGGTTGGACAGACGCTAACACACTGGAAATATAGGTCACACCTGACTTTTCTTTTTGGATAACCTGTGTCCACGGCACTGTCCCCCTCTCTGTGCTTCCGATAAGGTCTGGGCTATGTTCCTGTGAGCAGAACTGGACCAGGGTGCCTTGGCAACTGCGCCTGCTCACACTTCTTACCGGAAGCACCTCACTGCCTCTATCCACTGGGGTCCCGCCTTCTCTCAGACTGACTAACTCTGTGGGCCTGTTGAGGGTAAGACCTACAGACTGTATCTGACCCCCTCTGTGGCTTCTCTGGCTTAAATTACAAACTAATCACAAATACTAGGGCCCCCAGTACGGGAGAGGCCAGGGCACTGTACCCACATACCGTCTTCACTTCTGTGTAGGCCTGCAGGCCGTACTCGCCCAGCTCCCTGCCGCTCCCCGACATCTTATAGCCGCCAAATGGGGACTGGGCCCCAAACACATCGTAGCAGTTGATCCTGTCATCGGAGAGAATGCACAGGCCATGTGAGGGGCTCCATGCCATACAGGCCATGGATGACCTCACCATCGCCATCTTATACAGAAAATGGAGGTGTGGGGCAGGTTAACTAATAGTCGTGGAGGGGGTAGGGCAGATCACGTGAGACACTCTGCTCTCATCCTTGTCTGCGCAGATGTGGTCACAGACAGGTGGTGACAGTACACCATGAACCAGCTTCCAATCTGAGGCATCCTGGCTAATGGGGCCTGGCTTTCCCTCTTTTCTTTCTTTTCTTTCTTTCTTTCTTTCTTTCTTTCTTTCTTTCTTTCTTTCCTTCCTTCTTTCTTTCAGGGTATATGTAGACCTGGCTATCCTGGAACTTGCTATATAATCCAAGCTGGAAGATATTTTGGGGCGATTTTACTGGGAGGCTCTTACCACACAGTGCCAGCCTGGAGAGCCTGGGACAGGTAATTGGCCTTATCCAGGTCCTTCGTGAAGACAGCTGCTGCCAGCCCGTACTTAGAATTGTTGGCTCGCCCCACAACCTCCTCTATGGTCTTGAATTTGAGGATCTGCATCACTGGTCCGAAGATCTGGAGGGAGAGGCAGAGAAGGAAGGCTGGAAGGTGCGGGGTACCTGCTCCCCACCTTCAGGACTGAAAGGTGTCAGAGAAGAGCAGATACTCTTTAGCCTGAGACCTGACCCAGCCAGTCCGGGACTACAGTGCTCTCCCAGATCATAGGAAGGAGGGGAGCAGACAATGACTGGCCACACTGGCCGCCTCCTGGGTGGTCTGTGCTTTCTGTACAATTATCTTACCTCTAAGCAGGCCCACAATGAATGAACTATATTAGTATGTGAACTTAGCGTAGAGAATTTAAGACCGACTCTCATCAAATTTAACCCAGGGACAAGGCCCAGGCTGAGCCGTGAAATGGCCTCTGGTTTCTCTTGCTTTTCCCAGCAGTTTCCAGAGCAGGCCATTTCTTCATGTAGCTCCTGTTCCTTGGATGGAGAACGAAATTCAAATCGAGACCTACACTGCAAGATGTGCCACAGCGGCCTGTACCGTAACTTCAGACCTGCCCAGAAGCCCACTGAGCATGAGCCATCGTATGAGCACCCAGCATGTGTGTTGGGAGCCGACTTTTAGCAGAAAGCGGCTTAGATCAACTTTGCAGCCATCTCAAGCCATATACCCTGATGAGAGACTTGGTTTTCAACAGCCTACAACAGCTGAGCACACTCTAACAAATATCTTGTTTGTTCCACATAGCTTGTTTTGCTGTTTAGTGACTCCAGCTGCATGGTGCACGTGGTAAAATGTCTTCACCTGTTTTCCCCTGCTTGTGCTTATAAATACCCAGGATTTCCTTGTAGGTGGTGTAGTAGTAGTAGGTGTAGTGGTGTGTGTATGGTGGAGACAGTAAAGAAGACTTGACTACAGATCCTCTGGCTTGTCTCTATTCTTTGCGTCTCTTCCCCTTCTTCCCCCCACTCTCTCTCTTGCTAGACCCCGACCAGCGGAACAGAGCGGGCTGTTACACATGTGACCAGCATGTTCAGTGAGCTGAGACAGAGGAACCTAAGTAGGAGCCAGGGAGGAAGACACTGGGAAGTGGCAGTCTGCAGTGACAGCGGATGAGGGGAGGAGAGGATGCCCCAGGAACCTCAGAGTTGGGACAGGAACTAAATCAAGGTACCACAGGCTGGTGCACAGCAAACACAGGCGATCACTGCTGCACCCCCTCTCCCCCGCCCCAGGATATTCTCACTAGCATATGAAAGGGTGACACTACACTGTCCTGCATGCAGTTTCATGACTGAACACAGCTGGTGCAAGGGGAGAGGAAGCAGGAGCTATCGTGTTGGGTAAGAAGTCAAACACGGGCCTCATCCAATGTCTTACTTGAGACAAAACTATGCAAAGGGCCAGATGAACCCATTCCTAGATTCATGAGTCGCAGGGCAAAGAATATAAAGTCCTGAGGGCTGGGCTACAGGATTTAATGTTCTCTCTCCCATTGGTGGGAAGACCCAGAAACCTTAAGGGGAGAGTGACGTATCAGTATCAGGGTGTAAGTAACTTACTCTAGGCATGGAGATGGCTCAAAACCAGAGTTTGAGGTACCGTTAAGACACTGGAGCAAATCACCCACTTCTCCTTCCTGCTAAGAGCAGCACAGCCCAGGGGCTCACCTCCTCCTTGGCAATGGTCATGCTGTCTTTTACGTCTCCGAACACGGTGGGCTGGATGAAGTAGCCACGGTCCGCGGCGGCGCCTCCACCACACAGCAGCTTCGCCCCTTCTTGTTGTCCCGATTTGATATAGCCGAGGATCTTCTTAAACTGAGTCTCATCCACCTACGGGAGAAGCCCAGAGGGTCTGAGAAGCTAGATCAGGGCGTCCGAGAACCTAGCGCCAGAGGTGACTGGGAAGGAGACTTGGTTCCTTAAAGAGCAAGAGCCGAAGAGAAAATGCCATGGTCAGAAGCGTAATGCCAAAGAGAGATGCCACATCCTTTAGCACCAGGGCAAGGCACGTCATACCCAGTGCTTCTCTCTTTAAATTCCGAGATCAGCAAAATGAAAACAGAAAAATACATAGACGCTTAGAGAGTGGCTCCTTAGCAGGTATGGTAGCCATTGTCCTGCCAAGTTCTATGAAGAATCCGAAATCTAGGACTCAAGACAGGGGCTGGGGTCTCCCAATTACTCCAACAGGACACACAGGCGGTACCCAGCAGAGGAGACACTTGAACCAGTCCCACCGAGTCTGAACCATCCTATCCTTTCTGCTTCATCACGCTGGCTTTAGACTCCAGGCCGAGCTGCAGCTGCCGGGCTTACCTGCGGCCCCTGCTCCGTCCGGCTGTCGAAGGGGTTCCCCACCACCCGAGACTTGGCCCGGGTCACACTGCGCTCCACGAATTCGTCGTACACATCCTCATGCACGAAGGTCCGGGAGCCTGCACAACAGCACTGGCCCTGGTTGAAGAACAGGGCAAAGTGGGCCTGCTCCACGGCCCAGTCCACTGTGGGGAGGGGAGAGCGAGAGAGAGGCCATCAACCTCCAGCAATGCTCACCCACACCCCCCTTCACAACACGGGGAGGGGAGGTAGTGCCTCTTGGGGCCCAGGGCCTGGCCAGAATGAAATGGAATCTTCTTCCCTTTGTGAAGACTGACAACTGTGAAAGAGACAGAGAGGGCAAGAGAGGGGGTGCTAAGGTACGGTGGCCCAGTGGCCTGAGAGTGGGCAGTACAGGACTCAAGCTGGCCCTAATGACAGAATGGGTAGCTAAGGTGGAGAGAGGTCAGCACCAGACCACATGGGCCCCAAATCAATCACACTGGAGCTGAGGCCTCCCTGCAGCCCCCAGAACTTACTGTCGGCGTCCGACATAATGATGTTGGGGCTCTTTCCCCCCAGTTCCAGGGTTACTCTCTTGAGGTTGCTGCTCCCAGCGGCAACCTGGATTAGGTGACCAACCTGTGGAGACACAGACACATGGTCTGCTGTCAACAGGGGGAAGAAAGCTAAATACTTCTCCACACACAGAGTCACCGAGTCCCAAGAGACCCAAGAGTTCACGTCCCATCACCGCCACTGAGATCTACATATCATGACTAGAACCCTTCGAGTGGCTCACACACATTGTCTGTGCCACTGAGATCTACACATCATGACAAGAACCCTTCGAGTAGCTCACACACAGGTCTGTTCCAGGTGCTAGGATTTGGAGTCAGCCCTCCTGATGCCTAGTATGGCCTAGTGACAAAGGCGCTGAGGTTAGGAGAGGCCAAGTTGCGTGGCCAGTTATCCAGATGGCCAGTGAGGAGGCAGGACCCAGTCAAACAAGTATGTGGCCTCTTTCCTGGCTCAGTGCTGTCCCCTCTGTGAGGGCAAGCACAGGGCACTTCTCTCTCCCAAACACCCAGAGCCTGGCACAGAGCTGACCCCACATGCATCTCTGTAAGGAGGCCAGCATCTCTGTGAGACTCAAAGCCTTCGAGTGAAGGCAGCTGGGTGTGGAAGGGGCCGGGAGGTAGCTCACTTTCCTACCTCTCCCTCCCTAGTGCTGGGGAGGCACCATCCTGGTCTCAGAGGGAATAAACAGAGCCTCTGGGCATCTGGTGTGTTCCCCAGGCACACAGTAACATGGCCTAGACTTCACCTAAGCTTTCTGAAGCCAGTGAGGCCCAGCCCCCTGGGGTAAGTGCTGACACTCCCCCGATACCCCACCTCCACAGCAAGGCTAACAGACGACAGAGCACATAGTCCTGACCTGCCCTCTGGCACGCCTATGCGGGCGGTCATTTGGGTGACTGCGAGGCATGTTCTGGGACAGAAACTGGTTCCTCTGAAGGGAGCATCCACTGAACCTGAGCCACCATGCTGCAAACCTGAGGTCCTGAGACACCTTACCTCAGTGGAGCCTGTGAACGCCACTTTGTCCACATCCTCATGGGATGCGATGGCAGCCCCGGCGGTAGGGCCGAATCCAGGAATGATATTGACCACGCCAGGGGGGAAGCCTGCCTGTAAGGGAAGCCAGGAGACGGGATATCAGCCTCTTGTTCCCAGGGCCTTGACAACACCCCATCGTCCCCAACAGTGATCTGGGGATACACGCAAATGAAATGCACTCCATAGTCCACGAGCCACCCTGTAGGGACTTCTAAAAGTGTCTGGAACAGAAGCCTGGCTATAGGGTCCCCTGTGGAGCTGACAGTTCTGGAACAGTGGCTTTCATCCTTCAGGGAGTCTTGTGGCACAGGCTCCAGCATGGGAGACAGTAATAGGGACCCCTCTGCTTAAGATACTGAGGACAGAGTCCTCCTATGGATAAGGTATTGAGGACTGAGTTCCTCTCTGGCTAAGGTACTGAGAACTAAGTTCCCCTCTGGCTAAGTTACGAAGGACCAAGTTCCCCTCTGGTTAAAGTACTAAAGACTGAGTTGCCTTTGGTCAAGGTACTAAGAACAGAATTCACTGGTTACGGTACTGAGGACTGAGTTCAACTCTGGGTAAGGTACTAAGGACTAAGTTCCCCTCTGGTACAGTACTGAGGACAGACTTCCAGAACCAGAGTCTCGGGAGTCCAAGGCTTTCTTTCCTCAGATCTTCACAGCAAGCCATGCTAGGACATTTGGAGGTCACAGCAGAAGCAAGCCACCCACCTCCTTGATCAAGTTGGCCACATAGAGCGCGGTGAGCGGCGTCTGCTCAGCCACCTTCATCACCACCACGTTCCCAGTTGCCAAGGCTGGGCCCAGTTTCCAGGCTTGCATCAGGAGAGGAAAGTTCCACTGTATAAAACAAGTCACTCAGTCACACTCAGTCACTGAGCTCCTCTCTGGCTAAGGTACTGAGAACTAAGTTCCCCTCTGGCTAAGGTACTAAGGACCAAGTTCCCCTCTGGTTAAAGTACTAAACACTGAGTTGCCTCTGGTCAAGGTACTAAGAACAAAATTCTCTGGTTAAGGTACTGAGGACTGAGTTCAACTCGGGGTAAGGTACTAAGGACTAAGTTCTCCTCTGGTAAAGTACTGAGGACAGACTTCCACAACCAGAGTCTCAGAAGTCCAAGGTTTTCTTTCCTCTGAGAGACATAGCAGGTGGCAGGAAGGACCACTCCTGAGGGCCCTACGACTTAGCCATGGGTTTGGACACTGGTTGAGGCAGTGTCCTAATAAGTGTGACAGTGACTCACACTTATTAGTACCTCGGGTACTAGGTACCATGTGAGTCCCTGATTCCCCGTGATCAATTGACTACTCAGATAAAGAACTCAGGCTTTACAGAGGATAAATGACTTAAGCCCACCCCACTAGACTCACCAAAGCCCATGTTCTCGTCATTACCCAGTCACCTTCTGGTGATACCTCCAGGAGAATTTCCCACTTTGCAATGAGCATGGCTGACCCCAAGTTTCACCCTCTTAACACAACGATTTCCAGAGGGTCTGGTACACACCGGAATAATCTGCCCACACACGCCCACAGGCTCGTGACGGGTGTAGCTGAAGAAGTCGCCATCGATAGGAATGGTTTTCCCGTGGTGCTTGTCAGCCCAGCCAGCATAATAGCTAAAAGAGGAAAAATCCAATCGTGTCTAGCCTGCACCACATGACAGAGAGATGCCCTAGACTGTAATGATAACCACCCTGGCATTTGGCTTATTCCCAGAAGGAAACAGATGACCACCAGGTCATGGGGACCCACTCTTTAATAAACTTTAGAGCCTCAGACCAATATGCGATCCACAGCTGGGGCTGCTTCCCCCCTATTCAGTGCACGTGTTGGGGACTCAGTCTTTTAACTAAGTGCCCGAGTTTATAACACGTGTGCAGTGCCAGCCCAGCACTGGAGGATCATGGGTATGACTCAGTGGAGGACACATCAAAGGCTACCACATTCTGGATTAGCCTCGACCCATGAAACTCATTATCCCAATCAGGGCGCACAGGTGACAGAAAAGCATAATGACCAGGGGACAGCCAGTGTGTTGTCATGGAATGTACGGTTACACCTTTGGGAAAGGAAGGGACAGGAAAGATTCAGAATGAGGCATGGGGGTTTGTAGAAGAAAGATTCCTGAAATGAATAAGGTCTGCCAAAACTGACCAGGCTGGGACTCGAGTTTCTTAGGTTCAGCATGTCTGACATTTTGAGTTGGAAAATTCTTTGTTGCAGGGACCCATTCTGTGGGTCTCAGGACATTAAGCAGTGTCCCTGAGGGACCAAGTTCCCCTCTGGTTAAAGTACTAAAGACTGCGTTGCCTCTGGTTAAGGTACTAAGAACAGAATTCTCTGGTTAAGGTACTGAGGACTGAGTTCCTCTCTGGCTAAGATACTGAGGACCAAGTTCCCCTCTGGTTAAAGTACTAAAAACTGAGTTGCCTCCCGTTAAGGTACTGAGAACTAAGTTCCTCTCTGGGTAAGGTACTAAGGACCAAGTTTCCCTCTAGTAGGGTACTGAGGATAGACTTCCACAACCAGAGTCTCAGGAGTCCAAGGCTTCCCTCAGGTCTCCTTCAGAGCAAGCCTCTGGAAGAGCTCACAGCCCCTGGGGACATGATGACCTTGGGTGAGCCCCCAAGTCACAGAAGACAACTCCTGCAATTTGGGCACTGCTGTCCTGTGCCAGCCACTGACATACCAGTCTGTCCACACTGCCCCTGGCTGGTCAGACTCAAAGCAAGCAGGCTGCAAACCCTTCCCCAGGAGGTTGGCATTTGGTCTAAGGGATGCCAACATCAAAACTAGCTTCTAGGACTGGAGAGATGGCTCAGTGGTTTAGAGCACTGGCTCTTCTTTCAGAGGTCCTGAGTTCAATTCCCAGCAACCACATGGTGGCTCACAACCACCTATAGTGGAATCTGATGCCCTCTTCTGGCACGCAGGTGTGCATGCAGATAGAGTACTCATACACATAAATAAATAAATCTTTTTTTTTTTTTTTTTTAAAGCTGGCCTAGAAGAAGATACTCATGGCAAAGAAATAAGGGAGTGGGGGTGAGACACAGGCCTTTCACCTTGAGACATGACTCTTGCTATTGTCTAAAATGGGCAAACCCCAAGGGCTAACCACCCCCCTACACATACCCGTCATTAAAGTTGTTAATGATTGGGCTGGAGAAATGGTTCAGAGATTAAGAGAACTGACTGCTCTCTCAAAAGGTCCTGAGTTCAATTCCCAGCAACCACACGGTGGCTCACAAACATTTGTAATGGGATCTGATGCCCTCTTCTGGTGTGTCTGAAGACAGCTGCAGTACACTCATATACATAAAAAAATGTTATTTTAAAAGAAAAAGATGTTGATGATTAAACTAAACTCAAAGACCAGAAGGAAAAAAAAACAACAGAATGGTCAGAGCAACTGGCGAGACTTGTAGCCAGCCTAAAAACAGAAGCCAAAGTGGAGGACAGAAAAGACTAGACTGCTGGAAACCACGAACAACTAAAGACCAACACATCAGATCCCTCAGTGACGGGCCAGTTCCAAGGACCACCAAAATTACCGAACACAGCTCAAGACAGCAGAAAACCCCAGAGGGCCAACTCAGCAGGCTGGTTGACATGGAGGGATTTTCTCAGGAGAAGGAGCTTGAGCAGAGGCTCCAGTCCCTGTGAGCATGTGTATCCTTTTAACTGCTTCTGCTTCCACAACATCTCTCCCTCCCTCTTCATGATGGTCAGAACAAAGCTCATACCGGAGACATTTCAGGACCATGTCCAAATCCACCAGGTAGGAGATGATATAAGGCTTGCCGTTGTCCAGGGTCTCCAAAGCCTGAGGAGAGACCAAGGTTGACAGAGACATGTTGGTGCAGGAAGGAAGGGATGCAAACCGATGACCAGTGACTCTGGGGGCTGACTTGACAGGGATGGGAGGCTCAGGGTAAGTCTCTTTTGGACTACTGAATGTCACGGGTATTTTTGGACCATTGCCCCAGCTTCTCCCAACAGGAAAGGGAGGAGAGGAAGGCATGAGGAGCTGGCTTCACCCACTTCACAGACAGACTTTTAAGTTTGGTCCTCAGCCAGATCCAACTGCTGGGAATACGGAAATGAACGGAAGGCATGGTGACGCAGATCGTCCGTCACACACATTAAACGTGCTAGGAAAAAAATGAGTCTCCCCAGCTCGACCTCGGAAACTCTAATGAGGACCAACCCTGAGGGATGAGGAAGGAGCAGGCTAGACACGGGGAGATGAAGTCAGAAGCCCAGCAGGAGGGAACAGTGTGTGCAAATGTCCCAGGGCTCCAAGAAGCTTGGCTGTCAAAAAATGAAGGGGAGCCAGGCAGTGGTGGCGCACGCTTTTAATCCCAGCACTTGGGAGGTAGAGGCAGGTGGATTTCTGAGTTCCAGCCTGGTCTACAGAGTGAGTTCCAGGACAGCCAAGGCTACACAGAGAAACCCTGTCTCGAAACAAAACAAAACAAAACAAAACCACAGAGCACTGCCTGCTCTTCCAGAGGTCCTGAGTTCAATTCCCAGCAACCATATGGTGGCTTACAACTATCTGTAATGGGATCTGATGCCATCTTCTGGTGTCTGAAGACAGTGACAGTGTACTCATATACATAAGATAATAAATCTAAAAAAAAAAAAAAAAACCCAAAAAACAACAACAACAAAACCCTAAAAAACAATAACAATAACAAAAACAACAGCAACAACAAAAACAAACCAAGGGGCAGCAGGTGTGTCTGAGCCAGGGAGGGGCACATCTCATCCTGACTCAGGCAGTGGAGTCCGATAGGTCAAGGACTTAGTCCCAAAGCTTTACTAATTGAATGCCATGGTTGCACCTGGACAGTTCACTCTGGTGACCACCATAGAGAATGGGGCTCCCTTTGAATTCTCCCATCAGGGTAACCAGGTAAGGGCCCGGCCCACCATGCAGAAGGGTCGAAGGGAAGTGACCAGCTACAGAGGCCTGTGTAAGAAGAGAAACACTCTTCTCTTCTGGAAATCTTCCATCTTGGCCACACCCACGGCATCAGGACACCCATGGAGGGTCAACTGGTTAGTGACCGGTAGACCCAAAAGTATCTGTCCATCAGACACCATTATGCACTATGAGAAGCAAGGCCTCTGGGTGTCCAGGGGATGATGCTATGAGCTTCACTATAGCTTCCTTCAGCTGTAGGACATGAGGACAAGAGGGCTGAGGACTCACCGCCAGGTAGGTCCGGTCCCGTTCGATGAGATCCGCCAATCGGTACAACAGCCGGCCCCGTTCAGATGCATCCATCTGGCGCCAGGGTGAGCCCAGCTGGAAGGCTGCCCGAGCAGCTTTCACTGCCTTGTCCACGTCCTCCTGTAAAACCCTGGGAGCTCAGACCTCAGCAGTAAATGCCTGCCAGCACTGTCAAACATTCCATGGGCCAGTCAGTATGGGCAGTGCAGGAAACCCCCCAAAACAGTCCTCCAGGGGCGCAAACCTAAGCTGCCAACATACACCTCACCAGGGGGTGTGATGGGAAGGTGACCTCTGGCCATTAGGAGGGAGAGGCTCTCACGACTCAATCCTTAGGAAGGGACCCTATTTCCGAGTTTCAGAGGAAGCAAGTCCAGTCAAAGGAACTATTCCTTGCAAGATAATGGGGTTCCCCAACACTTGGAAGCCGGGTAGCCTAGCACATCCCACACAGGAAGGCTAGGAGCTGGGAGGGGGGCACAGGGCTTTCATGTAGAATAAATACATCTACCACCAAGATACCCCATAAGCCAGAAAAACACAGTAGGTCCTTTACACAGAGGGTATAAAGGAAAGGACCATCTTAAAACAGAGGCTAGGAGTAGACGTGACCCAGTTTCAATGCTGAATTTATTACAAAATAACTCAAATTTTTTTGTTTTGTCTGATTTGTTTTGTTGTTGTTCACAAGGGAGTCTCATGTAGCCCAGGCTAGCCTACAACTTGCTATGTAGCCAAGGATGATCTTTCTGCTTCACACCCCTAATGCTGAGATTAGAGGCATGTACTACTGTGCCTAGCTTAGAGACTAATCTTTTTATTAATTTTAATCTTTTTTTTTTAAAAAAAGATTTATTTATTTTTTATGAGTACAGTATATGTCTTTAGACACACCAGAAGAGGGCATTGGATCCCATTACAGATGGTTGTGAGCCACCATGTGGTTGCTGAGAATTGAACTCAAGACCTCTGGAAGAACAGTCAGTGCTCTTAACTGCTGAGCCATCTCTCCAGCCCATAGAGACTAATTTTTAAAGTTCCATTATAGATTCTAGTTTCTCCCACTACACACAATCCAACAACAGCAATAACAAGAATCACTATTTAGCCGGGCGGCGGCGGTGGCACATGCCTTGAATCCCAGCACTTGGGAGGCAGAGGCAGGTGGATTTCTGAGTTCGAGGACAGCCTGGTCTACAGAGTGAGTTCCAGGACAGCCAGGGATACACAGAAAAACCCCCCCCCCCCCCCCCCCAAAAAAAAAAAAAAAAAAAAAGAATCACTATTTATCCCAGCAGACCCAAATTTTACGTTATTTTATCTACCTCTCTCCCGGATCCTTCTATCTCAGGTCTAAACAGGAGAGAGCGGTTCAGTGTTCCCCAGATTCACCTCCCAGTCCACACTTAGGGAAGCTCAGCTTCGTTCTTCCATGCCAGTGAACGGAGACTGCTGTCGATTCATATCTCAAATGTTTGATCAGTGGTTTTATGTTAGGAAAGTGCAACACGTGAAGTGATCATACATCAGTCATACAAAACCATAAAGCAATAACTGTGCACTGTGTGGTAACAATACCTGTAATCCATGCACTCGGGGCACAGCTGAGAGGACTGACTCGAGTTCCGGGCCAGCCTGGGCTACATAGTAAGTTCCAGGCCAGCCTGGGCTACAGATGAGACCCTCACCCCAGAAACAAAGGTCAATTTACACGGATATAAGTCACCAGGTCTTACCTTGTTCCCTTCGGCTACCTGGCAGATGACCTCCCCTGTGGAAGGGTTGACGGTGGGGAATGTTTTCTTGCTGACGGCATCGTGCCACTCATTGTTAATGAAGATCTGCAACGAGAGTGGAAAAATGTTCTCAGGTCCTGCTTTCAACTCTACTGAGCATTCGTAAGGTAAACAAGAAAAAGAAAAAAACAAAAAACCCAGAAAAATAACGGAGACACAGATCAGCACCAGAGAGCTACAGATTCCAGGTTAGAAGTCCAGAAACATCCAAGCGAGAACACCCACTGACCACAGGACCTGAGTAACCGCCTGACCTCTCAGTGAGTTGAGTTCTTTGCGGAATAATGAGAATATTCTAATGTGTTATTAGTCATCCACCACTGTGTAACAAACACCCCCCAAACACAGTGACTTGAGACCATTTCCTAAGAGCGGTGTCTATGTGTTGGGCTCCTCATGTGACTACAGTCCAGAAGTTACCGGGGCAGGATGAGCAAGGCATCTCTTCCCTCCTTAATCCAGCACCACATGGCTACTTGGCTTCTGGACAGCATGGCGGACCCAGATCAGTCAGATGTCTGGAGGCAGCTGGCCTCTCCAGGGAGTCCCAGCAGGAAGCTGAAAGGTTTCTCCTGGCCTAGCTTCAGAAGCTGCCATCTCTGTTGCTGAATTCTATAGGTACGAATGTATAGATAGGATATCTTGTGTATTGTATGGATGCACCACCTGTCAATTAAAAAGCCTATGGCCTGTGGCTTAGGCAGGAAATAGAGGTGGGACATTCTACAAGAGAAGGATTCCGGGATAGAGCCAGGCACCCGAGATTGACCTTGGAAGATGTGAAGAGATGGACACATGGTACCTGAGCCCAGGTAACCAGCCACGTGGCAGGATGTAGGCTAGAATAAACAGGATACTTCTACTTATAGCTAGTCAGAGAAGAGCCTAGCTATATGGCCAAGGTATTTGTAAATATATTTTGAGTCTGAGTCTTATTTCTAGAAGCATGGGGCTGGGAGAAAGAAGCAGAGTCTAACTTCGTCAAGAAAAGTGTCACAGACCCAGTCCAGACGGAGGCGGGGAGGGGCGGGTCAGCAGCATCCCTCTCTTGGAGGAACAAGAAAATTCTTACAGCTATCTTCTTTATCATTATTAGTTTTGTTGTTTGACCCCACACAGGATCTCTCTGTGTGGCTCTGGCTGTCCTGGAATTCACTACGTAGACCAGGCTAGCCTCAAATTTATAACTTATAAAGATCCACCTGCCTGTGCCTTCTAAGTGTTGGAATTAAAGGCATGCGCCACCATATCCAGCTAGCCATCTTTATTCTAGGAGAGACAATCCTCAGCGTATCCATTCATCTCTGCAGCACACGCTTTGTGTAACTTCCAGCTCAGGTTCTGTCCCGGGGTGGGGATGGTGGCCCAGTTCAGTGATCAAAGACATAGGCTGGAGGCAGAATTTGGACCAAAGACTTGGACGTTTTGGTTCCAGGGTCAGGGACTTCTGACCCTGAAAGTAGTCCAGCCTTCTTTACCTCCAGAGCGAAGCTCGCAATTCCCCTTTTAAGGTGGCATGCCCAGGCTTGCCCAGGCTTGCCCTGGCATGAGCAGGTGTCCATGTTGACTGCAGGGGGTACTGGGAGTCCCAGGAAGCTGAATTTTCTGCACCAATCCCATGTGGCCCTCACTGTATGGCTGCTCACTGCCCAAATCTGGCAAGACTCATGCAAAGTGAACGAGACCATCAGGCTATATCCACCGATATTCATCTTTAATTAATTTGTCACTTTAATCCTAGGCCTGTGTAGTTCCCAGTGAGGGACCTGGGTGTGATGCTCAGACTTGAAACCTTAACACTTCTGGGCTGGGTTCCAGGCCACCTGTGCTGTAGCTGTGGTTTCATATGAGGCAAAGGAGAGGAGGGATCTGAGGCGCTGTGGAGAGGACTTGGGGACAGATGTGGAGTGCCCAGGCTCACGGGTCCCTCCATGGCAAGGTGGTACAGACAGAAGTTAGAATACTGGAGGGCCAGGCTAGAGGGCAGGAAAACGTCGCCTCATCTGCCCCCTGTCTACACTCCACGAGCTGCATTCGCAGGCGCTGTGCGCACCAGTCTTCATCCTATCCAGTTCACCATGGGGACAGGGGCAGGGGAAAACTTGGCTATGGGTTCACAACCACAGCAGAGACGAGAGCCAGGAGGGAATCCACGCTTTCGGACACCAAGGCCTTGTTACTTTCCTATTTCCAACTATAGCCTCCAGCCAGAGCCCAGGTCTACCTGCGACGTTAGACCACTCGTCCCCAAAGTATCTCCTTGAAGCTAAACATGGAAGTGCATGTGTATAACCCTAGCACTTAGAAGGCTGAGGCAGGAGGATTGCCTTGAAGCCAGCATATAGCACAGGGCAAAACCCAGTCTCACAATGTCATTATCATCAATCAACAAAAATACAGTCACCATCTTTCTGTCTTACTCACTCCCCTACCCCCCACACCCTCCCCACCCCACGACACTTTATTCTGAATGTTGGAAAGAACGAACTTCAAGGTGAAGCAGGTATGAACTAGAGTCCAGCCCTCCCCACTGGGAAACTGAGTCTCAGATGACTGTAGAAGGACTTGCGGCGACAAGAGGTGAGCAGTTCCTGGCCAGAACCCCCGCCACAAGCTGTTTTTTAACACAATCCTAGAAGGGGCAACTGAAAATCTCAGACTGAGAGTGACTCAGCTTCCTGGCTCTCCCCTCACGACAGACTTCATGAGTTTACCCTGAAGAAGTTCTCAGGGCAGTTTGCAAACATCGGGAAGTCAGACAGAGAGAGGTGGCCTAATCAGACTCGGTGGACACCCAGCACTGCCCCACCCTGCCCTGTCTCTGTGCTGAGAGGCAAGTCTGAAATATGCTGTGTCATTCTTCCAGTCTGTGGGAGTGACTGGGCAACAGCCTGTCCTTCCTTCTTGGCTGGTGAAATAAGAGATTGCTGAGCTCAGGGTCCCAGTTTCCTCCATGCCACGCCCCCTCCACTCTCAGCCAATCGCTGGTGGGGAGGGCAGGGCGCTCCCACACAGCCGGGCAGAGAGCCTTCAGACCACAAAAGGGCAGAGTCCAAGCCAAAACCCTACTCGCTTCTAACCCTCCTGGCCCCCAATCAAGGCCTGCCTTACATAAGGTGCAGGGTCCACTTCTTCCGTTTCTAGAACACACGAGTCAGGAGGTGTCGCTCTGAATCTAAAGACAAATCAAAACTGTCTACTCATGTCAAGAGGGTTCCACAGACTCCAGGTGTCCTGTAAGTTCTAACAGCAAGCCAGAGCCACCACCATGACAGACACAGGGCCAAACAGCAAAGCCTTGGCTCCCTGGAGCTTAAGTCCTGAGGAGGAGGGGGCCCAGTAACCACGCACAGGCTGTGGAGAAAGTGGAGGGGCTCAGAGGACCCAAAGAAACGGGGACCCTAAGAGTTTTGTGGAAGCAAACACCTTTAATCCCAGTACACACATAAAGAGTAAACCTTAAAGAAAATTCAGCTAGATGTGTTAGATCTTATTAATTTAATCGAAGCACTCTATGAGCCAAGCATTCAAACACATGGGGGTGGGGGTAGGGGTAGGGGTGGGGGTGGGGGGTGCATTCCTATTCAAACTGCCAGAAGCTGTGGCCTGTGGAAGGAGAGAATTTTCTAGAAAGAATTCCAAGTTGGTTGTTTGGTGTGTGTGTGTGTGTGTGTGTGTGTGTGTGTGTGTGTGTGTGTGTGTTGGTCAGGGGTCACGTTTTTGGAATTTGGTTCTCTCCTTCCACCATGGACAAGGGGGGAGGGGGAGATCAAGTTTGTTTTGCTTTTAAACTAAAAGAGCCAAACAATTTCATTTTCACATTCCACAATGTGAGACTCCCACTTTCTGGTCCCACCCCCTTCTGGAACTGTCTTTAACAGTAAAGGGAGGGAAATCTTCTTCCTCAGCATGGTCTCCAGTGCTAATAAAGAGCCCCCAGGCCCTTAGCTGTGGAGAACACCATCAGAGGGAGGGCGAGCAGGAGGACTCATTGGCTTGTGTTCTCGCACCGTGCTGTGAGGAGGGCCCATCACTGGCTTCCCAAGGGAGGCACTATCATCCCAGCAGGGAGGACCCAGGAGACTGAGAGATGGACCTTGGATCCTGGCCTCCTGGGGAAGAGGGGCTGCAGGTGTCTTTCTGGATCTGATACACCCATTGTTTTGTGAGTTGGGCTCTAAGCCCGGCTCTTCCATTCTCTTCCTACCACAGCAGGACTCCGGTGAGCAGCCCAAGGGAACCTGGGCACACAGTTCTGCAGGTGGATGGCTGCTCGGTTCATTCAAGTGTCATCCTGGGAATCCCTTTTGAATCCTGATGCATGGCAGTCTCCCATGATTCTCCAGTAATTCATCTCCCACAAGGGTGATTCCAAAACAAAAAAAATGTTTGCTTTAGGGAATTCTTCTGGATTTCTTGCTTTTTTTAAAAAATTTCTTCCTTTTTCTACTTTTATTTTTTGATATCATCAATATGGCAGCCGAGGCTGGCTCGAAATCTATAATCCCTTTGCCTCAGCCTATTGAGTGCCACCATGCCCAGCGCATACCAGCCATGGCCAATCTCCCCCACATTTCCTTCCTCTGCCCTTCCTCTTAGCTATAATCAAACCTCAGACCTGCAGCTCGGAGCAAGCACTCATCTGCTTCTTAAATGGCAGTTATGTAACCATCCAGGAACGACACACACTAGCTTCTGCATTACAAGATCCCAAGGGGGTCAAGTTCCAGATAAACACAGAATGCTTCTTTAACATCCAGAGGCTCCTAAGGTCAGCTTGCAGCCAAAGGGGGAGCTCCTGAGATGATCTGGCGCTGGACCCCATCCCTTTCCTCTTTTGCACCCCAACCCCCCAAAAGCCAGTGCTTTTTGCACTAGCAAATGTATTGTCACCACTCCCAGGAAGGGGGTGGGGCTTAGCTCTATTTTGGAACTTTTGCCAGGATAGTGAGGTTTTAATTTGTTCTTGTGCTTAACGACTGACAATTCTATCTCACCATTGACCTCTGGCCCTGGCCCATTCCACATCACCTTCCTACCCATTCCCAGATTCTGCTCATGTCAACTCCCAGATACGTTACATTGGGTCCCTAGGGTGTGACCCTGTCTCTGGCTCCTTCCGCACAAAGCCACGGCCATTTCCATAAACAGCAAGCCTTTGTAAATTCAATATTTGCTCAAAGGCAGTTCCTTGCCAAGCACCGGTGCCAGTACTGGGAATGCAAATTGCTCCTCCCAGCTGATTTCAAAGGTTTGACCGAATGTCTCCTTAAATATTCACTTTGCATTCTGACCCAGAGGAGTTTAATCAGGAGGTAGCATATCTGTGCTCGAGCTGAGTTTCCTTTTTTTTTTTTTTTTTTTTTTTTTTTGGTTTTTCGAGACAGGGTTTCTCTGTGTAGTCTTGGCTGTCCTGGAACTCACTCTGTAGACCAGGCTAGCCTCGAACTCAGAAATCCACTTGCCTCTGCCTCCCAAGTGCTGGGATTAAAGGTGTGTGCCACCACTGCCCGGCTCGAGCTGAGTTTCAAACCTATGGTCTAAGGCCTCCCTGAAACCCTTTGTCCCAGGGGTTAGCAACAGTAACTCACTGACTTAAAGAACAGCCAATGGATGAAGGGGAGGTTCAGGAAATAGCCCTCAGTCCAGGGCCAGATGGGAGTAAGGGGTCGGCAACTGGGGCTATCAGACCACGCACTATGGATACCTGCCCAAACACGGGCTAGACTCACCTTGACCCCACAGACAGGATTGCAGCCACTGCCTTTGAGCAAGTATTGAATTTACAAAGGCTTGCTGTTTATGGAAATGGCCGTGGCTTTGCGACGAGGGAGCCAGAGACATGGTTACACCCTAGGGACCTAATGTAACATATCTGGGAGTTGACATGAGCAGAATCTGGAACAGGTGGGAAGGTGCTGTGGAATGGGTCAGGGCCAGAGGTCATGGTGAGATAGAACTGCCAGTCACTTAGTAGCTCAAGCGTATTCACTGACCCACTCATGGTGGGTCACCCAAGGTGGCATGGAACACTATTTGAGGTCCCTGGTTTTAAAACCACTGGTGGCAAAAAAGACATCTCCAGGCTCTGTGGGTTACCCCTAGCTTTCTAACCAGTAAACCTGTGTGTGTGTGTGTGTGTGTGTGTGTGTGTGTGTGTGTGTGTGTGTGGTCAGTTCATATAGTCTATAATCACTCTGTATCCCAGGTTAGCCCAGCACTCATTCTGTTGCTGATCTTTGCTGGCAGGGTATCTATCAGGGCCTATCATCCTTGTCCGCAGCATCTCTCCAGCCCCGCCCCCTAGTCATCATCTCTTCAGCCCCGCCCCCTCAAATCCAGTAGCCTAGGCTGGTCTGAAGACTTGAGCCTCCTGCTTTTGCATCGCGCCCCCCCCCCCCCCCCCCCCCCTCCGCCGTGCTGAGACTACAGGCGCGCCCCTCCACCGCCACGTCTTTTTTTTTTTTTCTTTTACTATTTGATTACAGCAAAATGCACTTGACGCAAATAAAATACAGCCAAAGTCACCTCTACCCACAGGCGTTCCCTGCCCTTCCTGGACCACTCAGAAACACGCCCGGCTCTCCTCACCCTAGAGCAGGGGTTCTCAACCTTCCTGATGCTGCGACCCGACCCGTTAATACAGTCCTCCATGTTGTGCTGACGCCCAACCAGAAGATTATTTCCGTTGCTACTTCCTAGCTGTCTGTCTGCTACTGTTGTGAATTGTAAATGTTTTTGGAGACAGAAGTTTGCCAAAGGGGTCTCAAGTCACAAGTTGAGAACCACTGCCCTAGGCAGTATTCCCTCCAGTCTGCTGGTACACGCTGTCCATGAAGTGTTCAGAGGCAGGTCTTAGTTAATGAGCTTTAATTGATTTAATGTACTTGCAGCACAGTCTTCACTCTTCAGACCCAGCTGACTCCGCCAGCCACACAGAGACATCCACCTTCACCTGGTGCCTACCCGAACTCTTGCAAGTTCGAGCAAGGGCCCATGAATGTTTCCAGTGAATTCCCACCTAGCTACACTTTCTATACCGAGGGTGTAATAATATTACAATAATATAGCAATCGAGAAAAATCCTGGGTGCTGGAGAGATGGCTCAGTAGTTAAGAGCACTGACTGCTCTTGCAGAGAATCTGGGTTCGACTCCTAGCACGCACGTGGCAGCTCACAGCTGTCTGTAACTCCAGTTATCCAGAGGATCTGATGCCCTCTTCCCTCAGGCATCAGGAATGCACATGCACACAGACATACGTGTAGGCAAACACACTCATACATGTAAAAGTAAAAAGAAGTCTAAAGAAAAATTCTCTGTAGGGAGACCGTCTCTGGTTCCTTTTCTGCCAGTCAGTTCTCCTTGATTCCTGGGTGTTAGGTTAAGAGAGTGAAAATAAGGACCACAATTTAATGAACCCAAAGCTCCCTCTCAGTCTCGTTCTCACTCTTAAAGACAAATCCAAGTTCACCAGCACTTACATAACGAAACGCTAGTGTTGGCACTGCCCTGTAAGCTAAGCAACAATGTCCTCACACAGCTGGGACATGCAAGGCCCTGGTAACCACAAGCAGGCCCCGCTGAGGTCTGAGGCGCACCCCATTTTGTTCTCACAACCACCCTACAACAAGGGTGGGATTATTAACCCATTTTACAGATGTGGCCACTTCAGGTCCAGACTTGACCATTGCACATCCCTCCTGGGTTTGTTTCTCGCCACTGTGCCGATTGTCTGGTGCCATGATGCGCTTCCATCTTCCAACTCTTGATATTCCATGAGCAGTAGACCTAGGGTGTGGTTAGCTGGGCTTGGCCTCTCAGGAAGCCTCCTGAGGCCCATCAACAGGGGGTGCGGCAAACAGTTAAATCTGAGATGGGACTGTATACACTTTATTGGTTCTTTTTTTTCTTTTTCTTTTGAGACAGGTTCTCTATAACCCAGGCTGACTTCCAACTCACTATGTAGCCAGTAATCTTTCTGGCCCTCCTGTGCCTCCATCTCCTGAATGCTGGGATTGCAAGAGCTCACACCACCCCACCTGCCTTATGGCACTGCTGGGAATCAGACTAAGGGCTTCAAGCATGGTCAGCTCTCTCTACTGACTGAGCCCGCCCCCACCCCCTCCATCCCCACCAGCCTCACATTCTTGTTAGTTCCTGTTTTTGAAGTGTTGGTCAGACTGGCTTGGAGCTCAGGATGTAACTGACACTGACTTGAACTCCTGGTCCTCCTGCCTCTGCTGCCCTGGTGTTGGGATTAACGGGAGACTCCAGGGAGGAGGAGAAGCTCACCATGCTTTGGAGAGCGTAGAAGCGGGCAACCGTTTGAGACCTAAATATTACAGAATGACCACACAGGCTGCTCTTACAGGTCAGGGAAGCTCGGCAGCCGAAGTTGAGGGCAGGTGGAGAGACGGAGCTAAGAAATTGGAAGAAGACATGTTTTTCCAGGGTGAGCTAGTAGTGCCCAGCAATTGTGTCCTAAGGCAAGTTGAAAAGGAACAAACTGTGTGTGTGTCTTTTGTCTGAGGATTCACGGGGTGCTGGGTGGGGCCGGTCCATTTCCCGGAGGTAAAGGTGGGTAGAACACAAAACTACACGCTACAGATAACACCCAACCTGGTTTTCACATTCATTGCAGACACTGGCACACAGACCTGTGGTGCCGGAGGTATCTTTATACACCTTGACTGTTCTCCAAGACAGCGACAAATGAATTAAATGTAAAAACTAGATTCATTGACATTGGGTCGATTCTCAGGCCCTGAAATCTGAAATTAACATAGGGGTAAAAGGTGCTTCTTTCAGAAGCCACACTCAGGGAATCCATTCTGAGGAAGCGGATGCCACCGGAAAGTATTTATCACCCACCCAAGAAGTTTACCTACCCTGTGGTCCCTCTCAGGACAAAAGGCAAGGGAGCTCCAGAAAGATGGGCTAAACCTCGCTCGACCAGCTTTGGTTAGGCAAGAAGGTGAGGACATTCAGATGGGACCTGAGAGGCTTGGAGAGAAACACCCCCCTCCCCGCCTCCCCCAGGGATGCTCCAACCCTGCAGGTGCCCTTGGAAGCAAGCCCAGAGTCTGTGCAAGCAACCTCAAGGCCACACTGGCAGCTCCTTAGGGCAGATGGCCCTAGTAACATAGAGATATGCAGGAACAGACAGAACCCAGAGCCACCGCTTCTAAGTCCCGGTGTCCCTGGCAGCAATGATGCCACAGATAACGCCCGGAAGTTTCTAGCGTTCCCTCCACTAACTGCCAGGCTTAGGGTAGGGAGCTTGTGTTCTCAAAAAAAAAAAAAAATCTTAAAAGCAACTGAGTGTACTAGCTGAGAAAGATAAACAGCGTTCAGGAGACAAGGTGTTTAGTGACTCGAGTGGCAGGTAGCCAGCACGCCGTCTCCCACACAAATTATAAAAACAAAGAACTGAGCGAGCGAGGCACTCCTGTGAGGTGTGCGATAGGGTAAGTGCCACGAGTTTCTGTAATGGACGAGTACTGTGTGATATCAAAAACTGTGATAAGGAAAAAGGCAGCCAAAAAGGCAGGGAGGGGATTCACTCCAACCACCCCCCCCCCCGTCCCTCCCCACACCAAATACTCCAAACTGAAGCAAGCCTGCACACATGTTAGGACCTGATACTTTTGTGCCCTGCCTCCAGGTGAACAAGAGGAACGAAGCTATTGATCAGGTGCTTCCTCTTGTGGTCGGTCATTCTGGCTCCTTCGAGGCCGGCTGATTGCCTCAGATCAGCGGCCAGCTAAAAACCAGCAACTATTGCATTTATAGCTTGTATTATGCAAAAGATGAATTCCCCCCCCCCCCCCCCGCCCCCTCCTTGGATTGACTCTCTGTAGCACTCCTCAGCAGTCGCATGGACATTTAAACAGGTCCTGCACCGGTGTAAATGGCCGCCAGGTCCTGGAAATACACGCTGCAGAAAGCCAGAGGCCAAGGCTAGACCATGGGTGGTCAGCAGCCCATCTGGAGGGTGTCCATGTTCGACATGAGATCGGACCACTCTTCCTACTCAGAGTTGCCATAGACCACAGAATGTTTCGGCTAAGGGCTTGGAATCTGAGAAGAGAAGCCAGGCTTCACCTTAACTTGACTCTTTGAGACCCTGACCAGACCTCAGTCTCTTGAGCTGTGTAATGGGGATGGTTATAGCATCCAGCTCCCAGTTCTAAGGCTTAAAGACTGAATTGTGTAGGAGGCTGCCTTGCACAAAGGTTGGGGGAGGGGACTTTGGGGGAACTCGGATTGCTGCTCACACCAAGTGCCAAGTACACGAACAAGAGACATGGATCACTGTGTCCCAGCACTAGGAAGCCTGGAGCAGGAGAATTACAAGCTCAAGACCAGCTTGGGCAACTTAGTGAGATCCTGTTTTAAAGAAAAAGGAAGAGAAAGTTGAAGGGCTAGGTAGATGGTAGCTGCGGGTCTGGCTTGTGCAAGTTCAAAGTGGGGTCGGAGTGGCTGAAGAGAGAAGAAGACAGAGAATTCCGGGCCAGCCTAGGCTACAAAATGAGATCCTCTTTCAAAATAACACAGCAAGATACCAGCCCTGCTTTGCCATTTTACAAAAGAGGTCAGCCAAGTCCCACTTGTTGCACAAACAGAAAGAATACTTCACAACCACTTTCTTTTCATGTGAGTCCAGACTTTTCCAAAACTCAGAAAGCTAGGACAACATTCCAAAGTCCCGGTTAGGTAAGAGCCACAGAGGGGTCCTGACCCAGCCTTTGCTTTGGAACTCTGGCTCAGGTCCCCGTGAGTCGCAGACAGGAGCTGGAACGGCTGGGCCTTCTACGTGAACCCGGGACGGCGCGGGGCTAGAGCTAGCTGCATCCATGCGGGATAAAGAGGCCCAGGAGTGTCCCGGGTCCGGAGACCACACAGTGAGGCCACATGAGCAGGGGAAGACGTAAGCAAAGATCGCAGGGCTGGGAGGGGAAACTGAGGTCGCGTCGCCCGCTCCGTCCTGTCCTAGGGCCTGAGGAGGCGGCCGCGAGTCTCACCTGGTTGCAGAAGACCTCGGGCTGATGGTTGGGGGCTGGCACCGCGCTGGTGGCGGCGGCGGACAGCAGGCGGCTCAGGCGCGGCCCACGGCGGGCGGTGGCGAGTGCGGCGCGCAGCATGCTGAACCGAGCGGAGCTGAACTGATCCGAGCTGAGCGGAACGGGGCGAGCCGAGCCGAGCGGAGTCGAGGGGAGCCTAGCTGAGCCGGGGGCGACTGCAGCGTAGTTGAACGAGTCCTCACCTCCGCCCCCTGCGGCCGCCAATGGGAGGCGGAGACCCGGGGGCGTGGCCGGGGAGCCCCAGCCCCCAACGGCCTAAGGGGCGCGACCCTGGCTCCCTAAAGCAAGCCGGAGATGGAGCCTTGAAGAACGCAGGAGTGGTCTGAGAAAGCCTAGCCAGGGCCGTGTGCGCTCCCAGCAGGGTGGCTGGCGCCTCTGTGCGCTCCCAGCAGGGTGGCTGGCGCCTGTGGCTCCCATCTGTGCAGATGTGGCAGTGAAGAGAAGAATTCACCAAAACGGTTATTCCATGAACAGCCTGGGACTGGGCATCCGAGGTGCAGGAGAACATTGGCTAGAAAGGGACGTGGACGCGCGGTCACTCGTGTGCCTTTCAACCAGATGAGCGCTGCAGCAGGCTAAGGAGATGGTGAGGAGCTTGGCGGGGGCTTCTGGGTAGCGCAAAAAGAAGTGTTTTTGAAACAGAGGAGACCAAAAAATTGGGCGGAGCCCTTGGAAGCTGAGACCCAGCCCGTTTCTGAAGCACCCAGCATGAGGAGGCTGCTGTGTGTGAGCTTCGCCTAGAGCTCTGGTGACTCGCAGGATATTGTCACCCGCGCTTTAAGAGACAGCGACCAGACAAGGGGTCTGGGCGCATTTCCTCCTGTGTCTCTCATTTTAGCGCTGGACAGCTGAAGTTGTTCCGGGGCTCAGCACCGTGGGCACAAAACATAAGGGAAAAGCATTGAAGGACCTCACGGGCTGGTCACATGACCAACCGTAAGTGCAAAGGAATCTGGGAAACTGAGAGCGCAGTTAGGAGAAATTGTAAAGGAGCCACTGCGCCAACACTGAGATTCCGAAGGGGGTTTGCACTTACAGAAATCAAAAGAGATGATCGAATTTTCATATCTCCCTGGAAACTGTGCAGCTCTGTATTAGCCAATCAGGTCAGAATGAAAGACTGGCTCTGACCACTCAGAGAGAGAGAAAGAGAAAGAGAGACAGGGCCCCTTTGTTTTCCGAATAAAAACCCAACAGAAAAAGGGGTCTACGTCTTTAACCAGAACTTAAGAGGTAGGAGCAAGCAAATCTCTTGAAAACTCGATGCCAGCCTGGTGGTCTACATACGACTTCCGGCTAGCCATCACTATATATATAGTGAGACCCTTAAAAACAAAACGTCACCAGCAGGGCCCCTCTGGGCGTACATGTTGCTCAGCATGGCAATGCAGCCTTGTGCAGAAGTAAACCATTTTGCCTTGCCAAAATGTTTTGGACTGTGTTCAGGATTTGAATCTCTACACACATTTCCTCATTGACTACTTTTTAAATGGCTACCTGCTGTTTCGATGGCTACACGTACATACCCATTTAAAGAATTTTCTTTTTCTTTCTTTTTTTTTTTTTTTCTTTTTTGGTTTTTCGAGACAGGGTTTCTCTGTATAGCCTTGGCTGTCCTGGAACTCACTCTGTAGACCAGGCTAGCCTCGAACTCAGAAATCCACCTGCCTCTGCCTCCCAAGTGCTGGGATTAAAGGCATACACCACCACGGCCCAGCAAGATTTTTCTATGGGTGTCTTTTAGGTGGCTTCCAATCTTGTGCGATTACAAACAATGCCCCAGTTTGTATCTATCTTTTGACTTACTGAGTAATTCACAAAGGTAGAGCCACTAAGTCACAGGATATTTTCTAATTAAATACAGATAGTGCTACACACAAGCTCCCTGATTTACGATGGGGTGGGGGCCTATAACCCTTCTCAAGTTGGAAGTATCACAAATCAAGAATGTGTTGAAAGTCTTTTGGGATGGAGAGATGGCCCCGTGGTTAGGAGCACCAACTGCTCTTCCAGATGATCCCCAGTTCAATTCCCAGTAACGACACGGTGGCTCACAACCATCTGTAATGGGATCCGATGCCCTCTTCTGGTGTGTCTGAAGACAGTGACAGTGTACTCACACATATAAAATAAAAATTAAAAAAACTCTGAAACAAAGAATGGCTTTTAAGAAAGTCTACTTTCTTGTGGTACCTGCCCTGTAACTTCAGCGCTGAGGAAAAGGGCGCAGGAGGATTAAGACTCAAAGATCAACCTGGGCTACTCGAAGAGCTCCAGACTAGTCTGGGCTACAGGAGACTCTTATCTCAAACAAACAAATGACTCTGATATACCTACCCTGCCACACAACACAGCTTAGCTGTTAGACTGTGCTGTGCAGTGTCTGTGTCCGGCCCTCATGACTTTGGGCTGACTGGGAGCTCAGCTGGCAGAGCATCTCGGCGAAGGATCCTATAGTTAGCTAGGGGAAAAAAAAAAGAATCCATGTTCAAAAAGTCTATAGCCTTGCCCGGCAGTGGCACTGATAACACATGTTTTTAACCCCAGCACTTGGGAGGCAGAGCCAGTCTGACTATGAGGGCAGCCTGGTCTACAGAATGAGTTTCAGGGACAGCCAGGGCTACACAGAGAAACCCTGTCTCAAACAAAGTCTCTATCCTTGGCTGTCGGCCTAAGCACTGCCACACCCTTACCCCCTCCGGCTATTGTTATCAATTCTGTTAATATCTGTTCTCAAAGCCGGCGTTTGCTCTAGTATGCATTTCGAGTGAGACTAAATAAATGTCTTTGTCTGTGTGCAGCCTGTGTTTTCTCTGCTAGGTTTTAGAAGTTGATATGCTGGCTCATTTCCCCCCTTGGTAGATGACTGTCCTTTTGAATTTGAGTTGAAGAAGCCCTGTGTGTTTGTTTTTGTTACTGGTTTTAGACAAGGTCTCCCTATGTAGACCAGGTTGTCCTCCAGCTCAGAGGCATCTATATGTGCTACTATACCCAGTACCATGTGTGTGTGTGTGTGTGTGTGTGTGTGTGTGTGTGTGTCCCTCAATGTGCTGTCCTTCCTGTCATTTATCATTTCTTATTGGCAAATGGTAAGGAGTCAGGGATTTCTGAACTACAGACTGTTTGATCATTTATCACACATACCAGTTTGACATAATTTTTTATTGATTTCTTGTCTTTTTAACCTTTTTGTTTGTTCTCTTGTTTATTTATTGAGTCAGAGCCCTCCTGCCCCTTCTCTGAAAAACAGATTATGACTACCACACTGGTTTATATGCTGAGGGGGAAACCTTCCATGGATGCCAGGGAAGCACTCTAACCACTGAGCCACATACCCCCTGCCCCCAACCCTATTTTACTACTGTGAAGAACTCCCTCCCTTAAGTTTAACCCCCACCATTTAATGCCCACACTCAGAGACAGGACCATGGTTTAAAGGCTAGCCTGGACTACATAAAGAGATTCTGTTTCAAAAGCCAAACTTTGGAACCGAATCAAACAGAACAAAACAAAAAGCTATTATTCTGGGGTGAGGGATGTAACTCAGTGGCAAGCACTTGCCTGCCATGCTGGGTGCTCTGTAGATCCTACCTATGAAAATCCAGTAAAAGGACTGTGTAGGACAGGACCCACAGTGTCAGACTGTGTCACTGTTCCTATGGGAACCCAGCCTGATGTGTGGCAAGAGAAGCCCAGGGGATATGTTGTCATCCCTGTTCTAGGATAGACTGATGTGGTGAGAGGAGAGTGCAGAATTGCTCTGCTTTGATCCTCTTCATAGACACATTGGCCAGCATGGTGGCGATCGCATAAAACTGGTCAGACTTCATCATCACCAAAGCAAGCCCATTGGGTCCCAGAGCAGCCTGCTCAAAGTCACATGTCCTTCCCTGCTGGGTACCAGGACAGTTCCCAACTGACACCGGATGGTCAGATCTGAAGAAGCCAGGGAGGGATCCTTCCCTTGTGTCTTCTGAAGCCATGGCTCCTCTCCTTCTCTCTCATCTGTCCTTGTGGGAGACTCCATTAGAGTCCATGGACATGGGGGAGCTTCCGCTTGAACGGGTGGCAAACATTTCTGAGAGGTTGGTCATGCTGGTTCTCTTGATAAACGCAGGAGGAACTGAAAGTGGAAACCAGGGAACTCCAGGCAGCTTCCCAGAGCAAGTGAGTGCAGTTTCGCTCAGCAAGAGAAACTCTGATTGTTACCGCTACTTTGTTAATAGCTTTTCCAGTTCAGCAGAGAAGTGCGTCTCAGGCAGCGTCTCCATGGCTAAATAAAGCTCAGCAGTGTTGTCTGTACTCAGAAAGCTGTTTTCCGTGTGGGAGCATCATGTACCTAACCATTCTCTAGAAACTGAGGCAGGTGGCGGGCATTCCTGCGATCCTTCATGCATTTGTTGGCATTCCCAACGTCCTTGAGAAATATCAGCACTGGATGTCTGCACGCCCATGCCACAAGTTCATCACATTCTCAATTCAAACCCCAATGTGAAGAGTGAAGGAGTTATGTATGCACTCTGTGTGTGCATGTGCACAAATGTCTTAGTCAGGGTTTCTATTCCTGCACAAAACATCATGACCAAGAAGGAAATTGGGGAGGACAGGGTTTATTCAGCTTACACTTCCATATTGCTGTTCATCACCAAAGGAAGTCAGGACTGGAACTCAACCATGTCATGGAGGGATCTTACTGGCTTGCTCCCCATGGCTTGCTCAGCTTGCTTTCTTATAGAACCCAGGGCCACCAGCCCAGGGATGGCTCCACCCACAGTGGGCGTGGCCCTCCCACCCTTGATCACTAGCTGAGAAAATGCCTTAAATGCCTTACAGCTGGATCTCATAAAGGCATTTCCTCAAGGGAGGCTCCTTTCTCTGTGATAACTCCAGCTTGTGTCAAGCTGACACACAAAACCAGCCAGTACAGCAAGTGTAAGTGTGTGTGTGTGTGTGTGTGTGTGTGTGTGTGTGTACACAGGTGTTTCATGTGTCCATGTGTGTGTGGAGGCCAGAGAACAACGCTGGGTGTAATTCTTCAGGAGGTGGCTCCATTGATTGTTGAGATAGGGCCTAGAACTGACTAAGCAGGCAAGGCTGGCTGGTCAGAGAGCCACCAGGACTCTCCTCTGATGGCTCTCCCATTGATCACAAGTACAGTGGTACACACACTCAGCTTTCCCATGTGGCTTCTGGAGCACAGTCAGGAGCTTTTGCTTGAGCAGCAAAGACTTTCCCTGCATAGCATGCTTCCCAGCCTCAGAAGGGTCTTTTATAAATCAAAATTGGAGATTAGACAGGTGGCTCAGTGGTTAAGACCAGGTGCTTGCACGTAGCCTTGAAGCAGCTCGTCTGAGGCAGACATGGGGTCATGCCTTAGCATGGCAGTAGAGCAAGTGTTAACCTCAGAGGTCAAGAGACATTCTAAGACCACATCACATGCTATGTGATAACCACTTCCTGTGTTACAAACCCTTGTTTTTCTCTCAGGCCTGAAACAGAGGTGGGGCTCAGGTTGCTGGAATTTGCTGAGCCCTTCATGGATCTTCCTTCAGGTGTGGTAGCACCTGTGTCCCCAGCCCAAGTGGGGACTAGCACACCTGGGAAACCTATTCAGGAGCCTGTGGCGACTGCACTCTGCAGTGCACGGCCCAGGCTGCAGTAGTCGGGCAATGAGGGGAAGGCAAGTCCCTTGAGGTAAGTCTACAGGACATGCCGGGCAGTGGTGGCACGCGCCTTTAATCCCAGCACTTGGGAGGCAGAGGCAGGCGGATTTCTGAGTTCGAGGCTAGCTTGGTCTATAGAGTGAGTTCCAGGACAGCCAGGGCTACACAGAGAAACCCTGTCTCGAAAGAAAAAAAAAAAAAAAAAAAAAAAAAAAGTCTACAGGACAGCACGTGATGGTGTCTGCCAGGCTACCTGACCTGACCTGGCCTGTGGCAGCACCTTAAGTTTGACTCCTCCCAACCACGACTCCACCTTTTTCTGGGATTGTGCTGCCCTTGCTTCTCTGAGAAGCCAGACCTTGCGGAGGTGACCATTACCTATCCGGAGAGAGGGCATAGTACTCTTCAAATCTCAGTGGCATCTTGCCTGCCACCCTCTGTGCCCCAACACAACCAAGAGGGCAGGTAGCAGATAGTGACAGTTAGAGAGGGTCTTACTCAGATGGCATGGCTCCTCTGGTAAGGTTTCTGAACTGCTGGTGAGGGGTGAAGAAGACATGTGGCATTATCAGGAGCCGTGGCATCCATGTCCCATGGGACCCCAGGACATAAGGCTAGCACTGGGAAAGCTACCTGAGTCAGGGGGCTGTGGGAACCTTTATCCCCCATGCCCTTCATGTGATACAGGAAGGAGACAGATTTTTTTCTGCCCCCAAAGCACCATTCCAACAGAGCATCTGAATCAGTATTCCATGCGTGGGCACTTCAGGGGGGTTCACAGAGTGGCTTCATCCCAGTTTCCAGGAGCATATGCGGTGACTCATTCCCTCTGCTTTCCTGGAAGCCCCAAGAAGGACCCTCATCACCTCTAGAGAGATCAGAGCACATGGTGTTCAGACTCCTAGAGCCTGAAGGAAAGGGGTCACAGGTCAACTCTGAAGAACTCAAGAACAGCTACCCAGGCAGGCACCCAAATCTCCTTCCTCCATGCCTAAAACATGCTCTAACTCAGTTTCTCCGGAAACATCTTCTGGAAGAGACCCCAGAAGGCTCAGGTCACAGTAACTGTCCCAGATTGAGGTGCTGGATGAGATGTCAGAACCACATACACCAGGCCTTTCCAGACACAGCATCTAAACTCTGGACGCTGCTGGCTCCTGCAGCCTGGATTGATTCTTCAGTTCCATCTTAGCCACTGTCAGCTGGCTATCACCTAAGCGCAGGGTTCTGGCCCAGCCAAAGAACTGAGCCAGGGGGTAGTCACTGCTGAGGCCTGCTGCTCCAAAGGCCTGCAAACACAAAACAGAAGAAAGCCTGAGTTCTAAAAGTGACAGCCTGCTCAAAACAGCTGGCGACTGCTGTCTCACCAGAGGTCCCATGTATCACTCGGTGTTCCAGACTTCACATAGGGCCATATAGCCATCCAAACCCCTACTTGCAAGCAGAATGCACTGACCAAGGCACATACTGTCCTACTGTCCCAGGAGGGCAAGGGATGGGGCCTGCACAAACTCGGTTTGGAGAGGAAGGCAGCAGGCACAGCCAGAGGCCAGTCCAGGACAGCTCACCTGAATAGCACGGTCAATTACACGATAGGCCATGGAAGGGACTACCATTTTAATCATGGCAATCTCTAAAGCTGCAGCCTGTAGGAGAAGGCAGAGTTAGAAACACAGGATGAGGAGCGAGGAGGACAACAGAAAGACAAAATGACTGTCAGGGTAGATGCTAGAGACACTGCTGCAGGCAACAGTGGACCAAAGCTAGACCTGGGCATCCTCAAGCCACCAGCAACGAGGGCACCAAAGCACCAGGGACAGAATACCTGAATCCACTACCTGGTAGGGCAGCTCTTGTCACACTCTAGGGCCCCTGCATGGGAGGCTGGATAACACATAATCATGGCCACCCACTATAGGAAATGGGTAATGTTGCTATGGGAACAAGCTCCTCTGTGGGCTAATGCTGTATCTGGACCAGGTTTTGGGGTGTCCCTTCTCCCAGCTCTCCTCCTCCATCTACCTCCTGCACCAGGTCTTGTTGGAGACCTGGAGTACAGGGCTGACCATTTGATGGAAGTTCACCTCTCTCCCCGGCCTTGTCTGGTTTACAACAGATGACCCTCTAGAGTTCAAGCAGAACATTAGCAGCCATCAGTGTCCAAGACTGAGCCGTCCCACAGTTGCCAAACAACGAGAGACAGGAAGATTCCAGTGTCACCTCTGAGGCCTCCCACCTTATTTCCTGCCACATCCATGAGGTGGGCAGCTTTCAGCACCAGCAGCCGTGCCTGCTCGATGTCCACACGTGACCGGGCAATGTCTGCCAGGATGGTGCTGTGCTCCACGAGGGGCTTCCCAAAGGCTGTGCGGGTCATCACCTACAGACACCAGAGAGACAAGGCTGAGGAGCTGGGCCTCGAGTGGCCCTGGGAGGCTCAGACTGGATGACCGACCAAGGAGCTGGACACACAGGATGAGAGAGCAGATGTGGGAGCAGCCTGCCTGACAGCTAATTAGCAGTGAGTTAGGCAATGCACTGCTCATTACAGATGCCACACCTATAGAGAACACCCTCCCGAGGCTGATGGCTGATCACAGCTACAGTGATCCTGGAGAGCCTGGAATGCTGCAGGTCAGCAGCCAGCAATCTCGGGCTATCACAGCGTCTCAACAGTCATTTATTGTCTGCTGCTGTGTGTGACAACAACCTTGTGACCAAGGTTAATCCTGGGATGTGAAGAGCGCTACCTTCCACCAACCCAAGAGCTAAGAAAGTCAACAGGTAGAGCCAGAGACACAGCAGAGGTGTTTCCACTTGTGGTGACCCTCGCCTGCCTGAAGCTCCATCAGTGTGCCTGCAAGTGTTCTATGACTTCCTCCTTTGTCACGATACAAACTTCATGAGGCTGGGCGGGCGGCACACATGCCCACTCCCAAAGGCAGAGGCAGGGGAATCTCTGTGAGGTCTATGCTCTGTGTGTGTAAGTGACGCATCGTTAGACCATGTCTTCCAAGAAACCAGAGCCAGGCAGTTGTGGCACTTGCCTTTCATCCTAGCACTTGAAAGGCAGAGGCAGGTGGATCTCTGTGAGTTCAAGGCCAGGCTGGTTTACAAAGTAAGTTACTTCCAGGACAACCAGAGCTACAGAGAGAAACCATGTCTGAAAAAACAAAACAACAAAACCACAAAAGAACAAGAAACTTTGTAAAATTCAGCACACTGCACAGTGGAATCTGAGGTAATGGAAATCTATATTCCTGAACAGTGCTCCCTCACACATGGCTCTGAAATAAGCTTCTTTGAGCTGAGAGCCACACTGATTTGTTTCTCAGGAGAGCGTTTCTCTGTACAGCCCTGGATGCCCTGGTCCTGTAGACCAAGCTGGTCTCAAACTCCAGAGAGATCTGCCTGCCTCTGTTCTCATAGTGCTGGGATTAAAGGCACCACTGCCCGGCCTAGATCAATGAGAATCAACAGCTCTCTTCTCTCCCATGTTTTATCTATTCTGGGAAAGTAATTTTTACAGAAACAATATATCTGTGACATGACTGTCAATTTTCATTCAAAAGAGAGAAAAAATACCTAGTATCCCACCACCTACCTGCTGACAGTGACAGCAGGTGGCTGTCCAGGGCTTGGTGTGTCAGAAGAGTGACCTGTTTGGAAGGCTGATGGAGGAAGGCTGGGTGAGTCTAAAAGCTCGAGAGCAATCAGGGCAGCACAGTGAACCCATCTCAAAAAACAAGATTGTTGGTGGCTGGAGAGATGGCTCAGTGGTTAAGAGCACTGACTGCTCTTCCAGAGGTCCTGAGTTCAATTCCCAGCAACCACATGGTGACTCACAACCATCTGCAATGAGATCCGATGCCCTCTTCTGGTGTGTCTGGAGACACCTATAATGTTCTCATATACATAAAATAAATGAATCTTTAAAAAAGACCATGATTGTTCTTTGTCCTTCCACACTTCCTGCATGCATTAAAATGTGCACACAGATACAGTTTTAAAGTCTTCTTATATATTTTGAGCGTGAGGGTCAGAGGACAAGTTTGGAGCAGTTAGATATCTCCTTCCCCTATGTAGGTCCCAGGAATCCAACTCGGTTCATCAGCCTTGGCAGCAGACACCTCCATGTGCTGGGCCAGCGCACTGTTCTCACTCCCACCATTAGAAACACAGTGACAGTGCATGTAAAGTTCAGAAACCTCTGCCCATTTGTTCATCTGAGACAAGGGCTTTCCATGTAGTCCTGGCTCTCCTGGAACTTGCTGTGCAGACCACGGTGGCCTCTGTCACAAAGAGGCCCACGTGCCTCTGTCTACAGAGAGCTGGGGTTTAAGGCAAACATCATGACATCTGTCCCAGGCAGCCTGCTTTAAAAACACTTAGGATCACAGTGAGTTCATCTCTATACTAATAAGTACCTTTCCAACCAGGGATGGTGTGGTGCCTGCACCTGAGTCCCAACAAGGTCATCCCTGCCTACACGGAGAGTGTCAGGCCAGCATGGGCAGTAAGAGACCCTGAGCCACGAGAGAGGATGCAGTTAAAAGTCTGGAGCCCTTTGTTATCTTTGTGGCTGGAGACCACACCAGATCCTCCTGCAGAGGCACCCTCCCCCAGAGCCTTCTATAGGCTCGTTTTTCTTAAGCAACGTATAGAACCATCTTCATGGAAAGTGTCACATGGTCTTTACAAAGAGTCTCAATGGAGTCACTTCTGAATTATATTTGGCTTACTTTGTTTTTCAGAGAGATTCCTGTATTCTTTGATATGCACGCAGGGTTTATTCATTTTTCACCAAACTGTGTGCTGCTTAAAGATGCCTAAAACAAACGGTGTGAGGTAAGACTCCTGAAGTCTGAACCCACACCAGCTTGGTCACAGCTAACAGAACCGCCTTCTTGCTTCCTGCAGAACCTCACTCTGCTGCCATGGTGCCATAGAGACCTCAGCCTTCAAGGGGCCCATGGCAAAGGACTTTTGTTGTTTGAGACAATGACATACGATGGACACTGTCTACAGGATAGTCTTGAAGTTTCAACAATCCTCCTGCCTCAGTTTCTGAGTGCTAGAATTACAGGAATAAGACATCATGCCTGGACGTACTGGACAAGAAGCTGTTATGCACAGGGCCAGGTCCGGTGCCCCCAGGGCACAAACAGTCATGCAGGATCTCCTTGGGGTCTGAGTTTTAATCACCTGCTGGGAACACAAATGGCTCCTGGCTGCCCACAATCCTCTGGGGTTTGGAACCTTGCTGTCAGCCACCATAAAGCCTGGCCTCGGCTTGGACACCAGCTGTGGCCAAGAATAGCACATGCGAAGCAGAGATGCAGACTCCAGGCATGAACACCATCTGTGAGGTCTGTTCTCAGAAGGGTACCAGTGTTGGATTTCCCTAGACAACAACAGTGGCTTTGAGGCAATGTGGGCACAAGGGGGGCTTACCCGTGCCTTCATGAGTGCCAGGGCCCTCTCTGAATACCCGATCAGCCTCATGGAGTTATGAATCCGGGCAGGTCCCAGCCTGCCCCGAGCGATCTCAAAGGCTCGGCCAGGGCCCAGAAGCATGTTTTCCTTTGGCACATGCACGTCCTTGAAGATCACTTCACCAAGGCCACCTGAAAGACCAAAACGCAGTTTCTCTGGATGTCTGTCTACCTTGCTTGCTTAGGGCTATCAGCTGCCACTGTTCTCAGCCTTTTGGCTTCTAACTGGGTCACAGCTAAGGAGGGGACAAAAACAGAAAGAGAATTGATGCCTACAGTAAAAACAAATTATTCTCTCTCTTTCTCTCTTTCTTTCTCTCTCTCTCTCTCTCTTTTTTTTTGAGACAAAGTTTCTCTGTGGACCAGACTGGCTGTGAACACAGACACCTGCCTGCCTCCACCTCCCAAGTGCTGGGATTAAAGGCGTGTGCCACACTGTGTGTGTGTGTGTGTGTGTGTGTGTGTGTGTGTGTGTGTGTGTGTATGTAATGTCAGCATATAGGCACGGTACATTTGGGACAGTCCAAAGACAACTTCCAGGAGTCAGGTCTCTTCTACCATGTATGTCCTGGGGAATGAACTCAGGCTGTTGGGCTTGCAGCAAGCATCTTCATCTACTGAGCCATCTAGCTGGCCACAAAGTATTGATTGTTTTATTTATTTTTATTTTTACATGTATTATTTAGTGGTTGTGTGTGGGTGGTGGTGGAGTGCACACATGCCCAAGCATGTGTGAGATGCTCGCAGGCAAAGCCAGTTCATTAGCTGTTCTATGTGGGTCCCAGGGACTGAGCTCAGGTCACCAGGCTTGGTGGAAACACCCACTGAGCATCTCGCTGGCCTCATGGTTAAAATAGGATGCAGGCCAGAGGCCCTCGATGAGGAGGTGCATCAGGCCTCTGGAGATGGCAGAAGTGTGGGTGTGAATGTTGTCAGTGACAGGTCCCTCCCCTCACACAGGTGAGCGAGTCAACTAGGGCATGGCCCACACAAGACAAAGCCAGGAGGATGCAGGCCTGGTGCCTCTGCCCACCTGTCTCCTCTCTAGGACTCCTGCTTATCTTCTGAGATTAGAAGGGAAAGGAAAGCATAAACATACACAGGCAGTCTGCTGGGCGGGCCATGATCCTCAGGAAAGGAAAGGCTGGGCCTCACCAGTACCTTCAGATCCTTGGCATGTGGCAAATTCTGAACAGAACCAGGGCTCCCCAAACTGCTGTAATATATTAGAGCCACTCAGGGTGACCGACTCTGGAAGGTCTAACCTGGAGGATCCTCTAATCCAAACACAGACAGAGGCCGGATGACTTTGATTCCTGGCGTGTCCATGGGAACCAAGAGCATAGACTGTTGCTGGTGCCTTGGAGCCTGTGGGTCTGTTTTTCCCATAAACACACAGAGTTTGCAGCGTGGATCCAGGATGCCTGCCAGGAAGAAGAGGGACAGGGCCTATCAGGGGATTCCAGGACTATGGTGTCTCTAACCACATGCAGTCCCAGCCTGTGAAAAGCAAACCTATGACCCTGAAAGATTACAAGGTCAGACAACCAGATACAGGCTCCAGCACCCTGATAGATCCGCAGGATCAGAGAGAGAGACATGCAGCCTCAAGGACAGACAAAACATTGCAGGGAGGTGGGAACTTACCACACTCACTGTGAGAGCAATGTTTTAAGTTTCCTGTGTAAGTTTCTGTCTCTATGTGTGTGCAGTACCCACACAGGCCAGAAGAGGGTGTCAGATCTTCTGGAGCTAGACTCACAGATAGTTGTGAGCTGCCATTTGGGTGGGTGCTGGTCCTCTGAAAAAGCACCCAGTGTCTTTAGCTGTTGAGACCTCTGTCCATCTCCATGAGAAAAAAAAAGTTTAAAAAAAAAACTATCATGTTAGACTTAAAAAAACAAACAGAAACAAGATATCAAAGCAGCTGCCGACAGTGCCTCTAGCTCCCTGAGGTCCATGTAAGGTAGTGGGCAACATGGAGATGTCTACCATGGATGGTACAAAACAGCTCACAAATCCATCCCTGGTGAGCAGCCAAGATAGTACTGGCTACAGAAGCCTTCGATGAGAGTGCGCCCTCTTGGGGACAATTGTGGTTGCAGACCCAGGACAGAGGCAATCCTAGAAACACCAAGACAACTGAACTGTTTCCCAGGCTTCCCTTGTGGTGTGTGCTTCCACACACACAGCAGGCCACTGTTGTGTTTTGTGGGAGATCTGGAAGCCTCTCTGGCTGTGAAAACACCAGCTGTGTTCTGCCCATGTCAAAAGTGTGACACATACGCCAAAGACACCCAACTACACACCTGCACACTGCATAATGGAGCGAGTGGTTCAGAATCCACAATGATGGAGAGAGGGACTGGGAACACAGCTCAAGATGGACCACTTGCCCAAAGCACGAGGCACACTTCATTCTCTCTCTCCCTCTCCCTCTCCCTCTCCTTCCTCCCTCCTTTCCCTCCCTTCCCTCCCCCTCTCCTCCTGAATATTAGATTTTCCCCACAGGGTCAACAGGTTCCTAGGAACATAAGACAACAGGAGGAGGATGAGTTCTTTGAGGGCTTCTGTAACCTGAGTCAGAATCGTCATTACAGAGTGGATGTAGTAAGAGTCACATGTCTCAGTGAAGACGTGGAAGTGTTCACTCCATAACAATTATAAAATTAAAAATATTGTTTGTATGTGTTTTGCATGCATGTTTGTATGTACGTGCACCACATGATTCCTGGTGCTCAAGAATGTCAGAAGAGGGCATCAGATCCCTGGGTTGGAATGATAAGTCGTGAGCAGCATGTGGGTGCTGGGAAGTGAACCCAGGTCCCCTGCAAGAACAAGTGCTCTGAACCCTGACCCATCTCTCCAGCCCACTGCTTAAGAAATATAATGAAGCCGGATGTAGTGGCCTAAGCCTTTAGCCTCAGAACTTGAAAAAAAGAGGCAAGCGGATCTCTGGGAGTTCAAGGCTAGCCTCCTCTACATGAACAAGTTCCAAGGCAGACAGTCCCTATCTCAAAAACAAATACAACAACAGCAACAGCAGCAACAACACCAAAACCCAAAAACAAACAAGCAAAGGGATTATAAAGAAACCTGTTAAAATCCTGTGGGCAATGTAGCATTTAGATTTGTTGTTTATTTTTGTTTTTTATTTTGTTTTAGCCCAGGCTGGCCTCTAACTCATACATCTCCACATTTGTGTTAACCTCTACCACTACCTCCCAAGCTTTTGGGAATTACAGTTCGCACAATACCATGTCTAGCAGGCACATGGATTTTTGACAAATACACAAATCTGAGCCTGGTGTGTGGAATGCAGAGGCATAGGGATCTGGAGATCAAGGCCAGAGTCAGCTACATAGCAGTCTGAGGTCAGCATAGAGTACGTGATACCTCATCTCAAAAATGCCTGCGAGCTGCTACAGCCCTAGGTAAGTGACCGGTCACCCCAAGTCCTGGTTTCCTCCTATGAAATGAGATGGGGCCTGGGAATCTCTGCCGTAAGGGAAGCATGGGGCTCTGTGAGCTGAGGCACAGAGACTTGGAAGCCCCTAAGACACAATACACCTGACTTCAAGACAAAGGGGAAGCCACCAAGACTTCCGGCCCAAATGGCAAGGGCAGAAGAAAGAGGGAAGATTCAGTTAACAGATTCCTACAGATATCCCTGAATCCTGCAGGGGTTCAGCCATAGGTGTGGTCATCTGGCCCTCAAAGGCCTCCACAATCCCCCAACCCTGCCATGCAGCTCCTACTGGGCCTCAGGCTTGCCCATCCACACAGACTGAAGCGTTTGAGAAGCATACTTCAGGCCAAGTACCTGCAGTCCACCACTTGTGACCATTAATGACATAGCTGCCGTCTTCCTCTTTGATGGAAGCCTCGATGTTAGAGGCATCTGAGGAGGCCACCTGTACAAGGGAGACCACATTCTGTTTAGAGTTCCTAGGGACTTACATCTCTGCAGGAGCAGAGAGCAGCTGTGGCCAAGCCAAAGGCAAAGATATGAACACAGTACCTGGGGCTCAGTCATGGCGAAGCAGGAATGGATCCTGCCCTCCAGCAGGGGCACCAGCCATCGGGCCTTCTGCTCCTCAGTGCCATACCGTATCAGGATCTCCATATTCCCCGTATCCGGGGCAGAGCAATTAAATATCTGAGGGGAAGAAACACATTTGTGTCCCCCACATCTCCGACCTCTTGGAAGAGGTGAGGCAGGATCCCTTCCACATCACTGACACTCTGACAACTCATGAAAGCGTTTCCTCTCCCAAGTGACACACTAAAGTTGAATCTCAACCACTGCTCTCTGAGTTTAAGGCCCTGAAGCCAGGGGCTAGAAGCTCCCACAGGCCACACCCCTAGGTGTCTCCCCTGCTGAGTGGATTCACCATGCAGGCTTTAGTCAGTTGCCTATGCTGGCCTGCCTTGCCCATCAGAGATTCTGGCTGTGTGATGCTCTGAGATGGACTTTTCACATGCAGGTGTTTCCATTGGCCATCTGTTTGGGAAGGGGTACCATGTTCTCACATGCTCAGAGAAGTGTGAAGACTGTACCTCAGAAGTATACGGAGACATGCCCATCACTTCACACAGATAAGCGGATTCCACCATAGTCAGCCCTGCTCTGTACTTTTTCTCAGGATCTGTCTCCAAGGGTAGGAAAAGGTTCCAAAGTCCTTCAGCCTTGGCTTTCTCCTGTCCAAGAAAGAGAGAGCCATAATCACTGAATATTACTTTTAAAAAATGTATGTGTATGTGTATGTGTGTGTGTATCTGTGTGTGTGTGTTTGAGGCTGTGTTGCTATATGTGTTGAATTTCAGGCCAGCTAGGGCTGCGCAGAGAGATGCTGTCTCAAAAAACAAAACAAATCAACATAACAAAAGATGGGTTGTGGTGGTGCACAACGAGGAGGGAGGCAGAGACTAGAGGATCTGGGAGTTAAAGGCTAACCTGGTCTTCAAAGCAAGTTTTAGGAGAGCCAGGGCTACACAGACAAACCCCGTATCAAAAAACAAAACAATAAAACAAAACAAAACAAAACAAAAACAAACAAAGAAAAAATCCAAGCATGTTTATGTGGACGAATGTGAATGCAGAGACCCATGGAGGTGAGAGGTGTGGTACTGGATGCCTGGACCCAGAGTTACAGGCAGTTGTGAGTCTCCTGATGTGGTGCTGGGATCTGAACTTGGGTCCTCTACAATTGCAGAACCTTCTCTTAACCTTGACTCATCTCTCCAGCCGAGATCAAATCTTATCTTGACCAGTGGCACACAAAGGGAAAGCAAGGTACAGTCAGAGACACAGCATATACTCAAAGCAGTGCCCAGGCAGACCCGCTGGCTGGACACAGACCTGCAGGTGTGGGTGGCATAAACCAGAGAGAACTAGCAAGGCCCAGGTGAGCTCATTCCAGGTCTGCATATCCCAGCCCCCATGCCTCACTCATCAGGACTAACACTAGTGCTGTGACAGTCAGGGATCCTATAGGGACACAGCCAGCTCCTGGGGGACTCCTGAGACCTCTGAGGACAGGCCCTCAGCAAGCCTCCTTTCCAGAGGTGAGTAATGAACCTTCCTACTGATGTGGGTGGCACCATCCCCTAGGCTGGAGGACCATATAGAATAAAAGGTGAAGAAAGGAAGGCCTCTGCTATAGGTTCATGTGTCCCCTTATGCTTCTGACTGTCACCCTGAGATGAGCTGCTTTCCACAGGCTCCCTCACTGTGTTGTCCTGACTGACCACAGGCGCCACAGACTGAAGGTGTTGTCAGACAGTGAGAGAACTTATCAGCCAAAGCAGGGTGAGGAGGACACTTTACAAACGCCCAGCTCTCTGCTTCTGATACCTCTGGCAAGAGAATTTGGCTACAGAATTCTCTGAATGTGGCTTGTTTCTCAAATCTGTGTGACAGATGCCCATCTGACCCAATGAGTCTCTCCAAGCTACAGGTCATATTTCTCAATTTTGAGATGGGGTCTCAAGTAGTTGAGGTTGGCCTGAGCTTTTTATCCTCCTGCCTCTACCTCCCAAGTATGAAGATCACAGGAGAAGAACTCCGCCCAGCTTACCACTCTCTGTAAAGACCCGAGCTGGCCCACCTTAGGGGCCAAACTGTAAAGCACCACTCTGGCCCATGTTTGGGGGCCAAACTATAGCGGCCTGCTCTGTTCCGCAGGTCTAGGTTTAGCAAGAGAGAGAGTGGGGGGAAGAAGGGGAAGAGCCGCGAAGAATAGAGACAAGCCAGAGGATCTGTAGTAAAGTCTTCTTTACTGTCTCCATCATACACACACCACTACACCTACTACTACTACACCACACCACACCCAACAAGGAAATCTTGGGTATTTATAGGCTTTTGTCACGTGCCTTGTAGGCGCCTGGATATCACATGCCTTGCAGGTGTGGATATGACGTAAGCCTTACAGGCGTGGACAGCACGTGCGCCTTACAGGCATGTATGGCGTGGATAGCACGTGGACAACACATACACCACATGCTTTGTAGGCGTGGATACCGCGTGCTCCTTGCAGCTGTGGGCACTAAACAGCAAAACAAGCTATATGGGATATCAGAGTGTGCTTCAGCTGTTGTAGGCTGTTGAAAACCAAGTCTCATGTCAGGGTATATGGCTCAAGATGGCTGTAAAGCTGATAGCCGCTTTCTAGCCGCTTTCTGCTTAAAGTCGGCTCCCAACAACTCTCCTTTCTCATCTCAGACACACACACACACACACACACACACACACACACACACACACACACACAAACACACACTGTGACAGGATGAACCCTGATCAACCAGCAGCTGCCTCTCTCTCTAGTGATAGCAACCCAAGAGGAAGGATTCCACTCAGCCTCTATGGCTAGGGTCTGCCACACTGACAGGCTGGCTTACCTTGAGGTCTTCTATCAGAGGGGAAGGGCTCCACCTGTCGGCCGAGGCCTGGTGTCTCTGCAGCTCTGGCTCCAGGGGGTACACCTTCTGTTCTAGAAACTGCAAGAGCTGGCCATACAGCTTTCTGACCCGGGGAGACAGGCCCTCTGGAGAGATGATCAGGCCTCCCTTTGCCTCGTCAGAAGGGGAAGCAGCTGCTGTAGTGCTGTGACTCCTCACACCCATGGGAGTCCTCGGGGACCGAGGCCCAGCCCATGCATGGTAGGATCTTGTCAGTGTTTGGGTGGCTGGCATCTCTTTGAAAACCCGGAACCCTTCTTTGATGGCAAAATCCCAGGCCAGCTCAGCCATGGGCTCAGTGAGCTTTCCACTTTGTTCGGC
>JANHMN010000023.1:30503162-30548349 GCA_030674055.1 Rhabdomys pumilio | reverse complement strand
GACAGTGGCTAAGATGGAACTGAAGAATCAATCCAGGCTGCAGGAGCGAGCAGCACACAGAGTGTAGATGCTGTGTTTGGAAAGGCCTGGATTGATTCTTCAGTTCCATCTTAGCCACTGTCAGCTGGTGTACTTCATCAGGGCCATCAGCAAATCGGAGGGCTCGGGCCCAGCCAAAGAACTGAGCCAGGGGGTAGTCACTGCTGAGGCCTGCTGCTCCAAAGGCCTGCAAACACAAAACAAAAGAAAGCCTGAGTTCTAGAAGTGACAGCCTGCTCAAAACAGCTGGCGACTGCTTTCTCGCCAGAGGTCCCATGTATCACTCGGTGTTCCAGACTTCACATAGGGCCATATTGTCATCCTTTGGATGGCTGGCTCACCAAGCCCATTCTACCAGGTTTGCTTCTGCTACTGAGAAAGTTCTGTGTGGGACCAGGTGTCAGGATGTGCACCCCACATAGTCAGGGCACTGGGTCTGAGCAGCAACAGGGCTCCCTTAGGCCTGAGGCCCCCTACTTGCAAGCAGAATGCACTGAGCAAGGCACATACTGTCCTACTGTCCCGGGAGGGCAAGGGATGGGGCCTGCACAAACTCGGTTTGGAGAGGAAGGCAGCAGGAACAGCCAGAGGCCAGTCCAGGGCAGCTCACCTGAATAGCACGGTCAATTACACGATAGGCCATGGAAGGGGCTACCATTTTAATCATGGCAATCTCTAAAGCTGCAGCCTGTAGGAGAAGGCAGAGTTAGAAACACAGGATGAGGAGCGAGGGGGACAACAGAAAGACAAAATGACTGTCAGGGTAGATGCTAGAGACACTGCTGCAGGCAACAGTGGACCAAAGCTAGACCTGGGAATCCTCAAGCCACCATCAATGAGGGCACCAAAGCACCAGGGACAGAATACCTGAATCCACTACCTGGTAGGGCAGCTCTTGTCACACTCTAGGGCCCCTGCATGGGAGGCTGGATAACACATAATCATGGCCACCCACTATAGGAAATGGGTAATGTTGCTATGGGAACAAGCTCCTCTGTGGGCTAATGCTGTATCTGGACCAGGTCTGGGGGTGTCCCTTCTCCCAGCTCTCCTCCTTCATCTACCTCCTGCACCAGGTCTTGTTGGAGACCTGGGAGTACAGGGCTGACCATTTGATGGAAGTTCACCTCTCCCCCGGCCTTGTCTGGTTTACAGTAGATGACCCTCTAGAGTTCAAGCAGAACATTAGCAGCCATCAGTGTGCAAGACTGAGCCGTCCCACAGTTGCCAAACAACGAGAGACAGGAAGATTCCAGTGTCACCTCTGAGGCCTCCCACCTTATTTCCTGCCACATCCATGAGGTGGGCAGCTTTCAGCACCAGCAGCCGTGCCTGCTCGATGTCCACACGTGACCGGGCAATGTCTGCCAGGATGGTGCTGTGCTCCACGAGGGGCTTCCCAAAGGCCGTGCGGGTCATCACCTACAGACACCAGAGAGACAAGGCTGAGGAGTCGGGCCTCGAGTGGCCCTGGCAGGCTCAGACTGGATGACCTGCAGAGGAGCTGGGCACTCAGGATGAGAGAGCAGATGTGGGAGCAGCCTGCCTGACAGCCAATTATGGGGAGCTGACAGAAGGCAGTTATCACCCTTGCAGCCATCTTGAGCCATATACCCTGAGAAGAGACTTGATTACATTAGCCTACAACAGCTGAGCACACTCTGATAACATCTTGCTTTAGATACCCAGGATCTACCCTTGGGTGTGTGAGACTTAAAGGTGTGATTTAGAGCTGAGACTTAAGGGTGTAATTAAGGTGTGGTTTAGAGATAAGACCCAAGGGCATGACTTAAGGGCGTGACTTAGAGGCGTGGCTTAGAAGTGAGACATATAAAAGGCAAGAGGCAGACATAAGAAATTACCAGACAACAGATTAGTTGACATTAGTACAACTTGGAGCTAGGAATTAGGTTACACACTCGCAACAGAGAATTAGGCACTTGGCACTTGGAGAGAGAGCTTGGAACTGGGAAAGAGACTAGTAACTGGAACTAGGATTAGGTGCTAGGAACTAGGGACTTGGAGAAAAGAAGAGAGACTGAAGAATAAACAAGATTGAATCACACTCTTTCTGGTCTCCATTCTTCCAGTCCGTCCTCACTCTCTCTTGCTGAACACCGACCCATGGACCAGAGTAGCTTGGGGCAGTGTGGGCTCTAACAACTTAGTCCCCAAGGCTTTTGGCAGTGCGGGTCCCAACATTGACAGAATGGTCCGAGACATTTTGGCCCCCAAACGTGGGGTAGACCAGCGCAGCTCGCAACATTTTTGGCAACCAACATTGGGTAGCTCAGGCAGCAACAGCTAATTGTCGGTGAGGGTATGAGTTATGCAATGCACTGCTCATTACAGATGCCACACCTATAGAGAACACCCTCCCAAGGCTGATGGCTGATCACAGCTACAGTGATCCTGGAGAGCCTGGAATGCTGCAGGTCAGCAGCCAGGAATCTCGGGCTATCACAGCATCTCAATAGTCATTTATTGTCTGCTGCTGTGCGTGACAACAACCTTGTGACCAAAGTTAATCCTTCTGGGATGTGAAGAGCCCTACCTTCCACCAACCCAAGAGCTAAGAAAGTCAACAGGTAGAGCCAGAGACACAGCAGAGGTGTTTCCACTTGTGGTGACCCTCGCCTGCCTGAAGCTCCATCAGTGCGCCTGCAAGTGTTCTATGACTTCCTCCTTTGTCACTACACAAACTTCATGAGGCTGGGCGGGCAGCACACATGCCCACTCCCAAAGGCAGAGGCAGGGGGATCTCTGTGAGTTCTATGCTCTGTGTGTGTGTGATTCATCCTTAGATCATGTCTTCCAAGAAACCAGAGCCAGGCAGTTGTGGCACTTGCCTTTCATCCTAGCACTTGAAAGGCAGAGGCAGGTGGATCTCTGTGAGTTCAAGGCCAGGCTGGTTTACAAAGTAAGTTACTTCCAGGACAACCAGAGCTACAGAGAGAAACCATGTCTGAAAAAACAAAACAACAAAACCACAAAAGAACAAGAAACTTTGTAAAATTCAGCACACTGCACAGTGGAATCTGAGGTAATGGAAATCTATATTCCTGAACAGTGCTCCCTCACACATGGCTCTGAAATAAGCTTCTTTGAGCTGAGAGCCACACTGATTTGTTTCTCAGGAGAGCGTTTCTCTGTACAGCCCTGGATGCCCTGGTCCTGTAGACCAAGCTGGTCTCAAACTCCAGAGAGATCTGCCTGCCTCTGTTCTCATAGTGCTGGGATTAAAGGCACCACTGCCCGGCCTAGATCAATGAGAATCAACAGCTCTCTTCTCTCCCATGTTTTATCTATTCTGGGAAAGTAATTTTTACAGAAACAATATATCTGTGACATGACTGTCAATTTTCATTCAAATGAGAGAAAAAATACCTAGTATCCTAACACCTACCTGCTGATAGTGACAGCAGGTGGCTGTCCAGGGCTTGGTGTGTCAGAAGAGTGACCTGTTTGGGTGGCTGATGTAGGAAGGCTGGGTGAGTCTAAAAGCTTGAGAGCAATCAGGGCAGCACAATGAACCCATCTGAAAACCATTATTGTTCTTTGTCCTTCCACACTTCCTGCATGCATTAAATGTGCACACAGATACAGTTTTAAAGTCTTCTTATATATTTTGAGCGTGAGGGTCAGAGGACAAGTTTGGAGCAGTTAGATCTCTCCTTCCCCTATGTAGGTCCCAGGAATCCAACTCGGTTCATCAGCCTTGGCAGCAGACACCTCCATGTGCTGGGCCAGCGCACTGTTCTCACTCCCGCCATTAGAAACACAGTGACAGTGCATGTAAAGTTCAGAAACCTCTGCCCATTTGTTCATCTGAGACAAGGGCTTTCCATGTGGCCCTGGCTGCCCTGGAATTTGCTGTGCAAACCACGGTGGCCTCTGTCATTAAGAGGCCCACGTGCCTCTGTCTACAGAGAGCTGGGGTTTAAAGCCGTCCCAGGCAGCCTGCTTTAAAAACACTTAGGATCACAGTGAGTTCATCTCTATACTAATAAGTACCTTTCCAACCAGGGATGGTGTGGTGCCTGCACCTGAGTCCCAACAAGGTCATCCCTGCCTACATGGAGAGTGCCAGGCCAGCATGGGCGGTAAGAGACCCTGAGCCACGAGAGAGGATGCAGTTAAAAGTCTGGAGCCCTTTGTTATCTTTGTGGCTGGAGACCATACCAGACCCTCCTGCAGAGGCACCCTCCCCCAGAGCCACATAGGCTCGTTTTTCTTAAGCAACGTATAGAACCATCTTCATGGAAAGTGTCACATGGTCTTTACAAAGAGTCTCAATGGAGTCACTTCTGAATTATATTTAGCTTACTTTGTTTCTCAGAGAGATTCCTGTATTCTTTGATATGCACACAGGGTTTATTCATTTTTCACCAAACTGTGTGCTGCTTAAAGATGCCTCAAACAAACGGTGTGAGGTAAGACTCCTGAAGTCTGAACCTACACCAGCTTGGTCACAGCTAACAGAACCGCCTTCTGCTTCCTGCAGACCCTCACTCTGCTGCCATGGTGCCATAGAGACCTCAGCCTTCAAGGGGCTCATGGCAAAGGACTTTTGTTGTTTGAGACAATGACATACGATGGACACTGTCTACAGGATAGTCTTGAAGTTTCAACAATCCTCCTGCCTCAGCTTCTGAGTGCTAGAATTACAGGCATAAGACATCATGCCAGGACGTACTGGACAAGAAGCTGTTATGCACAGGGCCAGGTCCGGTGCCCCCAGGGCACAAACAGGCCATGCAGGATCTCATTGAGGGTCTGAGTTTTAATCACCTGCTGGGAACACAAATGGCTCCTGGCTGCCCACAATCATCTGGGGTTTGGAACCTTGCTGTCAGCCACCATAAAGCCTGGCCTCGGCTTCTGGACACCTAGAGAGGTGCCCATCCCACTCTGGACACCAGCTGTGGCCAAGAATAGCACATGCAAAGCAGAGATGCAGATTCCAGGCATGAACACCATCTGTGAGGTCTGTTCTCAGAAGGGTACCAGTGTTGGATTTCCCTAGCCAACAACAGTGGCTTTGAGGCAATGTGGGCACAAGGGGGGCTTACCCATGCCTTCATGAGTGCCAGGGCCCTCTCTGAATACCCGATCAATCTCATACAGTGATGAATCCGGCCAGGCCCCAGTCTGCCCTGAGCAATCTCAAAGCCTCGGCCAGGGCCCAGAAGTATGCTTTCCTTTGGCACACGCACGTTCTCAAACCGTACCTCACCATGGCCACCTGAAAGACCAAAATGCAGTTTCTTTGGATGTCTGTCTACCTTGGTTAGGTTAGGGCTATAAGCTGCCACTGTTCCCAGTCCTTAGGCTTCTAACTGGGTCACACCTAGGGAAGGGACAATAACAGAAAGAGAATTGATGTCTAAAGTAAAACAAATTATTCTAGTTCTTTCTTATTTTTTATTTATTTTGAGACATAGTTTCTCTGTATGGATCAGACTGGCTGTGAACTCAGATACCTGCCTGCCTCTGCCTCCCAAGTGCTGGGATTAAAGGCGTGTGCCACACTGTGTGTGTGTGTGTGTGTGTGCGTGTGGTGTGTGTGTGTGTAATGTCAGCATATAGGCACGGAACATTTGGGAATGTCAAAAGTCAGGTCTCTTCTACCATGTATGTCCTGGGGAATGAACTCAGGCTGTCAGGCTTGCAGCAAGCATCTTCATCTACTGAGCCATCTAGCTGGCCACAATTATTGTTTTATTTATTTTTATTTTTACATGTATTATTTAGTGGTTGTGTGTGGGTGGTGGTGGAGTGCACACATGCCCAAGCATGTGTGAGATGCTCACAGGCAAAGCCAACTCATTAGCTGTTCCATGTGGGTCCCAGGGACTGAGCTCAGGTCACCAGGCTTGGTGGAAACACCCACTGAGCATCTCACTGGCCTCCTGGTTAAAGTAGGATGCAGGCCAGAGGCCATAGATAAGGAGGTGCATCAGGCCTCTGGAGATGGCAGAAGTGTGGGTGTGAATGTTGTCAGTGACAGGTCCCTCCCCTCACACAGGTGAGGGAGTCCACTGGGGCATGGCCCACACAAGACAAAGCCAGGAGGATGCAGGCCTGGTGCCTCTGCCCACCTGTCTCCTCTCTAGGACTCCTGCTTATCTTCTGAGATTAGAAGGGAAAGGAAAGCATAAGCACACACAGGCAGTCTGCTGGGCGGACCATGATCCTTAGGAAAGGAAAGGCTGGGCCTCACCAGTACCTTCAGATCATTGGCATGTGGCAAATTCTGAACAGAACCAGGGCTCCCCAAACTGCTGTCATATATTAGAGCCACTCAGGGTGACCGACTCTGGAAGGTCTAACCTGGAGGATCCTCTAATCCAAACACGGACAGAGGCCGGATGACTTTGATTCCTGGCGTGTCCATGGGAACCAAGAGCATAGACTGTTGCTGGTGCCTTGGAGCCTGTGGGTCTGTTTTTCCCATAAACACACAGAGTTTGCAGCGTGGATCCAGGATGCCTGCCAGGAAGAAGAGGGACAGGGCCTATGAGTGGATTCCAAGACTATGGTGTCTCTAACCACATGCAGTCCCAGCCTGTGAAAAGCAAACCTATGACCCTGAAAGATTACAAGGTCAGACAACCAGATACAGGCTCCAGCACCCTGATAGATCCGCAGGATCAGAGAGAGAGAGATGCAGCCTCAAGGACAGACAAAACATTGCAGGGAGGTGGGAACTTACCACACTCACTGTAAGACCAATGTTTTAAGTTTCCTGTGTTTTAAGTTTCTGTCTCTATGTGTGTGCAGTACCCACACAGGCCAGAAGAGGGTGTCAGATCTTCTGGAGCTAGACTCACAGATAGTTGTGAGCTGCCATGTGGGTGGGTGCTGGTCCTCTGCAAAAGCACCTAGTGCCTTTAGCTGCTGAGACCTCTGTTCATCTCCATGAGAAAAAAAAGAAAGTTTAAAAAAAACCCATCATGTTAGACTTAAAAAAACCCAGAAACTAGATATCAAAGCAGCTGCCGACAGTGCCTCTAGCTCGCTGAGGTCCATGTGAGGTAGTGGGCAACATGGAGATGTCTACCATGGATGGTACAAAACAGCTCACAAATCCATCCCTGGTGAGCAGCCAAGATAGCACTGGCTACAAAAGCCTTCAATGAGAGTGCACCCTCTTGGGGACAATTGTTGCAGACCCAGGACAGAGGCAATCCTAGAAACACCAAGACAACTGAACTGTTTCCCAGGCTTCCCTTGTGGTGTGTGCTTCCACACACACAGCAGGCCACTGTTGTGTTTTGTGGGAGATCTGGAAGCCTCTCTGGCTGTGAAAACACCAGCTGTGTTCTGCCCATGTCAAAAGTGTGACACATACGTTCAAGACACCCAACTGCAGTAATAGAGCGAGTGGTTCAGAATCTACAGTGATGGAGACAGGGACTGGGAACACAGCTCAAGATGGACCACTTGCTCAAAGCACAAGACAAGCTTCATTCATTCTCTCTCTTCCTCCCTCTCTCCCTTCTCCCCCCCACCCCCCCCCACTCACAGGTGGTTATGAATATTAGATTTTCCCCACAGGGTCAACAGGTTCCTAGGAACATAAGACAACAGGAGAAGGATGAGTTCTTTGAGGGCTTCTGTAACCTGAGTCAGAATCGTCATTACAGAGTGGATGTAGTAAGAGTCACATGTCTCAGTGAAGACGTGGAAGTGTTCACTCCATAACAATTATAAAATTAAAAACATTAATTTTTGTATGTGTTTTGCATGCATGTTTGTATGTACGTGCACCACATGATTCCTTGTGCTCAAGAATGTCAGAAGAGGGCATCAGATCCCTGGGTTGGAATAAGACATGAGCAGCATGTGGGTGCTGGGAAGTGAACCCAGGTCCCCTGCAAGAACAAGTGCTCTGAACCCTGACCCATCTCTCCAACCCACTGCTTAAGAAATATAATGAAGCCGGGTGTTGTGGCCTAAGCCTTTAGCCTCAGAACTTGGAAAAAGAGGCGGAACTCTGGGAGTTCAAGGCTAGCCTCCTCTACATGAACAAGTTCCAAGGCAGACAGTCCCTACCTCAAAAACAAATACAACACAGCAACAGCAGCAACAACAACAAAACCCAAAAACAAACAAGCAAAGGGATTATAAAGAAACCTGTTAAAATCCTGTGGGCAATGTAGCATTTAGATTTGTTTATTTTTGTTTTTTATTTTGTTTTAGCCCAGGCTGGCCTCTAACTCATACATCCCCCACATTTGTGTTAACCTCTACCACTACCTCCCAAGCTTTTGGGAATTACAGTTTGCACAACACCATGTCTAGCAGGCACATGGATTTTTGACAAATACATAAATCTGAGCCTGGTGTGTGGAATGCAGAGGCATGGGGATCCGGAGATCAAGGCCAGAGTCAGCTACATAGCAGTCTGAGGTCAGCATAGAATACGTGATACCTCATCTCAAAAATGCCCGCCAGCTGCTACAGCCCTAGGTAAGTGACCGGTCACCCCAAGTCCTGGTTTCCTCCTGTGAAATGAGATGGGGCCTGGGAATCTCTGCTGTAAGGGAAGCATGGGGCTCTGTGAGCTGAGGCACAGAGACTTAGAAGCCCCTAAGACATAATACACCTGACTTCAAGACAAAGGGGAAGCCACCAAGAAGACTTTCGGTCAAAATGGCAAGGGCAGAATAAAGAGGGAAGATTCAGTTAACAGATTCCTACAGATATCCCTGAATCCTGCAGGGGTTCAGCCATAGGTGTGGTCATCTGGCCCTCAAGGGCCTCCACAATCCCCCAATTCCTGCCATGCAGCTCCTACTGGGCCTCAGGCTTGCCCATCCATACAGACTAAAGTGTTTGAGAAGCATACTTCAGGTCAAATACCTGAGGTCCACCACTTGTGACCATTAATGACATAGCCGCCGTCTTCCTCTTTGATGGAAGCCTCGATGTTAGAGGCATCTGAGGAGGCCACCTGTACAAGGGAGACCACATTCTGTTTAGAGTTCCTAGGGACTTACATCATGCAGGAGCAGAGAGCAGCTGTGGCCCAGCCAAAGTCAAAGATATGAACACGGTACCTGGGGCTCAGTCATGGCGAAGCAGGAACGGATCCTGCCCTCCAGCAGGGGCACCAGCCAGCGGGCCTTCTGCTCCTCAGTGCCATACCGTACCAGGATCTCCATATTCCCCGTATCCGGGGCAGAGCAATTAAATATCTGTGGGGAAGAAACACATTTGTGTCCCTCACATCTCTGACCTCTTGGAAGAGGTGAGGCAGGATCCCTTCCACATCACTGACACTCTGACAACTCATGAAAGCCTTTCCTCTCCCAAGTGACACACTAAAGTTGAATCTCAACCACTGCTCTCTGAGTTTAAGGACCCTGAAGCCAGGGGCTAGAAGCTCCCACAGGCCACACCCCTAGGTGTCTCCCCTGCTGAGTGGATTCACTATGCAGGCTTTAGTCAGCTGCCTATGCTGGCCTGCCTTGCCCATCAGAGATTCTGGCTGTGTGATGCTCTGAGATGGACTTTTCACATGCAGAGGTTTCTGCTGGTCATGTTGGGGTGGGGGGCCGGGACATATTTTCACATGCTGAGAGAACTGTGAAGACTGTACCTCAGAAGCATAGAGAGATGTGCCCATCACTTCACACAGATGTGCGTATTCAACATTAGTCAGGCCTGCTCCATACTTTTGCTCAGGATCTGTCTCCAAGGGTAGGAAAAGATTCCAAAGTCCTTCAGCCTTGGCTTTCTCCTGTCCGGGGAAAGGGGGAGCAATAATCACTGAATCTTACTTTTAAAAGTGTGTGTGTGTGTGTGTGTGTGTGTATATATATACACACACATACACTATATATATGTATTATATATGTATATGATATATATCATATAATATATATTATTATATATCATATATATTATTCTTACCTTTTTTGTTGTTGTTTTTTCGAGACAGGGTTTCTCTGTGTAGCACTGGCTGTCCTGAAACTCATTCTGTTGACCAGGCTGGCCTTGAACTGAGAAATCCGCCTGCCTCTGCCTCCCAAGTGCTGGCATATATATTATTATATAGAATATTTATATTATATATACAGCCAGAAGTGGTATTACCCATCTTTAACCCCAGCACTTGGGAGGCAGAAGCATGTGGATTTCTGAGTTTGAGGCTTTCCTGGACTACATGTTGAATTTCAGAACAGCTAGAGCTGCACAGGGAGACATTGTCTCAAAAACTGAACAAAACAAAAACAAAAGCTGGGTTGTGGTGCACACCTAGGAGGCAGAGGCAGGTCTATTTTTAGGAGGAGCTAAGGTGGGAGGAGTAAGGAGAGGAAGAGGAGAAGGAAGAGGAGGAGCTAGGAGAGGGGAGAAAAGGGGGAATGTTCGCTTGTCTCTGGCAGTCAATGGTAGTTGGTATATCTCAGTTGGGTGTTGGGTAACAACTCTCTTTGTATGGGCATATTGTTATTGAGCATTACTAAATATATAAAGCCTTTGATTAATCTTTAAGCATTAGATTTTCATTTTTTTACTGGGCCCGCATGGATGGTAAGATGGTCTGGGCAATGCCCAGCCTTGCGGAGACAGCATGGAAGATTGGCAGAGCCATCTACCACGCTGGCATCTCGAACGTGTCAGAACTGGTGTTTCTGGCTGGCTGTTTCTAGTGCTGCGCACGTGGCCTCTGGCCACAGAACATGGCGGCTGAGCTAGGCACTGCCACCACAGCTTAGATAGTTGGCCTGACCTGACTGGCAACCACTTTTTAAAATATTTACACAACATGTTTCTCTGTGAGTTCAAGGCCAACCTGGTCTACAAGGCAAATTTAAAGACAGCCAGGGCTACACAAAAAACTCTGTCTCAAAATCAATCAATCATTCAATCAATCAAAGAAATAAAGTCAATATAAGTATGTATATGTGTATGAATGTGAATGCAGGGGCCCACGGAGGCGAGAGGTGTGGTATTGGATGCCAGAACCCAGAGTTGCAGGCAGTTGTGAGTCTCCTGATGTGGTGCTGGGATCTGAACTTGGGTCCTCTACAATTGCAGAACCTTCTCTTAACCTTGACTCATCTCTCCAGCCGAGATCAAATCTTATCTTGACCAGTGGCACACAAAGGGAAAGCAAGGTGCAGTCAGAGACACAGCATATAGTCAAAGCAGTGCCCAGGCAGACCGGCTGGCTGGACACAGACATGCAGGGGTGGATGGCATAAACCAGAGAGAACTAGCAAGGCCCAGGTGAGCTCACTCCAGGTCTGCATATCCCAGCCCCCATGCCTCACTCATCAGGAGTAACACTAGTGCTGTGATAGTCAGGGATCCTATAGGGACACAGCCAGCTCCTGGGGGGCTCCTGAGACCTCTGAGGACAGGCCCTCAGCAAGCCTCCTTTCCAGAGGTGAGTAATGAACCTTCCTACTGATATGGGTGGCACCATCCCCTAGGCTGACGGACCATATGGAATAAAAGGTGAAGAAAGGAAGGCCTCTGCTATAGGTTCATGTGTCCCCTTATGCTTCTGACTGTCACCCTGAGATGAGCTGCTTTCCACAGGCTCCCTCACTGTGTTGTCCTGACTGACCACAGGCACCACAGATTGAAGGTGTTGTCAGACAGTGAGAGAACTTATCAGCCAAAGCAGGGTGAGGAGGACACTTTACAAACGCCCAGCTCTCTGCTTCTGATACCTCTGGCAAGAGAATTTGGCTACAGAATTCTCTGAATATGGCTTGTTTCTCAAATCTGTGTGACAGATGCCCATCTGACCCAATGAGTCTCTCCAAGCCACAGGTCATATTTCTCAATTTTGAGATGGGGTCTCAAGTAGTTGAGGTTGGCCTGAACTTTTTATCCTCCTGCCTCTACCTCCCAAGTATGAAGATCACAGGAGAAGAACTCCGCCCAGTTTACCACTCTCCTTTCTCATCCAGACACACACACACACACACACACACACACACACACACACACACGTGACAGGATGAAACCTGATCAACCAGCAGCTGCCTCTCTCTAGTGATAGAACCCAAGAGGAAGGATTCCACTCAGCCTCTATGGCTAGGGTCTGCCACACTGACAGGCTGGCTTACCTTGAGGTCTTCTATCAGAGGGGAAGGGCTCCACCTGTCGGCCGAGGCCTGGTGTCTCTGCAGCTCTGGCTCCAGGGGGTACACCTTCTGTTCTAGAAACTGCAACAGCTGGCCATACAGCTTTCTGACCCGGGGAGACAGGCCCTCTGGAGAGATGATCAGGCCTCCCTTTGCCTCGTCAGAAGGGGAAGCAGCTGCTGTAGTGCTGTGACTCCTCACACCCGTGGGAGTCCTCGGGGACCGAGGCCCAGCCCATGCATGGTAGGATCTCGTCAGTGTTTGGGTGGCTGGCATCTCTTTGAAAACCCGGAACCCTTCTTTGATGGCAAAATCCCAGGCCAGCTCAGCCATGGACTCAGTGAGCTTTCCACTTTGTTTGGCTGTTGCTGAGCTTGCCTGTCCTATGGAGAACGGAGGGAGAACTGATTACCCATAACCATCCTGATGATATGTGAGTCAGTGACATGGCCGACACTCTCAGGGCAGACACTGCCACTGGCTGAACACCGGTCCACACCAGGGCCAGGGCCCTGCACTCTCAGGCAGCACTAAGATCTGAATCTGAACATGGTGGACAGGGAAACAGTCTGGAGAGGGTGATAAGTTAGTGGCCTGAGAACCAGAAGTTGGAGGTTGGATGTCCACTGCTGTTTGGCCTTTGTTTTCCTCAAGAAACTAATTTAAGACATCACACACCATTAATCCTAGCATTTAGGAGGCGGTGGCAGGCAGACCTCTGAGTTTGAGGCCAGCCTGGGACAGAGCAAGTTCTAGGACAGCCAGAACTACACAGAGTAATAACCCTTTCTCTAAAAACCAACCAAACAGGTAAAACCAAACAGAACAAGAAGAGGCTGGTTTGATGAGCGACACTCCTGCAGTACCAGGAATAGTAAGAGATTCTACATGATTAGCTTGGGGAGAAAATGACAGGACCAGTTCCTGGACACCATTCTCTCTGGGTAGTAATGCCAGTTTCATGGAGCATGCTGGCATTTTCCTCTCTCTGTCCCTCACCCACTCATACACACAGGGCTTCCTGGAACTTCCCAGAAACAGACGAGGATACCCTTGAGCTCTCCGTCCTTGTACCCCCATTTTCCAAGTGTGTGCCAACACTGCTGGCGCTACACACACACATTTTCATGCTGACAGGGAAATAATTTGAGCCTTACACCACTCTGGCCAAACCATCTCCTCAAAGCCTCTGTGTCCATGAGGCCAAAGCTTACCAGTGAGTGACCGCTTGTAGACTCCCTGTAGGATTGCAGCCACACGGAAAAAGGAGAAAGCCATGTAGAAGTTCCAGTTGTCTACGGGTGGGATGCCCATGTGAAGACAGTACATCCTGAAGTACTCCTCCACGGTGGGGATGCCCAGCTTCGTCACATCCTGGTCCCTGAACCCTGAGATGAAAGACAGAGCTGTCCCAGAGTAATGGTACCTTCGTTTCCCTACCACTAGTGACCCTGATATTCTGAAGGCCACTATGTTCCTGAACAACTTCCACTGCTATGAGGCAGCTTGTGAGTCCTGTGGCTCCTTGCTCTTGCCACTGGCCCGAGGTAATCTATTTACAGATTGTTCCCTCAAGGTTTCAGACCAAATTAACAGTCAAGCACGGATTCTCCCTGGACCACAGCTCCCAGATGGAGCCATCTTCGACTGGTCATTTGATCAGAAGCAGTCCCAGAGGGGCGGGGTGTAGAGGTCAGAACCACAGCACTTGCCTAGCATGTGCCAGGTCCCGGGGTGATGCCTGGCTCATGCTCACAGAGATGCCCAGACACACATAGACACACAGAGGCATCAGAAGAAAAATCTCACTGTTATTATGAAGCAGATAAAGATGACAGGATGGCAGCTTCACTGATTTGCTTATACCGTGACATGTGGCACCTGACTAAGCCTGAACAAAGAAAGTACATAAGAAATAAATCAAGGGTTGGAGAGATGGCTCAGAGGTTAAGAGCAGTCAGTGCTCTTAACATGAGTTCAATTCTCAGCAACCACATGGTGGCTCACAACCATCTACAATGGGATCTGGTGCCCTCTTCTGGTATGCAGGTGTACATACAGGGAGACTATTGTATACACAATAAATACATCTTTAAAAAAGAAGTATGAATGAAGGGTTTTTAAAAAAAAAATAAAGAAGTGTCTTATATTACATTTATGTGATAAAAGTTGTCACTGCAAATTAAGTCATCAAAGAAATATTTAGGGCTAGAGAGATGGTTCAGGGGTTAAGAGCACTGATTCCTCTTCCTGAGGTGCTGAGTTCAATTCCCAGCAACCACATGGTGGCTCCCAACCATCTGTAATGGGATCTGATGCCCATTTCTGGTGTGTCTGAAGACAATTACAGTTTACTCATATGTAAGTAAATAAATAAATTTAAAAAAAATGTATGTAATGAGCATCTGCCCAAACTATACTCCTAGACTGGGCGTGGCAGCACAGGCCTGTAATCCTACCACTCTGAGGCAGAGGTGGGAAGATCATTGGAGTTTAAGGCCAGCCTGGGCCATGAGCAAGTCCAATACAGTCACAGGACTACACAGTGAGACCCTGTCTCAAAACCAATAAAAGATTACAGAGATGGCCCAGTGACTAAGGGTGCTTGCTGCTCTTAGAGAGGACCAGAGGTAGGTTCTCAGCATCTATGTCAGGCAGCTGCCTATGACCTAGGCTCAGGGAGAGTTTCGACGCCTACTCCTCAACTCTATGGAACCTACCTGTCTATGTACATACCCGCCCACACATATGCACGCAATTAAAAATAGGTCTCAAAAACAAATCAATTGGACATGTTTGGAGCATTCCTTCTATTCCAGCACCTGGAAGGCTGAAGCAGTGTAATCTCTGTAAGTGTGAGGCTAGCCTGGTCTACAGAGTGAGTTCCAGGACATCCAAAGCTACATGGAGACAACCACCACAGCACACACACGCCACTGTCATTCCAAACCAGACCAAAGCAAAGTATAAGTGAAATAATGAGAACATAAAATTATATGGTCGTGTTTTGTTTCAATAGTAGATTGGATTCAGTAATGCATGCCTGAAATCCCAGCACCCAGGAAGCGGAGGCAGGAGGACCAGGAGTTTGAAGCCAGCCTCAGCTACATGGAGAGTTCAAGGACAGCCAGACATGCGAGCCTATCTCACAGCAAACAACCCAGAAACAACAGAAACAAAAGATAAAGACAGATGTGTAAATGGAATGGAAGGCACAAGGTGAGCCTGGGCAGATTGGCAAACGCTTGTCCAGAACCTATGGTAAAATGCAAGCTGATGCCTCAGCTTGATGCTAGAGTGTCAGCTGGCTTTCACGAGAGTCAAGACACACCCGCAGTGCAACAGGAACAGAAGGAATGCAGAATAAATGACAGGAGATACATCTGATTCTTACCCCCACATTCCAGGGGCAATATTACTTAAGCCACCTGGACTTCACTTTCAGAGCCCCGCACAGTCACATCAGCCAGTGCGCGCCCCTGTGCTTGCTGTGGAACTGGCTCCTACCTCTCAGCATGGGAAAGCTGGATGGCAGGTAGTGAGCCAGGCAGTTGTAGGCCACGTCAGCAAAGGGGTCTCCTAAGGTGGAAAGTTCCCAGTCCAGGACGGCGAGCACTTCTGCCTTTTCAGGATGGAATATCAGGTTGTCCAGCCTGAGAAACCACAGAAGGAATGGAGACAGCTGGGGACACCATTTGCCCTTCCAGGTTCACCCTTCTCCATCATGTCTATTGTAACAAGGCCAACCTCTAGGGCTCTCAATTCCTCCGGCTTTTCGCTAGCCTCGGCCAGTCAAAAGCATCAGCAGGGCATGGGATGAGCTTAGCTGTTTGTTCTCCCAACTCCCCACTGGGGAAAGTCAAGGGCCACATGGGATTCGTACCCTCTCTGTGATGTCCCTAAAGCAAGCCTGCAGAGTTTTTTTTTTGTTTTTTTTTTGTTTTTTTTTTTTTTTTGACACAAATGCCAGTTCTTCACTCCATGAAGTACCTGGCTTCTAATAAATGTCGAGTGATGCTGAGGGACTTCTGGGGTGGTGGAGGTCATGGGAGAAAATATAGTTTCTTTAGTACATGCTCTTCTGGAGACCCAAGCCACCAGGTATGTCCTGTTCCCTAGGGCTACCATGCTGGGAAACCACACAGCCACAGAAAATGGCCTGAAGAGCCCAGCTGTGGGCTGAGGAAGTCTACAGATGACTACAGCCCCAGCCAGAGAGCCACCCTGGTGGAAACATGCTGGTCTGTCCCAGCTGTCAGCTAAGGGGCTTTGGTGAAGTTTCTTAGGCAGTAAGCTACGGCAAAGCATGGCCCAGGCAGAGCCAGCTGGTTAGGAACCCCATTGTAGTTCCAATGTATTCTGTGGCCTCTGAGCCACACTGCACTCCTTTCTAAATTCTTTAATGGCCTCTGAGTCCTTTGATCCCTGACTAGACACTAGTGTAGGCTTGATTTAAGATAAATGGGAGGGGCTGGAGAGGGAGCTCAGTGCTTAAGATCATATGCAGCTCTTGGATAAGTCCTGAGTTTGGGTCCCAGCACCTGGCTGACAACAACCAGCCCAGCATCTAACTCCCTTCTGACTTCCGTGGGTATCTGCACTCACAAATATACATAGGATCAAAAGCAAAATTAATCGTAGAAAGAAAAATACCCAAAGATGCAATAAAATATAGGAATGACACACAGACCACGTGCTGTCTTCTGAGCCAAGTCACACATGCTGTGTTGCTGGTTTTCCTTTGAATCTCTAACACACAAATGGTTCAAGTTCACCTAAGGGCCTCCACCCTTCCTCCCCACCTTCCTCGAACTTGGTGGGCATTTGTCTCATGGTTTTCTGTCTCTTTTAGCTATGTGTTCACTTAGAAACCACAGACAGCATTCTCTTACTCCTTGGTAAACCTGCATTTAAATATAACACGTACTTATCCTTTGGGAATTGAATCTTTTCTCCTCAGCATGAGCCCCCCTCCCCCAAGATTTATTTAGGTTGACTCAAATAGAGTCAATCAGCACATTTTACCTGCTACGTGGGATACCAACACTCCACCAACCATGGCTTGTCATGGGCTACAAGCACCAGCATGCAGTCATCTTTGCCGAGACTACGATGCAAAGGTGCAAGGCCATAGGAGGGGAATGGGTGGTTGTGGCAGGCTCCCTTTGCCTGCTTTAATGGCTGTAGGTTTTCAAATCCAGCAGTTTTAGATTCCTGCCTCCATCAAGATGCCCCTCTGCCATGTGGCAGCAGATGGAACTGTCTTTGATGGCAAATGTTACTTCTAAGGGGAGCTTTTCCAACTGTGTCATGAGCTTCCCCACAGCTCAGAGGCCTTTAGACCCCTGCTGGGTGTCTCCTGCATGCTCTTGTACTTAGTCACGTTTGTGGACACCTGAGGAGTGGCAAAGACAAAGGCCATGGAGCAGTGGTACCCAGTGCTCACCTTTTAGCTACTCTTCCCCACCAGAGGGAGGGCTGCATGGGGTGGGGGAGGGTAGCTATCTACAGGCCTAGGTAGAGCATAGTTAAATGCATGAAGGATGGGCGAGAAAATTATCAAGTGGGGCAGGGTCTGAATAACACGTGTGGCTCAAAGGCAGGCCTGCAGGAGCTGCTGGAAGCAGGAAACGGTAAAATGTTCCCCAAGTGCCACAAGGACAGAGTCCAGGGCAGCCATGGGCGGTCAGCTGGACACCTAGTGGGATGGAAGGCACAATGATGAAGGCGGGCCCCAGACTCAGCACATACCCCAGGAAACCCCATCCAACACTGACTGTAGTTCTACCTGATCTCAATAGTGTTTCCCTACCCAGCAGGAGGCAGATGGGACAATGTCTGCACAAAGTTTCTGTGGTCACAACTCGGGAGAGGGGCTGCTATTGATGTTTAGTGAGCAGGAGCCAGGAATGGTGCTCCATCTCCTAAGAGATGAATCCCATCTGCAGTACGGACGGAGATCACTGGCTTGATCTTCCCCTGCACGAACCTTGCCCGTCAGGTTCCACATGGGATGCTCAGCCCCCTGGCAGCTGTGTCTACCTGAAGTCACCGTGTACCACCGTGGTTCTCTGTTGCCTGGGAAGGTGAAGTGGCAGCCACTGGATAAGCCTCTCCATTGCTGGGATGCTGCTGGTCTCTGCTGCTCGGTACTGCTTGGTCCAGGTTTGCACCTGGCGAGGAATATAGTCCCCTGGGGGACAGAGGGTTAGGACGTGGAATGCTATTCCAATAGCCTTAGACACTTGGCAAGTTCGCCAGGGCCATGAAAACATCTGCAGCTCTGTGACAGTGCTGTGTTTGAACACGTTCCAGTGACAGGGACAATTCCTATGAGATGCTCCTGCCAACATGGAAGCGACCAGCTACTTTGTGTCAGTTGGCGCAGCATGGTCTAGGAATTATTCCTCTACAACGAAGCCTCAAGCCTGACCCCTGGTCCTCTTTGAGGGTTTGTTGAGCTTTCTCACAAACAGCCCGGGGATCTTCTTGGTTAAGAATAACAGCGTCCGGCTAAGAGGATGGAGTCCGACAACACAGGTGGAATCCAGCTCTGCCACATTCCATCTCTGTGATGACAAGCACATGCCTAACCCTTCTGGGCCTTCCTTTTCTCCTCTTAAAAGGCTCCTCTCAGAGATGAAGGGAGGATAAAATACACCAGGATGAGCCTGGCATGGTAGAACCCTCTTTTAACCTTGGTACTCGAGAGGAAGAAGCAGGTAGATCTCTGAGTTTAAAGCCAGCCTGGTTTAGAGAGAGAATTCCAAGACAGCCAAGGCTACCTAGAAAAAATTGTCTTAAAAATCCAAAATAAATAAATAGTATTAAAATAAAGTGGATAGAGTTGGGTGGGAAGACCATTTGAGACAAGTTCAAGGCCAGCTTGGCTACACAGTGAGTCCCCTGACATAGGAAAAAATCTTTTTCTTTTTTAAAAATAGAGGCCAAGTGTAGCCAGCAGTGGGCATGCCTTTAATCCCAGCACTCGGGAGGCAGAGGCAGGTGGATCTCTGTGAGTTCAAGGTGAGCCTTGCCTACAAAGTGAGTTTCAGAAGAGCCGGGACTACACAGAGAAACCTTGACTAGGGGGAAAAGGACAAGCGTGGTGGCATACCTATGGACCCAGCACTTGTGAAGCAGAAGCAGGGGGATCAGGAGTTCAAAGTCATCTTTAGCCACAATTGTTTGTTTGTTTGTTTGTTTTTCAAGACAGGGTCTCTGTGTAGCCCTGGCTGTCCTGAAACTCACTCTGTAGACCAGGCTGGCCTCAAACTCAGAGATCTGTCTGCTTCTGCCTCCTGAGTGCTGGGGTCAAAGCTGTAAATCACCACTGCCCAGCTTCAATAAAATTAAAAAAATAACTTTTTTTAAAAAAGGAAGAAAAGAAGGATGAGGTGAAAGAAGGAGTGTAGGCTAAATACTATGACCAGCACTGGGAAGAAAGGAAGGATTAAGCAGCTGACTGACAAAAAGTGCCAAGGAGAACAGAGTCCTCAGTTAAGCCTGTGATGTCCTTATCCAAGGATGAAGTGAGCAGGAAACAGAACCAGTTATGGTTAGCCTGGGTTTGGAACATGGGCAGGGTTGTGTGTCAGCACCCCTAACCTCCCAGACCCCAAGAGCAGAGCAGAGCTTTGTGAGAGGACTCATCTGTGAAGGATGGGCTGCCCCTGCCCACCTTGCTTCCCGAAGCTGTCCAGGCCCGTGGCCTGCAGGTCCACACTGTGAATTCTGCACAAGACTTGGTTCATGGCAGTGTATATGGCTTCCCGCCGGCTGGGCTCCAAGCCTGGCAGGGAGGGGTCTTTGTAGATGATGCCCGGGCAGTACTCCATCAGGTAGAAGGGGGTGCCGATGATGCTGGCAGGGACACAGGTGGGGGTAAGCACCACAGGGTCTGTCAGCCATGGGACCCCTCAGTTCCTGGGAGGAGAATCTGAGAGAGGGGGCAGAGCTCCTTTCTTCTCCTTTGCACAGAGAACTGAGGTCCCCAACACCCCTCTACATGCCCACCTACGTGTGCAGACACCCAGCAGGCTCTCCCTTCCTTGGCCCATGTGCAGAAACCATTGAAGAGATTTAAATGTGATCATTATAAAACCCAATCACTGACAGGAGTGGGTCTGGAGTCTAGAAGCAGCTTGAAGTCTCACTTCTGCCCTTGACTGCCTGTGCATGCCCAGGAGACCTCCTAAGAAGCCTGTCTGAAGGTTTCCATCTTTCATTTGGCTCTTTTGACAGAGGGTCTCATCACATAGCACGGGTTATCTTTGAACTCTAGACCCTCCCGCCTCAGCCTCCAGCATGCTGGAACTACAGGCCTGTGACATATGGTATGAGTGTGTGTGAGCAAAGGTGAAGGCACACACGTCATGCAGCACAGGTATAGGGGTCAGAGGGCAGCCTCGGGGGTGGTTCACCTCCCACCTTGTCTAAGGCAGCATCTCACTTTCCGAGTGTGTGCAGCAGGCTAGCTGGCCTGCAGGCTTCGGGGATTCTCCTGTTTCTGCCTCCCATCTTGCTGCAGGAGTGCTGGGGTGACAGGTACTCTCACAATCCACCCAGCTTTTATGTGGGATTTGAACTCGAGTCCTTACACTTGTACAGCAAGCGCTTTTACCTACTGAGCCACCGCTCCAGCCCCTGGTGTCTTTTTTCCCTTTCATTTTATTTTGTGTTTTGCCTGTATTGTATCTGTGTACCAAGTGCTAGTAGAAGCCAGACAGGGCGTGGAATAGCCTAGAGCTGGAGTGATAGGTGGTTCCTATTGCTTCTCTGCATCTGTAAAGCTTACCCAGTTTTAAAACAGAGAAAATAAATACACAGAGATCCTGGGCAGCCATCAGCACCCCTCCTTATTTGTGATTATTTAATTTACCATTAAATGTGAGTAGTTAATGTACCATTACTTAAAGGCACTGACAGTATTTTACAGCTCTAAAAAGTGGTTCTAAAAATTCTTCAATTATGTGTGTTTATCCTGACTTGAAATGCTTTTTTTTAATGTATATGGGTGTTTTGCCCCCCATGTATGTCTCTGCAGCGCGTTCGTGCTAGGTGCTTGCAGAGGCCAGAGGCAGGCACTGGATCCCTCCAAACTGGAGTGAGAGCCATGAGCTGTCATGTGGATGCTAGGAATCGAACCTGTGTATTCAGCAAGATTCTCAACCACTGAGCCATCTCTCCAGCCCCATGGAAGACATTCTTAGAGGAGCTGAGGAGATGGCTCAGTCAGTAAAATGTTCACTGCACAAGCATGGTGATCTGAGTTTGGTTGGCAGATCTCACAGGAAAAAAAAAAGGTATGTGATCGCTGTAGCAACTGAAGAAGCACTGGACAGGTGGACAGGTAGACAGGTAGACAGGTGGACAGGTGGACAGGTGGACCACTGAGGCTCTGTCAAGCCAGCTTAGCCTAGAGCGCTTCAGGTCCCAGTGAGGGACTCTTTGTCAAACAAACAAAGGATGGCCCTTGAGGAACCACACTCAAGGGTAGTCTCCATATGCTTACACATACATGTGCACTCACACTCATGAACATGCAACACACTCGTAACATTCCTGGGAGGTAGTTGGAGTAATTCCAGCATTGGGGAGGCTGAGGCAGAAGACTTGGAAATTAGGAGTCAGTCTGGGCTACATGGTAAGACCCCATCTCAATAAATGGTCAAATAAATGAATGGGCACATAAATTACTTCATAAATATGAACATGTGGTAAATATTAACAGCAGTTTTATCCAAAGTGTAAACAGCTGTTTCTGTGTTGTGTTTTCCTTCGGTTGTTCTGTGTGCTTGAAAATCTCCCTAATCAAAAATTAAGGAAAAAAGGAGAGACTAAGCTGGGAGAGCAGCTTAGTAGGAAGGCACGGTGCTGCCTTAGCACAGAGCCTGGCTCCACCCCAGCACCCAGACAGCCTGTGTGCTGCACGCTCTAACCTTAACACTCAGGAGGTGGAAGCAGAGAGATCAGCTGATCAAAGTCCTTGTTGGATACAACTGTCTCAAAGACAGACAGACTCAGACATGCACATAGAGGCAGGGGGGATGTTAGGGGAAGGGAGAGAGAGAAGGAAAGCTACAGCAGTTTAAAACACTTAAAAGTAGTGCAGGGCACGATGGGACACTTCTGCTAAGAACACTCCGGAGGGAAAATGGGTGGATCTCTGTGAGTTCAAGGTCAGCCTGGTCTACAAATTTCAGAATAGCTATAGCTACAAAGAGAGACCTTATCTCACGAAGCAAAACATTTTAGAGCACAATTTAAAAAAAGAACAAAACCAAGCAACTTGAAACTCAGTAAACCCTCCCGTCCCTCCTTTTCTCCCCCCCCCTACCCCCTGTCTGTGTGTGTGTCTCTGTGTGTGTGTGTGTGTGTGAGTGTGTGTCTGTGTGTGTATTATTTGCTTAAAGCGGGGCAGTGGTGGAGCACACCTTTAATCCCAGCATTCAGGAGTTCAAAGCCAATTTGGCCACAGAGTGAGTTCCAGGACAGCCAGAGCTACACACAGAAACCCTGTCCCCAAACAACAACAACAAAAATACCACAGCACTCAGGAGGCAGAGGCACATGGACCTCTGTGAGTTTGAGGACAGCCTGGTCTACAGAGTGAGATCCAGGACAGCCAGGGCTCTGTTACACAGGGAAACCTGGTGTGGGTGGTCGGCTCTCTATGTAGCCTTCCGTCTCTGCCTCCCCGGTGCTGGGATTACAGGTGTGCCATATCCAGCTAAGCGGATGTGTATCTGGAATGCTAAGAAAGCTCTTCTGGGAGTGGACATGCTTCCTGAGGGACTGTCTCGGGGCTTCTGGGGAGGTAGCTGCAGGTGATTTTCTCATCTCTAAGGCATGAGCCCTTGAGTGAGCAAATGAGCTTTTTGTCTCCTGTAGCCTGAGGACACAGTGACAAAACACACAGATGTTTACCTCGGGTCTTCACAGAGGTCAACAACAGTGGGGACAGGGACTCCTGCGTCCCCAAGGGCTTTCATGATCCTGCCAGGACAAACAGAAACTTATCACTGTAGGCTAAAGTGGTAAGATTTTCTTCAAATTGCTTTTCTGATTTAAAAAATAGTACATTATCAGGGTGGGAAATGGTTCCACTGGTAAAATGTCTGTGACAGAGTCACAAAGACCTGAGCTTAGGTCCCCGGCACCCATGTAGAAAGCTGAGCATGGCAGCGAGGGTCTCTAACGCCAGCCATGGGATGCAGTCAGGGTGAAGACAAGAAGATGGCTGAACTCCCTGGCTAGCACAGCTTCCGGCTCAACAAAAGCTCTTCACATCAAAACATAAAGTTGGATAAGCCACAACATGGCCGGCAAACCGTTAGTCCCAGCACTCGGGAGGCCGAGGCAGGAGGATCTCTGAGTTCCAGGCCAGCCTGGTCTCCAGAGTGAGTTTCAGGACAGCCAGGGCTACATAGTGAGACCCTGTCTCAGAAAAACAACAGATGGCTCTGCAGCCAGTCCTCTTATAGAGGACTCAGGTTCGGTTCCCAGCACCCACTTGGCAACTCAGGGCCTTCCAAAAACTCCAGTTCCAGGAGCTCCAATACCTTCTTCTGGCCTTTGTGAGCACTGAGTGCATCCAGTGCACAGACACATGGTCAGGCAAAACACCCGCACACAAAAGAATTCATAAAGGTGGCGGAGGCCTCCACATACATGCACACATGTCCAGGCACACCAAACGCACACGTGCACATACCACACACATGCATACAAACACGTAACACATGCAATAATATTGGAAATAATAACCGGGGTGGGCTGTATTCTGTGGGAGGAGGCTCACCTAGCATACACAGGCCCAGGCCTCCATCACCAGTGTGGCAGACGGAAGGAAGGGAAGGAGAGGGGAGGAAGACTACACCAAGCTCAGGTGTGTGCCTGTGACCCAGCATTCAATGCTGGGTGAGACAAACAAGAAAGAGAGGCCAGGGTATCACACTTCCCCTCTGCCACACACACTGCAGGAGGAGGACAAAGAGCCTCCCTGGAGAGACTCGGGCCCAGGCTTCCAAGGGCTTTCCCTCCTACTCAAGAGATCTGAAGCTAGAATCCTGTTATGTACGGTTAAACTGTCCTGGTGGCACAGGTCTGGAAAACCAGCTACCAGGGAAGCTGAGGCCAAAAGGTCAGAGATGCAGGCCTTTACCTGAGCAAGCTAGAGAGACCATGGCTGAGAGAGTACATGCTAAGAACACTGACAACAATCTATTACTGTGGACATGTGTATGTACCGTCTGGAGACACAAGTGTCATGTGGAGTCAGAGGACAGCTCTTTGGGGAGGGGACTCTTCTTCCATCTTCCTGTGCATTTCAGGGAATGAGCTCAGGCCACTAGGCTTACACAGCAAGTGCCTTCGCCCACTGAGCCATCCTACCTCAGGAAAAAAACAAAACAAAACAAAACAAAATAAAACCCCTCTTTTCTAAAGGCCTGAAAGTTAGCCCAGTCAATACCACGGCTCCTGCACAATCTTCAGCACCCCAAGTTCAATTCCAGGTACCACATTAAAGGCCCAGCACAGTGGCGTGCTGGTAATCCCCAAGGTGGGAGGTGGAGACAGGTGGATCCCAGGGACTGGCCAGTCAGTCTAGCCTAGTCAGAGAGCCAGATCCCAGGGCGATCTCATGTCAAAAATCAAATGAGCATCGAGGACCCATACCCAAAGTTGACCTCTCACCTCCACATGGACATATACAAACATACACACACTTATATATACCCTGCATTAAAATAATTAACTAAAATTAATTTAAAATAATTTGATGTAAAAAGAGCAGGAGGGACTTCCAATCCCACTGGTGAGGCTCAGGAGAGAGAACCAGGAGTCCACGGTCTTCCTTGGGTATGTTTGAGGCCAGCACAGACAACCTGAAACTGTCTCAAAAAGGGGAGGGGTGTAGGAGAAGGAAAAATTGGGTACCTGGGAGGCTGAGGCAGGAGGATCATTTAAGTATGGGAATTAGAGAGCAGTCTGAGCAGACTTCCATATCAAACCAAAACCGGAACAAAAGTAGGTAACATGTTCTCATCAGATGGAGACTGATAATTACAGCTTTAAAATTTGAGGGCAGCAGGGCATAGTGGTGCAGGGCATGCCTTTAGTCCTGGCACCTAGAGGCAGGGGCAGGTAAATCTCTCTCTCTGAGGTCAATCAAGGCCAGCCTGGTCTATACAGCCAGTCAGTCAGGGCTAAATAATGAGACCGTGTTTCAGAAAACAAGCCGTGTTTGAGAGATGGCTGAAGAGATGGCTCAGTAGTTAAGAGCACGGGTTGCTTTTGCAGAGGACCTGACGTTAGTTCCCAGCACCCACAGGGTGGCTCACAACTATCTGTAATTCCAGTTTCAGGGGAGCCAACACCTTCTAACTTCCATGGACACGTGATAGATGTACATACATACATGCGGGCAAAACATTAATACACATAAAATAAGAAGAATGTGTACCACTCCCAACAGGTGTACACGAACCCACACAACAGTTCACAACCGTCTGTAACTCCAGACCAAAGGGACAAAACACTCTCTTTTACCATCCATGGTCACCCACACTCGTGCGCACGCACGAGCGCGAGCGCGCGCACACACACACACACACACACACACACACACACACATACACACACACACACACACACACACACACACGCATACACACACAGATACACACACATATATGCACACATATAATTAAATATAAAATCTTTTTTAAAGAAGGGAGGAACTTCAGGCAGTCCCACAGAAGCTGATTTGACAGTTTAGTATGACACCTGTGTGCTGGGGACACCAGCTAGCAAACACCCTCCAGCCCCGCCCCCGCCCCCCAGAAACTTACCTGAACTCCCTTTCTATGGCATGGGCAGAGGGAAGGAGGGTCCCCGGGGGTTTCTTCCTCAGGACCAGCTGACGGTCAGGCAGCCTGATGTAGTATGTCGGGTTTGACTGTCCGTGATCAAACTGAAGGAGCTCCATAGGACCTGCAGTTTTGACAGGACAGAGCACTCAGAAGGGAGCCAGTTCCTCCGTGATCTGGACACATGGGTAGCCCTTCTTCCCGGGCGGGGGATGTGCCTCTGGCATGTATGATGTCCTCCTGAAAGATCCTGAGCAAGAGACACCACCCTCCCCCGGGTACAACTGAGCTCCAGCATATATACTCAGACCCACATATGGTTACAGCCTCAAAGGGCACTTTCTTAACACAACAGTCACCTCTTCTCTCTGTCTGAGTGTCCATCTCCCTGCCAACCCTATGAACACAAGCTCATGGCTTCTGTTTCCCAGTCCTAACAGTCGTGGCAGCACATCTGGCCCCATGGAATGTCCTAAGCCTGAGATCAAATGTGCCCGTGTCTGTCCTCACCCGTGCTCCACCAAACCATGCCCGACGCTGGCGTGACAGCCGACAGGAGCCAGGCAGAGCCAAAGCTACCGACACAAGACATACTTTCCCAGTCTCTAGGCTAAGTTCTGTGGCTCCTGAGAGAGGCAGACCTCATTAACGCTCAGTTAAATAGTAAGATGTGTTCCACTTGGCAGTAGAGAGGGCGGGCATGGGAGCTGGCCGTTGGCTGGCCTGGTTGAGAGGGACCTTCAGCTCTGTGGGTGTGCTGCCAGGAAACCTATGGCTAGCAAACAGCAAACAGCACACTGTGGAACTGTAAATGACAGACTTCTAGAGGACCAAGTTGTGGGAGGGGGCTGTCACCAGGAAAGATTTCAGAAGCTCCAAGATGCCTGTTTCAGAGGGTAGAGTGCGGAGAACAAGAGGGTCTTGGAAGAGAAGTCCCCTGGCCACTTTTTAGATCATGCAGCAATTTCTTTTTCTGGTGCTGGGGACAGAAGAACCAGGGCAAGTGTTCTATACTGAGCTGGAGTCCCAGTCTCTAAAGTCTCTAAAGTCGCGAAACATATAGTCTCTGCCTCGAAACAGACTATTGTCTCCAAAAGTCAGAATCGCTCACTGCACACGCTGTCTCTCCAAGATCCCTCCTCCTCAGTGGCTATTCTCAGGCAAAGGCTGCCCCCCAAACTCTAAGATGGAGCACTGGGGTGAGGGGAGACTGTGCTCTTATGGATCTGTATCAGCGTCTGCATATTACAGTGGGGTTGGCAATGGGCAACCACACTGCAGTCCACGCTGGAGAGAAAGTTCTACAGACAGGAAACCTTCCCTACCGGTGTAGTGGGTCCCCAGCAAGCCCTTCAGGTACTTCTCCAAGGCATCTTGTGGAATCTCCATGGTCTTCCTCACAGGACAAGTGTTGGGAACGCCCACGTGCAGTGGGAAACCCAGAAGTGCTTCCAGTTCCTTCACTGCTGTCTCAGGATTGTCAACCTGGTTTCAGAAAAAAAAAAAAAATCCCAACTTGTGCCCATCAGCCTGGCCCTCACCCTGCCTTTCTCCGTGAGGGCCACATCTGAGCCCAGTGGTTCACAACTCTCATGCTGCAACCCTTTACTGCACTTCCTCATGTTGTGGTGACCCCGACCATGAAGCTACATTGGTTGTTACTTCAGAGCTATAGCTTTGCTACCGTTATGAACACAATATAAATTTCAGATATACAGATGTCTGCTATACTTCCCAGAGGGGATGTGACCACAGGTTGAAAACCGCTGCCTCAGAGGGACCAGCCCAGAAGTCCGAGGTCAGTTCTCAGACCATGGCCACGGGAGCTTCTCTCAGCTCAGAGGAAGCACAATGACTTTCCTCTTCCATCTAATCCTGAGCCTCGCCTTCACAGAAGAGTACCAGAGACAGGCTGTCAAGAGGCCAGCATGGTGACACACCCTACAGTCTGGGAAGATACAGACGGGTGATCCAGAGTTCCAGGCCAGCCTGGGATATATAGAGTCTTTATAACAAACGAACAAACAAAAAACAGCCCATGCCATACTTTACAGAGGGCAGAAGGCTGAGCTGGCTCTGCAGCCTGTGAGATTTGCAGTAAAAATGCAGATGAACAGCCCTGCCTCCGGACCCCCACCTCCTGCAGCTGCCATGCATCCCTGCTAGGACCTAAAGTGATCCATGTGGCCTGCGGCTCCTGGCTCCTCCATCTAGAAAAGGACTGCTTTGTCTGCGACAGTCAAGGCCCACTTTCCTCAGGCTCCTTCTTCCCACACTGCAGGTATGAGTAGCTCGTTACAGACCTTACAGAAGCGGGACTATGCCAGAGAGTCACCAAAGAAAGCTGCAGGCACAAACAAGTAAAGATAATATGGACATACTTGTGTTAACTAGGAAGGGGCTCAGGACACAGTCAGGATTACCTTAATGGTGTGAATGCCCAGGCTGGCAGCTGCTTTTAGATTTGGTCCCAGATCATCAAGAAAAACAGCCTCTGAGGGCTGCAGGCTCAGCCGCTGCAGGCACAGCTGGAATATCCTGGGATCTGGCTTACAGATGCCTTCCAGGCAGGACTCCACCACCTAGAGAGAGAGGGTGGCTCTACAGGGGCAGCTCCCACAAGCACACTGGCACAGGTTTTGAAAGAAAGAAGATGGTGTGGGGTTATTTCCTGTAACAGGAAGTGTTACGTAAAATGATGTTGCCTTCTTAAAATGAGGGATTCGAAAATTTTGGGATACAACCTAGGGGCCCACATTCAGTGTCAACCCCAAGGAAAGGAGCTGGACTCCTCACAAATGCCCGTCATGCTGTGGGAATGGTGGGTAGGACTCAGGTAGTGAGGTATTATGGGATGGCACTGGTCTGGAATTAGCCTCAGACAAACAGTGGAGTCAGAATCTATATGAGACGTGGGAGTATAGGTGAGGGTTTGAGTGTGTGGTGTAAAGGGATCTCCACCTCGTCAATACTTGGCCATAGGCACAATTAGGGTTTTTTCCCAAAAGATTTATTTATATATTTTATGTATATTTTATGTATATTTTATGTATATAAGTTCTCCTATTTTTAGAATTATTTATTTATTTTATGTATATGAGTATGCTGTAGCTGTCTTCAGATACACGAGAAGAGGATCCATTACAGATGGTTGTGAGCCACCATGTGGTTGCTGGGAATTGAACTCAGGACCTCGGGAAGAGCAGTCAGTGCTCTTAACTGCTGAGCGATCTCTCCAACCCAAGTGCTCTGTCTTAATGCATACCAGAAGAGAGAATCAGATCCCATTACAGATGGTTATGGGCCACCACGTATGTGGTTGTAGGGAATTGAACTCAGGACCTCTGGGAGAGCAGCTAATGCGTTTAACTTCTGGGCCATCTCTCCAGCCCTGAGCTCAATTATGTTTTAAGGGCCATTTTGCTGGATATGGTAGGGCATGCTTTTAGTCCCAGCATTTGGGAGGCAAAAGCAGGTGGACCTTTGTGAGTTCCAGCATGGTCTACATAGCAAGTTCCAGGGTGCCAGGGCTATGTTATACCCTGATTTTTTATTTTATTATTTTTTTAAATAAAATAAAATAAGGCCAGGCCTTTATTTGCAGCATGGGAGAGACAGAGGGAGGTGGATCTCTGTGAGTTCAAGGTCAGTCAGGTCTACAGAATACATTCCAGGGCAGTTAGGGCAACACAGAGAAACTCTGACTTAAGGATGGATAGATAGATAGATAGATAGATAGATAGATAGATAGATAGATAGATAGACAGACAGATAAACAGATAATAAAAAGACCAAACATAAAAGATAATTTTCAACTTACTACACCTAAACCAGATTCGGACAGACATGTGACTAAAATCCCACTTCCTGGGACTGCTAGCAGGCAGCATTAAAAGCAGACCTCAGAGCATCCAGCACATACATCCATCCTCTTACACTTACCACGTCAAACTGTTTCCGGTCCAGGGGCAAAAAGCTTTTCCCATTGGAAAGGGGAAAGTTATTGGTCAGGACAGCAGTCTGGAGGCCCTTTGCTCTGATCTGAGCGATGGCCTGTGTCATCACCGGGAACTGCTTTGCCACTTGCTCACTGGTTAGCAGAGAGAAAAAGGAGCTTACAGGCACAGAAGTATTTGCCTGTGAACAGGAGAGGAGACGGACAATTAGTGTGGTTATTAGTGTGGTCCCTCATGGCCCAGAGGCGAGATCCATTCCCGGCCTCCTACTGCTGCCTGGATGTGAGAGCCCAGGGCCTGATGCCCATGATGTTAGAGTCTACACTGGTATTTTGAGAGGAGTTCTCAGTATACTGAGCAGAGGAGCCCCCAATGCCCAGGGTCAAGTGATCCTCAGCCTCAGCCTCCATAGTAACCAGGACAACAGGTAAACACCACCTTCCCTGGGTATAAGGCAGTCTTTAAAACCTCATTTAGGAGCTGGGCTTTAATTCCAACCCTGGGAGGTGAAGAAGGAGGATCTGAGCTTTGATGGTAGCCAGGGCACCAGAGAGACCCCTTCTCAAACCCTGCTTCAAAAATGAAAAAAGAAAAAACACATCCCTTGATTTAATATTAGAGTTAGAATGGTTGAAACAACCAGAGATGTGTCCCCACTGTGGTCACAAGAGTTCTTCATTCCGCTCGTGGCTTGACAGTCAAAAAGGCAGAAACGTTAGAAGAGGATCCATTAAACTTTAAAGCATGTTCATCCGGTATCGTTTATCATTAATAGCCTACAGCACTGCATGATTTTGTGTTGTGCCTTGCAGGTGGATTTCTATGAGTTCCAGAACAGCCTGGTTTACAGAGTGAGTTCCAGGATAGCCAGGGTTACACAGAGAAACCTTGTTTTAAAGATAAATAAATAAACAAACAAACAAATTACATTTACTTAAGTGTGAGTGTGGCAGTGGCATCTTATACTTGTGAAGGCCAGAAGTCAGGCCCCCCCTCCATCATTTAGATTCTGAAAGGTGAACTTAGGCCATCAGGCTTGGTGGCAAGCGCCTTAACTGGTTGAGCCATCTTGCTAGCCCCACTGCAGAAATTTTAAGCATACTAATTCAGCAGCATAAAAGATACTTTTGCCAGTGTCCCCCACCATACCTTCCTTCCATGGACATTATTACTGTGTTTAAATTGTATTTCAGTGGAGCTTTGAAGGGTACAGAAGTCACTGTACACATAAAGCTTAAATAGTGCACAGTGCGGAGAAGATGGGCACTGTTTATTGATTTAATAAACAATTTTGAGCTTTGGCTCGAAACCATTAGGCTGATGGCTCGAGCTTCAGTGTCTGTTGTAGCTTACAGTAAAGAGCAAGAGTTATTTATTCAGGCACAAACCCAATGCTGAATGCCTAGGCATGGAAGGAGGAACCTAAAAACAAAGACAGGCTCTGAGGTTTTCATCTCGGTTCATTTAAATCAATGCTAAGGCTGAATGGAAGCATACTTGAGGCCAAGAGAAAACCATGAGAAGGCTAGACATGGCGGCTCATGGCTGTAACCCAAGCACCTCGGAGGCAGATGCCAGATGCCGGAGGGTCAGCTGTTTAAGGCCATCTTGGACTACAGGGTGAGCTCAAGGCTGCTGTGGGCTACAAACCTATCTCAACATCCCTCCCCTGATCAAAGAGAAAGGGGGGGAAAAAGCAAGGAAAGGAACATTCGCCAGTCACTCACGATCTCAGAGCACAGTCTCCCAAATTCTTCCAAGAAGCCCTCGGTTGTCATCTCTCCTTTCATAAACCTCATCCAGGGCCCACTTTCGCCACCTCTGATCAAAGCCTTCAGTATAGTTCCAGAAGGGACATGATTCTGCACCTCCCATCCTGTAGACAGAACACACATGGGATAAGGAACACCACCACACGGCTGGGGATTTGCGGAGCTGGGGAGTGACAGCTCCAGGTGCTGTGGTAGCACTGTGGTGGCTGCATGTGCTCCGGGGAAGTCTGTATTCTCACTCTGAGGAGAGAGAAACACAGACAGGGAGCAGGGCTACTGACGGTCCAGTCTCACACTCACTTGAGTCTCCTGCAGAGGCCACAAGAGGACATCAGCTCCCCTGAAGCTGGAGTTACAGGCGGTTGAGAGCCATGGGCAGGGAACTAAACTCAGGTCCTCTGCAGGAGCAGTAGGCGGGCCTGACCGTCAGCATCTCTCCAGCATGGAACTTCTGTTTTGAAGCACTTTTTCTAAGAAAGTGGAACCTGTGTCTTGGGACTATTGGGCAATGTGGAAAGGTATAGAGAGAAGCAGTCGAGTTCTCCAGAACAACCACTGTCAAGGCCACGTACAAGGCGGAGGACATCAAGGTCTTAAAAGCAAAGCTTCCTCAGCCTCCAAGCGCTCTGAAGGGTACGGCCTTTCTGCCTGCCCCAGAGCTGGTAAGCATGGAAGGAACTGGCACCCTCATGTACTGTTCTTGGACGTGAATAAGGGCGGCCTCTGTGGAAAGCAAAATTTGGCAGTTTCTGTCAAAAATCTTCAGTTCATGTTTGATATCCCAGCTTTACTTCCAGGAATTTCTTCCAGGTACATTTACGAAGGAAGAGAAGTTTCCACCCAAGGCTGCGTGTGTGGAACTGCGTGCAAAGGCCTGAAAGGTAAATCTGAGTGGATAGAGGGCTTCTTATGTCAGTTATGATTATGGCTCAGGAGCCCCATCTGTCTCTCTGGGTTCTGGGGTTTTGTTTCTCTGGCACTAGGATTGACCCCAAGGCAAGCACCCAACCAGAAGCACACCCCTGCCTTAGCTGTTAAGTCTTACTGGAACATAGCCACACATCACATATATTCTCACAACAGTGACAAAGGTGACGAACTCAGAAACCTATTTGTGGCAGAGATGGTACAGCTCACAAAACTGACATGGTCCTCAGAGGAAAATCGTGCTAGCCCTTAGAGGAAGCTTACACCTACTGACATGAACACATAGAATAGGCCAGCGGGGGTGGGGGTAGGGAGGTGCAGTGACAGAGGGGAGAGCTCCAGTGGAGTCCTTGCTTAGCATACACAAGGCCTGCCCAGATCCTACCACCATGAAAAAGAAAAGTTGCCAGAATCATCTACCAGGTCAGACAAAAGAAGACAGAGAGCAGTCTGGATAGGATGTCCACACACTCACGCCCATACACTCACACACATATAAAGGTAGGATGACAAGCTCTGTTGTCCTCCCTAGGAATGCCACCCATCCCCTCTAAGACAGGTGCTCTCAATTACTGGAGCTCACTCATATGTCTAACTGGCTGGTCGTCCAGTCCCAGGAATCCTTGGACCTCCACCTAACCAGCGCACAGCTTATGAGCATAGGGTACCTTGTACAGCCTTTTTACATGGATCCTGGTACAGAACAGCTCCTCATGCTTCTGAGACAAGCACTTTCCTACTGAGCTCTCTTCCCTGCCATGCATCCACATTCTTCTAGCCTGGAATGGTCCATAAAGGAGGTTGGCACACGTGGACCTGTAACCCAGGTTCACCTGGACCGCACTACATAGCCCAGGCTGCCTTTGAACTCTCAGTGATCCTCCTGCCTCAGATTCCCATGTAATTAGAATTACAGATTTGAACCGTCTAGAAAAAATTTTGCTCGACTAAGGCTCAAAAGTCTAAAACTATGAAGAAAGAAACAGATGGCCCTAATGGTACTTTAAAAATGCAAATTTCGGTCTGGATCCTTTCTCAAAAGAAGAGATAAAGAACCATCAGAAATATTATAAATAAAATCAAAGGATGGGGACTGGTGAGATGGCTTGGGAGTTAGGAGTGTTTACTGCTCTTGAATAAACCAACGGCAGCTTCTGCAGGCACCTGCACACCATAAACTCAGGCAGGTGCACACAAATGCACATAAACAAAAATAGTGAATAAATCTCCAAAGCCATCAAAGATACTTAATATACCTGACAAAGGGTTCTTGCTGCAATTCAGCAAGAAACACGAGGGACTCACAGAAAACGAAATCTAAGTGACCTACAGACATATAGAAAGAGGCAACTGGAGACCCACAAAACATCAGATCTAGGCAGTGCTGGGCATAGTGGTACACACGGGTCACTTAGCAGTACTACGTGGACTCCTGAGCCACAGTCCTAGCAGGGGTTTACTTCTCTTTTCACTTGGCTTACATAAGTTAGTTAATGTCTAAGGCTTAGGAATGATAAACTAGAGACTTGTGTTGGGATAGTGGTTAGTTTTTTTTGTTTGTTTGTTTTTTGTTTTTTTGTTTTTTGTCAATTTGACCCAAGCTAGGGTCATATGAGAAGGCAGAAGCTCACTTGAGAAAATCCCTCCAGCAGACTGTTCTGTAGGCAAGTCTGTGGGGCATTTCTCAACCAGTGATCGATGGGGACAGCCTGGTCTGTGTGAGTGGTGCCATTTGAGGGGTGGGCAAGCCATGGGGAGGGAGCAAGCCAACAAGCAACAGTCCTCCATGGCCTCTGCTTCTGTTCCTGCCCCCAGGTTCCTGCCTTGAACTTCTGCTCTGAGTTCCCTCCATGACAGACTCTGGCTAGGGTTTAGAAATCCATAGAGACAACTCTTTCCTCCCAAGCTGCCCTTGGTCATGGTGTTTATCATAGCCACAGGTAGGGGTGAGGACAGGACGGAAACAAGAAGCTTCTTTCCTTGCACTGGAACCTAGGTATGTGGTACACAGCTGGGAAGAGGCTGTGTGACCTTCACGTCCTCCCAGTCTCCTCCCCTCCCCTACTTCCTTCTTGCAGTGCTGAGACTGGACCCAGGGCCTTATGGGTACTAGACAAGCCTTCTACCATTGAGCTACATTCCAGCCCAAATGCTATACTTTCTGGGCCTAGTGGGCCAGCCTGTGCCAAAGCTAGCCACTGTCACATTTATATGGCCTATGAGTCAGAATGGCTTTGCCTTCTGAGGAAGTTGAAAACCAACCCAACAAAACAGTATCTCGTGACACATGCAAATCCCATTGGCCCCTGGCAGACTGCCTGCTATGCCTTCATTTACCTTCACCCTGGGCTGTCTGACTCTGAATGGACAGCATTCAGGCGCTTTCAGCAGAGACTTTATGGCTCTCAGTGCCTAAGATCCTGACCTGACCCTTTGCCTCTTCTTGGAAATGCTAGTTCATCCTTGACTTAAGCTGCGAGCTCACAATGAAGTCATATCACGTATGTCAAAAACTCCAGAAGGTAACACAGGCTTGAGGCTGGCTGTGGGGAGTGCTAGGGTGTGCTGGGACAGCTTCAGGTTTGCAGGTGCCATGGTTGGGGACCCCGTTTTTGTACTTTTTCTCTGGCTGTTACTTGTTTAGTCATTATTAAGGGAGAAAAGATTTCCTTGGACTCAGTTTCCGAGGCTTTGGTTCACTGGCATAGCAGAACCTAACAGCACACATCATGATACTCAGACAGAAGGCAAAGTTCCTGTGTTACTATTTATTTATAGACAACCTTTCTTCTAGCTCAGGCTATCTTTGATGAACTTGCTGGTTAGCTGAGGATGACCCTGAATACCTGATCCTCCTGCTTCAACCTACCAAATGCCACACCTGGCTTATGAGGTGCTAGAGACTGAACCCAGGGCTCTGTGCATGCTACCAATTGACTACTGTAATTTCCATAGGTCATTTCCTTTAACTCTCCCTCAATTCCCCGGGAAGGAGAGTCCATTCTTAGCCCTGATTCGATGACAAGCAGCCATGGCTCAGAGCAGCTGAATAATTGGCCTCACATACTGCATTAACTGGGGATTAGAATTTGACCCTAGGGCCTGTCTGTTTCCACTTTCACACTCCACTTAGCCTCTAAAAGTCACAAAGAGTAAGGAGCTTACCTGCAGCCACTGTCCCTGGAGAAGGCATGAGAACTCCACCCATGTCAAAAATGACTGCTCTGTAACTTCGGCCTTTAGAATGTGTCCAGCGGAGGGCTTCCTGATGCCTGCCCAGGGGATGTTTCAGGGCAGTGGTCCTCCATGCCCAGTGGAGAGAGGAAGGCTGGAAAAGCCTCCTTATGCACATGGTGAGATGGGAGGCTGTGTGGGAAGAAGGTTCAGGGCAGCTTGAGACACAGCTTCCATCCAGGGTCAGGGTTAGGTTAGGTTAGGGTTAGGGTATCCCTGAGCTTGGTGCCACCCACAGCTCCCAGCTGAGGTACATTCCAGCCCCACCCACAGCTCCCAGCTGAGGTATGCTCCAGCCCCACCCACAGCTGGCCTCAATGACTGTTCCCCAAGTGGTCTTTGCCCCTCCACTGCTATAACCACGGAAAAGAGATTTTGAGCCCTGCCTTTCCTCAATCCCAAATCAGCTGCCTCAGGCCTGCCTGTGTTTCCTCCTGAGAACCCCATCTCCGCCTTCTTCTCTCAGTGCAGACTTCTCTTCAGAGACCCTGAAGGTTCCTGGCCTCTTCTTTCCACCTTCCTCCCTCATCAGCCCGAGGAATCCTTCAAAGCCGCAGATGTGACCACATCTTAACTCCATATTATTCCATGGGTTTGGTTTTTTTTTTTTTTAAACACATTTTGTCCATGTAGCCTTGGCTGTCTTAGAACTCACTCTGTAGACAAGGCTGGCCTTGAACTCACCTTGCCTCTGCCTCCCAAGGGCTAGGATTAAAGTCTTGCACCAGGAGCCTGCCTTAACCCCATTTAAAACCTTCATTGGAAACAGCATGTAGTAGTTCAACTACAGGAGATACTAAGGCAAGATTGCTGAGTTCCGGGCTAGCCTGGGCAACTTAAAGAACCTGGGTGTTAGTAACTGTTTCCATTGTTGTGACCCGCTCCCTGACAGAGCGGTACACGGAAGAATTTGTTTCAGGGTGCAGTTTCAGAGAGCTTAATTCCTAGTTGTGCATGCAGCTCCATGCACTTGGCCAGAACATCATGACAGAAAAGACGTTTGTGCTTCATGGCCAAGCAGGAAGCAGAGAGAAGGAACATAGGAAATGGCCAGGAAAAGACACCAGGACACACACCAGGGACTTGCTTCCTCTAGCTGGGCCCCACCTCCCAGGATTCACCAGATCCTACAAAGTTATCTCACTACAAATCTGTCATGGGATCAATCCACTGATTGGGTCCAGAGCCCTCAGAGGAAACTGTCTCTGGATCCCTTCAAGAGGCCTGGTTTCCTAACTTAGGAAGCCTTCCTAATCAAGTATGAGAAATTGGGTTTTTATTGGGGCTTGCAGGTACACACCTATAATCTCAGCACTGGGGAGACAGAGGCAGGGGATCTCTGTCTCCAGAGCAGCCAGGGCTACATAATGAGACCCCATCTCACACACACAAACAAACCTGGGATAGACATAAAAACTCACAAACAAAACCAAGACCTAAACAAAGGCACCTTTCTTCTCTTTTTCTCTTTTATTGAGATGGGTCTTGCTCTGCTGCCCTAGCTGGTCTCAAGTGCTTGGGTCCAGGCAATCCTCCTGCCTTAGTCTCCCTAGTTAGCTGGTATGGCAGGCACATATGGACTGCTGTACCCAGCTAACAGAAGGTTAAAGAGTAAATCTTGAAAATGGCATGATGTACTTAGTCATCAAAATTTGGCTGAATTTGGTAGTTAAAAAAAACCATAACAAACCTCCCAACCCCCAAACTTCAAGGCTGATGACTCTTTCAATTTTACTTTTATGCTGAGGCCAAAGTCTATGATAGACAACAAACTGACGTGGGGGCAAAGATTACAGTCTTATGCTACCACTTCTGGGTTGTGTATCCCTGGGGAATCGGACTCTGGCCTTTGTCTACACTTGGCAAGCTCTCTGTCTCCTTTCTCTCCGGGCCTTGGCACCTGCTGTACCAGCAGACCACAACCTTTTCCCCTGCTACGTCTGTCTGCCTGGTGAATTTCCACTCAGCTTTACACCTCAGCCTTGCTTTCTTCTCCAGGGGCAGCCTTGAATGTCAGGCTAGACGGGGCTAGTCAGCAAGAAAAGGCTGAGAGAAATATAGGAAAGGAAGAGCTAGGGACACACTCGAGTGGCTGACAGCCACGAAGAGCTGTGACAGCTTGTCCATGCCTGGTTAACAATGCTAGTTTCCTGGAACTGGCATCTTCTATGCCACAAAGCTTGTCAACCAGAATGAGGTTAGACTAATGCCTCGATCATATTCCATCCACAGTCACAGAGTGTACAGTTCTATATTAGAGAGATGGGGTAGAAAAGACCTAAGTGGTCTGGACTGACTGGTTTCCAAATCCGACTCTGCTACCCACTGAGAGTGAGGTCCTGGGTACATTACCTTCCGAGCCTCAGGTTTCTCCTCTGTAAAATGGGGACAATTATAGTACCTATTGAAAGGGGGCGAGGGCCACCACTGTCTAAGGTAAAGAATGTCATGCTATGAAGTTACTGTGTGGTACACCATTTAAGGTTACCTAACACTTGAGTTGGGGACCTGCCTCAGCAGATGACATGTGCTTAGCATGCTGAAGGCCATAGGTCAACCTCAGCACCATAAACCACTGTCTGACACACGGTCAGATGGCCTACACTGTGGGTGGCTTGTGTCCTTTCATGTAAGCCCATTATTCCCCTGGGGGTGGGATGACTTGTGGCACAGAAGGGGACATTTGGCAATATCTGGGCATCTTTTTTGGTGGTCACCACAAGGTGACAGTACTACTGATGTCTATGGTGCACAGACACACACGCATGCACTTTGAAGCGATTTTCAGGTCCTGAAACGTGAGCAGAAGTTGGGAAACCCTGGCATTAAAGGGTATGAGACATATTACACAGGAAATAGCACAAGCACCTCCACGTACTCTGCTTCCTGTTACAGTACAGTTTGTATACACGGTCTCTCCTGCACCTCTTACACAAGAGCACGGACAGAAGGGCATCCTGCCATGTCATGGTTTTTTCTTTATACATGCACTGATTTTACCTGGCTTTTCTCTTTCTTTCGTGTCTCTGTGTGTGTGTGTGTGTGTACTAGACACTGAACATAGAGCCTATTCCCCAAGCATTCTACCACGGAGGTACATTCCCTGTTGTGTGTGCTCACCATGGCTCCTGCACAGAGGACAATCCTTGACTTAGTTCTATCCTGCCATCTTGTGAGGCACAAAGCCTTCAGCAGAAGCCTGTAACTCTAGCACCGGTGAGGTGGAAGAGGCAGGAGGGTCAGAAGTTCAAGGACACCTGTTTCCAATATACACAAAACACAGCTTATCTTTTCTCCAATATATAGGGTTAGAGCTATCTTGGACTACACCAAACCTTGTCTCAAAACAACTCCAAACAGCTAAACAATGGCCTGACGGTGGTGGGCAGGCCTGTATCACACAAGTTTGGAGGCGGAGGCAGAGGCAGGTAGATCTCTGAGTTCGAGGCCAGCCTGGTCTACAGTGTTCCAGGACTGTCAGGTGTTCATGGATAAACTCTGACTCAGAAAACAAACAAACAAAAACAACCATAAAACTCAACAACTACAAAAAAAAAAATAAAAAAATAAAACCAAAACCAAACACAACCAAACAAACCAAATTAACCATGACCTATAGGCTTATATGTCTCTACACAGCGTTTCATTTCACACAACTGTGTGGTTATGCAACAGCTAACTCAGGATCGCACGAGTGTCCTGTCTGGGGCTGTTTTCGGTGCCTGCGAAATCACCATCCCAGGCAGCCCCGCAGTGTTCGGCTCTCAGTGGATTATCTGTGAAGCCGAGGCGCTCCTAACCAGCCCATCGCCATACCTGCAGAAAGTTACAACCCCGAGGCCGAGGACCCAGGAACCCTCAGAGTCTCTGCGAACCCTCAGAGTCTCGGTGCACCCTGCGGGGATACTAGGCGGGACAAACGGAGAGAGGGGGTCAAACGTAAAAGAAATAAGCCAGAACGCTCTGCACGGACTGCGCACGCTCCTCGGACACTGTCCTGTCCAGTCAGTCAAGGGTCAGAAGCGACTGCGGAAAGCGCATGCGCGCCCGGAGCCTCGCCCCTTCCCGCAGGCGCGTGCGCGTGCGCGACCCCGCGGGTCAGAGACGGCGGCCGAGAGGCGGAAGTGTTGGTTGTTGTGGCTCGGCCGGCTGCGCGAGAGGGGCTGCCGCTGCTCAGGCGGCGGCCGCGGCACTGAGGCGGTGGCGGCGCTGCCGACCGCGGGCCGCTCGGCCTCTGGGCTCGGCCCGCAGTCTTCCCTCAGCCCACCGGGGCCCACGCCGACCAGCACCTGTCCTATGAGTGTGTCACTGGTGGTCATCCGACTGGAGCTCGCGGGTCACTCGCCGGTCCCCGCCGACTTCGACTTCAGCGCCGCCGGTGAGTCCGCGGCCTCGCGCAGGGCCGGCGGGTCGGCAGCCCTCGCTCCACCCGCCCCCGGGCTCGCCAGGTTCCTCTGCTCGACGCCGCCCTCGCTGCGAGAGAGCGCGGCCTGGGGCGGGGTTGGGGGGGGGGATGCTGTGCGCTTTTCCCAAACTGGAAGACAGGCCAGTGATCAAACGATTTGCCCAAAGTTAGATATGAGTGGCTGGAAACACGGGTTCTAACCCAGCCGGTCCTGAGAATCTGACGTCTTCACCAGCAGCCACAGACTTCCTTAGTGGGCCATGCAGCTTCGGCTCTCCTCTGATCGTCACAACCTTACCTGATAACATTGAGGCTCCTGAGGGGAAGGCAGGAGGACCGGCAACCAGAAGCCAGTCCGGGTTACGGGGAAACCTGTCTAAACAAACAGACAGAGAGAGAAGGTGTGTGTGTGGGAGGGTAGTTGCTTGGTATCTGTCAGAGTTTTGTCGTGCCCTGAATCAGACTTGGTCTCTAATTTGTGCCATACGGACTAAATGTCGTAAGCTGATGGAAAAGAGAAACAGGAACACTTACTTAGGTTGGAGAGCTGGGCTGGCGCTTGCTCTCGGAAGAATGGCATCACTGGACACTCTGTGAGTCCAGCCTTTGGAACTGCAGAAGAAGAATTGAGTTGTGGTCTTTCTTGTTGTCCTGTTGGACTCAAATGACTGATTTATTTCAAGGTTACAAGCAGCTTTCAAGAGCTCAAAGTGACCCCTAGATCTGAAAGTCAGCTAAGTTGGCACTAGGCACAAACTGATAACTTCATCCAGGCCCAGTCATGGAGACATTTATGCAGCAAAGCCTAGGGTGAGCGCTCCTACTGTGTGCTGGGCTGGACAAGCCTGGGGTCTGCCTCAGACCTGATGTTACGGTAATTTCAGTCACATCTCAGAGATTCTGAAATGCCACTTATTCATGAGTAGAACTCCCAGAGGGACTGAGGCAGGCACTGGAAAAGGGCCTCATCCATGGGCACGGTGAAGCTCGGTAGAGGAGGAGGAAAGCTATTGATTGGAGTGCCGAGAAGTGAGAGGAATTTGTTCTGTCGTAAGGTATTAATCTTTCATGTGTTCTTCAGCTGGAGAGATGTCCAATGAGGAGATCAAAACGAAGACATTGGCTTCAGCTGCCGCCTGCCTAGAAGGGAAGTCACCAGGGGAAAAAGCAGCGATCATCCACCAGCACCTTGGCCGTCGGGAAATGACCGATGTGATTATTGAGACCATGAAGGCCAGCACAGGTATGCCCTCAGGAAGCCTGGCTGTGCCCTCGTACTATGAGCCCCTGGCTGTGTATTTTCTCTGGTTGGTGAGCCGGTGAGGCTCACCTCTGGTGTACTTATTAATTAGGATGACTTATTATGGAAGTTTTAGTCTTTGTCCATTCACCTCCTGAGCGGTGGGATTATGTGTATACACCAGTATGTCCAGTTTGTGTGCTGCTGCACACAGACCCAGGGCTTCTTGCCTGTAAGGCTAGCACGCCACCAAGTGAGCCACAGTTCCAGCGTGTGTATTTCTTTTCTTTTTTTTTTTTTTTTGTTTTTCGAGGCAGGGTTTTTCTGTGTAGCCCTGGCTGTCCTGGAACTCACTCTGTAGACCAGGCTGGCCTCGAACTCAGAAATCCGCCTGCCTCTGCCTCCCAAGTGCTGGGATTAAAGGCATGCGCCATCACTGCCTGGCGTGTGTATTTCTTTTTAAGCACTTGTGTTTTTTCTGTGATTTTTGAAGCATATTTCATTGTCCTTTTTTTTTTTTTCCTAAATTAGTAATAAATTTGGATACAGAGGTGCATGCCTTTAGTCCCACCTCCTCGGGGGGCAAAGAGTTATTTAAACCCTCCAGTTTGGAAACAGATAACCTAAGATCCTGTTTTAAAAGAGTAGTAATACAGGAAAAACTAGACTGATTGTAACACGGTGGGTTCTTCACTCTGGTGGGAGTGATCACCAGTACTAACCCGGCTCCAGGGGAGCAGTGCGTCCTTGGGGAAGCCTGCTGCAGGCTCCCTGCTCTGCTGGCCTGAGCAGCCGAGGGAGTGGATGCCTTCTGCATCTCCCTCATAGGTGTGGTCAGAACTGGAAGGTTCAGTTTTCAGAGAGCACTGACTGACTGTCACACTGAGGAGCTGGCGGTAAATGTCTCCTGCTTGTGTTGGGGTGCTGCTGGATGGGCGGGGGGGGGGGGGGGGGGGGGGGGGGGGGTTGGGGTGTGGGTGTTGGAGGGGTAGAGGGGTGTGGGGGGGGGGGGGGGGGGTGGGTGGGGTTTCTGTTGGGGTTTGAGAGTATTGAGAGATTTTTTTTTTTATTAAATTATTTTATTTATTTACATTCCAAATGATGCCCTTCCCCCTCACCCCCAGTGTTAAGAGATTTTTACTTGGATATGTTTTTAGCTAAAGAGAGCTTTAAGTGTTCTTGGGATATTCCCAAACCCAACAATTCAACAGTATGGTTTGTTGGTTTTTTGTGACAGGGTCTCTTACATCTGCAGCTTTGCTGCTCCAGCCTCCTGGTGTTGGGATTACAGGCATGCGCCACCACACCCAGCATGAATATGGTTCTTAACGCAATACAGTCCAGTCTCTCTGTCACAATTTACTGTTCCACTTGAAATTCTAACTCTCTTAGGCCCCTTAAGCTTATTCCCAGCTGTTGGTGATCTGCTAATTTTCACTTTTATAAGATGAGTTGAGAGACACAACAGAAGAAAAGAAGCCCTCAGCAGCCCCCGTCTCCGTACAGAGAAGTAGAGAGCAGAGTGAGCCTGTGAACACAGCCCCAGAGTCTCCATCCAAGCAGCTCCCAGACCAGATCTCCTTCTTCAGCGGCAACCCTTCCGTTGAAATAGTCCACGGCATCATGCACCTGTACAAGACAAAGTAAGCAAAGCTGTCTTCCTTCAGACTGCTCTGGTCTTGCTCGAGTAGGGAGAACACTCTGTGTGCCTAGAACGAGTTCAGGCTGAGGCTCTGACAACCACTGCCCTAGGTACTGTGGACTACACAGTTGTGAGTGTTGTGTGTTGGACAGTGGAGACTGGGCCAAAGCTTTCCTTACTCAAATGAACCTGTGCATGCCCATAAGAAAAGCTTGGGAAACACTCTGTTAAGCAGTAGGCACGGGTACTGACTGGGGGACTGAAAACCAAAGGAGCCGGAGCATCCCATGCTCCTGTCTTTACCATAACTATATCAAACCCCAGAAGCCAGCTGAGGTTCCTTGAAGTGCCTGTTTTCATGGCTTCGGTTTGACAGGTCTCACTGATAACCCTGGCTGGTTTGGAACTCAGACATGTGCCTGTAAAGGTGTGCACCGCAGGCCTGGCTTTTACAATTTTTTCCCCCTGTTTAAAAACAAACAAACAAACAAACAAAAAACAACTTTCTTTTGGAAGCTCAAGAAAAGCACTTGGACAGATAACCCAGCAGCTGGATCGTCAGCTCTCTGCATACGGTAATTGGTTGATGTCTCAACAACTGTCTTTGCCCTAACTTGTCTGCCATGTCCCTCCAGGGAACTGGGAGACAAGCCAGTCATCAGGTAGCCATTTGGATCCCAGCTGTCACATTCATTTTCAGTATATCAAAAGCAAATGGCACAGTAGAAGGATTCCCTTCCTCTCTCGCAGCTGTTCAGATCGACAGTACTTTTTCTACCCATTGTCAGAGGTTAGAATTGTCTAATAGATTTGTGCTCACTCTTCTGGAGCTCTTAAGAGAACTTCAGAGTAGCGCTGTGCCTCATAGTTACTCAACAATAGATTATTATTATTCAAAAATTAAAGAGACTGAAACATGGGGCTGAAGACGTGGCTCAGAGGTTAAGAGCAGTGACTGGTCTTGCAGAGGACCTGGGTTCAGTTCCCAGCACCCACAAGGTGGCTCGCAGCCATCTTTAACTCTAGTTCCATGGGGTCCATGCCTTCTTCTAAGCCACCAGGCCTGCATGTGGTATACAGACAAATGTGTAGGCAAACACTCATACACATGAAAATAAATATTTTTTGAAAAGAGAATAAAACACTGAGTCTGGTAGTATAAATTAACAACTTTAAATCATAATTGAAAGTTCTGGCCGGGCGGTGGTGGCGCACACCTTTAATCCCAGCACTTGGGAGGCAGAGGCAGGCAGATTTCTGAGTTCGAGGCCAGCCTGGTCTACAGAGTGAGTTCCAGGATAGCCAGGGCTACACAGAGAAACCCTGTCTCGAAAAACCAAAAAAAAAAAAAAAAAAAAAAAAAGAAAGTTCTGGAGAGATACTATGTGAGGTGAATACAGTCAAAATACGTTGTGTGAAATTCTCAAAGAACTAATCAAATGCCTTTTTTTAAGATTGAAAACTCAACAGCAAGGGCTATACAGAGAAACCCTGTCTCGGAAAAAAAAGATTGAAAACTCAGGTGGAGGTAATGTAGACTGTTTAGGGCTTCCCTCAAAGTGCGCTGCAAACTCGCAGAAAAGGACACAGGCACTCATGAGTGTATGTTTTCAAGTAAACGCAACAGTTATTTGAGTTGATTTGTGAAATATTAGCCATTTTGTTTTTCATATTTTCTCAGACAAAAGAGTTGTTTGGTATCGTTCTCCAGACTTTTCAAGACGGTCTCATTGTCTTCCTCTTAGTAAGATGACCTCCCTGAAAGAAGACGTGCGGCGCAGTGCCATGCTGTGTGTCCTCACGGTCCCTGCCACCATGACCAGTCATGACCTCATGAAGTTTGTTGCCCCGTTCAATGATGTGATTGAGCAACTGAAAATCATCAGAGACTCTACTCCGAACCAGTACATGGTGCTGATCAAGTTCAGTGCGCAGGTAACGCTGAGAACCAGACATGGTGCTGACCAAGTTCAGTGCGCAGGTAACAC
>JANHMN010000023.1:30459088-30483162 GCA_030674055.1 Rhabdomys pumilio | reverse complement strand
CTCAGGCAGCACTAAGATCTGAATCTGAACATGGTGGACAGGGAAACTGAGTCTGGAGAGGGTGATAAGTTAGTGGCCTGAGAACCAGAAGTTGGAGGTTGGATGTCCACTGCTGTTTGGCCTTTGTTTTCCTCAAGAAACTAATTTAAGACATCACACACCATTAATGCTAGCATTTAGGAGGCGGTAGCAGGCAGACCTCTGAGTTTGAGGCCAGCCTGGGACAGAGCAAGTTCTAGGACAGCCAGAACTACACAGAGAAACACTTTCTCTAAAAACCAACCAAACAGGTAAAACCAAACAGAACAAGAAGAGGCTGGTTTGATAAGTGACACTCCTGCAGTACCAGGAAAGAGTAAGAGATTCTACATGATCAGCCCTGAGGAGAAAATGCCAAGGCCAGTTCCTTGGCACCATTTTCTCTGGGTAGTAATGCCAGTGTCATGGAGCATGCTGGCATTTTCCTCTCTCTGTCCCTCACCCACCCACACACACAGGGCTTCCTGGAACTTTCCAGAAACAGACCAGGATACCTTTGAGCTCTCCGTCCTTGTACCCCCATTTTCCAAGTGTGTGCCAACACTGCTGGCGCTACACACACACATTTTCATGATGACAGGGAGATAATTTGAGCCTTACACCACTCTGGCCAAACCATCTCCTCAAAGCCTCTGTGTCCATGAGGCCAAAGCTTACCAGTGAGTGACTGCTTGTAGACTCCCTGTAGGATTGCAGCCACACGGAAAAAGGAGAAAGCCATGTAGAAGTTCCAGTTGTCTATGGGTGGGATGCCCGTGTGAAGACAGTACATCCTGAAGTACTCCTCCACGGTGGGGATGCCAGTGGAGCCATCCTCAATGGGTCATTTGATCAGAAGCAGTCCCAGAGGGTCTGGGCACAGAGCTCAGTGTCACAGCACTTGCCAGGCCCTGGGGTGATGCCTGCCTAACACTCACAAAGACGCCCAGACACGGGTGTACAGACACACATAGACATGCACAGGCATCAGAAGAATAATCTCACTGTATTATGAAGCAGATAAAGATGACAGGACGGCAGCTTCCACTGATTTGCTTGCACCGTGACATGTGACACCTGACTAGAAGTCAGAACACCCTGTGTCCTGGGAATTACATGACTAGAAAGATGTCCAGTGTCTCACTTTATTGGGTCAGAAGACAGGTGATGGTGAAAAAAAAAAAGACCACCAGCAGCAGTACCACCAAAACCCTCAGAAACAAAGTATCCAAATAAGAAAGAAATTAAATGTCTTATATTATGTCTAGGTGATAAAGGTTATCACTGCAAATTAAATCATCCAAGAAATACTTAATGAGCATCTGTCCAAACTATACTCCTAGACTGGGCGTGGCAGCACAGGCCTGTAATCCTACCACTCTGAGGCAGAGGTGGGAAGATCATTGGAGTTTAAGGCCAGCCTGGGCCATGAGCAAGTCCAATACAGTCACAGGACTACACAGTGAGACCCTGTCTCAAAACCAATAAAGGGCTACAGAGATGGCCCAGTGACTAAGGGTGCTTGCTGCTCTTACAGAGGACCAGAGGTAGGTTCTCAGCACCTATGCCAGGCAGCTGCCTATGACCTAGGCTCAGGGAGAGTTTCTATGCCTGCCCCTCAACTCTATGGAACCTACCTGTCTGTGTACACACCCGTCCACACATATGCACGCAATTGAAAATAGGCCTCAAAAACAAAACAGCTGGGGCTGGAGAGATGGCTAAGTGATTAAAAGCACTGACTGTTCTTCCAGAGGTCCTGAGTTCAATTCCCAGAAACCACATGGTGGCTCACAACCTTCTGTAATGGGATCTGATGCCCTCTTCTGGTGTGTGACTGAAGACAGCTATAATGTATTCATATAAATAAAAATGAATAAATCTTTAAAAAAGAAAGGAAGGAAGCAAGCAAGCAAGCAGCGTGGGCAAGCCATGGGGAGGGAGCAAGCCAACAAACAACAGTCCTCCATGGCCTCTGCTTCTGTTCCTGCCCCCAGGTTCCTGCCTTGAACTTCTGCTCTGAGCTCCTTCCATGACAGACTCTAGCTAGGGTGTGGAACTCCATAGAGACAACTCCTTCCTCCCAAGCTGCCCTTGGTCATGGTGTTTATCATGGCAACAGGTAGGGGCAAGGACAGGACGGCAACAAAGAAGCTTCTTTCCTTGCACTGGAACCCAGGTATGTGGTACACAGCTGGGAAGAGGCTGTGTGACCTTCGGGTCCTCCCAGTTTCCTCCCCTGACCCAGTCTTCCTGCAGTGCTGAGAATGAACCCAGGGTCTAACACTGTACCTCCTGGGACTAGTTGGCCAGCCTGTGCCAAAGCTAGCCACTGTCACTTTTTGTATGGCCTGTGAGTCAGAATGGCTTTGCCTTCTGAGGAAGTTGAAAACCAACCCAACAAAACAATATCTCGTGACACATGCAAATGCCATTGGCCCCTGGCAGACTGCCTGCTATGCCTTCATTTACCTCCACCCCGGGCTGCTCTGGCTCTGAATGGGCAGCATTCAGGCGCTTTCAGCAGAGACTTTATGGCTCTCAGTGCCTAAGATCCTGACCCTTTGCCTCTTCTTGGAAATGCTAGCCCATCCTTGACTTAAGCTGCGAGCTCACAATGAAGTCATATCACATATGTCAAAAACTCCAGAAGGTAACACAGGCTTGAGGCTGGCTGTGGGGAGTGCTAGGGTGCGCTGGGACAGCTTCAGGTTTGCAGGTGCCATGGTTGGGGACTCCGTTTTCATACTTTTTCTCTGGCTGTTACATGTTTAGTCATTATTAAGGGAGAAAAGATTTCCTTGGACTCAGTTTCCGAGGCTTTGGTTCACTGGCATAGCAGAACCTAACAGCCCACATCATGATACTCAGGCAGAAGGCAAAGTTCCTGTGTTACTATTTATTTATAGACAACCTTTCTTCTAGCTCAGGCTATCTTTGAACTTGCTGGTTAGCTGAGGATGACCCTGAATACCTGATCCTCCTGCTTCAACCTACCAAATGCCACACCTGGCTTAGGTGCTAGAGACTGAACCCAGGGCTCTGTGCATGCTACCAATTGACTACTGTAATTTCCATAGGTCATTTCCTTTAACTTTCCCTCAATTCCCCGGGAAGAAGAGTCCATTCTTAGCCCTGATTCGCTGACAAGCAGCCAAGGCTCAGAGCAGCTGAATAATTGGCCTCACACACTGCATTAAGTGGGGATTAGAATTTGACCCTAGGGCCTGTCTGTTTCCACTTTCACACTCCATTTAGCCTCAAAAAAGTCACAAAGAGTAAGGAGCTTACCTGCAGCCACTGTCCCTGGAGAAGGCATGAGAACTCCGCCCATGTCAAAAATGACTGCTCTGTAACTTTGGCCTTTAGAATGTGTCCAGCGGAGGGCTTCCTGATGCCTGCCCAGGGGATGTTTGAGGGCAGTGGTCCTCCATGCCCAGTGGAGAGAGGAAGGCTGGAAAAGCCTCCTTATGCACATGGTGAGATGGGAGGCTGTGTGGGAAGAAGGTTCAGGGCAGCTTGAGACACAGCTTCCATCCAGGGTCAGGGTTAGGTTAGGTTAGGGTTAGGGTATCCCTGAGCTTGGTGCCACCCACAGCTCCCAGCTGAGGTATGCTCCAGCCCCACCCACAGCTCCCAGCTGAGGTATGCTCCAGCCCCACCCACAGCTGGCCTCAATGACTGTTCCCCAAGTGGTCTTTGCCCCTCCACTGCTATAACCATGGAAAAGAGGTTTTGAGCCCTGCCTTTCCTCAATCCCAAATTAGCTGCCTCAGGCCTGCCTGTGTATCCTCCTGAAAACCCCATCTCCACCTTCTTCTCTCAGTGCAGACTTCTCTTCAGAGACCCTGAAGGTTCCTGGCCTCTTCTTTCCACCTTCCTCCCTCATTAGCTTGAAAAATCCTTCAAAGCCGGAGGCAGTGGTGGTGCATGCCATTAATCCCAGCACTTGGGAGGCAGAGGCAGGCGGATTTATGAGTTCTAGGCCAGCCTGGTCTACAGAGTGAGTTCCAGGACAGTCAGGGCTACACAGAGAAACCCTGTCTCGAAAAACCAAAAAAAAAAAAAAATCCTTCAAAGTCACAGATGTGACCACATCTTAACTCCATTTTTATTTCATGGTTTGTTTGCTTGTTTGTTTTGACACAAGGCTTATTATCAATGGCTTTCTTATAACTCACTCTGTAGACAAGCTGGCCTTGAACTCACCTTGCCTCTGCCTCCCAAGGGCTAGGATTAAAGTCTTGCACCAGCGGCCTGCCTTAACCCCATTTAAAACCTTCATTGGAAACAGCATGTAGTAGTTCAACTACAGGAGATACTAAGGCAAGATTGCTGAGTTCCGGGCTAGCCTGGGCAACTTAAAGAACCTGGGTGTTAGTAACTGTTTCCATTGCTGTGACCGGCTCCCTGACAGAGCAGCACAACAGAACGATTTGTTTTGGGGTGCAGTTTCAGAGAGCTTAATTTGTTGCTGTGCACACAGCTCCATGCACTTGGCCAGAACAAAATGACAGAAAAGACATTTGTACTTCATAGCCAAACAGGAAGCAGAGAGAAGGAACATAGGAAATGGCCAGGGGAAGACACCAGGACACACACCAGGGACTTGCTTCCTCTAGCTGGGCCCCACCTCCCAGGATTCACCAGATCCTACAAAGTTATCTCACTACAAATCTGTCATGGGATCAATCCACTGATTGGGTCCAGAGCCCTCAGAGGAAACTGTCTCTGGATCCCTTCAAGAGGCCTGGTTTCCTAACTTTGGAAGCCTTCCTAATCAAGTATGAAAAATTGGGTTTTTATTGGGGCTTGCAGGTACACACCTATAATCTCAGCACTGGGGAGACAGAGGCAGGAGATCTCTGTCTCCAGAGCAGCCAGGGCTACATAATGAGACCCCATCTCACACACACAAACAAAACTGGGATAGACATAAAAACTCACAAGCAAACAAAACCAAGACCTTAACAAAGGAACCTTTCTTCTTTTTTTCTCTTTTATTGAGATGGGTCTTGCTCTGCTGCCCTAGTTGGTCTCAAGTGCTTGGGTCCAGGCAATCCTCCTGCCTTAGTCTCCCTAGTTAGCTGGTATGGCATGCATATATGAACTGCTGTACCCAGGTAGCAAAAGATTAAATGGTAAATCTTGAAAATGGCATGATGTACTTACTCACCAAAATTTGGCTGAATTTGGTAGTTAAAAAACAAAACAAGGACTGGAGAGATGGCTCAGAGGTTAAGAGCACTGACTGTTCTTCCAGAGGTCCTGAATTCAATTCCCAGCAACCACATGGTGGCTCACAACCGTCCGGAATGGGATCTGATGCCCTCTTCTGATGTGTCTGAAGAGAGCAATGATGAATACTTAAAATAAATATATCTTGAAACAAAAAAGAATTTTAAAAAAATGATTAAGCTTTAAAAAAAACCAAAACAAACAAACAAACAAAAACCAAAACAAACAAACACAAATCCCTCAAACCCCAAACTTCAAGGCTGATAACCTCTCTCAATTTTACTTCTTTCTATGAGGGACAAGTGTGTACAAAGGCCAGTCTATGAGGGACAACAAGCTGACGTGGAGGCAGAGATTACAGGCTTATGTTATCACTTCTGGGTTGTGTATCCCTGGGGAATCAAAGTCTGGCCTTTGTGCACACTTGGCAAGCCCTCTGTCTCCCTGTTCTCTGGGCCTTGGCACCTGCTATGCTGGCAGACCACAACCTTTTCCCCTGCTATGTCTGTCTGCCTGGTGAATTTCCACTCAGCTTTACACCTCAGCCTGGCCTTCTTCTCCATAGATTTTATTTCTTCCCCCAAGCAGAGTGGGGCAATTTTGTGGTGGACCCCCACCCCCAACGTCCCTTTTCCATCCCTGTTGTAGAGTATTTAACCTCCACACACTAACTGCTCTCCTATCTGCCCCTATAGTCAGCTCCTTCAGGCAAGGACTGAGTTGTCTTAGACAGCCAGCCCCTGGGGCTTGGTGCTTGAGTCAGACAGCTCCTCAGGCTAAAGGACCTGAAGGAAGAGTAAAGCAGATAGATCAGAAAATAGCATGGAGTTGTGAGTAAGCATGACTGTATCCCTAGCACAAGAAAGGCAGAGGTGGGGCAGCCTTGAATGCCAGGGTAGCCCAGGCTAGCCAGCAAGAGAAGGGAGAGAGAGATGCAGGGAGGAAAGAGCTAAGGACACACTTGAGTGGCTGACAGCCACGAAGGGCTGTGACAGCTTTTCCATGCCTGGTTAACAATGCTAGTTTCCTGGAACTGGCATCTTCTATGCCACAAAGCTTGTCAACCAGAATGAGGTTAGACTAATGCCTCGATCATATTCCATCCACACCCACGGAGTGTACAGTTCTATATTACAGAGATGGGGTAGAAAAGACCTAAGGGGTCTGGACTGACTGGTTTCCAAATCCGACTCTGCTACCCACTGAGAGTGAGGTCCTGGGTACATTACCTTCTGAGCCTCAGGTTTCTCCTCTGTAAAATGGGGACAATTATAGTACCTATTGCAAGGGGGCGAGGGCCACCACTGTCTAAGGTAAAGAATGTCATGCTATGAAGTTACTGTGTGGTACACCATTTAAGGTTACCTAACACTTGAGTTGGGGACCTGGCTCAGCAGATGACATGTGCTTAGCATGCTGAAGGCCATAGGTCAACCTCAGCACCATAAACCACTGTCTGACACACGGTCAGATGGTCTACACTGTGGGTGGCTTATGTCCTTTCACGTAAGCCCATTATTCCCCTGGGGGTGAGATGACTTGTGGCACAGAAGGGGACATTTGGCAATATCTGGGCATCCTTTTTGGTGGTCACCACAAGGTGACAGTACTACTGATGTCTATGGTGCACAGATACATATGCATGCACTCTGAAGAGATTTTCAGGTCCTGAAACGTGAGCAGAAGTTGGGAAACCCTGGCATTAAAGGGGTACGAGATGGGGCTGGACAGATGGCTCAGTGGTTAAGAACACTGACTGCTGTACCAGAGGACCTGAGTTCAATTCCCAGCAACTAAATGGTGGCTCACAACCATCTGTAACGGGATCCGATGTCCTTTTTTGATTGTGCCTGAAGACAGCAACTGTCTACTCACATACATGAAATAAATAAATCTTTTTTTTTAAGTAAAAATACTAAAATTAAAAAAAGGGTTATGAGACATATTACACAGGAAATAGCATAAGCACCTCCATGTACTCTTCTTCCTGTTACAGTACAGTTTGTATACACGGTCTCTCCTGCACCTCTTACACTAGAGCACGGACAGAAGGGCATCCTGCCATGTCATGGTTTTTTCTCCATACATGCACTGATTTTACCTGGCTTTTCTCTTTCTTTCGTGTGTCTGTCTGTGTGTGTGTACTAGACACTGAACGCAGAGCCCCAAGCATTCTACCACTGAGGTACATTCCCCGTTGTGTGTGCTCACCATGGCACCTGCACAGAGGACAATCCTTGAGTTAGTTCTATCCTGCCATCTTGTAAGGCACAAAGCCTTCAGCAGAAGCCTGTAACCCTAGCACTGGTGAGGTGGAAGAGGCAGGAGGGTCAGAAGTTCAAGGACACCTGTTTCCAACATACAGAGAACACAGCCTATCTTCTCTCCAATATATAGGGTTAGAGCTATCTTGGGCTACACCAAACCTTGTCTCAAAACAACTCCAAAGAGCTAAACAATGGCCAGACGGTGGTGGGCAGGCCTGTATCACACAAGTTTGGAGACAGAAGCAGGCAGATCTCTGAGTTCGAGGCCAGTTGGTCTACAGAATGAGTTCCAGGACAGTCAGGTGTTCACGGAGAAACTCTGATTCGGAAAACAACAACATAAAACTAACAAAAAAATTAAAGCAATAACAAAACCAATCACAACAAAACCAAATTTAACTTTGACCAGCATAGCCCTGTCTCTACACAGCGTTTCATTTCACACAACTGTGTGGTTATGCAACAACTAACTCAGGATCGCACGAGTGCCGGAGGTTGTCCTGTCTGGGGCTGTTTTCGGTGCCTGCGAAATCACCATCCCAGGAAGCCCCGCAGTGTTCAGCTCTCAGTGGATTATCTGTGAAGCCGTGGCGCTCCTAACCAGCCCATCGCCATACCTGCAGAAAGTTACAACCCCGAGGTCGAAGACCCAGGAACCCTCAGAGTCTCTGCGAACCCTCAGAGTCTCGGTGCACCCTGCGGGGATAGTAGGCGGGACAAACGGAGAGAGGGGTCAAACGTAAAAGAAACAAGCCAGAACGCTCTGCACGGACTGCGCACGCTCCTCGGACACAGTCCTGTCCAGACAGGCAGCCAAGGTTCAGCAGCGACTGCCGAGAGCGCATGCGCGCCCGGAGCCTCACCCCCCCCTTCTCGCCGGCGCGTGCGCGTGCGCGTGCGCGACCCGCGGGTCAGAGACGGCGGCCGAGAGGCGGAAGTGTAGGTTGTTGTGACTCGGCCGGCTGCGGGACAGGGGCTGCCGCTGCTGAGGAGGTGGCGGCGCTGCCGACCGCGGGCCGCTCGGCCTCTAAGCCGAGCTAAGGTTTGTGAGTAAAGGGAACTCACGACACAGGCTTCCTTGTTGAGGGATACAGGGTGGACAGCCCCGTGGTAGGTGTTCGATAATGTTTATGTGCGTGTGGTCAGGGAGGACAGCTTGCAGGAATCAGCTGTCTACGTCATGTAGGTTACAGGGATTGGGTTTGCATTGACAAATTATATATCATTTATTTTGTATGCGAGTGGTTTACTATGTAGTTCTGGCTGGATTGGAATTAACCACATCTACCAGGCTGGCCTCAAAGGCACAGAGATCTGCTCGACTCTGCCTCCACAGTGTTTGGCTTAAAGATACATACTACCACATCTCCAGATATCATATTTAAAGACAGTTTCTTTCATTTTATTTCCGACAAGGTCTCATCTGTAGTTTATGACACCATAGATTTTCCTGTTTATCCCAGGCTGGCCTTGAACTCTCAAGACATATTCTTGACCTCAGTCTCTTGACCTGGGATTATTGGCATGAACGTAATGTCAAATTTGGCTTATTACGTTCTTAGACATTTTCCAGTTTAGTTCTGTGCCTTTCCCTTCATGGTACTTGTTAATCCCAGTTGTAGCCACTATAAAGTATTGCTGATCCTAGTGACTTACAAACAATGACTGTCCCCTCGCCCACTCCTGTGTCCCAGTCCTAGCTATGAAAGTGGCCTTTCCTCTGTTGGTTATTAATGTCTAGTAGTGTGACTAATCACTAAGCTCTCTGCAGCCAGTTCCCTCACCTTTGAAACAAAGAAAGCAGAATCCTCATGCCTCCAGGGGACACTAACCAAGTGTCTGGCCAGCAGGCAGGACTGTGAGGACAAAGCTACTATCAGGGGGCCTGTGATGTCATCACTATCCTTGGTGCTAACTGGAGCCACTGGCTGGGATTTCTGAAGCACCTCAGGAGACCTCCTGTCAGTCAGGGGTGAGGTATATTTGACCTTAGCGTCACCATCTGAATCTGGGTCGACAGCAGAGTTGAACATCTTGGCTTTTGTGTTTTTACTCTTTCTAGAATTTATTTTATGAGGCGTGGCAACACATGCCTTTAATCCCGGTACTCAGGAAGCAAAGGCAGAGGAATTTGAGTAGAGGCCAGCCTGATCTACTTAGTAGACTCTCAAAAACTTTTTTTTCTTTCTTCCCCTTCCCTTCTCCCTCTGGCTCTGGCCCTTGCTCACTCCAGGCCAAAGGTTTTTATTTATTATATGTAAATAAATACACCCTTCAGACACCCCATGTGGGCATCAGACCTCATTACAGATGATTGTGAGCTACCATGTGGTTGTTGGGATTTGAACTCATGACCTACAGAAGAGCAGTCAGTGCTCTTAATGGCTGAGCCATCTCACCAGCCCAAAAAAAAAAAAGACATTTTTATTTTATATGTATATGTGTTTTGCTTGCATGTATGTCTGTGTACCATTTGTGTGCAGTGTCCATGGAGGCCAGAAGAGGGCGCGACATTTGTCTGGAACATGTTTTGCAGATGGTTATGAGCCATGTTTTGTTGAACCAAACCTGCGTCCTCAGAGCAGCCAGTGCTATTAACCACTGAGCCATCTTTCCAGCTCTAAAAACCATTTTTAATATTCCTAGTGGTAGGATGCTTTGTAAAGTCAAATTGACAACTGTGTGCTCTTTTCTTTAGTTTTGGTTTTTTAACACGGGGTTTTTTTCGTGTAATAGTCCTGGCTGTCCTGGAATTTACTTTCCACAGATCAGGCTGGCCCCAAACTCACAGAGATCCACCTGCATCTGCCTCCCAAATCAAGTGCTAAGATTAAAGGCGTGCACCACCACCGCCACCGCTAGACGAGGGCTGTGTGCTCTTATAGAAGTCTGCATTGAAGGACCCAGAGAACAGGATCCAGCTAGTCACTTCCCACAGTTAGGTAGCTTATGTCCATATAAGGGCAGCTGTCGGTGTTCTCTCTTTTCCTGAGAACTCAGAAGTCTTCTGAATGTCTTGTGACTTCTGTTGGCCCTAAGTGTCTACGTTTTCTTTTGTGTGTGTTGGCCGCAGTCCCTTCTGGCCTGTGTGGGTTTCAGGAGTCAGACCCTGTAACCGTACTTTCTTGGGATACATTATTCTTATATCTACCATCCTTCCAACACCTCACCCCCAACACTTAGTAGTAGAAAAGGTTAGAGGGGAAGGGCTGTAGCTCTCTTCAGAATACTTCCTGCTGTCTAGAGTTCCCTGGGCTAGTCCAGTCTTTGTGGTCAGGATATCTCCAGCCAGCAACTCAGCAACAACAAGCCCAACAGCAGGGACTAGAGTGGCAGCCACCACAGGCCTCCTGAGGCTTTCCCATTTACACCCTCTCCAGAGTCCTAAATGTAAACTGTCTAAGGCTGGCAAAAATCAAGCCCCTCCTAGAGCAGGAGACAGTCATCGTTAACAGCTGTGGACAGTCTGAAGCAGCCCCATATCCCACACCTGGGCTTAAAACATTCACATAACATAACTGGGTTTTTAAAGAAACCAAAATTCTCGCTACAAAACCGGGGCTGTCAGGCTTGCTGGTGTTAGCATTCTGTCTAAATTCCACCATCACAGTTACCTGGCAACAGCCAGGTAGGTCTGGCCCACTATCAAAGGGGCTGCTTGCCCCCTCCTCTCTCTCTTGATCTCTTGCTTCTCTTTTGCCTCTTGCTTCTCCCTGTCTCCTGGTCTGCCTCTCTGCCTCTCTGCCTCTACTACCTCCTGGCTCCCCTCCCCATGCCCTGAGTAAACTCTATTCTATTCTATACCTGTGTGTGGCTGGTCCTTCAGAGGGAAGAGATGCCTCGGCATGGGCCCGCTGAGCCATCCCCTTCCTCATACCTCACCACACACACCTTCACAGAACATATTATATATCTTTATCTTTTTATAAACACATCAGCTGGCAAGTGCCTTTAATTTTGCATCATCTTGCTGGCCCCTGTCCTGTCAGCTTTCACAGACTGATAATATGACCTTGAGAAGAGTCAGTCTTTGAGGAAGGAATTTATAAATTATCAGGATATGAAAACAGGGTAGGGGCTTCTCCCTCGTCTGCTTATTCAGGCCTGCCTGGGATTCTGGTCTTCCTAAACATAAAAACAGCGCAGCTGGACAGTCCTGGACTACACTTTTCATCCCAGCACTCAGGAGGCAGAGACAGGCCTATCTGTGAGTTTGAGGCCAGCCTGGTCTACAGAGTGAGTTACTGGACAGCCAGGACTACACAGAGAAACCCTGTCTTGAAAACAGACATACAGACAGACAAACGGTAAAAACACATTCAGCTCTGCAGTGGTCTGTGACAGCAAGGCAGAGGAAGCCCTGATCATAATGGAGTAGAGCGACAAAATTAAGCAAACCTGAAGTTGGCATTCTTTACATTTTTGGTTGTTTATAATTCTAGCGTTTAGTCTCTTTAGGGACAAGGTCTCCTGAGGTCATGAAAACTGCCCTCAAACAGTATTTTCTGTGTGTAAGTGGTTTGCCTGTGTGTATGTCATGTACTGTAACGTGTGTGTCCTTGGAGCTCAGAAGTGTGCGTCTGACTGCCTAGAACTGAAGGAAAGGATGGTTGTGAGCACTGTGTGGGTGCTGGGACTCAGACCTGGATCCCCTGAAAGAGCAAGTGCTCTTTACACTGAGCCATGCCTCCAGCCATAACAAACTGAGTTTAAACACTAGAGTTTTCTTGTTGCTGTCTGCTAGCCTGAGCCAGGGGTTGGAGGGCCTTTACCTTCGCCATGTCTACTCCATTCTATGTCCTCCCTAAGAGAAAACAGATCAGTGTTAAAGGCTGCTTAGTCTGGGTTGTGAACTGCCACGTGCGGAACTGAGCCCTGGGCCTTGTGAGAGCAGCCAGCGTTCTTAACAGCTAAGCTCGCTCCCAGCCCTAGTCTCGGACACTGGGCCTGCACTAGGCATCCTGACATGGTCTAGGATTCTTAGTGGAGTGCTTCGTCTTGTGCTGTGCTTACTCAGTTACAGAAGAGGAGCAGTGTTTCAGCCACAGTGTTCCTTATTCCTTAGCACAGAGGCTGGCTTTGGTTTGGTTTTTGTTTTTGTTTTGAGACGGTTTCTCCGTGCAGCCCTGGATGACAGGAACTCGCTCTGTAGACGAGACTTATCTTGAACTCACAGATCCACTTGCCTCTGCCTTGGAAGCACTAGAATTAAAGACATGCATCACCAAACCACAGCTTTTTTTTTTCCTCAAATGAAATGATGGTTTTTAAGGGCACTGTAGCTGTCTTTAGACACACCAGAAGAGGGCATGGAATCCCGTTACAGATAGATGGTTATGACGCACCATGTGGTTGAACTCAAGACCTCTGGAAGTGCAATCAGTGTTCCTAACCACTGAGCTATCTCTTCAGCACCTCCTCCCTTTTATTTTAGAGTTTTTCTGTGACAGTTACAGTTGAGTTTCAGAATTTTAAAAAGTATCTCTGTGTCTTCTTCCAAGTGCCACAAAAATAATGACTACCAGGGAAAGAACGGTCCAGGAACTTGTGGACAGATGGCAGGTTGAATATTCTCTGCTCAGCACACGGCAGTGCCTTCTGCCTTGTAAGGCAAACCTCTCAACAGCCTGGACGCCGAGCTGCAGAGCTCTGCTGACTTGATAGCTCCAGGGCTTGCTACTTGTAGTGCTTGCCTTCTCCTGACTGTAAGTGTGGGGGAATAGAGAGCGCATCTTCCATGACCAGCCTTTATCCTTGTCTCCCCATCGGTGTGCACAGGCTGATGCGGATAGTTTCTACATGGCATGCAATGGCCGCCAGTTCAACTCCATCGAAGATGACGTCTGCCAGCTGGTCTACGTGGAGAGGGCTGAGGTGCTGAAATCTGAGGATGTAAGTGTGAAGCCTTCTTACATCTGATGAGACATCGGTCCCTACCAAGCTGAATGTCAGGATGCTCGCACAGACCTCAGGAATAGGCCTTACTGTAGAGACTGAGAGCAGAAACAGAAGACAGGTTCTGGGGTCTGGAAGAAAAGCAGGGTGGGAGGGGCCAGCTCACAGATGTGAAGGTTCTTCTGGGGGATAGATGGTTGATGGTGGTGCTGGATGCTCAAGGGAGTTGTTGCTGTGGACATATTAAAAGCCACTGAGTTTAAAATGGAGATTACTGGGGTCGGGAGGGGAATGAATTCGCAGGTGGCTTGGCAAAGTCAAAGCTAACATTGCAAGGCCCTCTTTCTTTTTTTCTTTTTTTCTTTTTTTTTTTTTTTTTGGTTTTTTGAGACAGGGTTCCTCTGTGTAGCCCTGACTGTCCTGGAACTCACTCGGTAGACCAGGCTGGCCTCGAACTCAGAAATCCGCCTGCCTCTGCCTCCCAAGTGCTGGGATTAAAGGCGTGCGCCACCACCGCCCGGCTAAGGCCCTTCTTTCAAAAAAAAAAAAAAACATAGTGGAAAATTATATCTCCTTTTAAGATGAAGAAAAAGGTGTGGTAGCACATGCCTTGGCCCAGCACTCAGGAAGCAGAGGTTCCTGAGGTGGAGGCCAGCCTTGGCTGTATGACAAGACCCTGTCCCCAGATCAGAGTAAAGAAAAGAATTCTGCACTGTTAAAACTGTCCCAGAATGATGGAGGACAGTTTGCAGCAGAAAGAAACATGTTTGTTCAGACTATTAACTCCAATGTCCTTTCTAGCTTTTTGTTTTAGGGTTTCCCTGTGTAGCCCTGGCTGTCCTGAATGTCACTGTGTAGACCATGCTAACCTCGAACTCAGACAAATTCATCTGCCTCTGCCTCCCAAGTACTAGTATTAAAGGCGTGTGCTACCATGCTCAGATTTTTGTTTTGGTTTGGTTTTTTAAGGCAGGCTATCCTAGCACTCACAGGGTATAGTAGAATGGCCTCGGATTCATAGAGCTCCTCCTGTCTCTGCCTCCTGAGTGCTAAAGTTGAGTCCTGTTGTCCACGTGCTCCAGCTCTCCAGCTCCCCAGAGCCTGGCCTGTGATACTGGCCACCAGGTCATTTATAGTAAATAGCAGGTTTGGCTCTGGAGGTCAGAGAGCCTCCATGATGCTGTAAGATTTTTCTCCTTTTTCAAGGAGATCTCAATAGCCAGGCTTTCTTACACTTTTAATCCTAGTACTTGAGGCAGAGGAAGGCAGATCTCTGAGTGTGAGTCCAGTATCTGCTCTACAGATTGAGTTCCAGAGCAGTCAGGGTTTCACAGACTCAGCAGATAAAGGTGTTTCCTACCACAAAGCCTGCTGAATTAAGTTCAATCCAAGGGACCCATGTGGATTAATGTTCTTTGGTTTCCACATATGTGTAGACACATACACACACAGAGAGATTTATTCTCTCTCTCTCTCTCTCTCTTACTCTCACTCTCTTCCTCTCAGATATAGACATACACAAATACACTTTTTAGAGTTAAAAGGGTAGTGGGAAGAGTATTAGAACATCATTATAACATCAAGGCCTCTTCAACTACGTCACAAGTTTGAAGCCTACCTGAGTTAAGCTGTACCTCCAAAACAAACAAAAAGCAAGATTTAAAAAGGGGAGTAAGGGTGGGGGTGGCAGGCCACTGGAGAGATGGATAACAGTTAAGCTCTGGCTGCTCATATGGAAGACTTGAGTTCAGCTCCCAGCACCCACAAGACGGCTCACAGCCATCTTGTTAGCTTCGATTCCAGAGGATCTGTTGCCCTCTTCTGGCCCTCATGGGCACTGCACATATGTTTAGTACCCAGACATTCCTGCCGGCAAAACACCAATACATATAAAAATTAAAAAAAATGGGGCTGGAGAGATGGCTCACTGACTGTTCTTCCAGAGATCCTGAGTTAAATGCCCAGCAACCACATGGTGGCTCACAACCATCTGTAATGGGATCTGATGCCCTCTTCTGGTGTGTCTGAAGACAGCTCCAGTATACTCATATAAATAAGTCTTTTATAAAAAAAAATTTTTAAATATTTTTTTAAAAAATGAAAACCTTGTTAAATCTCTTTAAAAAGTAAAGAAAAGCCGGGCAGTGGTGGCACACGCCTTTAATCCCAGCACTTGGGAGGCAGAGGCAGGCAGATTTCTGAGTTCGAGGCCAGCCTGGTCTACAGAGTAAGTTCCAGGACAGCCAGGACTACACAGAGAAACCCTGTCTCGAAAAACCAAAAAAAAAAAAAAAAGTAAAGAAAAGCAGCAGATGCAGCTTACTTTAACTCTGAGTCCTTGCAGGTCTGATCCAGGGTTGTTAAGGGTTCCAGGTGAGCCTGGTCTAGAGTGAGGCTCTGTCTCCAAAACTGAACAATAGAAGCACCAAGAAGTCTCTTGTTTGAAGAAGAAGATGGCAGAGGATGAAGGGTGGGCCTTAACCAGATGTTTCCCGTAGGGTGCCAGCCTCCCTGTGATGGACCTGACGGAGCTCCCCAAGTGCACTGTGTGTCTGGAGCGAATGGACGAGTCTGTGAACGGCATCCTCACCACCCTATGCAACCACAGCTTCCATAGCCAGTGTCTGCAGCGGTGGGATGACACCACGTGAGTGCAGGGGCTGCCCACACCGTGTGGCTCTTTATGACCTCTTCTTGGAATCCAGAATGCCCCTCAACACACACTGCTAGTCTTAGATCTGCAGAGCCGGGATCTCAGTAGTGAAGAGACCTCGGTGTTTCTCCTACCCTCCTCTCAGGCCTTGTGGAGAGTGTCGTTTGTTTAATACTTTTTATTTGTGTGTGGATGCGTGTGTGCCTGAGTTTATGTGCAGCACGTGCATGCAGGTGCCCCAGGGTGCCAGAGGGCATCATGTTCCCTGGAACTGGAGTCAGTGGGCGGTTGTGAGCTGCTCTGGGGGTGCTGGGAATGGAACCTGGGTCTCTTTCTGCAAAGGCTGGAAGGGCTCTTAACCTCTGGGCCATCTCTGCCATCCAAAATTGTGCTTCAAATACCAAGACCCTTTAAAAACCCTTTTCTGGCCTCTGTAGGCACCTGCATACGTGTGCCATCGTCTTCAGGACTAAGGAAAGGCAGGTAGACTGGAGCTTCCTTCTTGCCTTCTGCCTGCTCGTACCTTTTCCTTGCTCTTCATGTCCTAGCCAAGAAAGGAATGGATGGTTGCTACACCTTGAACTTGCTCTCTTGGTGGCGGTTTAGTCAGTTACAGCCATATCTCACTTTCTGACACATTGACCCATGGAACAAAATATATTAATGCCCATTGGATATTAGTTCACCTTGATTGTGTAGGAAAGGGTTACCCCAGTTGGGCATGCTGGCACACGCCTCTAATGCTAACACTCGGGAGGTGGAGGCAGGAGGATCAGGAGATAAAGGCAGCTCAGCAGTGAAGTGCACTGGCTGCTCTTGCTGAAGGCCCCGGTTAGGCTCCTAGGACCTACACTGGATTATTCAGAGGCACGTAGAACTCCAGCTCCAGGGATCTGACACCCTCTTCTGGCCTTGGTAGGCACACACATACAAATGACAATAAGCCTTTTTAAAGATTGGCTCAGAACCGGGTATAGTTACAAATGCATTTAATTCCAGTCCATGGGAAACAGAGGCAGGCAGATCTGAGTTGTAGGTCAGCCTGGTCTACATAGCAAGTTCCAGGTCAGTCAAGGGTACATAGTGAGACCTTGTCTCAAAAAAGCAATAAAAATTATTGGCTGTGTGTGGTAGCTCACATCTGGAGTCTCAGAACTTTGGATCAGCTGTAAGCTGTTCTCAGTGAGCTTGACGTAAACCTAGTCTACATGGTGAGTTCAGGGCAGCTAGGATGATGAGATCCTGCCTCCATTATGTAAGTAAATTTGAGAGAAAAGAAAGTGAAGACGAGAGCATAAAGAAGGAATGTTCAGAGTCCAGGTTTGAACACCTGCATATAACTGCATCCTTATCTTCATGTCCGGACAGGTGTCCTGTGTGCCGGTACTGTCAAACGCCAGAGCCGGTGGAAGACAACAAGTGTTTTGAGTGTGGTGTCCAGGAGGTGAGTAATGGGGAAGAGGACAGTGAGCAGCTCTGTGGGTCTGGGACTCTCTTCTGCCCAGTGTGGTTAGATTCTTGTGACACTAATTCTTTTTTGTCTGTAGTCAGCTGTGTGCGCACACAGATTCTTCATGCTCTTATTTGCTACTGTTTTTTTTAAAAGACTGAGATACTCACCAATCAGTCACTTGTGAATCTGTACTTCAGACTCTGCAAAAGCCAGAGAAGGGAAATGGTTGACCACCAAGGACCCTGGAGGGTTGGGTCCTAGAACTGTATTATTCAGAAGCCTGTGGAAGAAGCTCCTAAGTCTTCTTTCCAAGCCATGTGGGCCAAGTCATGTGCCTCCCCTCCCCAACTCCATTCTCCTCTCTTGGCAGAACCTCTGGATTTGTTTGATATGTGGCCACATAGGATGTGGGCGGTACGTAAGTCGGCATGCTTACAAGCACTTTGAGGAGACCCAGCACACGTATGCCATGCAGCTCACCAACCATCGCGTCTGGGACTATGCCGGAGGTGAGTGCATGGCCATTCCCTGATTTGGATTCTTTCCTGTGGAAACTTCTCACAGCTTGCAATGGCAAACTCAGAGGGTGCCATGCTTTGGGATGACCCAAATCAAGAATTATAGAGACAAAAAATAAATAAAGCAATTAAAATTTAAAAAAAAAAAAAAAAGAATTATAGAGACAGTTTAGATGTTTGTTCTTGCCCACTCTCACCCTCTAATGGTCAGATGACTCATTTTTAAAGAAAATCATACGTCAGTTCATTTAGATTTCTTTCTTTCTCTCTCTCTCTCTCTCTCTCTCTCTTTTTTTTTTTTTTTTTTTTTTGGTTTTTCGAGACAGGGTTTCTCTGCGTAGTCCTGGCTGTCCTGGACCTCACTCTGTAGACCAGGCTGGCCTTAAACTCAGAAATCTGCCTGCCTCTGCCTTCCAAGTGCTGGGATTAAAAGTGTGGACCACTATCGCCCAGCAGGACAGCCAGGGCTACACAGAGAAACCCTGTCTTGAGAAAGCACAGAGAACTTTTCGTTCCTAAGAAGCTGCCTCTGGCTAACTTCTCCTTTCTTCAGATAATTATGTCCATCGACTGGTTGCAAGCAAGACAGATGGAAAGATTGTTCAGTACGAGTGTGAGGGCGACACCTGCCAGGAAGAGAAGATAGATGCCTTGCAGTTAGAGGTGAGACGCTCTGAGCTGTCACTTAGCAACTGCTGTTGCTGTGTGCTTCCATTTTCCCGAGAAAGGTGCTTTGACCTTTTCATGTTGTCATCTGCCCTGTGTCATTGCTGGGAAGAATTTCTAAAATGCTTCTGTTTTGAAAGTCTACGCTTCCCTGGGCCTCACTCCTGTTTGACTGTGATGTTCCTGGTCGTCTTAAGTTCAGGTGCATTAGTTAAGGTAACTCAGGTCATCTTCCTCAGCAGCAGTGACGCCGGAAGGCAGCGTGTTCCTGTGGGTGGCTCCACAGAAGCTGGGCATGGGATAGAGCAGCCAGAGTGGACCCAGCAGCACCCTTCTTCCCTGGCCATTCATGCAGAGCTGTGTCTAATGTACACGCTCTGTGAGTTGGGGCTCAGTTATTTAAAGGCATCTGGGGTTTATATATTTGAAGAATCAATACTTTTAAACGTTGGATTTTCTTCTGAGAAGTGAAACCTGCTGTTGTAGACGGCCGTGCGTGCAGGGCCGTCCTGTGCTGCCACGTGTCTGCCTAGTGATGGTTTGTTGTCTTTTGTGGATCTGGTTTGGTTTTAGTTTTAAGACAGAGTCTCATCAAGTAGTTCCAGATTGACGTCAAACTCATCATCCTCCTGTCTCCACTTCCCTGGTGATGAAAGGACAGGAGCATGCTAGCATGCCCACACAAAATTCTATGTTAATGAGGGGAACGGCTCAGACTGAGTCCTGTTTTATGTAAATTTAAAAAAAAAAAAAGTTTAACCAGGTAAAGCAACCCAACCCTCTGTCTTTCAGAGGGAATGGACTTTGGAAATTAGTTCATTTGTAGACTCTCTGAGATTTTTTTTTCATTTACTATGTATGGGTTTGCCCGCAGTGTACATGCTTGGTGCCCGAGGAGGCCAGAAGTGGGCCTTGGACCCCTGGACCTGGAGGAACTGGCGGGACAGACAGTTGTGAGCCACATGTGTGTGCTGGGGATTGAACCTGCGTTCTCTAGAAGAGTAGCCTGTATGTTTTCCACTGAGCCATCTCTCCAGCTCATTTGTAGACTTCATAGCTCTGATAGATTCAGAAAGTGGCCTTCAGAACAGCTTGTACTCTAAATAAATTACTATAGTGACAGAGAAAAACAAATCCTTGACATTGTTTAGAGTAAGTATCTCTTCCATATGAATGCTAAGGGTGCCATACACATTTTAGATACTCAAAAATTAGCTTATCAGATAGAATTGTATATACCTCAGTGGTAGGAGACCTACCCAGCTTTTACCAGCGCTGGTTTTTCTGGAACTCACTGGCCTTGAACTCAAGATACACGTGTTTCCCACATACTGGGAGTAAAGGCCTGTGGATGCCCTAACACACCTGACCTTGCCCACAAGTATTCACACCCAGCCCCATCTCGCTGTGTGCCCACCTAGCATCTTTGTTGTCCTTTAGATAAAGAGGCCCTGTGGCTGGTCCTGCTTTCTCCAAGTGCAGGTGTCTGTTCATGTCTCATGTCTGTCAACAGCCTGAGTCTCATCTCCTCCCAGAAATCCTAGCGGCCCTACTGTAGCCTTTGGCCACACAGTACTATGGGTTTGTGTCATTATGTAGCAGTGGAGACCCAGAGACCACATGTAGCCTTCATTTCCAGATTTCACAGTCTAGGCAGGGGTGTTAGTAGGTAAACCTTCAGATAAGTGCTACTGTAGTTAACAGTGGGAGTGCAGAGGGGACATTTCCCCAGGGTGCTGACATAGGGGAGTTAGTTAGACTTTTCTATGTGGAGATGGGGTGCTGAATATGGAACCAAGAGTCTCATGTCTGCTAAGCTCACACTTTACCACTAAGCTATACCTGTAGCCCAAATTTTACATAAATTCAAATCCTCCATTCTTAAAATTGTTTGGACCAGAATAAATTTGTATAAATGTGCATTCACACTGAAGAGGTGGAGGTAGGAAGATGAGGAGCTCAGGTCCATCCTGGACATTTGAGGCCAGTCTGGCCCGTAAGAGACCCTTTATAAAAGTCATAAGCATGTTACAAAGATGGCTCAGTCAGTTGTTTGCCATGCCAGCATGAGAGCCTGCGTTCAGTTCCCAGAACCCAAATTTTAAAAAAATAGAAGTAGTGATATAAGTTTGTAATCCTGACACTGAAGAGGTGGACATGGTCCTTGGGGCCCATTGTCCTGCCAGCCTAACCTACTTGGTGAGTTCTAGGCCAGAGAGAGACCCTGTCTCAAAACTAAAGTAGACAGTACCTGAGGAATGACATCTGAGGCTGATTCTGCCTTCCCCCCATGTACACACATGAATAGAATACGTGGCCTGGAGAGATGGCGCAGTGTGAGTCCATGATTGCTCTTCTCTGAGGACCTGAGTTTGATTCCCAGCACCCACATCAGGTGGCTTAGAACCGTCTGTAACCCCAGCTCTATAGCAGTGTGACACTCTGACTGCTGTGGTCACCTGCATTCGTGTGCCTGTGCCCCCCGTACATATAATTAACAACATCATCATTAAAGGATCTATACAGAGCATCTTAAAGACAAAAATAAGCTTGCAGTCTTATATTTTCCCAGTTAGATTGCAAGTTCTACTCTGTACCTCTGACCCAGTGCTTGCTGACTTTAGCTGGACCCAAGTGTAACACATTTTCTGGTGAGCCTGACATGGGAGTGCAGGCCTGAAGTCCCCAGTTAATAAGGTTGGGAGGTTGCCAGTGCTTCATGTGTGAGACGGCAGGGCAAGACCATGTCTCTCACTCACTCACTCCCCCCGCCCTCATTTCTTGCAGTAGGGCTTGTCTATGTAGCCCTGGCTGGCCTGGAGTGCTGGGATTAAAGGCATACCCAGCCCAGCAGATGTGTGTGTGTTCTCTAACTCCATGTGGTTACATTGTGGATATGAGAGCACCACTGGCTGAGGAGACCTTGGCTCTGGAAGGAAGGAGTTGTAGAAGCTGTCAGTGTTGCTGGGTGTCATAGTTGGTGATGGCTCTCATCTCCGTTGTTCTGTTTCTAGTACTCATACCTGCTGACAAGCCAACTGGAATCGCAGCGGATATACTGGGAAAACAAGATTGTGCGCATAGAGAAGGACACAGCTGAGGAGGTAAATGACTTCACGACTGAAGTGCCATAGCAGGGTGGCCGCCAGGTGGAGAGGGCAGAGTGCAGGGAAAGGGACAGTGAAGACCTTCCCTCTGATGGCTGATGATGGAGAATTCTTCCTCCTCCTCTAAAAGGAAATTGTCGACTTACATGGTCTTAATCATTGAGATCTTAAGGTGTAGTGTCTCTCACCTCTCAGAGAAAGCACTTTGTATAATCCCAGTAAAAATGTGAAAGTGGATAGGCTGCATTCAGAGACAGCCTAGCCCGACCCAGCCCAGCCTCTGCTGCCTCCGTGTATTCGGTCTAGGCTCCTCCTAGCACAACCCTGACCCCTCAGAAGTCTGTGTGAAGATTTTGCAGCATGGGTCAGCTGCTGGCCCATCAGCTTGGGACCAGTGACTTTGGGAGCTGGGTGTGCTTCTACAGCGTTGTCAACTAAGGGAAATAAATTAGGCGGAAATGGTGGAGCCTCTGTGGTCTCCCTGGAGAATTACGGGTTCAGGGCTGCAGTTACCAGATTTTAACTGATTCCCTTAAGTGTGACATGCCTGATGGTCTATACCTGTAGCTCTGTGTACTCTGGGGGCAGAAGCAAGAGATTGTTTAATCTCAGAAGTTTGAGGCCTCATAGTATATATTTTTTAAATTTTATTATTTGAGGATTTTATATTGTGTATATGAGTGTATGCCCATATGTGCAGTGCCTTTTGAAGCCAGAAGAGGGCATTAGTTCCCCCCTGGAGTTACAAGTGGCTCTGAGCTACAGTGGGTACTAGGACCTAAACCAAGGTTCCCTACAAGGGGAGACAGTGCTCTTAGCCAGTGAACCATTTCCCATACCCCCAGATAAGTTTTTTGTTGGTTTGGCTTTGGATTTCAGCACACAGAATGTGATGTAATTTGCAGAAACCTGTGCAGAAGACCTGAGTTCTACGGGCTTCATTTTCTATCTTGTAGCATGTTCAAGGAACCTTGAGGGTTACAGAGAAGAGGATTTGAGCATGTACACGTGTGTCTTGTGTGTAGCTAGCAGCCACTTTTCCTAGTAGTAAATGAAGTCTTTTCATTTCCTACATGATCTAGCTAGTAACGTAGTCCCCTCCTCCTGTTGAGACTGCAGGTGGGAGGCTCCACTCCAGCTCCTCACTAGTTCTTGGGTGTCCAGCAGCAGTTTCCCTGGTACACACTAACTCCTAGTCCTTGTTTATCATAGAGAAATTTGTTCTCTAGTTTCTCATGACTTTTGTTGCTGTCATAATTCCATTGAAATGCCGGGCGGTGGTGGCGCACGCCTTTAATCCCAGCACTTGGGAGGCAGAGGCAGGAGGATTTCTGAGTTCGAGGCCAGCCTGGTCTACAGAGTGAGTTCCAGGACAGCCAGGGCTACACAGAGAAACCCTGTCTCGAAAAACCAAAAAAAAAAAAAAAAAAAAAAACAAAAAAAAAACAATTCCATTGAAATGGCTCAGCTCAACTTAAGTTTGGTTTGTCCTGGTTATAGAGACAGTGGTAGGAGCAGTCTGCCTGACCTCCATTTGCACTTTCAGATTAACAACATGAAGACCAAATTTAAAGAGACCATCGAGAAGTGTGACAGCCTGGAGCTCAGGCTCAGCGACCTCCTGAAGGAGAAGCAGTCTGTGGAAAGGAAGTAAGTGTCTCTGGTTCTTAGCAGTCGTGCATGCCAACAGCTTCTTTTACAGAAGCGCCCTTGCTTCCTTGGGAACACCCCCATTTTCAGCATGTGCATCATACAGGTTTTTGGGGGTCTGCTTATAGTTGGTGTAAAGTAACGGTGACTTCTCATTCATGTTGTTAGGGGCGAGTAAGATGGCTCAGCTACCACGCCTGACAGTCTGTGTGGAACCCAAAACTCCCATGATAAAAGGAAAGAGCTGACTTCCACATGTGTACCTTGGCACACGTGCACACATACACACACGTGCACACATACACACAAATAAATGTAAAAGCAAAAAAGGTCCAGTTGCTGTTCCACTTGAGGTGGGTGCCGGGTGGAACACCAAACTCCCTGCAGTCCATGTGCAGATACCTTCCATTTCTGCCTGCAGCTTCTGAGCCATCTTGACTGAGAGCTGGCAGTTAGGACAGACACTTTATCTAAGGCAGTGTCACAGACTCCCCCTTGGACAGGATCTGATAGCTAATGATACTGAGCATGGAGCAAAATGCCCATGAGCAGGTAGCAAGACCACTGCTGCTGCCATGGTGGGGAGGGTGGGTGTCACTGCTGCTGCCT
>JANHMN010000023.1:30454379-30459078 GCA_030674055.1 Rhabdomys pumilio | reverse complement strand
GGGTGTCACTGCTGCTGCCTCAGTGGGGAGGGTGGGTGTCACTGCTGGCTGCTGCTATCCTGCTGTTCAGTGGCAGAGCATTGTCCCAGCATGTACAGGGCTCAAGCACTGAAGAGGGTAAGATTCCCTCCCTAGTTTCAATTACACTGTAGAGGTAACAAGATTGCTTTTCTGAACATACAGTACAGTAGATAGAGGTACTTCTGTTTGTTTGTTTAAACAGAGTTTCTCTTTGTAGACTGAGCTGGCCTCAAATTCAGAGATCTGCCTGCCTCATCCTGAGTGCTGAGATGTAAGCTTGAATAACCATGCCTGGCATAATGTTTTTTAATGGTGGATAATTGTGTTACACAAAACTACTTTCCATTTGTGTGTACATGAGTGTATGTATGCGTGGTATATGCGCCTGTGTGATAGGTGTGTGTGGTGTGCTCACAGGTGACCAGAGGTCAGAACTGGATATCTTCCTTTATTGTTCCTCCTCTTGGTTGTTTTGTTTTATTTTTGAAACAGGGTATTACTAGGTAGCCCTGGCTGGCCGGATCTCACTATATATAGGCCAGACCTGGAACTCAAAGAGATCTGCCTGCCACTTTGTCCCTGGTGCTGGGATTAAGGATGTATGCCACAAAACCAAGCTTCAGTTTGGTGTTTTGAGATGGTGTTTGTTAGTATAGGCTCATGCCGTGGCCTATACTAGCCCTGAGTTTGAATCTTCCTGCTGGCTTAGCTTCTTGAATGCTGAGGCTAGAGCCACCATAACTGGCTTCTTTGGCATTCTGACACATAAAAATGGTACCTACCTCCTCTGGTGTCTTGGTTTGTAATTCTCCGTGGAGGAGTGAACGTTGAGGGCAGAACACTCCACTCCTGACCCCTTTCCCTCCTTTAGGAATTCAGTGAGGGCAGAGCACCTGTCTCAGAGAATACTTTCCTGGTGGCTTTCTCATCATGACAGAGCTGCTCCTGCTGAGCTCAGCACTGATGGGACCTCTCTGAGGTCCCAGGGGAAGCCAGCTCTGTCTCCCTGTTTTGCTCCAGGTGTACTCAGCTGAACACCAGAGTGGCCAAGCTCAGCACGGAGCTGCAGGAGGAGCAGGAGCTGAACAAGTGTCTCCGCGCCAACCAGATGCTGCTACAGAACAAGCTGAAGGAGGAGGAAAAGCTGCTGAAGGAAACTTGTGCCCAGAAGGACCTGCAGATCACTGAGATCCAGGAGCAGCTGCGTGATGTCATGTTCTACCTGGAGACACAGCAGCAGATCAGCCACCTGCCAGCGGAGACGAGACAGGAGATCCAGGAAGGGCAGATCAACATCGCCATGGCCTCAGCCCCCAACCCAGCCCCGTCGGGTGCCGGTGGGAAGCTGCAGTCCAGGAAGGGCCGCAGCAAGAGGGGCAAGTGACCTTCAGAGACTTGTCCCTGAGACTTCCTGGGCACCACAGGGTGTGCTGGGACCTTTGCTGAGAGGGAGGGTGGGCCCTAATAAGTACGTCTAAGGACGAACTGCGGTCGGTCGTGTGGCTCCTTCATTTGTTGCGTGTGGTGTGAGGAGACTAAAAGGGGGAGTCGTTGGCAGCACTTCCCAAGGGTGAGTCACAACTCAGACACCTCATGGCCATTCTGCCTTCCAACTGGGTAGCCCCCAGGCTTGTGCGTTTTTCCATTGTATTTATTCAGTTGGAGCACTTGCAGTTGGGTTCCAGGGTAAATCTGTGACATTTGTGATGTGACCTCCCAGGCAGCATTCCCTAGCACTAAAGCACAGTACCTCCCAGAGGCCCCAGCCGCCTTCAGGAGAGGAGCCTGCTGCCCACTGCAGAGGATCTCTCCTGCTGTCCCTCCCTCCCTTGCTTCCCTCCCCTGTGGAGTTGAAAAGCAGCTTGCACATCATAGAGAAGGGGCTAGGTTATAAACCAGGCACAGGCTTGTCCTCAGCGGCCTGGCTTGAGGGCAGGAAAAACTAGCAGCTAGGGCAGGTGGGGTAGACCCAGTTTAGAGAAGATGGTGACTGGTGACAGCTCTCTTTATTTCTGATGACTCCATATGAAATGTGCCTGTCAGATAAGACAAGCCTTACTGGCTTCTCCTCAGCTCAGGTAACTGAGAGTGTCCTCCGTCTGTTGGGAGTTGAGGGCAAGCCTAGCGAGAGGACCCCGACAAGCTGGTGTGTGTTGCTGGGATCAGTGTATACTGACTATTTACAAGCCGGGCCGTGTGTTCAGGTCGCAGCTAGAGGGAGCTTGGGCAGATTTCAGTTACTCTTCTATGATAGTTTCAAAGGCTGCTTCTCACTCCAGAAAACGGCTTCAGCAGAGCCTTTTCCAAACAGCCATACAGTGCTTACTGTGACCAACAGAGGGGCTGTGTGCCTCTCTCTAGAGCCAGGAACATCAGGTAACTTGTAACAAATTAATGGAACAGAACTGAGGGGACACCATGTTTGGATTTAGCTTCTAGAAGAGCCGGGGCAGTTGACAGCAATGTGTAGTACAATTTAATTTTTTGCTTTATCATCAGCCAAAGGTTTAAAATGTCACACTTTAGGGACTTTTTTTTTCCGACTTGACTGGACCTCATCCTTTGACCGGAATGTCTGACATGTCACCACGTTGCCTGTGTTGCCGATCACCACCCAGTTCTGTGGAATGTGCTGTGGCATTTCCCAAAACCCCACCTGTGACTGCAGAATGAGTGTGCTCAGACTCAGACCTCCGTGGCTCTGCAGGCCGGCACCCCAGATCTTCAGGCCTGAGCCACTCGGACACTTGGAGCTGGGGCCGGAGCAGAGCCGCCTCCTACAGAGCTTCTGTTTATCTAGAACGCGTTTTACACTGTTACAGTCTTGCCGGCTCAGCCCCGCTTGTCTTGCACATCTGACCTTGCAGAAGCTGGGGTGGGTGGTAGCATGCTAATTGAGAGAATCGGAAGGAGTTTCCAAAGCTGGCTCCCCATCTCATTACAACCCACCCAGCAGCCCTGCCGCCCAGATGAGAGCAGAGCTTCACAACACAGGTTGGGGAAAATGCCTGCGAAGGCTGTGGCCAGAGGAAGCAGCCGTTGGGCAGAGGTTTCCAAACTACTTGAAGGTCTTTAAAAATGTTCCAGGAAAGCAAAAATCAAGATGTGTAAATAAAATGTTATTTTAAAAGGTCAGAGAGTTGTGTTTGAATCTGTTCGTGTGTTCTTCAGAACAAAGATGAAACACCAGCCTTTCCCACACTCCCTTGGCCAATGAAGTTTGCATCTATGGCGTTTCTTGGGAGCATGTGTCTCAGAGTGTCAGTAGCCTGCTTTTGTTTGTTTGTTTGAGACAGGCTTTTTCTATGTATGTGGGAAAAACCTTGGGGGGGGGGGTCTGGCGGTGGGGACAAAGTTGCAAGGGCCAGCCACAAGGTCCCGGGCGGAGGGTCCCACATTCACAAAGCCGCTGCGGGCGGGCAGGCGGCTGCATCAGGAAGGTTCAAGGTTCCAAAGGCTGGGAACCTGGCGACAGGCTCAGGAGACATGTGGAGTCCAGTTTTCCAAAGCTTTTATTGTTCATGGCATGGTGAATGGGTGTAGATGGTTCTCGCTTCCCTCCAAAAGCCAGGTGGAGCCTGGTTTTTATAGGGAAGGAGAAAAAGGGGAGGGAATAACTTAATTAGCTACACCCCCCCTTTAGATAACTCATTAATATTAATCACGCCCTACATGACCGAAGGGTGCAGGTTGAATGGAGATTAGACCTCGTGTCAGGAGCCTGCGTTCTGGGGGCTGACATGTGTAACAGCCCTGGCTGTCCATCAACACTATTAGGGGAGAGATCCACCTGCCTCTGCCTCAGTGCTGGGATTAAAGGCTTGCACTGCCATGCCCAGTGAAATTAAAACATTATTAAATGAGGAGGAAGACCTTTCCCTTCAGGAACCCTCAGTTTTCCCCAGTGTCAGAGCTCCATTTCCTTTCCCTGCTGTGCTGTGAGCTTGATGCTTCCCCTAAAGCCATCTAGGAGAGTTCTCCCTTGTGCATTAGGAGAGCTTACTCCTGGAAAAAGGTGCTTTATAGTCTCTGTGCTGACTGGACACTGCCATAATCACGTTAGACCCTCTGTGTGTATGTGTGTCCTTACAGAGGCCAGAGAAGGCCTCTGTCATTCCGCCATGTTTTGAGACAAGGTCTCACTAAGCCTCAAACTAGACTGGCAAGCAGCAAGCTCCATTGATACTCCTGTCTTATGGGGTTACAGGTCTCATGGCTGTGTCCAGTTTTTTACACGGGTACTGGGGGTTCGAACCTGGGCCATCATGCCTATACAGCAAATACCCACTGATCCATCACCTCAAACACTACCCCCCACCCCTTTTTAATAAAGAATTTCACTGTAGCAAAGGCTGGCCTTGAGCTCATGGCAGTCCTCCTGCCTCAACCTCCCAAGAGCTCCAATTACAGCTATGAATTTCGTTGTCACTTTGGTTTACTTTTTTGAGACAGGGCTCTCTCCATAGCTCTGGCTGCCCTGGAACTCACTAGGAGATCCACCTGCCTCTCCCCCCCCCCCCATGCTGGGATTACAGGCATGACCCACCACACCTGGCCATCTTCATTTTGTAATGATACTCCAAGACCTTGAGTCTCTGGACATGGCGCGATCTCTCTCAGACTGCCCACAAGCCTCAGGCTTTTTTATTCCTCAGAGCTGCTAGCCTGGGCTGCAGTA
>JANHMN010000023.1:30414379-30449379 GCA_030674055.1 Rhabdomys pumilio | reverse complement strand
AACCCTGTCTCGAAAAAACCAAAAAAAGAAAAAAAAAAAAAAAAGAAAAAGCACAAAGCCTGCCTGAAATCTTTCTGGCCATGGTCCACCCTCAAGCATGTCCCCCATGTGGTCTTTCATTTGTTTGTTTTTGAGACAGGGTTTCTCTGTGTAGTTCTGACTGTCCTGGAGCTCACTCTGTAGAGCAGCCTGGCTTTGAACTCAGAGATCCAACTGCTGGGATTAAAGACATGCGCCATGCGCGTCCAGCTCTCACTGTCACTCTTGAGAGAGAGAGCTTGGCATTCTGTAATGGACCCTGCTGTGTTTGGTGCCCTGCTCTGGGAAGCAGAGAGGAAGGCAAACTGAGGAACTGAGGAGCACCTGGTGATAAGGCCCTGAGAGATGGCACTCACCTATGACCCCGTATTAGGAAGGCTTCGGGAACACAAACACTCTCGTGAACAGCTAGAAGTGACACTGCGGGTCATTTTATTTATCTGTTGCACTTTAGTTATTTCTGTGTGTTAGTTATTTAGTTATTTGTGTGTGCATGTGTGTGCGCACGCGCTCAAGCACATACGTGCCATCCCATGTAGAAATCAGAGGATCACTTGTGGAATTGCTTCTCTTTTTCCAACCTGGGTTCTGGGGATCAAACTCAGATCCTCGGGCTTGGCAGCAAACACCTTTAACCCGTTGAGCCATCTTGCTGCTCCTTCACTGTCATGTATAGACAAAGAAGACAACCTCCTTGTGAATCCTACAATCTGTTGTCTCCTGTCCTGGAAGGTCAGGCCTCTGGTTTTATGGAACTGTGTCCGCTGCTCTCCACCCCCTCCCAATCCCCACTGTGACTTTTTTCTCTTTCTCTTGCTTTGTAGCCTAGGCTGCTTTCAAACTACTCCTCTTCTTGCCTTGGCTCCACAAGTCCTAGGATCACACCACCGTGCCTGCCCCAACTATGACTGGAAACCAGTTCTATGCTGTCAGCTCCCAGCTCCCGGCTCCTAGCTTTAGCCGAGGCTTTCCACTGAGCCCCAGTGCACAGGCCTGTCTTTCTGCAGATCTCTGCCGGCCCGGATACATACACTCCACCTTTTATTCTCCCCCACAAACTCAGGGAAAGATGGTGACTCCTTGTCAGGATGAGGAGGCAGAAACAAATGTAGACATTGTTCCCAAGTTTCTGAGGCCAAGATTAGTGAGCACAGTAAGGGGCAGGCACTGGGCTGTGAGGGAGGAGGAGAGTCCTGAAAGCTGCCAGTGTGCACAGCCCACCCCCACCCCATTGTTGACAAGACAGGATCTTGATACATGGCCCGAGCTGGCACTAAACTCATTATGTAGCCCAGGCTGGCCTGGAACTCAAAATCCTACCTCAACCTTCTGAGTGTTGAGGTTTTAAGTTTTTTTTTTTTTGTTTTTTTTTTTTGATTCTCTGTTTGCAAATTTTTAACTGACATAATAATATCCCTTTTTGGTTTGTTTGAACTTTGACTTGTAAACTGCTCATGGTGATGACCTTGTCACCCAGCCTGGGAGCTGCTTGTCAATTGTCATTTGGTCCCAGCTTTCTGCCTGACCCTAAGCTCTATGCTTATGTCCTATCCAGAGTCAGAGAGCATACCAGCCAACTCTCTCAGGCAGGTGCCACTGTCATTTTGTTGACAAGGAAACTGAGGGCACAGGTAAAGCCACTTGTCCTACAGTCACCTGGCTGTCAGGGAATAAGTATTCTACCAAGGGCAGTGTCCCCATGGCATGTTGCCCAGAAGTAGGAAGGACAAGGGTAAAAATTTGGACCTGCTGGGGTAAAGAGGAGATGGCTGTTACTTGGGACCCAGAGATCAGAACGGGACTCAGTTTTTACAGAATGTGTAGCCAACCCTGGGTGCATGAAAAAGAATAGGTAGGAAGACAGGAGCTTTAAGACAACAGGGTGTTGCTGGTTGGCAATGTGCCTTTAATCCCAGCACTCAGGAAGCAGAGGCAAGTGGATCTCTGAGTTCAAGGCCAGCCTGGTCTACAGAGTGAGTTCCAGGACAGCCAAGGCTATACAGAGAAACTCCCGCCTCAAAAAACCAAGAAGAAGAAAAAAAAAAGACAACAGGGTTTTATTCAGATGAATCTGGTGACAAAATGTATAATTTCAACACTCAGGACAATGACAGGATTTAAGTCTAGCCGGGGCTATAGAATGAGACCATGTCTCAAGAAGCACACACAGGCACACACACATACACACCCTACATACACACCAGCTCAGTTGTTTAGGTGGGCAGAGAGCAGGTTAAGCAGGGAGAGAGTTCCCGCCATCAAGGCCATGGGTTTCTGAACACGATGGAGTGGAAGGTCTAAATTCTTTGTCACCCAGCATGGACTGAAGAGAAGCTGAAGTAGGGAAGATGGCAGCCACTGGAGTCAAGGAACTCTGCCAGAAAACTAGAGTGGGCAGAGGCTCAGAGAGACACACGGTTTGAGCCTATGAATTATTTGGGGACACTTGGACAAGAGGCAATGAGGGACTTATTGCAACCTGTTGAGACATAAGAGATGGGTGCACGGAATGCTTGCCCAGCATGCACAGAGCCCTGGGTTCCGGCTCCAACAACTCTGTATTCCAAGCTTTCAGTAGGTAGAGGCAGGAGGATCAGGAGTTCAGGGTCATCTCTGGCAGCATACTGAGCTTGAGGCTAACCTGGGCTACATTGAGACACTGTCTTAAAACAGAAAGTCAGGTGAAGACCTGAGATTGTGGCCTCCCTCTCCTAAGTGCGTCTTTCCTTTGGTGAACACACTTTTGCCTGGTCCTGAGATTCTAGCTCACTCCTACTTGGTCAGTAGTCATGTGACTCTGACCTGGGCAATCTCTGGACACTGAGGTTCATGAAAGACCATGCTACAAAGTCCTGCCCAACGATTGCCACACTGGTCAGAATGGAAACCTAGAGCTACTTTGTCATTGCTTGAAGGGGAACAACCCAGAGGCGTGTATACACACACACACACACACACACACACACACACACACACGCCTGTTTATTTCTATTAGTGTATCTGGAACTGGGTTCCGTACTAATGACCTCACGCTGTACTTGGAGAGAGAGCTCCCCTCCACCCTCTTCCTCATCCTCCCGTTACCAGTGTCCTTTGTTCTTACTGCCATTTCTTTCTGTAGGTCCTGTAAGCACGCATGACCTGTCTCTCTGAGACAATTTCTCGTTCTTTATGGCTAATTTCATTTTGTAGGCATGTTACATTTTGTTTAAACCCATTCCTCTGTTGAGAGATGCCCAGGGTGGTTCCACACAATGTTGTGTTAGAGAGATGGTGAATTCTGCTGAGCAGGGAATCTGTGAGATGTTGACTGTGAAACCTTTGGGTGAATAGCTAGAGCTGGGTCTGTTGGCCGATTTCTTTACTTTGGTGGGTGTCTCAGATAGGGTTTCACTGCCGTGAACAGACACCATGACCACAGCAACTCTTGTAAGGATGGCATTTAACTGGGGCTGGTTTACAGGTTCAGAGGTTCAGTCCATTATCATCAAGGCAGGAGCATGGCAGCATCCAGGCAGACGTGGGGCTGGAGAGATCCATCTCCAGTTCCAAAGGCAGCTAGCCGAAGACTGGCTCCCACGTGGTTAGAAGGAAGATCTTAAAACCCACGCCCACCACGGTGACACATTTCCTCTAACAAGGCCACACCTCCAAATAGTGCCAGTCCCTGGGCCAAAAATATTCAAACCACCATAGTGTGGGCTTTTATTTTTTTTTTTCCCTCCTTCAAGACAGGGTTTCTCTGTGTAGCCCTGGATGTCCTGGAACTCACTCTGTAGACCAGGTTAGCCGCTGTGAACTCACAGAGATCTTCCTGTTTCTGCCTCCTGAGTACTTGGTGTAGGCTCTTTAAAAGACATATTTTATGTTTAATTATGTCTATGTATGGGTCTATTCATAACTGAACTTGGATTTGCTGCTCTGTTAAGAGCAGTAAGTATTGGCTGGAGAGATGGCTCAGTGGCTAAGAGTACTAGTTGCTCTTCCAGAGGACCAGGGTTCAATTCCCAGTACCCACGTGGCAACTCCCACCTGTCTATAACTCCAACTCCACGGCTTCTTACACAGACATTCATGCAGGGAAAACATACCAATGCACATTAAGTATGAACAAGTTTTATATGTATATTAGAGACATAATATATGTGTCAAAATATATCATTTTAGAATTTATAAATGTTTATATTTGTTTATATTTATTTATATTCATTATATAATATGTCATATTATATATTATATACTATATTAATATGCATTGTATATTATGTATTCATAGTATATATTATATTATGTATATTGGAGAGATAGAGGAGTGTGGGTTTTTTTTTTTTTTTTTTTTTTTGGTTTTTCGAGACAGGCTTTCTCTGTGTAGTCCTGGCTGTCCTGGAACTCACTCTGTAGACCAGGCTGGCCTGAGGAGTGTATTCTTAACCCCTGAGTCACCTCATCTCTCCAGACTCTGTTGGTGTTTTAAGAGAAGATCTCATGTAGCCCAGGCTGGTCTCAAAATAGGTATGTAGCTGAGGATGGCCTTGAACTCCTGAACCTGCTGTCTCCACCTCCAAAATGATAGAATTATAGACCTTTGCCACCCCAACCCCATGTTTGTTTTAATGACATTTATCCAGTGTGTGTACAAGTTCCACCGTGGGCTGCAGAGGTCAGAGGGCAGCTTTTAGGAATAGTTCCCCCACCGTATGGGTTCTGGGGATCAAAGTCAGGTGTCAGGCTTGCTGACAAGCACCATGACCAGACTGGCTCTCTGCCTGTTCCCATCCCCCCCACACACATACCCCCTCTATGTGGTAGTTTTGTGTTGCTTTGGGGCAGAGCCTCCCTAAGTCCTGAAACTCACTATGTAGATCAGACTGGCCTCAAATTTAACAAAGATCCACCTGCCTCTCCTTCCTGAATGCTGGGTTTAAAGGTGTTATGTCAGCATTGCCTGGCTCTGTTTGTATTTTTTTAGACATGATTTTGTTCTGTTATGCAAACTGGTCTCCAAATCCTGGGTCTAAGTAATTGTCCTGTCTAGAATCTGGGACCGCAGGCCTGTGCCAGTAAGTTCAGCTTGCAATACAGCTCATGGATTGTTGTTCTGTGTGGACACCTGGGGACACCAGGGCCATGTTTTTGCGAGCCTCTCAGCCACCCTCTCTCAAGTTTGGGCCTCACACAGAGCTCGGGCAGAGAGAGTGGCTCATCCCAGGGTTAGTCACTGCTGGGGCTAGGGCTGAGAGCAGCTTCCGCGTGGGAGCAGGGGAATGCCTGAATGAAGGAGGAAGGGAAAGCGGAGGCTGATAACGCATGGAGCCTCCAGGAGCTGGGGGCGAGGAGCTGCGACAGGCAGGCAGGCAGCTTCGGAGGCAGGCCAGCTAAATTTAACTCCCAGTTAAACCCCGGCTTCATTCCAAGTGTATGTTTGCCAGAAGTGGAGGGAGAAGATGAATGGGGACTCATTTTCTGACTCAGAGCCCTGTTGCGTCCCCTCTGCCCTGGAAATTTTGTAATATTGTATCTCTTTTTTAATTGCCCCGTTTAAGAAAACAAAACAACAACAACAACAAAAAAAGAGTTAACTATTTCATAATGAATGTCAAGGTATTAAGAGAAAGATCTTGTTTTCAAAATTAAAGTCAAATGCATATTGCATAAAAGTAACCATTTTCTTTCCTTTTCCTTTATCTTATAGACAAGAGTCTTGCTGTGTAGCCAAAATGGCTTTGAACTTGAAACAAACCTCCCGCCTTAGCCTCTGAGTGCTGGGCTCACAGGCGTTCACCACTATGCTGGTTGCATTTGAATGCCTTGAGACAGGGGTCTCTTGTAGCTTAGGCTGGCCCTCAAGCTCCATATATAGCCCAGGATGACCTTGAATATTCATTCAACACGCCTGACTGATGTGGTAACTTCAGATAAGACCCCAGGGTTTTGTACATGCTAGCCAAACACTTTATCAAGGAAGCCACATCTTCAGTCACGTCTTGGCCACATCAGAGTGACTATTTTGGTGGCATTTAATGCTCACTGTAACCAGTACTTTCATATGCTTTTAGAACATTCTCCCCCCAAAGAGAAGACAGGTCTTCTCTTCCCGTCTCCCAGGCTCCGTGAGAGCCAGTCTCTCTGTCCCCCAGAGAACTTGCCTCTTCAGGACTCTGTCTGCATTTACACGGGCTTCTGGGACATGTGACTTGTGTTATGTGCCCAGGTCTGAGATTCACCCATGGCACTACATGTTGGCATTTTGTGTGGTATTCTACTGCATGGCCACATCACCTCTGGTTTCTGCCTCACCTGCTCATGGGCACTTGGGCTGTTTCTTTCTGCCTTTTGGCATCTATGAGCCCTGTAAACAAGGCTCTGTAAACACAGAACTTAGAGCAGGGATGACAGTCTCTAAGAATTAAATTTAGAGTTACCATATGACAAGAAACAAACAAACCGAACCAAAAAAAAAAAAAAAAAAAAAAAATTAAAAAAAAAAAAAAAAAAAGGACAAATAAAGCTTAACTCCCGCTGGGCGGTGGTGGCGCATGCCTTTAATCCCAGCACTTGGGAGACAGAGGCAGGCGGATTTCTGAGTTCGAAGCCAGCCTGGTCTACAGAGTGAGTTCCAGGACAGCCAGGGCTACACAAAGAAACCCTGTCTCAAAAAAAAAAAAAAAAAAAAAAACCTTAACTCCCTGTCACTTCCATTACTGCTTCGTGACATCACCTCCTTTGATCTTACAAACCTCCTTCTTGGCACCTCCTGAACACTGGTGTTGTGGCTCTGCCTTTTCTGGCATTGCCCAGAGGACTAGGTGCAAATGTCTCTGCATCCATGGGTTTGAGAATGTTCCAGCTGGCCCTGGATGAGAAAATCACGCTCCCCTTCTGAAATCCCAACTTCTCTTCAAAACATACAAGGAAAAAAATCAGTTATGATCTGAATAGAGTAGAATATGATTCAGGGCTATGAGCTTCACATTCATGGGTTTCTTTCTTTCTTTCTCTTTTTTTTTTTTTTTGGTTTTGTTTTTTCAAGAAATGGGTTTCTCCGTGTAGTCCTGGCTGTCCTGGAACTCACTCTGTAGACCAGGCTGGCCTCAAACTCAGAAATCCGCCTGCCTCTGCCTCCCAAGTGCTGGGATTAAAGGCTGGCCTCAAACTCAGAAATCCGCCTGCCTCTGCCTCCCAAGTGCTGGGATTAAAGGCGTGTGCCACCACCGCCTGGCCTCATGGGCTTCTTTTATTTTTGTTCATTTATTATTTTGTATGGTGTCTCAGGCTGGTCCAGAACTTGCTCTGTAGCTGAAGATCTTGTTCTCTTTGGTCTCTGTGCGTCTACCTCCCAAATGCTGCGGTTATGAGCACAGACCCAGTTGGTGTTTTTTTTTTTTTTTTTAATATTTATTTTTAATTGTGTGGATGAATGTATGCACGTACACTTGAGTTCCGGGTACCTGTGAAGGTCAGAGGCACTCGACCCCTGGAGCTAGAGTCACAGATGGTTGTGTCAAAGTCAGAGATAGACATTAGATAATTCCTGGAGACAGGGACTCTGTAATTGTGCTATAATCTCACCAGCCTGAGGCCATCCTGGAGTACACAGAGGCCAAGGGGCTAGCCAGGAATACTTAGCAAGACCCAGCCTTGAAAGAAACAAAGTAAGGACTTGCCACCTTATCTCGACCACCTGAGTGCTGAGAGTAAGGGCTTCTTTCTTTTGAGTTTGTGTGTGTGTGTGTGTGTGTGTGTGTGTGTGTGTGTGTGTGTGTTTGAGAGAGAAGTGGAGGTTGGCATGCCTGTCGGGGGAGGTGTCAAAGGGACACTTTTGGGAATTTGTTCTCTCTGCCTCGAGGGACCTAGGGATCAAACATCAGGATTCGTAGCAAGTGTCCTAATATGTGGCACCATCTTGCTGACTTCCATTATTTCCATGGAGATAGGAGTGTTTTTTTAAGTGCCCAGGCTGGCCTTGAACTTACTGTATTGTTGAGGATGATCCTGAACTTACCTGCCTGTTTCCACTTACCAAGTACTGAGTAACAGTCTAAGATGTGTGTATGAGTGTGTGGGGGTAGGGGGTACGTGCAAGTGAGTGCAGGTGAGCCCTCAGAGGCCAGAAGATGGCATCAGATTCCCTGGAACCAGAGCTTCAGGCAGCCTGTGAGCTGGCCCACATAGTTGCTGGGTACTGAATTCTGGCCCTCATTTTTGAGCACCAAGTGCTTGTAACCACTGGGCCATGTTTCCACCATCAGGTTGTTTCAGACTTAGTTTAAAACATATTTTTAATGCCTGCTGATGGTAGGCACACCTTTAATCCGAGTACTCGGAGGCAGAGGCAGGCAGATCTCTGTTGGTTTGAGGCCAGCTCTGAAACCATAGGCTGCGCACAAAATTTCCCTGGGAAAGTAAATAAAAACAAAAAAAGGGTTGCTCCATCCTCGTGGTACACACCTTTTATGCCGGCACAGAAGAGGCAGGTGAAGGTGGATGTCTGTAAATTCAAGGCCAGCCTGGTCTATGTCCAGAGTTCCGAACCGGAGCTGGGGCCACCAAAATTTTCTTGTTTTTATTTATTTATTTATTTATTTATTTATTTATTTATTTATTTATTTGGTTTTTCGAGACAGGGTTTCTCTGTGTAGCCCTGGCTGCCCTGGAACTCACTCTGTAGACCAGGCTGGCCTCGAACTCAGAAATCCGTCTGCCTCTGCCTCCCAAGTGCTGGGACTAAAGGCGTGCGCCACCACCGCCCGGCCAAAATTTTCGTTAGACATTTCTACTGAAAAAAAAAAAAAAGAGTTCTTTCCTCTGTCTGTGTCAGCTGGTACCCAGCTTCTGCTCTGGGAACAATGTCACAGCATCAGTATTCTATCCCTTACGCTGAACCGAAATGAGCATCCTCATACTGGAGGGATCTGGCTCTCAGATGCTTGCCAGGTGCCCACTGTGTTCTGGGCAGTGTTACTGCAGGGCCCTCAGGTCCTCAGAGCTACCGGAAGGTGTAACTCTACACAGTGCCTTGACTATCAACTTCCTGCAAGCCCCTGCCCTGCTCCACGCGACCCCCGCCCCCTCCTTTTAATCTTTTGGGATTCCTGGAGTGTCCACAAATAGATTAGCCTCTAAGAATTCAGAGTAAACTGTAGTTAGGGGGGGAAAAATCCTTGCTGTAATTAGCCATGGTCCTATTTTTGAAATTACATCTGCAAAAACTTGAAGGGAATAAATCGGGGCGGGAATGGGGGGGGGGGGCGCTGATTGGAATCTTCATGCCTTTGACAGTGAAATCAAGAGCATTGAGGGAAGAATGTGTCATCACACTGGGAACAGGCGCAGTCGAAGTGAGCTGAAGAGAAATGATTGCAGGAAAAACAAATCACTGGGCACGCGGGTCACGTGACCCATGGTGTTGTAGCCTGCGACAGCACATCACTCATAACCTGCCTCCAGATCCTGGGACCCGATTAATCACTGAAGTGTTCAGAATTAACAGGATGCTTGCTATAAGTGCTGTGTGGCGTGCTGAGGGGGTTACTGGAATTGCACATCATCTGGAGTGGCCACAGGACTCAGTTACCAACTCTCTTATTGCCGAAATATTCTGCCCCTGCTCCTGCCCTTTCTGTTTGTTTTCAGAGGTCTCACTATATTCTCCCTAGCTATCCAGTATCTGCCTTCCAAGTGCTGGAATTAAAGGCGTGGGCCATCATGCCTGGCCAACTCTGAAGCCCTGATCCTTCTGCCTCTACCTCCCAAGTACTAGAATTATAAGTGTGTACTGTGTTGTCCGTTAAAAAAAAATCATATTTATATAATTTTAAACTTTTAAATTATATATATATATGGAGAGAGAGAGAGACAGACAGACAAATAGACAGACAGACAGGAGAGACAGTTGGTTATTTCTTTCTACCATGTGGGTTGTCCCAGGATCTAGTTCAGATCTTTGAGTTCAGGAGCCAGTATCTTTTTGTGATGAACCATCTTGCTGGCTTGATCATATCTATTTTTATAGGTTAAATATTAAGAATACTTTTTCTTCAGCTAGGACTACATAGAGAAGCCCTGTTTCAAAATAAAAAACAACTTAGGTTTTTTTTTTTGTTTGTTTAAGATGTTTATTTATGCCGGGCAGTGATGGCGCACGTCTTTAATCCCGGCACTTGGGAGGCAGAGGCAGGCGGATTTCTGAGTTCGAGGCCAGCCTGGTCTACAGAGTGAGTTCCAGGACAGCCAGGGCTACACAGAGAAACCCTGTCTCTAAAAACCAGGAAAAAAAAAAGATGTTTATTTATGCACATGTGTCTGCATGAATTTATGTGAAGTGTGTGCATACAGGTGTCTACTGAGGTCAGAGGGCATTGGAACCCCTGGAACTGGTTTCACAGGTAGTCGTGAGGTCCCTCATGTGGGCACTGGGAATTGAACGTTGTCCACTGCTGAGCCATCTCAGCAGTCCCAGCAATACATTTCAGTAGCAGAAGTCTCTTAGAAAGATATTCTTCAATGTCTTTTCCTATTTATTTATTTGTTTGTTTATTTATTTTTGAGAGACAGGGTCTGGCTTTTCTTGAACTCAAAGATCCACCTACCTCTTTGATTCCAGTGCTGGAATTAAAGGCGTGCACTCTACAGCTGGCCTTTTCATTATCCATTCTTTAAAAAGAATACTTATTCCAACTGTGGTGGCACATGCCTTTAGTCCCAATACTCAGGAGGCAGAAGAAGTAGAATCCCTCTGAGTTCAAAGCCAGCTGATTATTGAGACTCTTAAAAAAATAAATACCACTTTAAAAAATTGTGTGTGTATGTGTGTGTGTAGGAATGGGGGTTCTGCATATGAATATAATGCCCCTGGAAGTCAGAAGAGAGCACTGAACTGGGTGGTGGTAGAACTTGTCTTCAATCCCAGAACTTGGGAGGCAGAGGCAGGCAGATTCCTGAGTTCAAGGCCAGCCTGGTCTACAGAGTCAGTTGCAGAACAGCCAGGGATACCCAGAGAAACCCTGTCTCAAGAAAAAGAAGAGCCGGGTGGTGGTGGTGCATGCCTTTAGTCCCAGCACTTGGGAGGCAGAGGTAGGCGGATTTCTGAGTTCGAGGTCAGCCTGGTCTACAGAGTGAGTTCCAGGACAGCCAGGGCTACACAGAGAAACCCTGTCTCAGAACCCCCCCCCAAAAAACAAAACAAAACAAAACAAAAAAAACAAAAAAAAAAAAAAGAAGAAGAAGGAAGAGGAGGATGAGGAGGAAGAGGAAGAGGAGGAAGTACAGGGCAAGAGGGCACTGGATTTCTCCTGTAGGAGGAATTAGTTTGTAAGCTGCTCAGTCCTCTGTAAAATTAGTACATGTTTTTAACCACTGAGTCATCTCTCCTCCTGTCTTCATTTTTATGATGGTGTGTGTGTGTGTGTGTGTGTGTGTGTGTTGAGGCCTGGTCTCACACAGCTCATGTTGACTCAACCAACTAACAGAAGAAGGTCACAGATCCCTCCCTGTTCCTTCTGCCTCCACCTTCCACAGGCTGGGATTCCATTAACTAGGAGTCCTGTGAGACAAGACGGTCAGCATGTGAAGGCGACTGCTCCCAAGCCTGAGGACCCAGGCTCCCTTCTCAGGTCTCACACAGCAGCAGGAGGAAACTCCTGCAAGCTGTTCGCTCACTTCCCCATGAATCCTGGTATGCGTCCACTTTCACACACGCGGGTCTAAGTAAAAAGCTGCTAATACTATAGAATGGTATTAGCTCAGTCTCAGATTTGCCTGCAAAGAATCCCAAAGGCACATGGGACTTGCAGGAAGCACACTTAGCACATTTGGGTCATGTAGATGAGTGTCCCATCGCTGAACAACGGATTACAATGTAGGGACCATGACATGTCATTGAGGATGCTTGAGGGTGAGAACTCAGAGTCACTGACTGGTCCACTCACACCACCAGTGGATTATTTCATGTGTGAGAATGACCCTGGGCTGGCAACATCAGCAACACAACACACGGTTAAGAGTTCAGCTGCAGTCCAGTCCTAGAGAGATGGCTCAGCTGGGAAACTGAGCAAACATGACTTGACTTGGAGTTTGATCCCTAGGCTAACTGAAAATGTTGGATGTGCCAGGTGCTGGCTCACTTTTAATCCCAGCACTCAAGAGACAGTCAGATCTCTGTGAATTCCAGGCCAGCTATGACTGGACTACAAGGTAGAGATGGATTCAGGAACTCTGGCCTCTATAAACGCATAAACACACACACACACACACACACACACACACACACACACACACACACACAAGCACGCACTTCCAGAACTTTTTTGTTTTTAGAGATAGCGTTTTTTCTGTGTAGCCCTGGCTGCCCTGGCACTCACTCTGTAGACCAGGCTGGCCTTGAACTCAGAAATCTGCCTGCCTCTGCCTCCCAAGTGCTGGGATTAAAGGCGTGCGCCACCACCGCCCAGCTCCAGCTCTTACACACACACACACACACACACACACACACACACACACACACACACAGCGAGGCATATACATGCATAGTGCAGTTCAACTTGGTGATCCAAGTTCCGGGTCTCTAGTGGTGCCAAATAAGATGTAGACAAAGGCTTCAGACATATGTAGGTTTGACTAAGGTATGACTTATTACCAAGTTTATTCACATGGTAGCCATCAGGTCCCTGATGACTGTTAGCTGAGACCTCAGATCCTTGCCAAATATCAGCAAAATTTAATTTAGAATTTTACAGCTACCTTTTTTAAAATTTTACCTTACATATATGTATTTTTTTGTGTGTGTTACATGTGTGTGGGTGTGCACCTGTAGCAAGCCAGCAGACAGATATAGTGGGAGTCTATTCTCTCCTAACAAATGGGTCCTGGGGCTTGAATTCAGTTCCTCAGGCCTTTTCTTATTATACATAGCTATTAACATCAGACATTTTTGTCCAAATTCTCTCTCCTTCACAGTGTGCTTGGCCCTTGGCCTTAGCTGTTCTGTTTGTTCAAATCTTTTCTTAGTCTTTTTTCCCAACTTCTTTTCTGTTATTTAAAAGCCTATCTTGGTGTTAGAGAGATCATTCAACACTCAATGGTTAGAGTACTGCTTGCTCTTCTAGAGGTCAGGTTCCATTCTGAGCATCCATATGGTGGCTCACAACCATCAACTCCAGTTCCAGGGATTTGATACCCTCTCATGGTCTTTGCAGATACATGTTAACACTGACATCTATACACACAGAGTTAAACTGACTGGTTAAAAACAAAATAACTTTAACGGGGCTAGAGAGATGGCTCAGTGGTTAATTGCATTGTCTGCTCTTCTAGAAGACAAGGGTTCAGTTCCCAGCACCCACATGGCAGCTCACATCTGTCTGTAACTCAAATTTCCAGTGGATCTGACACCCTCCCACAGACCTATGTGCAGGCCAAACACAAATGCACATAAAGCAAAAATAAATTATAAAAAAAAAACCCTTTAACATAAAATTACTGGTATTAGTATATATTTTATTAACTCATTTTCAATTTAGGAATCAAGTACTTTTTTTTTTTTAAGATTTATTTATTTTTATTTATATGAGTACACTGTCACTGTCTTCAGACACACCAGAAGAGGCATCAGATCCCATTACAGATGGTTGTGAGCCACCATGTGGTTGCTGGGAATTGAACTCAGGACCTCTGTACGAACAGTCAGTGCTCTTAACTGCTGAGCCATCTCTTCAGCCCAAGTACTCTTAAAACCTAGATTTGTTACTTATTTGGTTTCTTAGGGAAACAATGTTTCACACAGCTGGTAAAAATGTGCTACGTAGCAGTAGCCAAGGCTGACCTTGAACTGTTTTCCCTGTGACCTCTACTTCCCAAATGTTGGGATTCAAGGCTTTGCATTCAAGTCAGGCTTCTTCAGGTTAACTTTTTTAAAGGGCCACTACATTTAAGAAGACTAAGTTTCCCTCTCTCCATGTTCTTGGGAAATAATAATAACAATGACTCTTTTTAAAAGTCTTTGCCAAATATGACAATTTTTATTTGGGTTATGTAGGTTAATTTAAACCAGACTACTAGTGACTCTTTTTTTCTTTTTTTTTTTTTGTTTTTCGAAACAAGGTTTCTCTGTGTAGCCCTGAACTCACTCTGTAGACCAGGCTGGCCTTGAATTTAGAAATCTGCCTGCCTCCGCCTCCCAAGTGCTGGGATTAAAGGCGTGTGCCACCACGCCCGGATTTCTTTTCTTTTTTTAAAAGTCATATTTATGGCTGGCTAAGGTAGAGCAGGCCTTTGATCCCAGCAGGCAGGTGGAATTATGTGAGATCTAGAACAGCCAGGGCTGTTACACAGAGAAACCCTGTCTGGAAAAACCAAACAAGAACAAGAACAAAAACAAAACCTACCACCACCAAAGTCATACTTTTATCTTATGTGTGGGCACACAACTGGCACAATCCAAGTGGGGAGGTCTGGGGACAATTCCAAGGAGTCAAGGTTTCCTCTTCCACATGTCAGTGTTAGGTGGTCAGCTTGGGCCTTCACTTTCTGAACCATCAGCTAGCTACTTTTAAAAAAAATCTATGTAGATCAAGCAAGTCAGAACTCAGAGATCTAGTTGTCTGTCCAGTGCTGGGATTAAAGGCATGTGCCATAATCAGGAGTCACTAGTCATTTAATTACCTTTCTTGAGACTGGGTCTCTTGTAGCTTAGCCTGGCCTACAATTCCCTTACGTAGGTGAAGATGACCTTGACCCAGCTAATCCTGCCGCCATTTCCCACGTGTTCATATGACAGGCATGTACACCATGCCTGCCTTTAATTCAAGGGAATGATTTTAGTAGATTGAGGGGGATTTTGCCCATCATCTCCTTAAGCAATTTCACTTAAAAAAAAAAAACCAAAAAAACCCCCCTAAACTCATTGCAAAAATGCTTCCAATTTAATTACAACACACACACACACACACACACACACACACACACACAACCCCAAAAAGCCAACAACAACAACAAAAAACCGGACTAGTGTTTGGTGGCCTTCCCGAGTTAAAGTAAAACTTTTAAAAGTGTCAAGGTCTAAAGTTGACATTCTTGCGAGGTCTGTTTAGTCTCCACTGAGGGAGACCCCATTATCCATGGCCAGACCCCATCACTCTGCTCTGGCAATCACGTCCATGTCCCTTCAGAGTCGCCTGAAGGAGGAATAAGAAGTTCGAGTGAGGGGGAAAAAGGGTTCAAATGAAGGTCAGATGCCCAACAGTTCGCTGGGGTGAATAAAGTGGGGCAAAGTGAAGCAGCTGGCGGTGGCTTCAGTGGTGGCAAGCTTCCCACGCTGGCAGGGAAACCAAGCACGCAGTGGCACCTGGGGGCCTACTGTGTGCCAAGCCCGAATGCAGGTCTCCGCCCCGAAGGCGCCCGCGGGCCATCCTCTAGGTTGCATCTGCTGGGGGAAGCCAAGGTCCTCGAAGGGGGCTGAGGACACCCGAGCAGCCCGCCGTGCCGGTCCGCGAAGCAGGGCCAGCGGCCGAAGACCAGCATCCCCTCCCCGAAGGGCAGACCCGCCTCAGCGAGGGCGGATCCCCCACGGCCCTAGCCCGACCCCGGAGAGCGAACGCGGCCCAGCGCTGCGCCCGCTCCTCACGTGTCCCCGATCGGCCCCCGAGCCGTCTCACGTTCGACTTCCGCCTGACCCTTCCGACTTCCGGTAAAGAGTTCCCCATGCTCTGTTTCGCATCTCCGCGCCCTCCAGGCCGCGTCGCCCCGTACGCGTCCGCGAGCCCGGCTCCCATGCGTCCGTCGACCGCCGCCGCTCAGCGGGCCGCGGCAGGCCCCGAGCCGCGCCGTCTGTCGGGCTGGGCCGCGCGGCGCTCGCTCCCGCGGACGGCGCGGCGCGGCGGGCGGGGCGGCGCGGTAGCATATCCCTCCGCCGGCCCTCCCCCGCGCGGCCCCGGCGCCCCTCCCCGCGGGCCGCGCTCGCCGCCCTGCGCCTCAGACTGTTTTGGTAGCAACGGCAACGGCGCGTCCCGGCCCGGCTCCCGGCGGCTGTTCGGTGTCTGTGGGCCTCCCCGCCCCTTCGTCGTCGTCCTGCTGCCTCTGGCACCCGCGACCGCGCCAGCCCGCGCCTGCCCGCTCGGCGTCCGCGCGTCCCCGCCGCGCTCCGGCGTCTCCTCAGCGCGCCCGGCTCCCGGCTGTCCCCGCCCGGCGTGCGAGCCGGTGTATGGGCCGCTCACCATGTCGCTGAAGCCGCAGCCGCAGCCGCCCGCGCCCGCCAGTGGCCGCAAGCCCGGCGGCGGCCTGCTCTCGTCGCCCGGCGCCGCGCCGGCCTCGGCCGCGTCGACCTCGTCTTCCGTGGTGCCGGCCCCGGCCGCGCCGGTGGCGTCTTCCTCGGCGGCCGCGGGCGGCGGGCGTCCCGGCCTGGGCAGGTGGGTGTCGGCTCCCCAGCCCCCTCCGCGCCCGCGGGGCCGATCCCGCGCTGCTCGTCCCCTCCCCCGCCTCGCCCCGTGACCGGCCGGCGTCGCGATGGGCCGGGGGCCCGCGGAGGGGCGGGAGGCGCCGGCAGATTCTTTGGGCTTCTCAGGCCGTGTCCAGCCTCCCGCACCATCGCGTCCCCTCCCCCCAGACGGCCAAGATGGACGGCCCGGGCGGCCCCCTGCCCCTGACTTGTGTGCAAGGGGCGATTGCTATCCCCGCCCCACTCCCTTGCTGCGTCCCCTGCCCGCGATGGAAGGGCGGCTGAGCCAGGGTGCAGGTCGCGGGGGGACCCTCTCCTCAAATGAGCTTCTTTGCGGGTTGGGGAGTCGGGAGGGAGGAGGGGAGATTGAGGCCCAGCCGCCCCAGGTAGGGTCAGCCTGGTGTCCTGCATGTCCCCCGCCCCGCAGACCCTGGGAAGGTGGGCGACAGAGGCGAGGTGGGTGGCCAGCGGCCTTGCGCACCCATCCCCCTTTAGATCTGGGGCGGCGGGGTTCCCGCAGCCGGCCGTCCTCCCCCAGCTGGGGAAGGGGTGGGAGTGCCCGGCTCCCTCCAGGCCCGCCTCCCTCCTTCCCCGCAAGGTCCCCTGCGCGCGGGTGGTGGCCGATCCGCATTGCTGTTTCTCGTCCGCGGAGCAGAAGGCGCCTTTGAATAGAGGTGGGCGAGGGCCGGACTCGCGAGGTGGGTTGCCGGCGGGCACCGGACACGCAGCGCATTTTCCCTCGCAACCTCCGTCCCAGTTCCTGAAATTTTTAGGGGTGAGGAACCGCAACCGAGGAGTTGGTGCGGGCCCGGAAGGCAGCAACGCCAGTGTTGGCTTGCGCCCTCGTCCCCCTCTCCCCTTTCCTGGGCCCGATTTCGTTGGTAGGAACTGGAGGCTGGGTGCTGTCCTGTGTGACTGGGCTTGACTCTGGAGGGTGTGTGCGCGCGGGGGTGGGGAGGGGTGGGGGTGCTTGTCAGTTCGTATTTCACGAACTAAGAAAATGCTTAGTGTTAAAACGGAGAGGCAAATGCCAATAGACTCCATTCCATTGTGGCCGGTGTCCTTAACTTGGGAAACGCCGCCGCCAGAGCTTACCAAGGGCATGCGAGTCCATTTCCCCTGTGCCCCTGTGTTACAGGCACTACTGTGCCTCCCTCTGGCCTAGGCCTGGCTGGCAGGGCCTTGAGCAGCCTCCTCCTTAAATAGACATCCAGGACTTGGTAGATGGGCAAGGGGATGTTTCTTGTACGGAGTTTTCTTAGCCGCATTGTCCAGCTGTCCATTTCCAGGGAGTGTTCTACAGCAGAAGTTAACTCGTAGGGTGAATCAGAGCCGGTTTAAAGGAGTTCTTCTGGGAACAGTATGTTTTTTACTTTATTCCCCCACACTCCCAATTTTCCTTAGCATGAGACATTTCAAACCCTGCTTAGCCCGCCTCGTTCAAATTAAACCGTCATTTTATTTCCCCAGCTCTGTAAAGTTAAGGTTTTGTAACGTGAGGTGTTTTTTGTTTTTTTTTTTTTTGCCCTTGACTTTTAGTGCAAAATCGAAAAAAATATTTAAAGGTAACTTTAAGGATGCATCCTGTTTTTCTTTGCTTTTTCATGTTTTTTCTTTAGTTACCAGAAGGTGACATATGTCACTTTGGTTTAAATACGAATTAAAACTGAAGTTTCTAAGCTTCAGTAGCTCTCTTTAGGATTCAGCATTAAATTATAGCCGAATTGACAACACGGGAAGATGAGCAGGTTCGAGTACCACCAGGCCTTTTCTGTTCTTGAGACTCTGCAAAAGTGAAAGGCCTTTAGAGTCCTCCTTGTTCTAAGTTCTTTTACTTGGAGCATAGGTTTCTTTTTAACAGTTTTTGACAATGCTCGTATTCAGAGTGTGTAATTTTGTTCTGTACAGAGCCTTGGTTAATGTCACTCTCCTATTATTCTCCTGTGGGTTGGTTGTAAATCTATTATGGCTCCTAGAGTTCTGCTTGGGTTTGTGTGTGTCCTTTAAAATAAGGCTGGCAGCATGGCTGAGGAAAGGCTGTAGCATTGGGGGTTGGTGGGGTGGTTCAGTGGGTAAAGGTGCATGCTGCCAGGCCTATCTATCAACCAGGAGCCCCACACCACCACCACCACCACAGCAGGAAGCAACTGACTCCTGCTGCAAGTTGTCCTCTGACCTCCACACACCTGCCAGAGCATGTTCCCTTCCTCCACGTCAAATACACTTAAAAAAGAAAAAGTAGCCTTGATGTTGTCATGTTTGAGATAGCGGAATGTTCTTCACAGCCTAGAAGTTCCCTGCTGCCTTAAGCCTTGTTTGATTTCTGGACCCTTCCTCCAACCTGGAACTCTAACCCAGGGCCTTGGTTTTACCTGACAAGGATTTTGCTACTCAGCCAGCCTGGATCTGACTTGATTTTTGTGTGAACAGAATTTTGTGATTTTAAGAACAATTTTTTCTTGTCAACACTTAGAGGCCACTTTCTTAGAAAAGAGCTGTGTGATCACTTTTTAAAAATCTTAGCACAGTCGCACCCGAATCTCCACTTCTCACTCTTAACGTTGGCCTTTTGTGAGGTTGCCCTCGTGTGTGATCAGCCTTCCCCTTTAATCTGGTGGTTTGTTTTTTTAAACAGTAACTTACTACTAAGCTAGGTTTCTCCCTAACCGTTGGAGGTTTGGTCTCCATCTTTCTGTTTTCGCAGAGCAGGTATGCTGAGCTTACTCATATTAGAAGCTTTTTGATTCATCTTAATCTTCCCCCGAGAAAGTGCCCAGGCATGGTTGCACTAGGCCAGGGACTCTAAGGCTTTACGGCTCTCACAAGCTGTGCCATGTCGATTCTCAGCAGACTCGGTGGGGTCTCTCCAGGAGATGGGCTCTGTGTACTTGTGAGATGCTCTTGGGAAAGTTGCATTCAGTATCAGGGTCACTCACAGGCATGTGCTTTCACGTATATGTTTCCTGGTCATTTCTACTTTTAAAGATTTATTTATTTCTGTATGTGTAAGTGCTTTGCCCATTTGTATGGTAAGTATACTGAATGCATGCCCAGTGTCCACAGAGACTAGAAGAGGGCCCTGTATTCCCTAGTACTGGAGTTCCAGACAGCTGTGAACACCATGTGGGTGCTGGAATCTCTGGGTCCTCTGCAAGAGCAGCCATTGTTCTTCACCCCCGAGCCGTTTATCCTGTCCCTCTTGATGGTTTCCTTTTGAATTTTTCAAAGATTGTTTTTTATGTGTATGAGTATTTTGTGTGCATGTTTGTAAGTGCCTGCCTGCTTGCCTGATGCCCACGGAGACCAGAAATGGGCCCTGGATCATTTCTGGGATGATTAGGGATAGTTAGTTGTGAGGCCACCATGTAGGTGCTAGGTTCCTCTGCAAGAGCAACAAATGCCAGGCTTGGTGCCACATGCTTTTCCTCCCAGCACTGAGACAGGGCAAATGGATCTTTGGAGCTTGAGGCCAGCCTGGTCTCTATAGGGAGTAGACTTACAACAAATGCTCTTAACCACGCCAGCTCTTGTGTTTGAGTGTTACTTGAGCTTTCCTGAGGCTGTATGTGAAGATGTTTTGGAGCCTGTAGTGTACACTGCCAGTGCAGATCCATTGCTGGAGGAAATTCTAAAACTTTGAGGCTGTTGAATTGTTAATCCTTTTTCACCTGTGTTATTAGCTGTTAGTTTATGACCACTTATGAAAAAAAAGTTAGCTCATGCTGAAGTATGGTGGTAGGATTAGCTGAAAGAGATGAGGTAGGAGGATCATGAGTTACAGGCTAGCCTGGGCTACACATTTTCTGTTTGGATGCAAACAGTTGGGGAGGCAAAGACAGGCAGCCTGCTGTATAGAGCAGCCAGGGCTACACAGAGAAACCCTGTCTTGAAAAAAAAAATCAATTTGTTTATGCATACCTCCTGTCTGTCTGGCACCTGAGGAGGTCAGATGCCCTAGCACTGTAGTAATGGGTGGTCAAGGGCCACCGTGTGGGTGCTGGGAACTGAACACAGGTCCTGCAAGAGCAGCCGCCTGTCCACAACTGTGTCATTGTTTTCTGAGTTCAGATCTTCTGGTTGTTTTTGAACCACAGGGGAAATGACCTTGAACTTTGGTCCTGCCGTCTAGTCTCTACGTGCTCAGCTCCTATTTAGTCACTGTGCTGGGATTCATCATGGGTTAATTCATATCCCTCCTTTCCTTTCCTCTTTATTGGGTTTAGTGTGCGAAGGGCAGCATCTACTTTGTAGACCAGGCTGCCCACAGTTTTGTTTGCTTTCTTTGTTTTGAGACAAAACTCTCACTATTTGTAGCCTTGGGCTTAAAGGCATGTACCACTCCTGGCTTAGAGGCTTAGACATCTTTTTAAATTTACTTGTGAAAATGTATGTGTATGTGTGTGAGCTTATGTGGTTGTGTATCACATGTGTGCAGGAGCCTGAGGAAACCAGACAAGGGCACTGAATTGGAGCTAGAGGCAGTTGTGAGCTGCCATGTGGGCACTGTGAACTGAACCTGGGTCCTCTGGGAGATCAGTACGCACTCTTAACTAAGGAGTCAACTCTCAAACAGGACTTGTAGCTTGTGTTTTTGTATTCTTTTTCAGACAGGGTGTTTTACACAGTTCTGACAGTCCTGGAAGTCACTATGTAGTCCAGGCTGGTCTCTTAAGTCTAAGAGAACCTGTCTGACTCTTGAGTGCTGGGATAGAGGCATGTGCCTCCATTGCCCAGCTTGTCTGGGCCTCCTTGACCCCATCATGTGCATCTTCTTGCCTCTGCCTCAGGCACCATGGCAGGCTCCCACACCTACTTTTTTTTTTAAATGTAGCCCAGACCAGCTTTGCTTCAGCCTCATAAGCACATTTGGGATTTTAGGTGTGTGTACTACGATCCCCTACACTTCTTGCTTTAAACACTTTTTTTTCTTCTTTAAAATTATATTTGCAGGGCCTAGAGAGATGGTTTAGTGGTTAAGAGCACTGGCCACTCTTCCAGTGGACCGGGGTTCAGTTCCCAGCACCTACATGACAGCTTGCAAATGTCTGTAACTCCTGTTCCGGGGGAATCTGACTCCTTCACACATGCAGGCAAGGCACCATATACATAAAATAAAAAAATAAATTACATTTGGAGAGAGTAAGAGTGAGTGTGTGTGTGTGTAGGTGAATCTCACAGTTGTGTGATTGAAGATCCCAGGACAACGTGAAGGAGCTGGTTTTTTATTCACCTTGTGGGCCAGCGAGATGGAATTCAGGTTGCTTGCCAGCCCAGGAGCAAATGCCTTTCTCATTAAACCATCTTTCCAGTTCTCTAACTCTTAAGAACTTTCTCTGATTTTTCAGCTTTGTTTTTCAGTTTTTGTTTTTTTTTTTTTTTTTTTGGCTTCATTCTCTTAAGGCATTGTATCTTGAAAGTTGTTCATTGTGCTTCCGTTTAAATGCCAGAGATGTCTCCATAAGTTCATATCACCTCACGGTGCTTACAACACTGCACAGCATGCATTGTTGAGTATCTACCTGTAAGGCAATGTTAAGTTCTTTCGATGCATCATGGCTAAAACAAAGGTATTTGGCCGGGCAGTGGTGGCGCACGCCTTTAATCCCAGCACTTGGGAGGCAGAGGCAGGCGGATTTCTGAGTTCCAGGCCAGCCTGGTCTACAGAGTGAGTTCCAGGACAGCCAAGGCTATACAGAGAAACCCTGTCTCGAAAACCCCAAAAAAACAAAACAAAACAAAACACAAACAAACAAACAAACAAAAACAAAAAAACCAAAGGTATATGCTCTCCTGGAGTTCATGGTCCTCTTTTGAGCCTTGAAGCTAGCTGTGTGTGTGGCCCAGACTGTCCTGTCAGCCCTGTCTTGCTGGGAATGCAGGTGTGGGCCACCACACCTATTTTGCCTTGACTGAGAGGCAGGCAGTACTAACACACCTGTGGATAGCAGTTGATGGGGCTGAGATTAGAGGAAGCTGATTAAGGCCATAGAGAGTTTTAGGAGGGGATGGATACAAGTTTAAGTGGATTAGAGGAGCCTCCTTGGAGAGGTAACAATGGAGGGTCAGATCCTTCAGCCTTAAATCTTAGTTGCAATTCATAAGGTTAAAACTGGCTCATTTTGTCATCTTTGAAGGGGATATTGATAGTCGTTTGATTATCCATTCTGAAGTTAGCAAACATGAATTTTTAGCTCATTAGAGATGAACTACTAAGGTCTGCTAATAAAAAAGAAAGACATGGTTTTGCTGTTCTTTTGGACTTATATATTTTATCAGATTTATCCAAATATGTGGAAATTAGTTATTTGTATTTGAAAAAAAAAATACTGGGGCTGCTTTGAGTTCTGCATGCTGAAGTCTGGCATAGAGACATTTATGGGATCAGGCATGGTGTTCTTGCTTTGTCTAAATGTGAACTTGTGTTTTTGTTTCTCTGATTAAACAGTTGCAGTTTTACACGGGATGGGAACTCACCATCCTGATTAATGACCACATGATGCAGATTGAAAGAACATCTTCTTCTTTTGTTCTGAACAGTTTTGTCTGTATTGGAACTTCATTCTAGTGTAGTGCCGTGTGCATGCGCACACACTCGTTAGAGACTTTTTCCTTGAATTATAATGTTCTATTTTGGCTAGGTAGAAATTGCTTTTAGTATTATGTAGTGTTGAGCGGGTACAAGTCTATTTTTATAGTTATTTGAAGTGATGGTGACAGCTTCAGTGGAGATGTAAATGGAATTTATTAGCAGGCTAACCTGCTGCTGGAGTTTTTGAATTGGAAATGCATGGGGGAGGGATGTAGCTTAGTGGTAGAGGGTTTGCCTAGTATTCAAGAGGCTCTAGATTGAATCCCAGGTTCTGGCAAGAAAGAAAAACAAACAGCAACATTGATTTTAAGTTGCCTTAAAAAAAATTAAAAATACATGGGTGAGTGAGTTTGAGGACAGCCTGGTGTACATAGTGAATTCCCAGCCAGCTAGGGCTGCATAGCTAGACCTATGCACCCCACCCTAAGGCGGGGTGGGGTGAGTGAGGGGGTAGTGATAAAAGTGCTTGGGGTGTTTGGAATGTGTGCCGGCAGTCACCACTGTAAGGGTGCCGTGCCTGTTTAGGAATAGGACCCTGAAGGACAAGCAGCAGTCACCACTGTAAAGGTGCAGTGCCTGTTTAGGAGAGGACCCTGGACAGCAAGCCCAGTGCTGCTCACTTGCTGCTGCTGCTGACTTAGTTGTCAGACACAAGAGCGTGCTTTCAGGAACTAACTGCCTAGCGATGGCTAGGAAGCTTGGAGTTGGTGGTGGTGGAGTCTAGAACCATAAGGACACTTAGGAATCCATACCTTAAAACTTGTGTCACATATGATGGAAATGTGATTTATTTATGTAGGGACAGGTCCTTCCTTTTCCTAGGCTTGTCTTGAATCAGAGTTCTCCTACTTTAGTTTCCTGACTGTTGGGGTCATAGAAGGAACCATCACACCCAAATGCTATTAAAGTGGGAAGAGAGCCTCATTTTTGAGTAGAGTGTGCTGCACTTCTTGATGAAGTGTGTGTGTTGAAGCAACACTGAGTCCCATAGGTGCTGTGCCACAAGCTGCTTTCCTGTTTAAACCAGTTGAGATCCGTAATTTGTATATATGCCATGTCTGTCCAATGTTGGAAAGAGACATGTGACATATGGTATATAATAGGGATATGCTTGGGATATAGTCTGTGATAGAAATAAACACTGTCCTGGAGTGCAGAGCAGATTGATTGATGAGCTAAGTAAGCTGAGTAGTCACTTAGACATAGATGGGATTGTTTTTTGCCTTATAATTGGAAGTTTTAGGTTACTTCCAGAAAAGCAAAATATTGACAAACATGTTGGTACATGCTTTTAATTCTTGAATCTGAGAGACAGGCAAGCAGTCTCTTTATTTTGAGGCTAATCCGAGTTCTAGGCCAGCCCAAACTACATAATGAGAATCTCAATAAATAAATAAAATTTCACTGGGAAGCAAAGTCAAATACTGAAAGTTTTTCTTTTTCTTCATTAAGATAACCATGATTACAGGTTCATTTATGATACAAAGAGAGTTTTGGTACAAAGATCCCCCCCCCCCCCCACCCAAGATAAGGTTCCCTGTATAGTCTTGGCTATACTGGAACTCACAGAGATGTGCCTGCCTCTGCCTCCCACCTGGCAGGATTTTTTACTTAAAAATATTTTTAGAGCCCGGCAGTGGTGGTGCACACCTTTAATCCCAGAGGTTTGGGAGGCAAAGGCAGGAGGATTTCTGAGTTCGAGGGCAGCCTGTTCTATACAGAGTGAGTTCTAGGACAGCCAGGGCTATACAGAGAAACCCTGTTTCGAAAAACAAAAAGAACAAAAAAAATTTTTGAGATTATTTTTGTGCTAATGAGTGTTTTTACCTCTTTGTATATATGTGCACCGTGTGCATGGTTGTTGCCTTTGGAGATCAGAAGAAGGGATTAAGTACTCTGAGAATGGAGTTACATAGCCACCATGTGGATGCTGGGAACTGAATTGTGTGCTCTTTTGAAAGAGCAGCCAGTGCTTGTTACCACTGAGTCATCTCTGCAGCCTCTTTAATTTTTTAGTGATATGATAGTTTTGTGTTTCTGGGAGAAATGTGCATGAATGCAGTTTTCCTGGGGCCCAGAAGATGGTGTCAGGTCCCCTGGCTGCGTGAGTTGGTCAGCTTGGGTGCTGGCAGTTAAGCTTAGGTCCTTTGAAAGAGCACTGGGTGCTCCTAACTGCTGAGCCATCTCTCCAGCCTTATAGATTAGATTTTGAGTTCAGTAGTTTGTATCTTAAAGAATTTTTTTCTTGATGGTAGAATTTTAGAGTATGAAAAAAGAGAAAAACAATCTTTCAAAATAAAACTAAACCTTTCAGCTTTGGAAGCTTAGGTGATGTGCCAAAAGCAACCTTTGTTGATTTTTATTTCATCCCCACTTTCTGTAAATTCAGAGAGCTAGGCCGGGCAGTGGTGGTACACGCCTTTAATCCCAGCACTTGGGAGGCAGAGGCAGGCGGATTTCTGAGTTTGAGGCCAGCCTGGTCTACAGAGTGAGTTCCAGGACAGCCAGGGCTACACAGAGAAATGCTGTCTCAAAAACCAGAAAACAACAGCAACAACAACAAATTCAGAGAGATAAACAAGATGGTGGATGGGCTGTGTGTGCACCTCACTAACACAGGCTCTAACTCGAGGGTTAGGCTGGGTTAGATCCCTACCCAGCACCACAGAAAATAAAACAAAAGGGAAACACAGGATTTGAGTTTGACTCACTTAAGTAAGTTCCTTAATTGTTTTTAGTTTGCATAATTTTGTATAAATGTAATGTGAAGTCTACTTAAATGTTTGTTTTTTTTTTTTTTTTTTTGGTTTTTCGAGACAGAGTTTCTCTGTGTAGCCTCGGCTGTCCTGGAACTCACTCTGTAGACCAGGCTGGCCTCGAACCCTCGAACTCATAAATCCCCCTGCCTCTGCCTCCCAAGTGCTGGGATTAAAGGTGTGTGCCACCACCGCCCGCAAATGTTTGCTTTTTAAGGGATAGGATCTCACACATCCTAGGCTGGCCTTAAACGTGGTCTGTAGTTAAGGGAGAGTGTTTTATTCCGTGCTTGACATTGAAGCCAAGGCCAGTATGTCCCAGGCAAGCACTGCATGCCTTAGTTTCCTGCATAGTTTAATTTAAAACAAACAAATCCCAAAACTTACTTAGCTGTTAGGTTGCCAGCGAATCAAAAGGTAGAACTTTCTGAGGCAAGTGAGAAGCAGTGTGAGATTGCAGGGTTGTAGTCCATCAGGAGACCTTAGAAAGCACACCTGCCTGTGGGGAGTTTGACTGAGTTGATAACCCTGGGCCTTAGGCCCCAGGGCGTTCCTGCCTTATAGCACAGTGTAGTTAACACAGTGGTGACTCATAAACTTAAATTATTTTTAATAGCTTTCAAAGAAGTACTTTTCAAACTGCAGGTCATAACTGATTAGATTATGAAATCACTTTAAAGTGTTTTTGGTTGAGGTGGGAGTATTTCTCGCTTTGTAGCTCTGGTTAGGTTGCAGTGTGTTATGTAGACCAGGCTGGCCTCTGACAGATGCACCTGCCTCTGCCTTCCTAGTGCTGGAATTAAAGGTATGGGCCAGAATGTCTGACCCTACGTCTTCCTCTTTTTGTAACCCACTGAGTCCAGTTAGTGCTGTCTGTTGATGTGGCTGGATACTGGCCTGCTCTTGTATAGGTCTTGTGCAAGTGATTGTAGCTGCAGTGATCTCTGCGTGCAAGGACCATGTTGTGTCCAGAAGACAGCATTTAAGACACTCCTCCCATCCCTGCTTCTTAACTTCTCTCTGTCCCTTATTTCATGATGCTGCTTGAAGCCTGAGGCTCGGTGTGTTGATGTAGGTGCCCTGCCTAGGCCAGCACTCAGCACGCACTCATCCTCAGCTCTGACCAGCTACGAGTCTGCAGTAACTACTGGCCACTGCAGAAGGAACGTTTTCCTGCCAAAGTTGAGAGTAGCTCTAATCCTTAAGCATAAGCTGCAGCATTTAGAAGGCCATTGGACTACAAGTCACTTGGCAGAACAACACAGTTAGATTCTTCTGTGTGGCTCTGCCCTCCTGAGCCAGGGGCTTTGATCAGGTTTACATTGTCACAGTGTGAGTAGTCCTCTGGTGCAGTAGTTGAAGCTAGATATTTGATTCACCTCCTCCTAACTCAGTTAGGCTGCCTGAGGGCTCAGCCTTGTTGTTTGATTGTATCTCTTGGTCCAGAGAAGGTGATTGGCTGATTGTGTGAGGGCTCAGTTTCTGTGTCTAGTAAGAAGTGTTTCTTATGCTGTAGTAAGAAGCACAAGTAGCGTGGGGGCGTAGGTCTGTGGTGGAGTGTATGCCCTGCCTCCATCCCTGGCACCCCAAACTAAAAGTGAGGCACTAAATTCTCCTCACCTTCGGTCTTGTCAGTTCCTTTCCTGGTTCTCCACTTAAAGTCATACAGATTTGAAGCTGGAAGGTTCTGGTGGTTTTTAATACTCAGTTCTATTTATGGGTGAAGAAACTAAGGCCAATGATATTTGCCAAGTCTCGTCTTTGGCTGCATAACTGGCATTAGAATGAGGTCCCCCCTCCCCGAAAAACCTAATTAATTGATCAGCTACTCCAGGACCTCACATGCTAAGCCTATGCTCTGTCACTGATCTGTACCTGGGCTCCATTCTCCACCCCCTTCCCCCAATACATATTTCTTACATGTTTCCTGCTTTTCTTGTTCTAAGCTGTCCTGCATACTCCAGACTCTTAGGAATCATCACAGCCACATTCTGTGGAGAGACTATTAGTGGCTCTCATTCTTGCCTGAGCCAAATCCAGACCATTCTCTTTGGTAGTAAGTCCCTCCGTAGGTGGAACACACAGTATTCATTCAGCATGAGATAGTCTGCTGCTCTTGCGTTTGTCTTCTTACATGTAGTCTTCATAGGCTTAGCCCAGTTCAGTTACACAGTCTTATTGAAGGAAAGAATGCCTGTTGTTGTGTTCTTGCAGTTTCTGGGGGATTTGGTTCAAGTGGCATCGGTGCCCAGTGCCTTGCATTAACAGCTTCTCCATCTGGGGGCTTCATTTAACAGTGAACACTGAGATGGGAGCAGAGTTACAACTGAAGTATAAGTGGGTTAATGCCTTCAGCCACCAACGGATAGGTGGCCGTTCTGCTAATGATCAAACTCAGTCACCCACACCCACCACCATTGTTCTAAAAAGTGTATGTGCTTGAACTCAGCCTATTGTCAGTGTTGCCACATTCAGGTGCAGCAGTGGTACACACCGACGGTGTCACACATTCAGGTGCAGCAGTGGTACGCACTGAAGATGTTAAAGAAGGAAGCAGTTAATGCTGCAAATGGCATAGTTTTTTTTTTTTTTTAAGATTTTTAAAAATTTTATTTTTATTTTTTGAGACAGACCTATTTTTTTTGAGAAGTCCTGGCTGTCTTGGAACATGTTGTGTATGCCAGGCTGGCCTCAAATTCACAGAGATTCTTCTACTTCTCCCTCCGTAGTGTAAAAAAGATTTAATTACTTTTTTATTTGTGTGTGTGTTTAGGGTACCATTGGAGTCCAGAAGAGGAAGTCGTATCCCTTGGCAGTTGTGTGCCACTTAATGTGGGTCCTGGGAATTGAACCCAGGTCCTTTGCAAGAGCAGGTAGCGCTCTTAAACTCCAGGGTCATCTTTGTCACCCCAAGAGTAATATTTAGATGGTGTGCAGTGAAGCGACTGATGGTGAGAGGGAGGGACGTGGGAAAGTCAGTCAGACTCCGGTTTGAGTCAGGGTCTCTAACTGGCTGCTTCAGACTGCGGTAATTACCCTGTCGCCCTCCTACCTGTTGCAGTTACACGTCTGAGCCACCGTGCAGACCTCGCTGTTAAGTGTACTCCTCACGCCTCCAGTACTGGGGTAGGGACCAGGGGAGGTGCTCCACCGTAGAGCTGCACCAGCCTCCACCTAAAATGTGACTGCTGAGGCTTGTTACCCCAGCCAGGTGTCTGAGCTTTCTAGTTCTCATTTCTCTGCCAGCACTTTGTGGTAGCCCTTAATTTAGTAATGGTAGCTGTACAGTGGTCTTCCAGTGCATTTCTCTGGAGAGCTGACTCTGTGGTTAAGAATACTCTTCCAGAGGACCTGGGGTTAATGCCTAGCACCTACATGTTGGCTGACAACTGTAATTCCAGTTCCAGAGGATCCAGAACCTTCTTCTGACCTACATGGGCACTGCATGCATGTTGCGCACATTATGTATGTGATGGTAAAAACAACCAAATACATAGAAATAAAATAGAACTTTAAACAGTGTATCTCCCTAATGCCCAGTGATAGTATGCATCTCTGCTTATTTATAAGGCTTTCTTGATCATCTCTGAGTTCAGCTCTCATTGTCTTCTAGGTTTAGAGCAGGACACAGACGGCCCTATAAACCTGTGTGGTCTGTAACTGGTTAGTTACTGACTATAGCAGTGGTTCACTGTGGAAATGACGTGGTAGAGCTCCTCAGGCTGGAGGACAGTGGTGGACAGCTGAGATGACTGTCCTGAGTTCCCACACTAGGGCACACAGCAGGAAGTAGTTCAGATGCCTACCTGTCTATGGGACTGAGGCAGTTGAGGAGCTAGTGTGTTGTCTTACTGAACTTTGGAACTCTTAGACAGCTTAGGCTACATAGTGGGGCATCTTAGTCTACATAGTGGGGCTTTGCCTTAAACCCCTAAGAAGGGGCTAGCATATGGCTCTGGTAAAGGCACTTGCCTCAAGTTTGGTCATCTGATTTGAATCTGTAACCCAATTCTGATAGGAGTGAACCATTTCTGCAGGTTGTCTTCTGACCTCCATGTAAGTACATTTCCCCTCGATAAATACATGTAATAAAATCTGTTTTTTGGAGGGTGGGCTGGAGAGATGGACCAGCAGTTATGAGCACTGGCTGCCCTTCTAGAGGACCCAGGTTTGGCTCCCAGCACCCACACAGTGGTTCACAACTACCTGTGACTCCAGTTCCAGGGGATGTCATATCCTCTGGCTTCTGGGCAGGCAGTACACATACAAGGTTCACAGACATACATGCAGACAAAACACCCATTCACATAAATGTAATTAAGAAAAATTTTTTGAAAAAGTTCCTTAAAATGTTGAAAAATAGGAAAGGAAGAAGACAGAATTAGTTCTTCGTTTACTGATATGGTTTTCTATGTAAAAGATCTTAAGGATCCCACTCCAAAACTAATGGCACTAATGAATATTTTCAGCAGAGTGACAGGATGTCAAATTAACATAACGGTCTGTAGCCTTCCCTCCCATATACCAGCAACAAACATGATGAAGAAGTCAGGGAAGCTGTCCCACCCATTCACCTTCAGAAGCAAGGTCAGAGGAAACCCTTTCACGGTCTGTCCAGACCTCACCACTGATACTTAGTTACTGCCTGTCTTCTTTCCGCTGCTTCACTTGGGCTTGCCTTCTTTTCTCTGTAAATCATGTTCTTGAGTGCTCAAGTTAATGTCTAGCTTGTATTAGATGTTCAGATAATTGTTTTTGCTGGCCATGTTTTCTAGGCTGGCTTTGAATTCGCAGTTTAATCTGACTACCTCTTAGATTTCAGTTGTATGTGACCACCAAGCATGTGTTCATTTTGTACCTTTGTGTCTGTTAACCAGGACTCTTTAAAAGGTTGAATAAAAGTTTGTTTCTCTTTCCAGGTTCTCCAGTGCAGCAGAATAGGAGGGTGGCACAGATAATTCTGTGAACTGTTAGCCCTGCTGTGGACCAGAATGACTTCCTTTTTAGACAGTCTTACTATGTAGCTCAGGCTGTTCTGGTACTCACCATGTAGACCAGGCTGGCCTCATTCTCAGAAATCCTCCTGTTTCTGTTTCATAAATGCTGGGATTCAAAGCGTGTGCTACCACACCCAGCTGAGTTAAGTCGGCTTCCTCTGTGCGCCCCCCAGCCCCCCAAGACAGAGTTTCTCTGTGTAGCTCTAGCTGTCTTGAAACTTCTGTAGACTAGTTTAGTCTCAGACAGAGACAAATCTTCCCTCCTCTGCTGGGATTAAGGGTGCACACTACTATTTCCTGTCACTCATATGTAAAAGTCGAGCAGTTAAATAACCTTCTGTACCCTTCAGCCAGTTGTAGCAGTAGGTCAGTTTTCACTCCATCTCTAACTCCATCTATCTGGTGTTTCGAAGGACATTCACTTTTTTCATGAGGCATAAACCAGTGGATGAAACATGGTAGACGAGACTTGAGGTTACTGTGTAAAGCATTATTGTGTATAGGCTGGAGAGACAGACGCCTCCTCTAGTTCTCCTGTCTGGAGAAGTTGAAGGAACCGTGTGCCTCTGTATAGTGTAGTATGGTGGCTGGTACCCATACAAGGCTGCTTCAGTTAAAACTGAAACTGATGTTGGGCGGTGGTGGCGCACGCCTTTAATCCCAGCATTTGGGAGGCAGAGGCAGGTGGATTTCTGAGTTTGAGGACAGCCAGGGCTATACAGAGAAACCCTGTCTTAAAAAAAAGAAAAGAAAAGAAAAAAGAAAAGAAAAGAGAAAAGAAAAGCATTGGAGAGCCTGCAGATTTGATAAGGTAGGGTGGAAGAAGAGAGTTCATGCCCAGAGGTTGTCTTCTGACCAATACACGTGTGCCATAGTACCCCTTCCCCTCCCCCTCATACATACTAAATTCAAATGTGATTTAAAAAAAGAAGGGCTGCCGATGGCTACAGCTAGTAAAGAAGGGTGCTTACTGTTTGAAGCCCTGAGTGGGTTCCAGGACCCACACAGTGGGAGAAGAGAATGGACTCTGCAAGTCATCCTCTGACCTCTGTGTGTACCCCATACACACAGACACGTGTGCTTGTTTGCCTTTTTTTTTCTTTTTATTTTCTTTTTCTTTTTCTTTTTTTTTTTTTTTTTTTTTTTTTTTTTTTTTTTTTTTTTTTTTTTGAGACAGGGTTTCTCTGTGTAGCCCTGGCTGTCCAGGAACTCACTCTGTAGACCAGGCTGGCCTCGAACTCAGAAATCCACCTGCCTCTGCCTCCCAAGTGCTGGGATTAAAGGCGTGCGCCACCACTGCCCGGCTTCTTTTTCTTTTTAGATTGATTTATGTGTATGAGTACACTGTCACTGTCTTCAGACACACCAGAAGAGGGTATCGGATCCCATGATTACAGATGGTTGTGAGCCACCATTGGTTGCTGGGAATTGAACTCAGGACCTCTGGAAGAGCAGTCAGTGCTCTTAACCACTGAGCCATCTCTCCAGCCCTTGTTTGGCTTTTCAAGACAGAGTTTCTCTGGATAGCTCAGGCTGGTCTCAAAAGTCAGAGATCTGCTGTCTGAGTGCTAGGAAAGTTGAATGCCAATCCAGCTACGTACATGTATTTAAGAAACATTAGTAGTTGAGAGCATTGGGTATTTTTCCAGAGGACTCAAGTTCAATTCCTAGTGCCCACATGACAGCTCACAACTATTTGTAACTAATGCATTGTGCATAGACACAGGCAAAACACCAGTATGCACAAAAAGAAGCACAAGACAAGAGTAACTGAAATGTTCACATTACAATCACTAAGTCATGCCAGCCTTGTCTCAAACACACTGATACTTACGGCCACTGGTTGCCACATTAAACAGTGCAGTGTATGAAATTTTCCTCACCATGGGTTTCTGTTGGGACAATACTGGGTCTGTTTTTATACCCTAGGTGTGGAGAATCTTGTGCTATCTGCCCTTTGCAAATTTTTACCTCCTAATGGAACCCCTTTGCTCTTCCTGTTGGATAGAACTTCACATGGAGAAGACTTGTTTAATATTAAAGTTTAGTTATTGGGTTACTCTTTAATAATAAACTCAAACTGGGAAGAGTGAAGTGACTCCTCAAGTTGCCTGTATAAGTGCTCTGATTAGAGTTTTGTGGTGTACTCAGTTGTTTCTTCCCTGTGCACGTATGTGTTCATGTGTGTGGGTACTTGTACTCAGGTAAAGGGCAGAACAGTGCTGGGTGCTGCTCACAGTTAGAGCTTAGAGACAGGGTCTACCGTTGTCCGTTGTAGGCCTTTGACCAGCCCGCATGTCTTCACTGCTGCTGTTAAAGACAGTGTCATCTGCCTAACTTTTTACACTAGTTCTGATATCCAAACTTGGATCTTTTGCTTGTAGGGCAAGTATTCTATTAAATGCGCCATTTCCCCAGCCCCGTCTGTCTTTGTAACAGCTATAGCTTTCTTTACAGAAAGGAGAAATTGAATTAGTCAGTACTTGTCATAATTCACATCAACTATATTGTAGACTTTATTTAACGATTCAAAATGTGCTCAGCCCTTTACAGATTAGAAACTCTTAGAAGTCAGGCTGGGCCTGCTTGTGCAAATGTAATACTAGCATTTGAGAGGCTGAGGCAGGAGGATCACCAAGACTTAGGGAGGCTTTAACTACTCTTTGGACCACGTAGTGAGTTTGAGACTTATCTGGACTAGGTAGTCCATGTAAAACAACAACAAAACCACCTGTCCTTCCAGGTGCTTGGATACGGAGGTCAAATGAGCTGAACACTGTGAGATGAACCTGGGTTACACAGTAAGCCAGTCCCAGTGTCCAGAACCACGGGGATTTGAATCTGTGCTGCTCTCTAAGCAGTCCAGTGAAAGCACTGTGCATGCATTTCAACTGCTAAGTGCACATCTGGAGGTCGCTCAGAGTGCATGGGCAGTGTTTGTAGGCCATGTACAAATGCGGTCCCATTTACTCCCACTTATGTGTGTGCAAGCGAGAGAGACAGAGAGAGAATGTGTGTGTGTGTGTGTGTGTGTGTGTGTGTGTGTGTGTGTGTGTCAAGAATAGAACTCCAGTTGTGAGCCTTGGTGGCCCTAGGTTGGTTGGTTTGTTTTTTTTTTTTTTCCCCCACTTAGCTGGAGTAAGTTCCAGGGAGTAGTCCTGACCAAAGTCTGTTTTGGTTAGTATTTAATAAAGCTTGCTTCAAATTTGGCTTTAAAAAAAAAAGTTAGTACTCGGTGGGTAGAGGCAGGTGGATCTCTGTGAGTTCCAGGCCAGCTTAATCTACAAAGCAGGTTCCTGGGAGGCCAGGATTGGTACAAACCCTGTCTTGGAAAGATCAAAACCTTATTCTGTAGCTCAAGCAGGTCTTGCTTGAACTGTGGTTATGAGGTATGTATCTGATAGTACATAGGATTTTACATAGTTGAATGTCAATTAGTAGAACAGAGTTTAAAAGGGCGTTTACACTAGCTTTTATTGTGCAGTTATCTTTATTGACATTTCTAAGGGTGTGTGTGTGTGTGTGTGTGTGTGTGTGTGTGTGTGTGTGTGTTGGGGACTGATGTTGGCTGCTGACATTGTCTCTCACTGAGCCCAGAGCTAATCATTTGGCTGGACTGGTTGGCTGGTGAGTTCTGGGATCTGCCTTTCTGCTTCCTCAGTACCTGGGTATACAGATTGATACTACTGTGCCTGGCTTTTGGCTTTTATGTGGGTGCTAGGTATTGGAAATCAGGGCCATATGCAAACTCTTTACCTAATGAAGACAAACCTCACTCCCTAGCTCCTCTTTGGTTTGTGTTGGAGTCAAGGAGGGAGACTGAATTAGCATCTAGTGTTTGTTCCAGCTCTAAAGAGTTTCTTTTGGGGCAGGTATTGGTACACATCTTTCATCCCAGCATTTGGGAGGCAGATGCAGGCAGATCTTTGTGAGTTCGAGGCCTGCCTGGTCTACAGAGTTTTAGGACAGCCAGGGATACACAGAGAAACCCTATCTGGAGAAAACAAACCAAAGAGATACTACTTTGCTAGCAATGTGTTATTAAGAACTTCTTTAGTGTGTAGTGTATGTGCACGTGTGCTGGCAGCACATTGGTGTCCAGCACTGTAACTCTGATTAAGAACTTCTTTAGTGTGTAGTGTATGTGCACATGTGTGCTGACAGCACATTGGTGTCCAGCGCTGTAACTC
>JANHMN010000023.1:30387053-30414369 GCA_030674055.1 Rhabdomys pumilio | reverse complement strand
CAGCACTGTAACTCTTTAGTGTGTAGTGTGTGTGCACATGTGTGCTGGCAGCACATTGGGTGTCCAGCACTGTAACTCGGATTTACTCCTTTGAGGCAAGGCCCTCAGGAAACCTGGAGCTAGGCTGGCGGTGAACACTCCCCAGTGACTTTCTCCCAGCGTAGTTATAGGGCTTGCAGGTGTCCAGCTCTGTAGACAGTGTTGTAGATTGAACAGTAAATTGTCTCCCCAACCTCTCAAAAAGAATGCCTTTTTTTGACTTAAAAAAGTTTTTTTTAGACAGGGTCTTTCTTTCTAGCTTTGGCTATCCTGGAACTTGCAGTGTAGAACAGGCAGAACCTGGTTTCTCCTGCCTACAGAGTCCCCTACTTCTGCCCCTGAATGTTACGGTTAGTGGTATATGCCACCACACCAACCTTTCTTTAGGTTTTCTAATCTGTGTTGTCTCACAAGTTTATTAGTTTATTTCTTGCCTTGTTACAGATGTTTGTTGAGCCCCTTTAGTGAATTTCTATCAGTTAGCTTTTCATCTTGAAATTATTTTTTTTTTAAAAAATTATTCATGTTTTTGTGAGTGTGCATGCGTGTATACGTGTGTGCATGCATATGTTTGTGTGTTAGGCTGGGCCCCTCGGATGCCAGAAAGAGGGTGTTGGATCCCTTGGAGGTGGAGTTACAGATGGTTGTGAGTTGCCAAGTGGGTTCTGGGAATTGAACACAGGGCCTTTTGAAGGGCAGCTTGTGTTACTGCTGAGCTATCTTTTCAGCCCATTAAATCAATTAAATCAATCAGCTAATTCATTTATTACTTATTTTATGGCAGGGTTCTCACTAGAGCACTGGTTGGCCTGGAACTCTGTATATGAACCTGGCTAGCCTTGAACACAACGACTTTCCAGCCTCTGCTTTCCAGGCACAGGGGTTAAAGGCATGAACACCCGTTTCTTGTACTACTTTATTACTGTAGTATGTAGTTTGGTGTGAGCGAAGGTGCCAAGAAGGGTTTGAAGGGACCAGGACAATTGGGATAGATTCTCCAGTCAGTACCTGGGTTCAAACTCGGGTCATCAGGCTCAGGCTGCGTGACAATTGATTTTACCACTGGAACAGGTCACTACCTGGGATTTTGTTTTTTTTTTTTTTTTTTTTTTTTTTCCTTTGCCTGAGGCTGTGCATTCCCCAGGTAAGCACTGTAACCATGAGTCGGAACCCTGCTGTCTCCAGGGACTTCTCTTATGTAGTCTTTGATGCTGCATAGTAAGTAACCACACTGTCCCTGCTGCTGGTCCTGTTTATAAGTGCCTGCCTTTAGCTTTAGAGTCAGGGTCTTTCTACTGTATGTGTTCTCCACTGCCTGCTGGCTCTTCCTGCCTCAGCCTCCCAAGCCCAGGCGTTGTAACTGGGGGTCAACATGTCCAGCTACTTTTGGTTTTATTTTTTTTAAACTGTGTTTTGGGTCACAGAAGCAGTTTGTGTTTTCTGTTTTTTTCTGCTTAGTTGGTGAGATCATGATTTCCTGGGATTTGATATTTTTAATTGAAAAGTGGATATTTTAGACAATACCTTGTAGCAAGTCTGGTTCTGGGTTGGAGCTTGGGGCCAGCTGTTAATATTTACAAGAAGATAAAGAAGCTGTGTTATTAGAGAGTCTTATAGGACTAACATACAGTATAATACATAGCATGGGGCCTTGTAGTTCTTAGGCTGTCTAATCTTATGGGGCCACTGTCCGTGGCTTATGTGGCACATCAGTGTGTACTGACAGCTGGATGGCTAGAGTGAAGTCGGGCCACTTCATACCTGGCTTGTGGCCCTTAGATCCACAGTCTGGAGCACAGTGGTTTTGCAGGACGTCACATTAACTGTTGATTGGATTTTTTTTTTAATAGTTTTGGTATGAAAGTGTGGCTGTGTGAGCGTAGAAGTGTAGAGAGGGCAGAGATCATTCTTGAGTGCTGCCAGCTTTGGTTTTTGCGCTGTCTCAGTGAACCTGCTGGATGAGCCAGGGTAGCTCCATTTTTTTTTTTTTTTTTTTTTTTTTAAAGATAGAGTTTTTCTACAGACCCACGCCTAGCATTCACTTAGCTTTTTGTACCCAGTGCTGGGGACTGAGCTTAGGTCCTCATGTTTGCTTGTCTTGTCACTCTGGGCCATGTCCTTCTCCACATACAGATTTGACCAAGTCTGAACCTTTGAAGGACAGTTCCTGGACTCAGAGTTAGAAACTGGTCTTTCAGCTTCTCACCTGTTGCCTTCCCACATGTGTCCATCAAACCTACTAGAGCTAAATTTCTTTCGAGCTTAGTGCCTTAATCACAGCTGGATACTTTTTAAAGCAGCTTAGATTTATTTTTCTTATTTGTTTTTTTGAGTCTCCATGTCCAACCTTGAAGTTCCCGTAGTCACTTTAGTTCCCTGCATTTTTTATGTTCCTTTGGGAAGATATTGTAAGCTCTCTGACAAATTGTGTAAAATAGCATAACTTTTTTCTTATTTATTTATTTATTTGTTTATTCATTTATTTATTTTTTGCTGTGAGTCGGCGTCGAGACATGGTTTCTCCGTAGTCCTGCTTAGCCCGGAGTTCTATAGACCGCGATGATCTCACACTCAGATTCCCTGCCAGGTGCTGGGGTTAAAGTCTTGCCTTGCACCACAGCTGCCACATGGCCATTTTAATCGTTCGATTTTATACATGTGGGTGTTTTGCCTGCGTGTATGTCTGTGTACTAAGTGCACTGCTCTCTGCGGTCAGGGAAGGTATTGGATCCTGTGTTCCTGGAGTTACGTACAATTGTGAGCTGCCATGTGGGCTGGGTTTTGAACCCAGATTCTCTGAAAGAACAACCAGTTCTTTATTTTTTAAAGAAGATTTGTTTATCTTATGTGTGCAGGTATTTTGCCTGTCTGTATATTTATGAGCACCACATGCATGCCTGTTAGCCAGTTCTCTTAACCACTTAGCCCAATCTTAACTACCTTAATGCTAAATATGACACTTAAATTATATTGCAGCTATCTGCATTAATTTTAAACACAGTTTTCATGTTCAGAAAGGAAATTTTATATACCCAGTAAGCAGTGATTTCTCTTTTTTCCCTGTATTTGGTTCTAGGAATCCTGTTTTGTTTCTATGATTGTGAATGTAAGATCTCACTTCAGTTGTGTAATACTTGTTTTTCCTGTTAGCTTATTTAGTTTAGCATGCTTCAAGAGTCCTTTGTGTTGTAGCATACCAGAACCTCATGGAGTTGTAAAATCTATATTTATTATTTTTTAAAGTTCTGTGTGTGTCTGTATGTGGGTCTGTGGGGTATATGCATGTGAGTGTAGGTGACCCTGGAGGCCAGAAGAGGGCGCTTTCCCCTGGAGCTGGAGTTACAGGCAGCTGTAAGCGGGAACTGAACCGAGATCATCCTGTGTAAGAGCAGTAAGTACTGAGCTCTCTCTCCAGTTCTGGAGAGTTTATTTCTTTATGGTTAATACAGTATTCCATTGTAAGTGGGCCACATGTTGTCCCTGTGTCTGTCACTCACCCATCAGTGTGTGTGGTTTTACTGTGGTGAGTGACTGCTGTGGACAAACATGGTGTGTAATTGTCTTCTTTTTTTTTTTTTTTTTTTTTTTGACTTTTTTTTTTTTGACTTTTTCGAGACAGGGTTTCTCTGTGTAGCCCTGGCTGTCCTGGAACTCACTCGGTAGACCAGGCTGTCCTGGAACTCAGAAATCCACCTGCCTCTGCCTCCCAAGCGCTGGGATTAAAGGCGTGCGCCACCACCGCCCGGCGTGTAATTGTCTTCTGACTCTCTGCTTCAGTCAAGTTTTTTGATACATGCCCAGAAACTGAACTACTAGATCTTGTGGTCATTCTATTTAAATTTCTCCTGGTTACTCTAGTTTTTATTGTTTTTTTTTTTTTTTTTTTTTTTTTTTTTTTTTTTTTTTTTTTTTTTGATGTATATAATACCATGCTCTTTATTAATTTTATTGATATACACAGTGTGTTTTGGTTGTTCTCCACTCCCGAAATTCTCTTTCTAGATTCCGTTCCTGCTAAACTTACCCTTTTCCCCAACCAATCCTCTCCTATTTTCCTGTCTTTTTGTTGTTTGGCTTTTGGTGACTGCTGCTTTTATTAGAGTTGCTTAAGTTGAGTATTGGTGTGGAGTCACTGCAGTAAGGGCACTACAGCACTAAAGACCCGCCTCCTCCAGCAACTCAAAGGGGGCTGGGACCCTAGGATCCCTTGTCCTGTCTGTGCAGGATTGTGGGTGTGCACAGTCTTATACAGGTAACCCCAATTGCTTAATTAAATTTTTTTTTTGTTTGTTTGTTTTGTTTTTGTTTTTCGAGACAGGGTTTCTCTGTGTAGTCCTGGCTGTCCTGGAACTCACTCTGTAGACCAGGCTGGCCTTGAACTCAGAAATCCGCCTGCCTCTGCCTCCCAAGTGTTGGGATTAAAGGCGTGTGCCACCACCGCCCTGGCCTTGATTAAATTCTTGAGCACAACTGCTGTGGCATATGTCTACACTCTGGCCTTAAACTCCCAGTGCCCTCCCTTGTCTGGTTCTGTCTGAACGTGGTGGGGTGATCCATACGGAAGTCTTGTTTTAGGCCTAGCACTCAACAGTTGCTCATTCTCTACAGTTGGACTGGTTGTTAGCCTCTGATCAAGGCAAAGAGCAGCTCTAACCTATAGGGTTGAACAAAAATAGTTAGAGAGCACTTAGACAAACAACACTAGACTATCTCTGTGTAGCCTGTAACTCTCCTCGCTGTGGACTTGGGAGTGGCTTTGTGGCATCAGGTAGTAATGAATATTCTCCCGTGGAACAGGCCTTAGATCAATTAGAACGTGGTTCTGTACCCTACCACCAAATAATGCCATTATTGTCCCAGTGTGCACACCGACTGGTAGGTTGATGTTGTGGCTTGTGGGGTTCACTTCAGGGTTAAGATTCTGTTCAGATTGATACCTTTCTTCCAGTCAGCTTGTGAGCACCTTCAGGAGATATGAAAGCTAGCTAGCAGGGAAGCTTCTGACTTGTGGTGTCTTTGTAGTAAAAATTGTACTATCTAGTTCTGGTGGCAACAGAAGAATTGTAAGAGCCTGACCAACAACTCTCTTAGTTTGATTAATGTGGGTGTGTCAGAGAGAGACAGTCAGACTGTATGTATGTGTGTGTGCTCGTGTGCACACAGTCCAGAGGACCTTTGTGGAGCCTGGTCTCCTTCCACGCACTTTTATGGATTCCAGGGATGCCTTTATTCAGTGAGCTGTCTCAACTTCTGTTTCATGATTTAAGGAGTCACCATGTTAACCAGTGTGGCACATTGTCTTCCCTTCCTACCAGTGGTATGCAAGGGTTCTGATTTTCCCACGCTTTCGCTTAATTGCTTGTTTGTGGAATTTGTTGGAGACAGTGCTAGAAATAATTCATGACTTCCTGAATGGTAAACTTCAACCCTGAGCTACTATAAGCTACCTTAATGGGTCTGAAGTATAATTTCCTAAGAACTAGTGATGCTGAGAATATTTTATTTTTATTTGTTTGAGGCAGGGTCTCATGGAATACAGACTGTTCTTAAACTCATTATGTAGCAGGGATGCCCCTCAATTCCCGATTCTCTTACTCAGCCTCCCGAATTCTGAGTTTCAGGGATATGCCACTACATGCAGCTTGAGCATCTTTTTATTTTTAGATTAATTTCATGATTTAGTTATGTGTATGGGTGTCTGCAGAGTCCAGTATAGGACGTCTGATCCCCAGACATGGAATTGTGAGCCATCAGATGTGAGTGCTGGCTCTGTTCCCATCTTGGCTCTTTGGAAGAGCAGCAGGTGTTCTTAATTTACCTTTGGTCATCTTTTGGCTGATTATTGACTGTATGGGTTTTGTTGGTGGTACTTTTTGTTTTGTTGTTTTGAACCAGGTTGTTGATTATATTTGTGTTAGTGACTTACAGAGTATGCACACAGCTCGTCCTCAGCACTGAATGTTGGCTTAAAGAGGCATATTGCATGATGTTGACGCTGGTGCTGAGTTTCTGAGCTCAAGAGCACCTTCTTCTCAGTCTCCCAAGCAGCTGAGACTACATCATATATCATGGCCCTAGGCTGCTTCTCCAGTTAGGATGCTTTTGATGTCATATTTAAGAATTCAAAGTCATAGCCATCCGTAGCAGTCAGGAGGCAGAGGCAGAGGCAGGCAGATCTCTGAGTTTGAGGTTATCTTGTTCTACAGAATGAGTTTCAGGAGAGCCAGGGCTGCACAGAGAAATTCTGTCTCAAAAAACAAAACAGCACAAAGAATTCAAGGTCACAGTGCTGTTTTTCCTAGGAGTTTCATGATTTTAGATTTCCTGTTTTTCTTTTGAGGAGGTCTCACTAAGTAGCCCTGACTGGCCCAGGACTTACATATAAACCATGTTGTTCTCAAACTCAGAGATCCACTTACCTCTATTTCCCAAGTGCTGGGATTAAAATCGTGCACTCCCTCTCAGGTTTTTCTTTTTAAATATGTGTTTGTGTGTGTGTATGCCTGGAGAGGCTAGAAGTAGTGGTTTGATCACCTGGGACTAGAGTTACAGAAGGTTGAGTTGCTGTGTGGTTGCCGGACCTGAGTCCTCTCTCTGTAAGAACAAATGCTCTTGACTGCTGTGAAGTCTCTCCAGTGCCTTCCGTTTGTTTGTTTATTATTTAGTGAGGGCATATAGGCAGGCAGGCACATGCACGGAAAAGCTGTAGCATGCGTATGGAGGTCAGAGGACAGCTTCCTGGAGTGGTTTTCTTTCCACCTTGTGGGTCTAGGGGATTGAACTCAGGTTGTCAGAGTTGACAGCAGGTGCTTTTACCATCTGAGCCATCCAACCTCCATTTATTTCTTAATGAAATCTTTTTTATGTTGAATTGATGACATTTTGTATTTAGCTGGCAAGTGTAACCTACAGTGGTGGTTAGAATCTCTTGTGTTTGGGCTTCTCTGTCCTGATGGTTACGGTGCTTGATGAGTGTCTGTTGTAGCACTTGGTGTCTGTCTTTAAGGGATTTTTGCAGGAGAGTAGACAGACAGGTATGATGACCCTTGAACCCCTGCCACAGCAGTATTTAGCAAGTCACCCTGGTCTTGCTTCATACACCATCTGTTTCCTCCTTCCTGTTACTCTGAAGCCCTGTAGAAGTTATTTTATGTTCAGGTTTTCTTATGTTAATACAGCCAGCATTTTAAAGTATTTTAATTTTTTTTTTTGTTGGTTTTTCGAGACAGGGTTTCTCTGTGTAGCCTTAGCTGTCCTGGAACTCACTCTGTAGACCAGGCTGGCTCAGAAATCCTCCTGCTTCTGCCACCCAAATGCTGGCATTAAAGGCGTGTGCCACCACCGCCTGGCAAGTATTTTAATTTTTAAGAGTTATTTTTATTGTTTTGTATATAGGTGTGTGTGTCTGCACATGAATATGTGCACATGATTCTAGATTCCCAGAGGTATGGATGCCCTGGAGCTGGTGTTGTGATCGTTGTGAGTCACCTGATGTGGGTCCAGGGAACTGCACTGTCTCCCTCAGGAAGAGCGGGAAGTGCTCTTGATTGCTAAGCTGTTTCTCTAGACCCCAGACCCCACACCCCACCTCTTTTTTTTTTCTTCTTCCCATTTTTGAGATAGTGTAAAAAAGATTACTGTGGCTGGTCTGGGATACTTTTGTTTGTATTTGTGTGTGTGCTAAGGGTGCTGGGGGTGGTGGGCACATAGACTTGAAGTCAGAGTATGATTTGAGGGAGTAAGTTCTCTCCTTCTATGATGTGGGTTCTGGGGATTGAACTGAGGTCAATTGTAAGTACTTTGACCTGTTGAGACATTTTGCTGGTCCATCTTTACTGTGTTTGAGAGTCAGTGTTTATTTCAGGTTGAGCCTGTTTGGTTGGAAAATGAGAAAGTCCACAGGTCCCGAAACCTGCATGGGTTTAGTGCCATCATGATGCTGCAGGTGGGAAGTTCTGCATCAAGCTAAAGGTGATGGTCAGAATGTGTGACCACTTAAGGTTCTGCATACAGACACCTTCAACTTACGTGCTCAAGGTACATATGAAACATTAAACTTGCGTTCCATCTCAAGACACCTCTTTAGTCTAAAGTCCAAAGATATTGGAAATCCAAAATCTAAAACCTTTCTGTTCTAAGTACTTCCAATAAGGCATACTTAAAATAGTTTTTATTAAGTAGATGATTGGGTCTAGTGCTAGTGAAGAAATTGAGAGCGGGGAATGTGACTCAATGAGTAGATGCTTGCATAGGATTCGGGAAGAGCTAGAATGGGTCCCCAGCTTTGCCTAAAACTGGACGCTGTGGTGCTCACCTGTCACCACAGCACTTGGGTGGTAGAAGCAGGAGGATCAAGAGTCCAGGATCACCCTCTGCGATGTACCGACTTCAGGGCCAGCCTGAGATACATGAGACTCATGTCTCCAGCCTCTATCTCCACTCCAAAGCTCCCAAAACTAAAAGTAAGTTGAGACCCCTTTGGAGAGAAGTGCCGAATGATCCTGCATTCGCTGTAAAGACCATTGGAAAACGTACGTTCACAGTACTCTCTGTAACAACTGCAAACTTACAGTAGTAAATTAGCAAGGATAATAATTGTATGTTGGGCATCATACAGCATGAGAAGTGCATTAAAGGTTGACAGTGAGAAGCACTGGTCTAGGGACTGGAAGGGGGGTTGGTTTTCAGAGCTTTCTTTGCTGCACTTCGGTGACTCGTCTCTGACATGTCTGGCCTTGGGGGTCGTGATGGTTGGTGGGTGTCAGTTCTTTGACACTTTGCTGCTGTGTAGCACTGGGAAACTTTGTTTTCCCTTTGAACTGTTTGGTTCTGAGTAAACTGGGTTGCCCAGCAATTGCTGTGTAGTACTCAAAGCTGTAGTTATAGGCAGCAAAGAGGTGGTGTGCCTTCTGTCGGGCCTGCTCTGGTTTAGTTTTACTCATGGCTTTGTGGAGTTAGTGGAGAAGCCACACCGTGTTCAGGGATACTTAGTGGTGTCTCAGCAATCAGGAAAAGAAAACTCTTAGCAAGGTGCAGCTGTTTCATCTTTTCTGTTTCTGTTTTTCAAACGGAGTTACTGTGTAGCTCAGGTAACAGTAAAATTGAATTTTAAAAATTTCATTTTTGCTATTTTTAATTTTTTATGTGTCTGCTTTGGATAATGTGCATGTTAGTGTAGGTGTCCACTGAAGCCCAAGGTATTGGACGCTCCTGGAGTTGTAGTTACGGGTAGTTGTGAGCTGCTTGATGTGGGAGTTTGACATTGAACCAGCATCTTCTCTGGAAGAGCAGCCAGTGTTCCCAGCCACTGAGCCTTCTCTTGACTCCCAACCCTCACTTTTTGAGACAAAGTCTCATTGTGTAGCTTGGCTGGCCTGGGACTCACTTAGAAAGGCTATCCTTGTCTTGAACTCAGAGAGCCTCCTGCTTCTACTTCCTGGGGTTAATGATACCATACCCAGTGAATATCTTTTTCTTTCTGATGTAATAATAGGATTAAATAATTCCCTTTTCTCCATCCAAATTCCCCTCCTCTTCTATTCTCCTTTTTTAAATTCATGGCCTCTTTCTTTTTCATTAATTTTTATTTCGTGCATGTATGCTTATGAGTATATTCCTAAATATAACCTGATCAGTCTGTTTCCCATAGGTATGTTTTCAGGGCTGACCATTTGTCATTGATAACTAATTAGTGTACACTTTTCTGGAGAAGACTGTTTCCTCTCACTCTCAGCATTCCTAAGTTGCCTGTAGTTCTCTGTGTAAGCCTGTGGGTTTTCTCCCATCCACTTTGTGTCTATCAGTGTTGTCTTCGCTCATGTTAAGGCAGCCATGTTGGTGAGACTTCATGGTTACAGTTTGTGACACGACTAGGAGACACAGTCTCACAGCAGACGACTTGATTCTTTGGTTCTTACAGTCTTTCTGCCTTCTCTTCTGTAATGTTTCCTGAGCCTTAGGTGTGGGAATATTTTGTAGATGTGTCCACTGGGACTGGGCTCCATAATGCTGCATTTTGATTGGCTGTGTTTCTGTAATGGTCTCTGTCGAAAAGAGAAGTTTCCTGGGTGAGGTGTGAAAACTACACTTATCTGTGGGTATAAGGACACATTTCTAGAGTTGAGTTAGGAGTTCTGCTCGTTTTTTTTTTTTGTTGTTGTTGTTGTTTTGTTTTTTGTTTTTGTATAGCCCTGGCTGTCCTGGAACTCACTCTGTAGACCAGGCTGGCCTTGAAGAGTTCTGCTGTTTTAGTAAAAAAACTGTAGGTTCTTTAAGATCCACAACTTAACTAGCACTGAGTAGTTGGCAAGGTGTCTAGTACCAGGACATGGTTTTTTCTGAGTGGATCTTAAGTCCAATTAGAGAGGTTTCTGGTTACTGCCAAAGGGTGCCACTGCTGCACCCTTAGGGCGCTCACATCATGCTGGTCATTGTTGTGATTCATAGGCATCATAGTGGGTATGGTTAGAGTTAGACTACTGCTAGCTTGCCTCCTTTGTAAGCTTGCACAGTGGCACCGTGAAACCTAGTCTTTAGGGTGGAAGCATTCAGGTCAATTCCAGCTCAGGTGCCTGTGTGTGGGTCCTGTCTCTAAAGTACATGGTGTCTTCAGCAATAGAGACTTACTTATCTTCCACCGCTGGGGGTCATCCAAGGGTAGTAACAATAGGTTGTTTATTTAGGAGTCTTGGACAGCCCCTAGCTACAACTCAGAAGAGGGGTTCTCATATCTGAGTATTGGGTTTTTTTGTTAGGTTGCCTTTGGCTCTTGGAGAAAGTGTCAGCTCAGATGAGAAAAATTCACTGAAACTCTGTGTCTAGTACCCTCTTTCCTCCACTGTTACCTCCCTAAAGGCCCTTCCTTTACCATCCCCTACTATGCCCATCTCTTGTTCCCCTCCCCCCACACCCCATCAGTTCATTTTTTGTTTTTCTTTTGTTTGGTTTTTGTTTTGTTTGTTTTTTGAGGCAGGGTCTCTGTGTAGTCCTGGCTGTCCCCAGACTCACTATGCTGGTCAGACTGACCTAATGACAGATCCTCCTACCTGTGCATCTTAAGTGCTGAGATTAGAGGAGTGCCACTACACCTGGCTTCAGTGACTCCTTTTTACTTCCCTGGTTTCTGAAGTTACTCCAGAATATGTACTCACATCTGAAAATTTGGAACTAGGAACTCAGATGAGAGAGGACATGTGACATTTGTCTTTATGGGTCTGGGTTTCCATACTAAATATGATTTTTTTTCTCCATTTATTTATCGGGCTAGACTCTAAAGGAGAAGGTGGCTCTTTTAAAGACAGGTTCTCATATAGTCTAGGCTGGGCTCAAGCTCTTGTGTAGCTGAGGCTGGCCTTGAACTGCCTCTGGTTTTTTGTTGTTGTTGTTTTTTTTGGGGTGGGGTTCTGGTTTTGTTTTGTTTTGGGCAGGATTTCTCTGTGTAACCTGGCTGTCCTGGAGCTTGCTCTGTAGACCAAGCTGGCCTTGAACCCACAGAGATCGACTGCCTCTGCCTCCCCAGTGTTGAGATTAATGGCATGGGGTACCACGATCCGTCAACCTGCTTGTGTTTTAAGATTTGTGTTTCAACTGTGTATATATGTGTACAGTGCTTACAAGGGCCAGAAGAAGGAGTTAGATTCCCCTCATATTAGAGTTGCAGGCAATTTGAGCCACCCCGCATTGTTGCTGGGAATAGAATTGGACCTGTGGAAGAACAGTAAATATACCTTCAATTAACACTGAGCCATCTTTGTGGTCCAGACCTGCTTATTTAATGCTAAGATTGCAGGTGTGTGTCACTGTACCTGATTTTTGTGTGGTACTGGGGATAGAACCAGGGCCTGCTACACTCTGTTACCTCATTTTAAGTATTAATTAATTATTATTTATTTATTAATTATTAATTTCAGCCTGTGTTTTAAGTATTAGTTGTAAAGTTTGAAGGGGGCCAGGAAGTTCTTGGGTTGTGATTCCTAAGACTAAGAAAGCATAGCCCAGAAACAAAAGCCTGGGTATAGATCAGGTGCACTTAGTTGCAGCAGACTTGACTGCACATGAACTGGGTTGGGTGGTTTGGGTCAAGGTTCATGTCCATCAACTGTAAAACAGGTGGTGGATCAAAGTCCAGTGCGTAACATTATACTTGGTTCATAGCAAGATCTGTGACAAGTTAGAAGTCAAGTTCTTTAGGCTTTTGGATTCCTTTCTTTCTTTTCTTTTCAAATGACTCCTGACTGGAATGTACAGGTCAGAGGACAACCTGTGAGAGTTCTCTTCCTTCCACTCTGTGGGTCCAGAGGATGGAACTCAGCTTTTTAGGCTTGGTGGCAAGTACCTTTATCTGCTGAGCCATTTTGCCAGGTGCCAAGAACATTTTTACAATGTGTGGAGTTTAGGGTTCTAGAATCTCTGAAAGAAATGAGAGGTCATCCAGCCTAAGCCAGCTTTGCTGAGTGAGTGAGTGAGGTGAGGACAGTTGGAGAGCGGAGAGACCTGCTAGTGGACTGCATGCCGTGACTGGAAGCCCTGCTCTGGGCCTTCCGCTCTTTATTGAGTGTGTGGATACTGTATTGAAATGGGATTTCAATGGCTGGACAGAAGGCCCAGTGGTTACGAACATTGGCTGCTTAGAATTTTCTGTAACTTCAGTTCCTGGGGATCCAGTGCCCTCCTCTGGGCCCTGTGGGCACCAGGCATGAACAAGGTCGCAGACATACAGGCAGGTGCCCAGCCACACACAACTTTTTTTTTTTTTTTTTTTTTTTCGAGACAGGGTTTCTCTGTGTAGCCCTGGCTGTCCTGGAACTCACTCTGTAGACCAGGCTGGCCTTGAACTCAGAAATCCGCCTGCCTCTGCCTCCTAAGTGCTGGACTAAAGGTGTGCGCCACCACCGCCCCGCCACACACAACATTTTTAAAAAAACAAAACAAAACAAAACAAAACCAACAACAACTTTAAAATGGGATTCCAGGTATGTTCCACAATATGTGGAACAGAAATGTAGAATTCCTTGTTATTTGTGAGAATCTCAATCTCACCCCTTAGAAGAAGCCTTAGGTTGTACGGGTTCTAGACTTGTAGATTGTAGACGGAAAGGAATGAGGGAATGGTACCAGCAAGGACTGTGCATCACAGTTTTTTCCTTGTCATTCTCTAAATAATACAGTTGTGTATATACAGCATTTACATTTGACTGGTACTGAATAATAAACAAGGTATGTGGGTCATGCAAATACCATATAAGTGATTTGAGCATCATTGAATTTCGGTTCTGATAAGATCTTGGACCAATCCCCTAAAGTACAAAGGAACAGTGGTATTGTCTATTATGATTCAGTTCACTTGAAAATAGTCCACATTACAAGGCACCATTTGATAGCAGGGTCTTATGTTGTTTAATGCGGGTTTTGTTTGTCTCTGCAGTGCTGGAAACTGAATTTAGGGCTCAAAAACATAAAGCAAGCATATCTGCCACTGAGCTGTATTCCCAGCCTGGGAGCTGAGCTTTGTGTGCTGTGTCTTTTCAAAGGGAGAAGGTTGGTAAGGAAAAGACTTGCTGGACAGTTCCTGAATTTTGACAGTGTAGCATAGGCTAGCCTCAAGTAAGGAAGCTACTGACTCAGCTGGGACTACAGCTGTGGACCACCAGGCCTGCGATATCACATGCCAAATCTGACAGAGACACATGGTATTTAGAAGTAAAAGTGTTTAGAATTATTTGATGTTGAAACATTTATTTACTTACTCCACGTGTGTGTTTGTGTTTGTCCCAACACACATGTAGTGGTCAGAGGACAATTTGTAGAAGTTGATTGTCCTGTAGTGTGGCTCCTGGGGATTGAATTCAAGTCTTTAGGCACTGTAGCAAGTGCCTTTACCTTCTGAGCCTTCTGAAAGCCCTGTTTTCACTTGGGTTTGGTAGTTTTTCCTGCAGTTATGAACACTTAGCTGCCTTTAGAGATGGGGAGAATGAGAGCTGGTTGGGGTGTCAGTCAGCCATGTTGATCACAAGCATGTACAATCACTCCTCGCTTCTGAGGGTGCTGTTGCTTTCTGTACTGTTGTCCTTCAGTGCGCTTATTGGGGTGGGGAGACAAGGTGTACTGTACAGCTCTGGCTGAGCTCACACCACATCATCCCACTGCCTCAGCCTCTGAAGGGTGAGTGCAGCCACGTACCACTACACCCTGCTGGGCTGTCTTCACTCTTCTGTTATGCATTTGTTTTTGTTTATTTATTTTTTAGTCATGGTTTCACTCAGTAGCTCTGGCTGTCCTGGAGTTCACTGTGTAGAGTAGGCTGCCTACTTCTGTCTCCCTAGAGCTGGGGTTGGATGGGTGTGGCACTCCGCCCGCCTCACCTATTTGGTTTTGATAATACAACAGCCTTGTCTTTTCTTCCCTCTTTGTAGTAGGCCACAGCCACTGAGATTTTCTGTCACACTATTAGATGGCCCCTTCACAGTCAGCCTGGTCTGTGTTTGATTAGAATTATAAGATGATGTTTATGTACTCTTTAAATAAAATAAAATAGAATTTAATAAAACAATATTTAATCTTTGCAGAGGTCGGAACAGTAGCAAAGGACTGCCTCAGCCTATGGTGAGTAACTTCAATGTTGTTTGGAAAAATTATAGATAAAGTGTGATTTCTAACCATAGATGCAGCAATAAAGCAAAGAATTAAATCTTGGCTTGTACTTATTTAGATAATCTATAGATAAGTCAGTTTAATACAAAGGTGTTGATCTATCAGTTGTTTTTCAGGAAGGACTCTGGAATATACAATTTTCTGTTAATAGTGTTTGTGGCTTGTATAATACCAAGTCAAGTGTTCTGATGTTCCAGGACCAGAGTTTGCAAAGTTCTTTGGGCTTTTTGTTAGGATTAATGTGCTGTCTGTTTTAACTCATTTCATTTTTTCCTCTTGAAAAACACCTCCTGGTCTGACATTTTTCAACTTCTATCAGTGAAGTTAAAATAGAACAAAGAGCCATGAAGTGCCACATGAGAAGCCGCCACTCAGTCGTCCTTTCTTGTTTGGTTGGTTTTTTGTTGTTGTTTTTTGTTTGTTTTGGTTTTTTTGACAAAACAAATAGGGTTTTCTCTGTGTAATCCTGTCTTGGAACTCCTTCTGTAGGCCAGACTGGCCTCAAACTCAGATCTGCCTGCCTCTGCCTCCTGATTGCCGAGATTAAAGGTGTGAACCACTACTGCCTACCTGTTTGTTTTTTGGGCACTGGGTCTACTATGCAGTCTTGGCTGGTCTGGAACTTGCTATGTAGACCAGGCTAGTCTCAAACTCATAGAGATCTGGCTGTCACTGAGTTTTGAAACATGGTCTCTTTATTGTTCAGGCTATCTTTTTTTTTTTTTTTTTTTTTTTTCCTTTTGGTTTTTCGAGACAGGGTTTCTCTGTGTAGCCCTGGCTGTCCTGGAACTCACTCTGTAGACCAGGCTGTCCTGGAACTCAGAAATCCACCTGTCTCTGCCTCCCAAGTGCTGCTATTAAAGGCGTGAGCCACCAGGCCTGCTCAGGCTATCTTGCTGAGATCAGGTGGTCACACCCTTGTGTAGTCTGGCCTGGAATAATTTTGTTGCCTTGATTTAGACATGTTGAGAGAAGCTGGTTGTACAAGGTGTACCCTGCTCACCACTTGTCTTCTTTATTAAGATTTACTGCACCCTTTTAGGACATGGGGTTGTGAGGTCTTTCCTCACTACCCAGCTACCCTTGGTGCTCAGGCTTTTGAATGTGTTAGGGAAGCGCTCTGCCATCCAGCTACTCTAGTCTAGCTGATGTATGGCTCTGTTGTGGTTTATATTTAGTTTTATTTAGTGTGGGGGTAGTGGGTGCACCATGGTGCAAGCGTGATAGTCAGAGGACCTCCGTGTGGGGACTGAACTCAGAACATCAGGCTCGTGTGTCTTTACCCACCGAGCCATCTTACCAGTCTTTTCCTGAGGTGCTGTGTGTGTGTGAGACAAGGACTTAATATGTATCCTGGCTGGCCTGAAACTTACTGTGTATACTAGGTTAGCCTGGAATTCACGTAGCTCACCTGCTTCTTTTTCCGGAATGCTGGAATTAAAGGTATTTACAGCATGCCTGACTGTGCCTACAGTTTTAAAAGTTTATAGTCCTGCAGCCGTTCCTTAGGACAACACATTTCTCTACCTGGCAGCTAGCTGTGCAAAGCACAGACCCCTTGCAAACATTGCTTTGTCTTCTCCAGAGCTTTTTGCTTTCTCACATGGAGGTCTAAGTTTCCTGTTTTTGTTTGTTTTATGTCATAGTCGTTATTAGTTGGAATTGTTATCTGATATAATTGTTTAAAACTCTACCTTTTCTCATAAGGAAGCAATGTGACAATAACCAACTCTTCCTTTGCATTATAATCCACATATTTTACAGCTGGAGAAGGCTAGCTTTAGTAGATGGGCAAGTACAAAGACCAACTTACAGTAATGTTTTTACGTATTTTTACATATTCCAGATTTCTTTTGATGGAATCTATGCAAATGTGAGGATGGTCCATATACTTACGTCCGTTGTTGTAAGTTACCTGATGATTAGGGATAAACTCCTTGGGGTGGGATATCACATGGAGTTAAAATGTAGATAATTCTCAACCTAATATTATTAGGCTATATGTAATAAAGACAATTTAAAACATACATTAGAATGCTATTCAGTTAATTATAACTCACAATAAAAATACTCTTGCTATAACCTGTTGCATGTAAAATAGTGTTTATAACCCTGGTCTTTTGTGTACTATTTTGTCATCTAATGGTAGTGGGGCAGAAGTGTGTAGCTTTAGGGTTTAGTTTATATTCACGTTGGAGTTTCCAGTCATGTACCTATAGAGAATTGGGTATAATGTTAATATGCTGAAACTTGATCATTGCCAGTCAATATCCAATACTGAATGAGACCTTTCAGAAAGTGAAAGACAGACACTGATGCTGGGACCACAGTTTTTTAAATTGTATCTTTTAGGGATCGAAGTGTGAAGTACAAGTGAAAAACGGAGGCGTATATGAAGGAGTTTTCAAAACGTACAGTCCTAAGGTAATTCTCACTACGTATTAATTAATCCTTTCTATCGATTCCTGAGAATGTCTTGTCATACGCTAAGCTGACTGTGGAGTTGGCAGTTGAGCTCATGAGATAAAGTAAAGATGTTTTTCTGCTCACTACACTCTCTACCCATTTTTAAAATCCACTTTCTCTCTCTCTCTCTCTCTAATAGTAAATTCTTGCTAGTTAATGACTGGTTTGTAAACTGAAAATATTGTATGTGCTTATGATACTCAGCCATTTTCAGACACTGAGAGGTAGAAGAGGGATGTCCAGACTTACGTCTCCACTGTTAGCGTCAGTGTGTTTCAGAGACACTGGAAGAAGAACAGCATTTAGATTGGAGGACTTTTGTCTAAACAGGCCATGCTTGTCAGATTTTCTCAAGATGCTTACTTTTGCCATAGGTTTTAAAAAGTAAATGGCTTTGATGAGCTAAATAGTCCTATACATACTATTAACCAATGTTTTTAATGTTATTAATCTTTTTATTTTAGTGTGATTTGGTACTTGATGCTGCACATGAGAAAAGTACAGAATCCAGTTCGGGGCCAAAACGTGAAGAAATAATGGAGAGTGTTTTGTTCAAATGCTCAGACTTCGTTGTGGTGCAGTTTAAAGATACAGACTCCAGTTATGCACGGAGAGGTATGCGTGGGTGTCCGAGGCTGCCCTAACTAACCCTGGTGTGTGCTAGGCTTACCCAGCAGCAGCTCCTTAGCAGCACAGACTGGCCCCACTTCAGACAGGGTCTTTCTGTGTGCTCAGGCTGGCCTTGAATTCTTGAACTCTTGGCTCTCCTGCTTTTGCCTTTCTGTGCTCAGATTGTAGGCCTTTGCCTTAAGACCTGGGAATGAGATTTTCTTTTCCTCTCATTTTTTTTATTAGTGGTATTTTCTAGAATAGCTTTTTCTTTTAATCTAATAAAAATGGGAACTTTTATGTATTTTTGTTAAAAATATTTAAAACTTCAGTAGAAAATAACTTGGTACTTTTAGAAGCATAAATACATAATTGCAGTTTGCTTTTTTTTTTTTTTTTTTTTTTTTTTTAAGATTTACTTATTTTATGTCCACCATTGCTGTCTTCAGACACACCAGAAGAGGGCATCAGATCCCATTACAGATGGTTGTGAGCCACCATGTGGTTGCTGGGAATTGAACTCAGGACCTCTGGAAGAGCAGTCAGTGCTCTTAACCGCTGAGCTATCACTCCAGCCTGCAGTTTGCATGTTTTGAAAAACCTTTTTAGATTTATTTATTTTATGTATCTGAGCATTTTGTCTGAATGTATTTGTGTATACCATGGGCATACCTGGTGCTATTGAGGCCAGAAGAAGATGTGGGATCCCTGGGAACTGGAGTTCCTGACGGTTATGAGTCACTATGTTGGTGCTCCTACCTACTGAGGCCTCTCTCCAGCCCTAGTATACATTCTGTGAGCTCACACTTGTGAGCCTTGGGTGCAGAGCTCATGATATTGTTGTACCCCACTAGGCCCCGTTTGAGCTGTTTTGTATGCTGGTACTCTGCCCTGTCGCCTTACGTGTGCTGGTTAACTCTGCTACTGAGCCCGTCCCCAGCTCTGATGCTCTGATGTTGGTTTTGTTGTTTGTTTAGTTGTTCTTAGCCCCTGCTTCCTCCACCCCCCCACCCCCCCCCCCCCCCCCCCCACCCCCACCCCACTTCCCACCCCTATCCCAGAACCCTCCCAGACCGGGTCTCACTATGTAGTTCTGGCTATTCTGGAACTAACAGAGATCTACCTGCCTTTGCTTCTAGAGTGTTTGGATTGAAAGTATGTTCACTATGCCCTGTGCTTGTCTAGTTAAAGACAGGTTCTCTTGTAGTCAGGACTGACCTCCACTGATAAAGCTTCTTGTCCCACTCCCCAGTACTGGGATTGCAGGTGTGTTCCAGCATCAGGTCCTTGTAGTAGAATTAGCCCCAGCCTGTGCACACTGCGTGAGTGTCACCAGCTGAGCTGGTCTCCAGCCTGATTCTTTATCCCTCATGTGTTGGTTCATTTATTGAGAGAGAGGAGCTTGGCTTTTAAGTAGTTCTGTACCCAGAATTGACCCCTTTATCTCAACCTTTTTGACTCATGGAATTTGACCGTTGCTTGACTGTTTGTTTTATGGTTCTTGGGATTATGAATCCTTAGTCTTGAACATGCTATTGTTGTTTAAAACTTAAACGGTGAATTGGCGTTTCTTGAATATGGATGAAAAAAAGTAAATATTGTGAGATAGTTTTTGCAGTGCATTTTAAAATTCTTTTTGAAATCAGTGGTTTTATTTTATTACAACATTATGTCTTCATTTCTCAGGTGGCTTAGGATCTCCTGCTAATAAAATACAGATGACAGTAATAGCTTTCAAATGTTCAGGGTACTCATGAGAGGAGAAGGATAGTTTACTGTGTATTAATGGTTTAATTTTTCTTATAAAGACATGAATATTGAAGTAATTTCAGGTATTTTGTAGAAAACCAGTTGTGGAGGGAAGAGGAGTCAGAGGCAGGCAGGGCTGAGTTTGAGGCCAACCTCATCCTTAGAGTGAGTTCCAAGACCGACAGGGATACACAGGAACCCCCTTCCCCCCCCAAAAAAAAAGTTCCACTGTGGTTGAGTTAATTATACAGTTGTATTTTTCAGTGCTGGGAATACTGCCTGTCTTCAAGAATTTAGGACTCTTGAGCCAGAATTCTCTGCCAGGTGCACATGAAGGCCAGGTTACCTTTGGGTGGTGTTCTTCAGAAGACATCTGCCTTGTTTTGAGACAAGGTCTCTTGGTAGGACTAGGTGCTCACTGATGAGCCCAGACAGCAAACTTTGGTGAATACCTATCTCTGCCTCCTTAGTTCAGGAGTTATAAACACACAGCTATGCTTGGCTTTTGTATGGATTATAGGGATAGAAGTTGGATCTTGGATCTTAATGCTTGCAAGGTAAGAACTTTGACTGAACCCTCTCTTAAGCTCTTGAGTCAGGGTGTGTGTGTGTGTGTGTGTGTGTGTGTGTGCGCGCGCGCGCACGGAAACATACGTTGGTAGAAGCTGCTGTTTTTTGTTTGTTTGTTTTTGTTTTTTGAGACAAGGCTTTCCTGTGTAGCCCTGGCTTTCCTGGAACTCCTTCCTGACTTTCCTGTGTAGACCAGTCTGGCCTTGATCTTAGAGCTCCACCTGCCTCTGTCTCCTGAGTGCTAGGATTTCCATCTTTTTGAGAGTGAAGTGCTGCACTGGGAATTCTGCTTATGTATAGAAGTTTCAGTCACTAATTTGTCATGTCTCATTGATCAAATAAATTAAGACAATCAATACTGCATTAAAAGGAATGGTCTATATTAGAGATTTATCTTCCAGCCTTAGTTTCCTGGAGTAAAAGAAGATAGAGTTGAACTAATGCTTGCTAGTTACAGTTAGATACTTAGGGATGTTTTACAAACGATCAGTCCTCCTTTCGGTATATTTTAATTTACAGAAATCAGCTTGTGGAATGGAAAGTAACTCAGAATTTAAGAGTACTGGCTGCTATTCCAGAGGACCTGGTTTTGATTCCTAACACCCAAAATGGTAGCTCATAACCATCTGCAACTCCAGTTTCAGAGATACAGCGCCCTCTTCTGGCCTCCTTGGGAACTGCACTCACATGATGCACAGACATAAGCAAGCAACTTTCCCCTCAAACACCCCAAACCAGCCTGCTTGAGGTTCTGGGCATGTGAGGTATATGAGGACTGAGCCCTGGGCCTCTAGTCCTGAGGAGTGACTTAGCTCTGATTCTTGAAGGCACATGCTTTCTTTCCTTAACTCAGTGTGGGTTTTTTTTGTTTTTTTTCTCTCAGAGTTAACCATTATCTTGTAAAGATTTTGCTGATACACTAATACGGTAGACCTTGACCAGAGATTGACTAATCGGTGGTAGTTTGACATCAAAGCTTTCTGAATGCAGAAGGAGATGAATTTCCCCTGGAGCTTCTGTTTTCATTATTTTTTTTTTAACACCACTGTCAGAATCTTGAGGTTGTTAGCTAGGCACGGTGACTCCACTTGTTACTCCAGCATTCATGATACTGAGGCAGGAGACTACCACGAGTTCAAGCCAGTGAGATCTTATTTCAAGAACAACAAAAACAAACAAACCAAATCAAAACAAATAACTCAAAACACAATGGACAGGGCTGGAGCAATAGCTCAGTGGTTAAGAGCACTGGCTGCTCTTCCTGAGGAATTGGGTTCAGGTCTCTGAACCCACAGAAGGGCTTGAAACTGCCTGTAACTTTATTTCTAGGAGAGCTGACAACCCTCAAGGACCAACCATGCACAGATAAACATATAGGCAAAACATGTACGTGTACACACACACACACACACCCTGTGACGGTTTGATTATGGTTGGTCCCAGCAGTGGTACCCTTTGTAGGTGTGGCTGCCTTGGAGTGGGTGTGGCCTTTTTGGAGGAAGTATGTCACTGTGGACATGGGCTTTAAGATCCTTATCCTAGCTGCCTGGAAGCTAACCTTTTCCTAGCAGCCTTCAGATGAAGATGTAGAACTCTCAGCTCCTCCTGCACTGTGTCTGCCTGGATGCTGCCATGCTTCCTACCATGATGATGGACTGAACCTCTGAACCTGTAAGCCAGCACCAATGAAATGTTGCCTTGGTCATGGTGTCTCTTCACAGCAATGAAACCCTGAGACACATACCCCCAAATTTTTATTTAAAAAAAAAAAAGTAAAAAATCCCAGCAGCACCACTGGGGACAAGTATTTGAGTGGTATGCATGAGATCCTAGGGTCCATCATCAGGAGAAGAGGGAAAGTCGTAGAACAGTCATGTTGAAGCTAGCAGTGCTTTAAGGACTGGTTAGATGGCTCAAAAGTTAAAATGTTTGCTGCCAGCCCAGAGTTCAATCCCTGGGACCCACATGGTGGAAGAGAGAACCAACTCTACAGTTGTCCTCTGACCCCTGCATACATGCACACTCTCTCTCAACGTAAGCTATACATGTAAAATAGAACAATTTAAATTCTTGTTTAGAAGGTAAAAACCAGCTGAGAATTGTGGTCTCACCTTTAGCCCTTGGGAGGCAGAAACAGAGCTAGGCAGATTTTTCCAAGTTCAAGGCCAGCTTGGTCCACATAGTGTGAGTTTGAGCATAGCCAAGGTTACATAGTGGAGACTCTAAAAAAAGTTTTTAGTTTTAAATAATATATATTGGTATATGCACTTATGGAGGGTATTGGATCCTCTAGACCTGGAGTTAAGGTGGTTGTGAGCCATCCAGTGTGTGCAGGTCTCTGGAACAGCAGTACTTTCTGCCAAGCCATTGTCTCTAGTCCTCAGGTCAGGGCCTGTTGTGGTTTCTGTAAACTTTTTACTGTCATCACAATTTTCTAACGTGGGCATGCTTTTTATCTAGTTGTTACTGGGTAGGAAGACAGATGCATCTGAGTATGTGGTCAAGTGGTGACAGAGCCCAGTTCTTTAACCCTAACTCACATCTGTCCCCCGCACTGTACTGTAGTGATGAGCACTGTGGGGGTCAGCTCTTTATTAACATTAAGGATATAATCACATTAAAGCATGGTGGCAGACCCTGGAACCCTCTCTTTGCAGAGGCGGTGGCAAGAAGGTCATACGTTTAAGGCCATGTATCAGGCTATTTCTGGAGTTCTAGGTCAGATGGGTATAAATACCAAGACCCTGTTTCAAAACAACAACAAAACCAACCCAAAACAAAGCCATTGCAGGCAGCCTAAGGTACACATATGGTTCAGGTTTCTTTATTCTTTATTTTTTATTTTTCATGTCTGGCTTTTGTAGGGAAAAAGAAAATCATTTTTTTTTGAGACAGCCTTTTTTATCTACATAGTATTATATTATATTATCTACATAGTACTCACTATGTAGGTCAGGCAGGACTCACCACTCTCTGCTAGCTAAACCACAAGTCAAGTCAGTATGGCTTTTGAACCCTGATACATACTTTATTTTTGTCAATGTGTTGTTTTAAAACTTATTACATGGGATGGAGAGATGGCTCAGTGGTTAAGAGCACTGACTACTCTTCCAGAGGTCCTGAGTTCAAATCCCAGCAACCACATGTTGATGTTCAGAAGGCAGAGGCAGGCAGATCTCTGAGTTTGGGGCCAGCCGAATCTATATAGGTTCTAGGAAATAAGAGAGTCTGTCTCAAAAACAAAAAGAAGAAAAAAGGAGGTAGGGCACAAAACCTTATCCAACATCTACTTCTGACTCACACATACAGAGGCCCACAAGCACATACAGACAGTACACACACAAGAAAGTGCTCTAGGGCTAGAAGGATGGCTTAGTGAGTAACAGTACTTACCTTGTACACATAAGAATCTGAATTTGAATCCCAAGAACCCAGCTAAGAGCTGGACACATAGTATCAGCTTTTGTGGTCCCTCTGCCTTCTGAATGCTGGGATCAAAGACATATGCTTTCCTCAGTCATGTCCTATTTTGGAACAGGGTTTCTTTTTTTTTTTTTTTTTTTTTTTCCCCACAAAGGCTTTTTACATTTAAAAAAAGAATCCCAGGATTTTCCCTCCAGTATGTTTTCGTCTTGCCTCTTCATGGTCCATGATGCCAGCAGAGGTTGTCAACACAATGAAACCAAGCTGCCGTGATGGGAGCAGATTGTTCTGCCATTTTTCTAGGTCTTTGAGTTGCACATCACATCTAGGGCTTATAACTCCACACTTGTTCAACCTGCCTGTGAGGTTCACAGCCATCCTCCCAGCTCTGTGATCATCAGTGATCTCGAATTCACCAATGTAACCATGCTTCATCATCACAGTTAAGAACCGAACGATGACTTTAGAACACGGCCTGATGAGGACCTGGCGTTGGCCTCCCTTTTCGACATTATTGATGCTCTTGAGTGCATCCGCCAGAACATTCATTCGCACTGTGGTGACGGCGAGGGAAGATGGCAGAGAGAGTGGAACGGGGTTTCTTACTGAAGCCAGAGCTCACTGATTGGCTAGAGTGGGTGGCCTGCACCCCAGGGGTTTTCCTGTCTGCATCCCCAGCACTGAGATGACCGTTGTGCAGCATTCCCTGGGTCCTAGGGTTCAAGTTCAGGTCTTCATGCTTGCTCTGCAGTGTCTTTCCACTGCCTGCCCTCTGCCTTCCTGTTCTCTTTGCCACCTACTTTTAGAACATGTGGTGGCTGTCTTGGGATGGGACTTGTATCTCTTGCTCTGTTCTTTCCAGTGTGCCTGTCAGATTCGCATTTTGTTTGTTTTGTTTTCCCGATCTTCCCATTGCCCCTCCAAAGGTCTTCCTCCATGCTAACCATTAGCTGTCACTGCCTGCTCCCTAGTCCCTAGTGATTAGCAGTCTTGTGTTTGTATTGTATCCTTTGTTTTGATGACCTCCCTGTGTGTTGGATTTCTATGGCTTCTCTCTTGCTTGTCTTTCATGCTGCTGCTTTACTGCTTTGGGCCTTTGTGTGGTCTCAGCCAGCCAGGATAGCAGGTCAGCAGATGGACACAGTAACACACAAAGTTGGATTGTAACAGCACTGTGTTTCTTCATTCCTGTGTGGGCTGCAGCTGCTGTCCTGTCGAGCTGGAGGTCAGTCTTAGCGACAGACAGCAGGCCTTGCATATACACCTCATATGGCCTTTGACAGGGAAACTTGCCAACCCTTAGCCAAAAATCATTCTTCCTTCTGCATTGGAGCTATTTAGACTGATGTTATAAAGAGCTCCATGCTGCTCTGGTTTGGTGCAATAGCAGAACATGCTTTATGTCTCATCTCATATTCAGCACTGATGCTTGGCTCTAGTAGTACATGTATCATCTCATTCAGCTCCTTATTTATGACCACTCTAATGGAAGCAGTCCAAAGAACCGCTTGCGCTTACTGGACGCCACATGCAGTAAGGAGTAATGAGCAGGTGGTTTATTGGGAGTGACCTCTGGAGTGACTGCAGCTACCTACACTCTCTCCTCCTCTGCAGACTTGACTCTCTTTCTCTGGCTTTGTTAAGGAACAGCTAAACCCACTTCTCCATTTGTTTCCCCACAGCATTCCTACCCCTCCCCAGTCTTTCACTTGGCATTTACTTATTTTAAGTGTGTGTGGTTGGTGTGTGTTGCTGTGTAGAGGGCTCTAGGTGTTGAGCTCAGCTTGTTAGCCATGGGCCATCATCTTGAGCCTTTATACCACTTGTTTCTGAACTCTACAGTCTTCGTGCTACTGATTCCTTCAATTCTGCCTGCAATTATTCAAGTCCCCTCTCCCTGAAAAGAGCCCCCTTCTCCATACATATAGTCCTACCTGAGGCCACATGGAGCCTCTATTTTACAGGTCCTTTTGGGCTCTTTCGGACTCTCATGCCACATTTGAGGCTGTTCAGATTTACCAGTTTCTTCATCTGCTTTCCTGAATAGATGATGTGTTTTGTGACTCATTCCTGGCTTGTTCCTCCCTCTTCCACACTGCTCTCTTACATGCTGTGCTCTCCTGGCCTCATGGCTCATGTGAGCCCCTCCCTGATGCCCAGGCTACTGCCCTTAGGCCAGGCTATTTGAGGGTGATGTTTTTCTCAGTAAGTCTGAGATCTTAAATGTGAGTAATGTCTTTATTTTTTGTTTTATTTTTCTTAGACTAGACCTCATTCTGTAGTCCAGGCTATTCTTGAATTTGCTGTGAACTCTTGGCAGTTCTCTTGTCGGAGCCTCCTCGGTAGTAGGGTTATCGGCATGAAGCACTTTGTTTGTTTGTTTGACTTTTACTCTTTAAAAAATTCTCATTATCTGCCAGTGTCTTGCTTGGCACATAGCAAGATATTATGGGCTCATAATGTCATCGAATGCATGATATTTAGTATTCTAAAACATTTTTAAAGAACCACAATTCTGTATGAAGACTAGGAAGTTAGGGCTGGGGAGATGACCTGTAGTGCATGCTGCACCACCACAAAGACCTCAGTCTGGATCCCTTCACCAGTATAACAAGCCAGGTGTGGTCCAGCACTGTAGGGTGAGACAGAAAGATTGCTGGACTTTGCTGGCCTCCAGCCTAGTGGAGAAAACACCAAGTCCCAGATGTAGGGAGGGACTCTGCTTCAGAGGGAGAGGCTGGGTCATTCATGAGGATGAGTGACATGATGCTGCCTGTTAGCTCGAGCAGGAATGTGCACCTCCTTACACGTGCTCACACTCACACACCCCTAAAGTAAATGAAACTAGCCAAAGATGGCTAGAGCGCTTGAAAGCTACAAATGTCTTGCTATGTTCTTGTCACTCTGCTTATGGCTCTGGACAGCACAGCCATAGAGATGTAGGGTTTTGAGAACCTTTGTGAAGCTTCCTCACTCTATGGAACTAAAGACAAACTTGTACATTTAAATACCACTCTATACAAATACAGATACTTGTGGAGACAGTCACACAATTGGAAAGGATTTGCTAAAGTTACTTCCAGATATTCAGAAAATACAGAAGTTGTCTTGTGTATTTTTCATGCATATGCCCAGATGTTGTGTGACAGACTTCTGGGGTGACATGATACACATCAACAGACCATGGTAATGACGGTCACAGCACTGTGAGGTTTATGAACTAATGAGTCTCATTGGGGTTCCTAGGAGTGAGAGTACTTAAAAGGATTAGGGATAACTCAAAAAAGCAGCTCCACCCCAGAAAACCCACCGCAATATGGGCAATAACGTGAGTACTGCAACCCTGGAGCGTTCTGTGTAGCTTACAAGCAGGTTTGCTTGTCAGTCCCTTAGCAGCTTTTGACTTCTTTGTATACTGTTAGTAGGGCTCTCCGGAATCTTGCAAGTACTCATCCCTGTTTCTTCCCCCATGTCTAACTGTCATAGTAAATGTTCTGTCTCTGAAGAGACACCATGACCATGGCAGTTCTTATAAAAGAAAGTAACATTTAATTGGAGTTTGCTTATAGTTTCAGAAGTTTAGGCCATTATCATCATGGCGGGGAGCATGGCAACACTCAGGCAAACAAGGGGCCAGAAAAGTAGCTGAGAGGTCTGCATCAGGAGCCATTAGCAGCAGGCAAAGACTGACACCAGGCCTGGCGTGTCCCATCCCCACATGACCTTTTGTTTACTGGTCTGCGAAGACCTCCGTGTGTGTGTGTGTGTGTGTGTGTGTGTGTGTGTGTGTGTGTGTGTGTGTGTGTGTGTG